>JBAWJQ010006688.1:6822538-7442769 GCA_037783105.1 Bactrocera zonata
GACGCAACCCTCGAAGGACCAATTGGAGTGCCTTCAGGGAGAGGCTAGATGAGGGATTGAAGAGGGAGGGGCAGACTGACAGTAACGTCACGGGCCCGGGAATGGAGAGCAGATTGACCGCGCTTATTGGGTCCATCATTAACGCGTATAATGACAGCTGCCCCTTAGGAGTGCCCACAGACAGGCGCAATTGCTCCTGGTGGACAAGGAAACTTGCAGACTTAAGGAAGAAGGTACGCAGCCTATTTAAGAAGGCTAAACGTACAGGGGTCTGGGAAGAGTATAGGAGCAACCTGACACTGTATAATAAAGAGATCAGGTCTGCTAAACAGGCTAGCTTTAGGAGATTCTGTGAAAACGTCTCCTCCACACCAGAAGCTGCACAAGGCTCTGGCTAAAGAGAAGACGGACACAGTGCTAGCCATCAAAAGGAATGACGGGACATTCACGACCAGCGCGGAGGGCAGAGCTACAGAGCTCTTGCGTGCTCACTTCCCGGAGACTATTCCGGTTTACCGGTGTCTGCCCCTAACTGAACACAGGCCATCCCGCACTGATTGGGCTATCGCTAAACAATTATTTACTGCGGACTCGATCAGGTGGGCAATGACCTCGTTCGAAAGGTTCAAGTCTCCGGGAATGGACGGCATCTTCCCAGCGCTTCTACAACAGGGTGAGCAGATCCTGATGTCACACCTGATTAGGCTGCTGAGGGAGAGCCTCGCCTTGACCTACATCCCTAAATCATGGAGAACAGCTGAGGTAATCTTCATACCGAAAGTAGGAAGGAAGGACTACTCTTTGGCTAAATCTTTCAGGCCAATTAGCCTAACCTCCTTCCTACTGAAAACTATGGAGAAGATAATAGATCATCATTTAAGGTCGAAGGCGCTGAAGACTGCACCCCTGCATGCGGCTCAGCATGCATACAGAGCTGGTAGATCAACAAACACGGCTCTGTACCAGTTGACCTCCGGGATAGAGATTTCACTGGAGAAAGGGGAAGTTATGCTATGCGCCTTTTTGGATATCGAGGGAGCTTTTGACAACACATCTCATAGAAGTGTAGCCATGGCACTGGAAAGTAGGAATGTGGCAGCACCGGTGCGTAGATGGATAGAGGCGGTACTGTGCACCAGGGTCGCTGAGACTACAGTAAGGGGCACAAAGATTCGTCTCGTCACAACAAGAGGCTGTCCGCAGGGTGGTGTACTATCGCCCCTGCTGTGGAGCCTTGTTATTATTGTGATTATAGCTAAAGGCAAGTTCGAGGACACTCTCTGTGACCTAGTGCAACGAGGTCAAAACCTAGCAAAGGACTGCACCACTGAGTATCAACCCCTCGAAGACGACCATCGTCCCGTTCACGAGGCGTAAGTCCCTACCCGGCCTCAGGAATCTCACACTTGGGGGTAGAGAGATTGAGATGACTAGCAAGGTCAAATATCTTGGTCTTACGCTGGATTCCACTTTGCGGTGGAAGCAGCATGTGAACCAAACCTTGGTCAAGGCGACAAAGGCACTAATGGTGTGCAATCGGCTGGCAGGAAAATCCTGGGGTTGCAAGCCAAGGATTGTAAGGTGGTTGTACACCATGATTGTGCGACTAATAGTCACATATGGAGCGGTGTCCTGGGCCTCTGTGGCGGCACAGGCCTCGGTGGTGATGAAACTATCGAAGCTTCAGCGGCTAGCATGTGTCTGCATGACGGGCGCTATGCGAACCTGCCCAACGGCGACGCTGGAGGTCCTGCTGGAACTCACACCGCTCCACATAGTGATCGGTCAAGTAGCCAAACATTCACTGCCGCAAATAACGGCAGAGGGATGCGGCAAAGGGAAAACAATCTCGTCCCAGAGGATGGAGATGATAAGTGGCAACATTCCAATTGCCCTCCTCCCGAAGGACGGGATTACAAAACAATAAATTTCACGAGGAAGTTCAAGGTTACCCTTGGCAGCAAGAACGAGTGGAATGACTCCACTCTTGAGCTGGTGCTGAGGGATAGTACACTGAAGTGGTACACTGACGGCTCGAAGACGTCGGAACGTATTGGTGCAGGGACACGCACAAGGCCATCCATACCGATGGGCAGATTCCCCAGTATCTTCCAGGCCGAAGTCTTGGCCATAAGTCGGTGCATAGAGATAAACCTCCATCGCAACTATCGAAATGAGCGAATAACAATACTCAGCGATAGCCAAGCGGCACTAAAAGCGATCTCCGCTTACGAGATCAAATCGCTGCTAGTGCAGGAGTATAGAGAACGGCTAAACAGCCTAGCTGAAATGAACCAGGTACACCTAATTTGGGTACCTGGTCATAGAGGCATAGCCGGCAATGAACTGGCTGACGAGCTCGCCCGCTCCGCAGCCTCCACAAATATGGTAGAGCCCGAACCGTTCACTGGAGTGGGCCCCCACACTATAAAGGAGCTGCTCCATAAGAAAGAAAGAGTGGGTAGAGAAGGTCATTGGCAACGGGCGCATGGTATGGGGGGTACAACCTTAACAGGTTTAGATCGATAATTAACCTCCCAAGAATCAAACTCAGGCTCTTGGTCGCATTCTACACCGGCCACTGCAAGTTGAAAAGACACCTATTCAACCTAGGACTAGCCTCTTGGGCTAACTGACGGTTCTGCGACAGGGAACCTGAAACCCCGGAGCACCTGCTAATCGACTGCATCGCAGTCTGCAGACGCAGGTGTAAGGCACTTGGAACCATATTTCCGGATAGGGATCACATCGACTCACTAGCTCCCAGCAAAATACTATAATTTATCGATTTGCTGGGGTTAGTGAGTCCCTGTGAGTTAGGAGAGGGCACAATAGACCTAAGGTCGCAGTGCATACCTCAATTAAACTCTATTCTAAATCGGTTTAATAATTCGCTCGCAATTTTACGGTCGGATAAAACAAGCTAGTTTCGAAGAAACGAGCCTCAAAGATTTGATACTATAAAGGCGCCGCTTTAAGTGCAGTGGTTCTGGAGCCTATTTCTTCGAAAATAATCGGAATAAACCAATTAAACTTCGGAGTAATATTTCTGAATAGTTTTTCAATTGATTAGAACGCAAAAAAATCTAATTTTTTTTTAATTCTAAAAGTATTTCCCGCCTTAAGGGGTTGCATGGCGAACGGCCTTTTTTCAACAGTTTTTTTCTCATATAAAAATTAAATATTTTACTGTTACTAACATACACTATTAACAAGGAAATTCTGAAATTTGGTAAAAAAAAGTTTTTAAACTCGGCCATTGCAACGCCGTTTCCGGTGATTCTTCGAAAAAAGTTGCGACCGCGTTGACAGGATAACTCCTTACAGGATCATACAAAGTGAAAAAATACGTGTAAAAAATACGTAAATTTATTTTAGGCAGATAGTTGCAATCGAAAAAAATCTTAGTTCACGCCTTTAAGAATGGTATCTCAAACACCTGAGTAAAATTTCATGAAGATCGATTGACTAGTTCTCGAGAAATCCTGCCAACCGATTTCAAAGACGCAGGTTCGAGAAAAACGTTTCACTGTATTTGCATTTAGTACAAGCAAAGATATTGGTTTGCTTATGTCTGTTTTACGCTACCGCTAAGTTTTGCTCACACAATTTTAATTCATATTTTTTTTAGCGTGAAGAACACATGAAAAATTTGTTTAACAAAAAATTGTGTAAAACAAATGGATCGTGAAAAAGTATCTATAATGTAGCACGAACATTTTTCTTTGACTTCACAAAATTTTATCAATTTATCTCTAGTAGTTTATGAGAAAATAATTTTAAAACTTTATAGAGCTCTAAATTTCAACCTTCATTAACTTTAACAAAAAACAGAATTTTGATGAAATATTTATAGCACGAGGTATGCGTCTTATCCCCTTCCTAATGAACTGATAATTTTCAACTTCGGAGATTTTGCGAAATTTTCATGGACCACTTGACGTGGTTTGACCCACATTGCGTTTCAACAAAGTCCTAAAATCAGTATTTCCACATTGAATATACCTTACAACATACAGGTAGCACTAGCTGCAGATGAATGCAGCAGAGAAAATCGTTATATTGCTGGGTACAGAAACGTTCTTCTGTCTGTTGCTCAAATTCATCTTTGGTTTATTTTGGGACGCTGTAAGACGGACAGTAACAACACATCTAAACCACTTTGTTTATTTCTAGTAATGAATCTTTAGATGCCATTTTGGAAAGGTGGGAATTGGGAGAAGTTACTACCATCCCAGAGGCTTGCACTCGTGAACAACAAAGTTGTGATCATTTATACAGAGAACGAACCGCATTATTTAATATCACATCATTGTGTTCTAAAACCAACAAGTACAACAACAACGCTTCAAGAAATATTCTTGTCGAACCACAACCCGAAAATCATTAAATAATATTCAGATTAGTTCACCAAGATGATCAAAAGTTACAAAACATTTTGTGGAGTAGTTCCCCGACAGAAAATATTCGCATACGAAGTTTGTTGTATCTAGCTGAAAATATTCGGAACAATTTTCAGTTGGATTCAACTTTTTATTATTTAAAACTGTAAACAAAGGAGGATGGGGTCATGTGTAGAAGTTCATGCAAGTAAGGAAAGTTCTCTGATCGCCATTCACCTGGAAGTGGCCAGAAACAATTCTTTTACATATGACTCAAGCAGCTCACGACTTCCGGTCTTTGACCAAGTATCCTCTGGGTAGTCTAAGAACATCCGCTTGAAAGCGAGCTAAAATGAGAAGGCGAAATATCCCCTACATAGGGTTTGGCGCTGAGTTTGGGACCCGCCGCGTAAAAAACAACACCCCCAATGAATAGTAACAACCAACCTCGGATGAGAGATCCCCCTTTTGATGACGACCATGGAAAACGAAATAAGGGCTACGAATTGAGGGCATGCACCTGGAATGTCCGGTCCCTTAATTGGGAAGGTGCCGCTGCCCAGCTGGTTGATGTCCTCGTGAAAATAAAGGCTGACGTCACCGCAGTCCAAGAAATGCAATGGACAGGAAAAGGACATAGACAAGTAGGTCCTTGTGGCAATTACTACAGTGGCCATATAAAGGAGCGCAAGTTTGGTGTGGGATCCGTGGTGAGAGAGAGACTCCGTCGCCGAGTACTATCATTCACTCCGGTGAATGAACGTCTACCCACAATCGGCATCAAAGCGAGTTTCTTCAACATGTCGATGATTTGCGCCCACGTCCCGATGGAAGAGAAGGACTATGTGTCCAAAGATGCCTTTTATGAGCGCTTGGAGCGCACTTAAAGCACGCCAACAAACAAAAGGAATGTTCAACGTCGAGAAGCTGCAATCACAACAGACAGCCGAACGATTTTCTATTCGGTTTGCTCTCCTGCGGTGGGACGGCATTTCAAACTCCTTACGTACAGCTGCAACCGAAACCATTGGTTTTCGGAAAGTTCAAAAGAACAGTTGGTACGACGAGGAGTGCCGTGTCGCAGCGGAGAGAAAATAGACCACCTACATCGCAGCGTTACGAGCGACCACAACACGTGCGGGATGGGACAAATGCCGAGAGTTGAAAAGGGAAGCGAGACGCATTTGCAGACAGAAAAAGGAAGAGGCCGAAATGCGTGAGTACGAAAAGCTTAATAAGCTGGCCGACAGGAGTAATGCTCGAAAATTCTACGAAAAAGTGCTGCGGCTTACAGAAGGTTTCAAGACCGGAGCATACTCTTGTAGAAATCCCAAATATGATCTAGTCACCAATGCCCAGAGCATGCTTAAATTATGAAGGGAACACTTCTCCAGCCTGCTGAATGGCAGTGAACGCACAACGCCAGGAGAAGGCGAACCCAATTCCCCAATCGATGACGATGGAGCAGACGTTCCATTGCCCGACCATGACGAAAATCGAATAGCAATTACCTACCTGAAGAACAACAAAGCGACGGGTTTCGATGGATTGACTGCCGAGCTATTCAAACACGGCGGCGAGGAACTGATAAGGAGCATGCATCAGCTTCTTTGTAAAATATGGTCGGACGAAAGCATGCCCAACCATTGGAATTTAAGTGTGCTATGCCCAATCCATAAAAAAGGAGACCCCACAATCTGCGCCAACTAGATATTAGCTTACTCAATATCGCATATAAGGTTCTGTCGAGCGTATTGTGTGAAAGATTAAAGCCCACCGTCAACAAATTGATTGGACCTTATCAGTGTGGCTTTAGACCTGGCAAATCAACAACCGACCAGACACTCACCATGCGCCAAATCTTGGAAAAGACCCGTGAAAGAAGAATCGACATACACCACCACTTCGTCGATTTCAAAGCTGCCTTCGACAGCACGAAAAGGAGCTGCCTTTATGCCGCGATATCTGAATTTGGTATCCCCGCAAAACTAATACGGCTGTGTATACTGACGTTGAGCAGCACCAAAAGCTCCATCAGGATCGGGAAGGACCTCTCCAAGCCGTTCGATACCAAACGAGGTTTCCGAAAATAGTTCGAGCTGCAGAACTTAATCGAGCAGGTACAATATTTTATAAGAGTGTACAGCTGCTGGTGTATGCCGATGATATTGATATCATCGGCCTCAACACCCGCGCCGGTAGTTCTGCTTTCTCCAGGCTGGACAAGTAAGCACAGAAAATGGGTCTGGTAGTGAACGAGGGCAAGACGATATATCTCCTGTCATCAAACAAACAGTCGTCGCACTCGCGACTTGGCTCTCACGTCACTCTTGACAGTCATAACTTTGAAGTTGTAGATAATTTCGTCTATCTTGGAACCAGCGTAAACACCACAAACAATGTCAGCCTGGAAATCAAACGCAGGATAACTCTTGCCAACAGGTGCTACTTCGGACTGAGTGACTGACAGCAACTGATGAGTCGACGTTGCGAGTTTTCGAGAGAAAAGGTCTGCGAAAGATTTATGGGCCTTTGCGCGTTGGCCACGGCGAATATTGCATTCGCAGGAACGATGAGCTGTATGAGATATATGACGACATTGACATAGTTCAGCGAATTAAAAAGCAGCGGCTACGCTGGCTAGGTCGTGTTGCCTAAATGGACGAAAGCACTCCAGCTCCGAAAATATTCGACGCTGTGCCCGCCGGGTAAAGGGGAGATATAAGAAGACTCTACTCCGTTGGAAAGACCAGGTGGAGAAGGACCTGCCTACGCTTGGAATATCTAATTGGCGCCACGTAGCGAAAAGAAAAAACGACTGGTGCGCTGTGTTTAACTCGGCTATAATCGGATAAGCGGTGTCTATGCCAATTAAGAAGAAGAAGAATTATATATTTTGCGTTTTATTTACAATTCTAGTGTACTTTTTTTTGTTAGAATGTAAGTACATTTTATATTGTTAACATGATTAATGATATCCTTGACAACAAGCTGCGAGCGGAGTACTTGGACTCTTATACCGCCTGGCTAAATGAGCTTCAGCCTCCTGCCCCACACAACACATAACCAACACCGAACACCTAACCACAACAATAATCCCGTATCCAGAACACTCTACACTCACCGCATTAAAATGTACGTCACTAGCACACTTCATTCACCACACTCATCTCTACACCACCTACAATCCACATCACACATAACTACACATAACTAACACAACCAAAAGGGAACAAAAGGGGCGGAAAGACAAGTTCGTCACTACTACTTCTTTTTGCGATCCGCTAACGATAGCCGTGCGATTCACCCCGAGCTCCAACATATTGTGCGAACATTAATTTTATAATTCGAGTTAAATATATAAATTGTACATAAAGTTCAATAAAATACATTTTTTGTAAATTTCTGGCGGAATTGTGTTGCCTTTTTTATATAAGTTTCCGAACAATGAGTGCGAGGAAATTAATCGAAAGAAACATGGTCCTTCGAGGCTACAGAAAGGCACTATAGAAAAAAAAACCAAATTAAAAATTTTAAAGCATAAAAAGTGCAGTGACGTTAAACATATATGTAAAAAGCGAAAGAAAAAGAATAAAACTAAATTTAGGTGAAGTGAAAAGTTACAAGCATTGCTGTGGCAAAAAGGATATAACAAGAAATATACACATACAGAAACAAAATTAACTTTTAAAACAATATATATATATAAATATAAAAAAAGAGAGAAAAATAAGTTTTTTAAACAAATTATTAAAGAAGTAACCAAAATCAAACGAGTGCCCCGCGTTATAAAACTCTAATCAATATAATACATAATTCTGGCGCGATCGGCCAAAAAACATTAATTCAACACAATAACAACACACACGAGGAAAACCGGCACACAGGCGCGGGACAACAGGACAGGAGAACCGGAGCACACAGGCATAGCGCTATTTCAAAATCTTACTTTCCCCCAAAACCCCTTGAGGCGAGATAAAGTAAGTGTATCGTTTTCATTTATATTTATTATATGTATGTACATACATATGTATGATAACAAACGGATTTATATTTATGCCGTTTGAATGGCACAAACCGCGCAAATTTTAATTATATATATCATCTATATATGTGACCTGGTCTACGAAAATGGGGCTTAGGTGTCAAAAAAATCAATTTTCACTTTTTAGTTGATTCGGATGGAAGATGAGATGCTTTTCCACGTGAACTAAAAAGTGCAAATTGATTTTTTTCACACCTAAGCCCCCTTTTCGTAGACCAGGTCACATATATAAAACAGTGAAAAAAAAACTTTTATTTGCCTATTTGCTTACCCCTGTGTTACGAACACACGTAACAAGCTAATCAAAGAACAATTTAATTTCAAGTATCCACTTGCAAGATTTTCCGCAATACTCCTTCTGTTCCTCAAAACAGCAAGCAGTATATCAAAAATAAGTACGCAAAAGGCACAATAAAAAGACAAGAAGAGAAAGAAAAACAAGAAAAAACGTTAACTTCGGTTGCACCGAAGCTAAATACCCTTCACAGGTGCATTTCTGTTAGTAACTATGTTTTCAGTTTGTATGGAAGCTATATGCTATAGTAACCCGTTCTGAACAATTTTTTTAGAGATTACATTGTTACCTTAAAAAATAATCTATACCAAATTTCATGAATATATCTTGTCAAATGTGAAAGTTGTCCATACAAGAACTTGATTCCGATCGTTCAGTTTGTATGGCAGCTATATGCTATAGTTAACCGATCTGAACAATTTCTTCGGAGATTACATTGTTGCCTTAGAAAATAATATATACCAAATTTCGTGAATATATCTTGTCAAATGTGAAAGTTGTCCATACAAGAACTTGATTCCGATCGCTCAGTTTGTATGGTAGCTATATGCTATAGTTAACCGATGTGAACAATTTTCTCGGATATTACATTTTTGCCCTAGAGAATATTCTATACCAAATTTGGTGAAGATACATTGTCAAATGCGAAAGTTTTCCATATGAGAACTTGATTCCGATCGTTCAGTTTATATGGCAGCTATATGTTATAGTGGTCCGATATCGGCCGTTCCGACAAATGAGCAGCTTCTTGAAGAGAAAATGACGTTTGCAAAATTTCAAAAGGATATCTTAAAAACTGAGGGACTAGTTCGTATATATACAGACAGACGGACAGACGGACAGACAGACGGACATGGCTAAATCGACTCAGCTCAACATACTGATCATTTATATATATACTTTATAGGGTCTCCGACGCTTCCTTCTGGGTGTTACAAACATCGTGACAAACTTAATATACCCTGTTCAGGGTATAAAAATAATCAATTCGAACATACATATATACATATTAACTAAAAACAACTCCGTATTATATTATACGAAGTTAAAAATTTTAATAACATATTTGCAAAAAGAGGTGAACTCTTGCGCGTGGTGAACTCTCTTTTAAATCGTGCCGCGCAATAACAAAAGACTGCGAAAACAATACAATCATTATATACAAGTAAATAAACTTAAATATACTTGAATATATATGCACCATAGGGGAGTATTAAATATAAAATAATCAAATTTGAATATTTGCAATAATTATCCGACATTTATCGATATTTATTAATAATACATAAACGGTCCGGTACAACAACAAATAAGTATATACATATACTTACATTGGCAAACATTTCCTTTTGTCTTCGCTTCATACCTTTTATTTATATTATAGCGCATTACATACAGACCAGGCACATATGTATACAAAGTGTATTGACGCCTGTAACTACGAAAGTGCATACGAGGGCATACGAATAAGTCCTCAAACAAAAAAAAAATTATATATATACTTATATATATACATATATATATACTTATATATATATACATATATATATATATATATATATACATATATATTGGTTGTCAAAAAAGTCTTGCGGTATTTTCGCTAGTTGGCGCTGAAAGCGCGTAGTTCTAGTTTTATTCGTCGCATCGGGTCATGCTATACCTTTTTGGAAAGCTTATTTCACGCGCTAACACGTGTTTGATTGATTGTCGTTTCTTTTAAGTCGTTCGTAAGTTATAGCGTCGCAAACATGGAGCAAAATAAAGAGAAAATACGGCATATTTTACAGTACTACTACGATAAAGGCAAAAATGCATCTCAAGCCGCCAATAAAATTTGTGCAGTTTATAGACCCGATACAATTTCCATTTCCACCGCACAACGATGGTTTCAACGTTTTCGTTCTGGTGTAGAGGTGGTCGAAAATGCATCACACTCCGGAAGGCCTGTCGTCGAAAATTGCAATAAAATCGCTGAATTGGCCGAAAGAGACCGGCATAGTAGTCATCAAACCGCTACAAACCATTTGAAGAAGCTTGGAGTCACTAAGAAGCTCGATGTATGGGTGCACACGAATTGATTCAATAAAAATATCGCAAGACTTTTTGGACAACTAATTATATTATACAATATATTAAATATCTTATACGAGGGCATACGAATAAGTCCGCAACCAAAAAAAGAAAGTATATATTTATACACAAATATAAAATATACAATATATTTATTATATTATTGCCTAAATATTTCAAAAAAAAACTGCGTAACACGACATACGTGTATTTCAATAAAATAATCGTTTATTCGGAAATAAAAACTTTTTTTTACGTAAAAGAGTTTTCGGGTTTTTACATCAATCTGAATTTATATTAAAAAATATATTTCAGGTTTATTAATTTATTTGTTACTAAATGAGCACAGACCCTAAAGATTCTAAATCTACTCAATTTTTAAAAATTCCGAAAATGATTTCTGATGACAAAAGCCCAAGTACACCTGCAGAAGCTACACGCTCGAAACAAGGTGCTACAAAGCAAAAAAAAGGGGAAAGATATTTCTTACGCTAAATTCATTTCTGAGAGTGACAGCTTAATAAGATACTACATTCGATTTTCATCTTCACCGATTCAAGATAACTCTGAATCGGTGCTAGAAATCAAAAATCAAAACATAGACAATTTCTGGACACGTCTCCAATCTGCATATAATGCGATAGTAGAAACTGACGATTCAGATCTACCCGAAAATTGCAAATCCTCGGCTTACGCCAAATATGAAAATTGCCTTGACCAATATGAAGAGACAAAAGCAATGATCTCAGATCAATTGAAATTAATTAAAGCAATTGCACCTACTCCACAACCGAGAGTAAAGCTGCCACAAATTCAAAGCCAAGAGGCGAGTTCAGGCATTCACCTTAAAGTGCCAGCATGCGATACAGAAACATTTCACGGAGATTATGAACAATGGCCGTCCTTCCCGGACATGTTTACGGCCGTGTACATAAACCATCCTAAATTATCGCAAGCGCAAAACTTGTACCACCTCAGATACAAAACCAAAGGTCAAGCAGGCGTAATAGTCAAACAGTTCCCATTAAATGACTACAATTTCAATTTGGCTTGGGAAGCTCTAAAAGAACGATACGAGAATGAAAGAATATTGGCCGACCAACTAGTCACCATATTAATGAACTTACCAAAAATTCAGAAAGAAACAAGTGAAGAGTTCATAAAACTTCAATCCACTGTTTCAAATTGTTTGTCGGTTCTATCGACACAGAATATTCCCACAGACAATTGGGACCCCATACTGGTAAACATATGCTCCGCGGCATTACCAGAAAAATCTTTGCTTCTGTGGGAGCAATCGCTCTCATCACGAAGAAAATGCCCAACGTGGCAACAGATGAAAGATTTCTTAACTACCCAGTACGAAATTGCGGGTTTAGTTACAACTGTTGGCGCAACGAAGTACATAGTTTAGACTACCAACGTATATTTTAGATATTACTATTTATTGCAAGCTTGAATTGCTCCATTCCATGCACCTTTTTACAGTTTATGATATATTTTCATTTTCTACAACAGTGTGTGTTTGTCGGATATTCGTCCGAATCGAAAGCTTATCGCTTATGGTCCAAAAATAAACGAGACATTATCATTAGTCGTGACGTTAAATTTATAGACGAATTCGGTTTTAAAAACATCATCAAATCAAAATGCAAAATAATACTATTGAATGAACAAAGACGCTTGAAAAATCGGTATCAATGCAAGACTGTGATGAAACAGCAAGTGAGTTTGAAACGTGCAACAGTGACCAAAATGAAACAGAAGTTAAACGTGGTAAAAGTCATCCGAAAAAGCTTAAAACTGGTTTGCGCGGAAGACCGAAAAAGGTTTATCAGCATGCAAAAGAAAATAATAGCGAAACTCAGCATAAAGACGAAGAGTCTGAAATAAGTGAATTGGCGTGTATTGGTATACACGAAACTCCGTCAAGTTGGTTCGAAGAAGATACCAGTAATTGTTCATTAGAATGGAAGAAGGCTATTGAAGATGAGTATTTGGCATTAATTTCAAACGAAACATGGGACATAATCAATCAACCTAAAAACAGTAAGATTATTGGTAGCCGTTTAGTACTGCGAACGAAAGAAAATGGTCAGAAGAAAGCACGTCTCGTTGCGAAAGGATATGCTCAACGTCAAGGGGAGGATTTCCACGATACTTACTCGCCGGTGGCACGGTATACATCAATCCGTTTGCTTGCAGCAATGGCAGCTAAAATGGATTTAGAAATCCATCAAATGGATGTCGTTACTGCGTATCTCAATGAAGAACTAGAAGAATCCGTATACTTGGAAGTCCCAAAAATGTTGATTGAAGTTTTGAACAAAGTAAAATCAGGTGAGCCTACAGGTAGTCAGGGTATAACAAAGCATAGTAAAAATGTCGAAGAGACTGCAGAAAAGTGGCTTACAGCGATGAAAAACCGTAATCCCGTATGTTTACTGAAAAAGGCCCTATATAGACTACGACAATCCGGTTTGATGTGGTACAATCGATTGACAACTAAATTTTGAAAAACAGCTTGGTTTGGAGGCATCTATACAAGATCCATGTCTTTTTATCAAACAAAAAGGTAAACAAATTTTAATGCTAACAATATATGTAGACGATTTGTTACTAGCATCAAACGATAATATGTTACTAAAAAGTATCAAGAAGGCATTAAGCGAATCATTTGAAATGAAAGATTTTGGTGCAGTAAAGCGTTGCGTTGGCATTGACTTTAAGCAGAATTTAAACTCACATCAAGTATTTTTATCGCAACCAGCTTATACTGAAACTATTTTACAACGATTTAAGCAAAAACACCCCTAGAAATGAACTTCCAAATTGCAAAACCAATTAAAGTCGATGAAGAAGCCATGAAGAGTTATCCGTATCAAAGACTTATAGGAAAACTCATGTACTTAGCAGTTACAACAAGGCCAGACATAGCTTTCGCAGTAAATTATATGAGCCAGTTTAATACGAACTACAACGAGCAGCACTGGAAAGCCGCAAAACGAATTCTACGTTACTTAAATGGTACCAGAAATTATGGTCTCCTTTATTCGCAAAACGACAATAGCCTATATGGTGTGGTAGATGCAGATTGGGGTGCAAATATAATATACAGGCGATCCTATAGTGGATATGCGTTCATAGTGGCTGGCGCAGCAGTAAGTTGTAAACAACGCACCGTTGCGCTCTCCAGTACCGAAGCCGAATAAATGGCAATTACAGAAGCGACGAAAGAAGCTATATATCTTCAAGACATTTTTAAAGATTTCGGCATATCGTATGAGAACACTACATTATTCAACGACAGCTAAAGCGCTCAAAAACTATCCATCATTTCATCAAAGAATGCCACCAAAGCAGAAGAATTACGTTAACATATATGCCCACCGAAGATATGCCAGCAGACGTCTTAACGAAAACCTTGAGCAGCGTTAAACATCGCAAATGTTCAGTAGCGTTAGGCATGACAAGTAGCCTCACTACTTCGAGGGGAGGTGTTGGCGCAACGAAGTAGTTTAGACTACCAACGTATATTTTAGATATTACTATTTATTGCAACCTTGAATTGTTCCATTCCATGCATCTATCTATTAAAATTAATATCAGATAAGAGAGATGGGCTACAGACTGACCCATTCATGAGTTTTAAAAGAAATATTATACCAAGCATCTCCCTACGACTAGCGAGTGTCGGGAAATTTATAAGTTTTAAGCGGTTAGTGTAAGGGGGGAGATTTAAACTGGAATCCCAATGCAAATGATTTAAGGCAAAAAGTAAAAATTGTTTTTGAACGGACTCTAACTTATCTGAATGGACTTGGTAAATAGGGTTCCAAACCACAGAAGCATACTCTAATATAGGCCTCACCAGAGATGTAAAAAGAATTTTTGTAGCAAGCGGATCTCTAAATTCTTTAGACCAACGTTTAACAAAACTAAGAGCGCCTTTAGCTTTAAAAACCGTGGAAGATGCGTGAAGATTAAAATTGAGTTTGGGGTCCATTGTTACACCCAGATCAACAAAACTGCATACTTGTTCCAACCTAAATATATTTTCATTTTCTACTCAGTTCAGTTCTTTATAAGCAGCCCATAAGAAAACTTGAATTAAAAGGCTTTATAATATAAAACTCCAAATTCCTCGTTTCATTTAAACAGCAACCGCAAATCCCGAAACACAAAATCCCGAATTTTTTCAAGAGACACCATGCTGCTCCAAGGCATTAAAAACTCAAACGCTGCACAGCGAGATTCAAAGTATGGCACTACTACCCACAGCAGTCGTCTTTATCGAACACCGAGGAGAACTGTTTAAACTCAGGGCCTTAATAAACCAAGGATCACAAAGATCATTTATTGCGTCTAGGGCTTAAAATAGGCTACAACTACCTACAAAATTAGCCAATTTTGAAATTACGGGAATGGGCGGAAGAGTAGTTCAAAACTCCAACAAAATCTGCCCCATTACCCTAATTTCCCCCCAAGCGCATTCAAACAGATGCAATAGTCTTACCGCAACTCACGAACATGCTTCCAAGCTATCATATAAATAGCAAGCATTGGCAAAAGGTTACACACCTAAAGCTAGCAGATCCCAACTGCAACACCCCCGCTCAAATAGACCTTCTACTAGGCAGCGACCTTATATCACAAACTATAATAGAAGGTGTTGAAAAAATTTCGAAAACACTTCTGGCGCAAAATACCATTTTCGCTTGGGTCCTAAGTGGACTAGTTGCGGAACCAGTCACAACAATGACAACTCAAGTTGAGAAAATCTCAAACGAGTACCTCAATTCACAATTGAGAAAAGTTTGGGAGTTAGAAGAACTCCCCCCCCATTTCAATTACAACACCAGAAGATCAGTATTGTGAAGACTTTTACAAAGCCACAACTACTCGATCAAATAATGGTCGGTATGTCGTACGACTACCACTAAAACAACAATTTCCAGACACACTCGCCTTAGGTCACTCTCGCACCTCTGCAATACAGCAGTTTCTAAGTATGGAAAAAACACCTACTTAGAAAAGGTGAGCTCAAACAAGATTATGATGGTGTCTTAGAAGAATACCTCTATATAGACCACATGGAGGAAGTAAGCCAATGCGAAAAAATCATAAAAGGCAAATATTGCTCATTCTACTTGCCACATCATGCAGTAGTAAAGCCTGACAAAAAAAAAAAAACACAAAGGTTAGAGTTGTCTTCAATGCCTCACGATCCACTAGCTCGGGGAATTTCCTAAATGATATTCTATTTACGGGACCCACACTCCAACCAGATTTAATGCTCCTCATATTAAATTGGCGTATATACAAATACGTATTCAATGGGGATGTCGAAAAAATTTATCGACAAACACTCGTACATAAAGAGGATCAAGATTTTCAACGGATTATTTTCCGAAAATCTGCCAATAGTCCACTACGCGACTTTAAATTGAAAACAGTTACCTTTGCCGTAAACTGTGCCCCATATCTAGCCATTCGTACACTACACGAACTGGCAGAAGACACAAAGCCAGAATTTCCACTGGCAACACAAGTCTTAAAAATGCAAATGTATGTAGACGATATCCTGTCTGGAAGCCACAGTCTTCCACAAGCATACGAGACCTTATCACAGGTAATAAATGCCCTCAACACCGCAGGGTTTCCATTAAAAAAGATAACAGCTAATCACTAATTTCCTTATGTTCGAAAAGGAAAGTACAACAAAAACACTGGGCATCCAATGGAATGCGATATCGGACCAGTTTTCATACACGACAGAGTCCATATCAGCATTATCCGCGATAACAAAGAGACAAATTTTATCCTCGGTGGCAAAACTTTTCGACCCTGCAGGATGGCTTGCGCCAATTATGCTACAAGCGAAAATCCTGACCAAGAATTATGGCTAGACGGAAAGACAGACTGGGACGAATAAGTGAAACCTCTTCGCTTAGAAAAATGGTCCCAGTTCGCTAAAAATCTGACCGACATTTCGCAGATACAAATTCCACAGTGGGTAAACTATTCCCCCGAATACAAAGTGGAACTACACGGCTTCTGCGACGCCTCTGAAAAGGCATATTGTGTCACTATATATGTGCGCGCACAAAGCAATACCGCAACTACAAGCCATCTACTAGTGGCAAAAGCAAAAGTTGCGCCTCTAAAAACCATAAGTCTATCACGACTTGAACTCTGTGGCGCTCTGCTACTAGCAAAGCTAGTTTCCATGGTGCAGACCCACTTAACCATGGCAAAATATAAATTATACCTCTGGTCCGATTCCGAAATAGTTCTAGCCTGGTTAGAAAAGCCACCACACGCGTGGAAAAATTATATTTCTAATCGAACGGCGGAAATACTTGACCTAGTAGGATCAGCCACTTGGCGACACGTAGCCAGTGCTGACAATCTTGCTGATCTAGGTACAAGAGGGTGCAAACTCCTGGTTCTTGCCACCACCACGCTCTGGTAGAATGCCCCCGGTGGTTAACAGAATCTCCCGATTCTTGGCCACAATCGCCAATACGCAACATAATTGCCCCCGAAAGTCGAAAAATCGACACCTACCATACAATATTGGATGATGCTGACATCCTTGCACGATTTTCATCGTTTCCCCGAGCGCTCAGAGTAGTTGCCTATATGCTCAGATTCATAGAGCGACTCAAGCATACATTTAAAGGGGCAACCTATCCCCAATGCGATACTTTGACGCACCAAGACTTTCAAAGGCCAAATTGCCTTTATCACATCAACCCAAACGCGCTACTTCAGCCGCGACATATCATTATTAAGAGAACTGAAGCCGATTGATAAAACGAGCTCACTCTTAGTATTAAATCCATTTCTAGACACGAAAGGTCTGCTTCGTGCGAATGGTCGGCTTGCAAATTCCAGCCTAACATATATTGAACGCCACCCTATAATAATAACAGAGAAATCCTCATTTGCCACATTATTCATCAACTATATACATATACTCATGTTACGCGCCGAACATCGCCTCATGCAACATATGGTACGCCAAGAGTACTATGTGCCCCGTCATAAGCCCCAAATAAAGAAGTGCATTTTCACGTGTAAGGTCTGCACTATGCACAAGCAGAAAAGGAGAACGCAGATTATGGCAGCACTTCCACCGGAACGCTGCAATTTCGCTCTGCCTTTCACCACAACAGGTGTCGACTTTGCTGGGCCTTTTCAAATAAAGGCGTCCATGCTAAGGTCTCCCACCATGATGAAAGGCTATGTGGCTGTCTTTGTCGTTTCACGACAAAAGCAGTGCACCTTGAGCTGTGTACTAATCTGACGACGGAGGCTTTTCTCGCGGCATTTGCTCGCTTCGTCGGACGACGTGGCTTTCCATCAAAAATAATGAGCGATAATGGCAAAACATTTATCGGAGCACAACGAGCTACAGAAAAACAGTTTGTAGATTTCATGAAACAAGTATCACCTGACATCGTACAAAAGTACGCCCCCCAAGGTATCAGTTGGCAATTTTTACCCCCAAGCGCTCCTCATATGGGTGGTCTATGGGAATAAGCTGTAAAGAGCTTCAAATCTCATTTCAAGAAGATAGCTGGCAGCTACAAATTTAATTATGAAGAATTCACTACATTATTAACTAAAATCGAAGCCGTTCTCAACTCACGGCCTCTCACGGTTCTCTCGCAAGATCCCTCCGATTTCACAGCCCTAACTCCAGGGCATTTTCTAAAAGGAGCACCCATTCTGGCCACACCTGAGCCAGGCGTGGAGTCGCTATCCTTACTAAATAGATAGGAAAGAATTAAAATTCTCCATCTTAATTTCAGTCGCCGTTGGAAAGAAGATTATTTAAAGGACCTCCACAAGAGGTACCGATGGAAAATTACAGAAAATGCGCCAAAGATTGGAGATTGTGTCCTGATTCAGGACGAGTGTCTCCCCCCTACCGAATGGCAGCTTGGCAGCATAGAGAAGCTTTACCAAGGCTCCGACGGTCATATTCGCGTAGTCGATCTCCGTACGCAATCCGGAAAGTTCACAAGACCGCTCGTTAAACTATGGTTTTTACCGACAGCCGATAAGATCGAAATGTAAACGAAAAAACCCTCGAATAAACCCGATATAATAAATTTTTTAAAATAACAAACAAAACAATCTAATGGTCAATCAACTTGACGTTCCACTTCTGCCACAACGTGGCAGCCATACCCATATCCACTTCATGCAACGAATTTACAATTAAAATAACACTCTTTCATCCAGATAATGGATGGATGCAGACATGCCACTCGCTCCGACGCCAACCATTCGACTATCCACGAGCCACGCCAAGTGGCAGCTCCAGTTGCGGCAGCCCCAGTTGCGGCTGGCCCAGTCGCAGCTCCCCGAACCACCACATCAACGGGTTTGCGTAGTGGAACGCGAGCACTGCCGTCAACGCCCATATCAGCACCGGTTGATGCACTGTGCCATTTTTAAAGGTTTGCCACCACCGCAAAGGCTTCGCGTCGTCCAGGCACAGGGCCGACAATTTTGACATTTTTTTTCTGCTCTGAAACCAAACTTGTTTTTTTATGTTGCTTTGATAAGGTACATATATAATTTGAATATAAAAAAAAATTGCTAGGTCCAGGTTAAGAGAAAAATAAAAGTAAAGTTTTTGCAAAAAATATATTGAATATTACAAATTTTTATCCCTCAATTTACATTTTCTTGTACTTTTTTGAACTTCTGCTGTATTGGTAGTCAGGATTATCACGTAAACATATCCAGCAATATTCTGCCAGCAGGCTAGGAGTCCATTTGCCTTGATACCTTTTCTCCATACTCAATATGTCTTGGTAAAATCTCTCCCCATGTTCATCACTGACTGCACCTAAATTGGGAGGAAAGAAAGCCAAGTGCGAATGTAGGAAATGTATTTTCAGGGACATGTTACACCCTAAAGCCTGAAAATCCGTCAAAAGGCTTGATATGAGTTCTTCATAATCGGGTGATTTGGTGTTACCCAAAAAATTTTTTACAACCTCAACAAATGAAAGCCATGCTTTTTTTTCTAGCGTATTTAGTTTAGAGACAAAGTTTTGATCCTTCATAACTCGCCGTATGTCTGGCCCCACAAAAATCCCTTCTTTTAATTTCGCATCACTAAGTCTCGGAAATATACTTTTAAGGTATTGAAAACCTTCTCCCGTTTTATCCATTGCTTTTACAAAATTTTTCATTAAGCAGCAAAATTTTGTGTAACCAGCTTGCATACCTAGTAACATCCCAACTACTTTTAAATCAGAACAAATTTTCCAAGAATGTTTAGCATACTGTATTTTTTGTAGCAGATTTTTGATATTTTCATAGGTTTCTTTGATATGTACTCCATGCGCTAGAGGTACATATGGAAGTTCGTTACCATTATGTAACAAAACCGCCTTCAAACTTATTTTCGATGAATCAATAAATAGTCTCCACTGATCAGGTGAATAGGTACAAAACATTTTTTTCATAAGCCCATATACATCTTTGCAATAGACTAGATCGTTTTCCTTTTCAAAGAAATCCACAACACTACTATGTCGTTTCCGATAAGTACAGATTCTTGTCTCTGGATGCAATCAATTCCATTGTTTTAGTCTAGAAGCTAAAAGTTCTGATTTCTCTTTTGGTAAATCAAGGTCACGAATTAGATCATTAAGTTCGCTTTGAGTTATCAGATGTGGCTCTGTTGTTGACCTTGTTGGTGGTGGCTCGTAGTCATCGTCGTCAAAATCGGTGTGGTCGGAAGCATAAACATCAACTCTACTTTCTAAGCCACAACTACCACGAGAAGTTGACGGTTCGTTAGAAGTTGAGGTCGTTGGAGTTTGTAGGGTAGCTGGTTTTGACATAGACGACACATCTGGGTACTTTATAATATGTTTAGACGTCGACTTCATTCCAGTAATGTTCGTTAGACAAAAATAACAATCATTTACATGATTTTGTTGTTCTCGCCATATAGCTGGCATAGTAAACGGCAATGGTGTGTGAGTACCTTGGAGCCACCCTGCGAGGTACCGTGAACATCTTGAACACAAAAAACTCGGACTCCAAGGTTTACTTAGACAAACGAAAGAAAAAGGAGTATAAATTTAATAATGCACAAGCATACAAACATACATATGCGCACACATGTGAATATGTCACCACGAAAACAACAACAGCATAAGCATGGAAACATTGTGTTGTTGGTAGAAAAGCCGAGCTGTGCCGAAAGAAACGAAACAAACGATCGCCGATTGTCACCGCTTCGCTTGCTACTCGAACAAGGTTGCGTAGATTCATATTGAGCAAGGTTGCGCAACCTGAATCTATCGCAACCTTTTCCGAACTCGTATAAGAAGTATAACTTCAATAATATTAATATTACCGTAATTGGACCTAAGGATTTTTTTTTATTATTTTTCTAATGATGTACATACTAACAGGAACCAAAATATATAATTTTTATTTCAGAGCAAAAACCATTGTCGGCTAGTGTAGTTAAAGGCTTCGTGAGCACTTGAATGCTGCGAGAGCGGTATGTGTTGCTGGCAGCGGAGACAGAGCGCCCGCTGGCCTTATGGCTAGTCGTTCTAATTGGAATAAAATATTAGAGAGTGCGCAAGCGGTATCTTATTGGAGTATTGTTGGTTGGAAATACTATGGATTGCAGCGGAGAGTGGGCAACGGAAAATGAGCTGTGGTAGCTTTAGGGTATTCTAATTAGAATTAAGTCTTTCTTCTCTGTTTGCGGAAACTGGACTAATCAGATGTATCATCAATACGCAAAGTGGTTATTGGTTAATACATTTTTGTAAACCAAATAAAATTGTTTAACTGGCGCCCAACGTGGGGCCGGGTTAATTATAAAAATCAATAAAGTTTATTGGATACTGATTAAGATAAACCAGCACCAAACGAAGCAATTGAATCAGAATCCAAAACAAATGCATGTGCTTTATCTATGCAACTTATATCGACCTCGAACGACATTGAAAGAAGAAGAAACAGCGGAGACTACTGAAGCAGCTTATAATATTCAATGTAAGTGAAACGCTCAGTGCTCTTATTGTAATAATTAGAAAATAATAATACGTTGCCTACATTCTTAATAAAATTTAATAAAAAGTATAAAGTAAGAGCTATTTTTTCACGTGTGGTACCTTCTTTTAGTGAGCGTATCTAAACTTGTTAAAGCATTAGTAAAATTCAATAGAAATAAAAGTAGGTGCAATTTTTTTTCTCGATTAAATCAGCCTATTTCTTTCAATCAAGTTTGGCACCTTCAATTAATGAGCGAATCTGAACTTGTTAGCCTTTTCAATTCATTAGCTTTACAAGATAAGAAAAAAATAGACATAAATGCCGATGAACTTCAAACCGTTCTTGCAGCAGCGATATCGGCTGCCTTAGCTACGCAGAAACAAGATTTTGAAAAGAAATTACATGAAATTACAAATAAATTTACGACAACATTGACTGCCAATGTAGAATCTTTTGCAGAAGTGCAGATTGTGGGTAATGTGCAATGCGATGAAACTCTCGACCTCGTCAAATCCTTGTCCGAGTTCGACGGCAAACAAGAGAACTATGTCTAGGCAAGCGGCGCACACGGCCTACAAACTGTACGAAAGGTACGATGGAAGTGCAAAACATTACCAAGCGATCGCAATAATCAGAAGTAAAATAAGAGGCGCCGCAGATGGTGTTTTGGCTTCATTCAATACCGTGTTGAATTTTAACGCCATAATAGCGAGGCTAGATTTTACTTATGCCGATAAAAGACCGATTTATTTGATAGAACAGGAACTGAGTACTCTAAGGCAGGGCAATCTGACGGTGTTGAAGTTTTATGATGAGGTCGAAAAAAAGCTTACCCTTCTTACTAATAAGACAATAATGACTTACGAAGGTCATATAGCGAACTATATAAACGAAAAGTGCAGAATGGACACGCTGCGCGTTTTTATTTCCGGCCTAAAAAAACCTCTTTGCGATATTTTATTTTCTACACGTCCAGCCGACTTACCGTCTGCGTTGGCACTTGCGCAGGAGGTAGAAGCAAATCACGAACGTTATATTTTTGCTACAAACTTTTCACAGCGTTTCGATGAAAATGACAAAGGTCAAACTATGGAAAAAATAGTGGCTGAGAGCAGCAATAATCAGTTAGCCAATTCAGGCGGTCAAAAAAACCCACATTTCCAAAGCAATAACAATAGGCAACAGAAACGCAGTTTTAATTACAATAGTAGACAAGGAAAACCAGAGCCGATGGATATAGATCCATCTTTATCCCGATTACGTCGGTCAACCAACTACGAGTCGCAAAATCCACCGAATGATTTTTTACGACAAAATCAAAAAACTAATAACTTTCAAAGCTTCAGGCAAAGGCCACTTAATACTGCTTATCACGGTCAAAAGTTTAAATAACGCCTCGAATCCGACAGGATTACTGGACTAAAAGTTCAGAGGATAAATCACCTTTCACAGGATAAAGCCGAAAAAAACTGCTACGATAACATAGTGGCGAATGAAATCGAAGATATTGAAGAACAAATAAATTTTTTAGGGAAAGCACCCTACTCCCTTGGATTAGAAGATCAATAGGAACTGAGGAAAGGGGTATAAAAATGTTAATTGATACAGGAGCTTCAAAAAGCTATATTAAACCCTTTATCGAACTGAAAGGGATCGTACCACTCGTTAAACCAATTTTAGTCCGATCAATACACGGAGAGACGAAAGTAAATAAGAAATGCACAATAAATCTATTTGGTGTAAATTCCGACTTCATTATTTTACCTGATTTGCTAGCATTTGATGCCATAATTGGGCTTGACCTGCTAAACGCCGGTTAACGCCGTTGTAGACTTAAAAAAGGGCGTAATTAGTCATGACTTTGGAACTGAAAAGTTATTATTTGTAAAATGCGAAAGCACAATTGTTATTAAAATACAACAAGATAATGTACCCCTCGCTGTAAAAAAAGATTTTTTAAATATGATCAAGAAAAGATCTATAATGATTTTGCCGATCCAAATACGGCTCTACCTTTTAATACAAATGTTGTTGCAACCATTCGCACGAAACACGAGGAACCCCATACCCAATTGGGGTTGTAGATTTTGTGAATAAGGTAGTAAAAGAACTCTTGCACAATGGAATTATTAGGCCTTCTAGGTCCCCTTACAATAACCCGATTTGGGTCGTGGATAAAAAGGGACTCGATGAGCTATGCAACAAAAAGAAACGTATGGTAATTGATTTTAGGAAACTAAATTAAATTACCATTGACGACAAGTACCCCATACCAAACGTTATGTCCATTTTATCAAACAGGGGTCGGTCACAGTACTTTACAACCCTCGACTTGAAATCAGGGTTTCATCAAATCGAGCTCGCAGAGCGAGACAGAGAGAAATCAGCCTTTTCCGTAAACAACGGAAAGTATGAAATATGTAGGCTACCATTCGGTTTAAAGAGCGCTCATAGCATATTCCAAAGAGCGATAGATGATGTACTTAGGGAACAAATAGGTAGAAGCTGTTATGTTTACGTAGATGACGTGATAATTTTCTCAACTACGAAAGAACAGCATGTTAAATACATAGACTGGGTTTTAAAAAGTTTATGTGATGCTAACATGAAGGTCTCAGTAGAAAAATCCAATTTCTTCAAAAGCGAAACTGAGTACCTCGGGTTCGTAGTGTCAAGGCATGGCATAAAGACATGCGCAGGCAAAGTTAGCGCTATTCTAAATTTCCCGGCTCCGGAAACATTGTACAGTCTCAGATCGTTTATAGGATTAGCCAGCTACTACAGGTGTTTTGTGAAGGACTTCGCCAGTATAGCCAAGCCTTTAACTGACATTCTGAAGGGTGAAAATGGAAGGGTCAGTGCTAATCAATCTAAAAGAGTGAAAATGGTTTTAAATCCAAAGCAACTCCAAGCATTTGATACTTTAAAGCAGATTTTGGTGTCGGAAAATGTGATGCTCGACTATCCTGATTATAAAAACCGTTTGATTTGACGACGGACGCTTCCAACCATGACTTGGGTACTGTTCAGTCACAAGAAGGTAGACCCATAACCATGATATCTAGAACCTTAAAGGATCAAGAGCTTAACTTTGCAACAAACGAAAGAGAACTTCTGGCCATTGTGTGGGCTTTAAAGTGCCTTAGAAACTACCTTTATGGTGTACGACAATTAAACATTTTTACTGATTACCAGCCTCTGACGTTTGCAGTTTCAGATAAAAATTCAAATGCAAAGCTTAAGCGTTGGAAACCGTTCATCGACGAACACAACGCCAAATCATATTATAAACCCGGAAAAGAAATTTACGTCGCCGATGCTCTGTCGCGTCAGCTACTGAACATATCAGAAGAAGATTTAAATTCAAACTCAGCAACGATTCATAGCGAACGGTCATTAAGTTATACCACAGCGGCAGTTGAAAGGCCGGTAAATTGCTTCAAAAATCAAATAATTATTGAAGAAGCTGAAATACCATCGAAACGAACATTTATTATTTTTGGAAACAGAACCAGGCATATTATTCAGTTTAGGGATAAAAACACGCTTTTAAGAATTATTCATGATCTTGTGAACCCCAACGTGGTAAATGCCATCCATTGTAGTCTATCTGTTTTAGCATTAACATATTCAACATGACATAGTAAAAATATTTCCGAATATGAAATTTAAATACGCAAGAACATTTGTAACAGATATCTTTGACCCTAACGACCAGCTTGAGATTATAGTTACAGAGCATAATCGCGCACACCGCGCGGCACAAGAAAATGTCAAGCAGATTTTAAAGGACTATTTTTTTTCCAAAACTGGAGAAAAAAACAAAGCAAGCAGTCGGAAACTGCGAAATATGTTCTAGGGCAAAGTATAATAGGCATCGCCAAAAATATAAAATATCCCAAACACCAATCCCGTCATATGTGGGAGAAATCCTTCACATTGACATTTTTTGTACAGACTCGAAATATTTTTTAACTTGTTTGGACAAGTTTTCCAAATTCGCAATTGTTCAAGCGATACCATCTAGAACAATCGTGGATATAAAACCTCAACTTATACAGCTTTATACGTTTTTCCTAAAGCCACAGTTATTTACTGCGATAATGAGAAATCATTGAACTCAAATACCGTCAGATATCTTCTTGCCTACAGTTTCGGTATTCAAATCGTCCACCTCTTCACAGCACCTCCAATGGCCAAGTGGAGAGGTTTCACAGTACATTAGTAGAGATAGCTAGGTGCATGAAGCTAGAGAGGAGCATTGACGACACAAAAGATTTGATGTTGCTTTCAACTATAGAATATAATAAAACAATACATTCTGTAACAAACAAAAGACCAGTAGACATATTTCGACCCGCTACAAAAGGTATAAATAATGATATATCGGCCTGTATTAGACAGGCTCAGCAATACGAATTAGAAAACCATAACAAAAACAGAACAGAACGTACATTTAGCGTAGGTGATAAGGGATAAAACGAAATACTAGGCTAGGAAATAAATTAACCCCCCTTTACGAAGAACAGATCGTAGAAAAAGATTTAGGAACTACAGTTCTTATTAAAGGGAGGGTGGTCCATAAGGACAATTTGAAATAGACCTTCTTTTTGATAAAGCTTTGATATAATCTTAAGCTTAAAGTTTAGACACGCCACTTGCATTTAATCGAAGGCCTATATTTAATTCAAGGTATTATTGTATATTGTAATTTTGAACTGAGCATCTCACAAGTAATTAAATAGTTATTTAAGTTTAACCAAAATTATTTCATATTATATTTACAAAATTGCTAAAACATATGTAGCTTATCAGTACTTAGTATTAGAAAGTAGATTTTAATAGGCAGAACATTGAGTTACCACTCGCTCCAAAATAAAAGCAAAATTTTTATCCACAAACTATGAGTGCACCCTGAAGAGCTTTAACATTTCGCTACAAGGAAGTAATACCCCTGCAACAGTGCCTTTTCGATACTGTAATATTGGCAAACTCAAAACCATTGTGTCTAGTCAACAAGCTTATACGTCTTTCAATTTGTAACTTGACAAGCCATTGCATGTAACTTCATTCCGCTTTATAACGTGCTTATATATGTAAATTAAATATAAAGGATCGAGGACGCTCCTCACTAAGAGGGGGAGTAGATAAGCCAATAAATTGAGATGGTCACCCACGTAACATATTTTGACTCGGGCGATTATCCCATCATTATATTTAAGTAAATAGTTACCGGCTTCGCGATCACTTGCAATGCAAAAGTACGTTGAATACTGCGAGAGCCGTATGTGTTGCTGGCAGCGGAGACAGAGCGCCCGCTGGCCTTATGGCTAGTCGTTCTAATTGGAATAATATATTAGAGAGTGCGCAAGCGGTATCTTATTGAAGTATTGTTGGTTGGAAATACTATGGATTGCAGCGGAGAGTGGGCAACGGAAAATGAGCAGCGGTAGCTTTAGGGTATTCTAATTAGAATTCTTTCTTGCTCTTTGCGGCAACTGGACTAATCAGATGTATCATCAATGCGCAAAGTGGTTATTGGTTAATAAATTTTTGTAAACCAAATAAAATTGTTTAATTTACATAAAGTTCAATAAAATACATTTTTTGTAAATTTCTGGCGGAATTGTGTTGCCTTTTTTTAAATAAGTTTCCGAACGGTGAGTGCGAGGAAATTAATCGAAAGAAACACCGCCAGTAACGTATCCGTCCTTATTCGTAAATAATATTTACATTGTGGAATGGTTTATAAAAATAATATTTGTTGTATAGCCCGTTTTAAGCGCGGTCGGATTTACTACAACATTAGTGTAAGTTAATGAGATGCCAAATTTGATTGTTATTCATTCAGGATTTCGTCGAATAATAAATGGTTAATTCTTTCACATTAATTAGAAAAAAATTGCCAACACCCATAAGTATTTCCACTACTTTGAACCGTGCAAGCAAGTGGAGCAAATAATTGTGCACGTACTTTGTAATATCATAAACTATAATTAAATATGTACCTTTTATAAGTGGTTCAGTTGCATTCAAATTCTGATTAAAATTAGGTTCGTCGTTAGTGCCGTCAGATCTTTGTATTTTTTTTGGCGAGCCATCACATCCAACTTCACTTTGACCTTCAACGACATTTTGGTAATTAAGTTGATCCTCTGCTATACTAGTATCACCAATGAGAATGTCATCATTCTGTAAACGGGATTGCAGAGAGGCAGGATTCGGTCCTACTTCTTTATCACAGCCACCAATTTGAGCCTGTCGGAAAAAAAAATTATTAAAATACATACCAGTAATCCAAGAACTACAGTGTCGGACAAAACTCATTGGACTAACTCGAGTCTCACACATATTCCGTCATAACTTTTTACATGGATGCATTAGAAGAATAATTTTTTTTGCAAAAGAAAGATCGCATATTCTACATTAAGAAACAATTCAATTTAATTTTTCAACTTTTATGTACAATTTTTAACTTAAACCAGAAGGGAAAAAAGTAAAAAAATCGCGCGACATAACTCATTGGACTACACTTTAATTGTCGAAATAAGCATTTCCAATGAATTAATTTACCGTTATCTGTCAGAAAAAGAGTTTTGCAGGTGTTTAGAATTTCAAATCGTAGATCAGACTTATTCGAATTGTTTGCTTTAATGAGAACGGGTGTGTTGTGAAATATTTAAACTTTTTACGAATAAAGCTACTAAAAATCGTTTTAGTTAAAAATGGTTAGAAAAACACATTCAACTGAACTTAAATTATTAATTGTAAGTGAATTCGCAAAAGGTGTGCAGCAAAAGGAGCTTTGCAAAAAATATTCTCTTGGGAAATCAACTATTTCTGCTATTTTACGCAAGCACAAAGCTGATGGAACCGTGAAAAAACTTAATATTGAAGGACGTCCTAGACTCACTTCGGTAAAGAAAGACTTGAGAATAGTGCGCGAATTTAAAAAAGATCCAAAGATGTCTGCAAAAAACGTTGTAGATAGCTTACAACTAACTCTGAGTGTGTGTACAGTACAACGACGCGCCGTTAATGCTGGTCTATTCAGTTTCCGTGCTGCGAAAAAACCATATATTTTCAAAAAAAATCGAATAGCACGTTTGGAATTTGCAAAACTGCACATCAATTGGTCTGTGGAGCAATGGAAGTCGGTATTGTTTTCAGATGAGTCCCAATGTAATTTGCAGAACTCAGATGGAATGACACGTGTACGAAGACCAACAGGAAAGCGTTTAGACCGTCTATATTTGCAGGGTACCGTAAAGCATGGTGGGAGTAACATTATGGTGTGGGGATGCTTCTCTGCTCAGGGAGTAGGATCTATTTTCAAAATAGAAGGGAACATGGATAGGTTCCAATATAAAAATATACTGCAAATCCAAATGTTACCCCACGCTATCACAAAAATGCCGCCTGATTGGCAGTTCCAACATGATAATGACCCCAAACACACGTCAGAAGTTGTAAAGGATTGGCTTTTGGAAGAACAAGTTTGTGTTATGAGATGGCCCGCCCAGTCTCCTGATATAAACCCGATTGAAAACTTATGGGAAATCGTCAACAGGCAGATTAATAGGGAACAGGTCCACGGTAATAAAAATAAGCTATTTGATGCCCTGAAACAAGCCTGGAATGGAATAAATGACACACGTATTAATAATTCAATTTCATCTATGCCTAAAAGATGTGCTGCAATCATTAAAAATAATGGCTACCCAATAAAATATTAATTTAAAACGAATTTATTTTCATATTCAGCTAAAGTCCAATGAGTTATGTCGCGCGAATTTTTTACTTTTTTATTTTTGTTATAATTTACAAATTTTACATAAAAGTTGAAAAATAAAATTGTATTGTACCTTAATATAGAATATGCGGTCTTTATTTTGCAAAAAAAATTATTCTTCTAATGCATCTATGTAAAAAGTTATGACAGAATATGCCTGAGACTCGATTTAGTCCAATGAGTTTTGTCCGACACTGTATATGTAACATTAAATATCAAAGAAACAGTAACAAACATGAAATTATTATACGAGAAATTAATGGCATTTCCTACCACAATTGCCTCTTCATGAAATCCAAGCATGCACAACAAAAAATCTCAAACGGCATGTGTAACGAGTTATCCAAGGGTAGGAACTTTTTTCAATAGTCCTGTCAAGCTGTCATGTTATTTTTGTTCAGTATTGTTTGGCATTTCATCATGGAAAGACTTACAGGTACATCCAGAAAAAAACAACGGTTTGGTGTGGTTTGTGGGCCGGTGGAATCACCGATCCATATTTCTCCAAAAGTTATGCCGCGAGAACATAACTGTCAATGGCGACCGTTATCGCGCCATGATAACCGACTATCTGACGCCTGAAATTGAAGCTTGTGACCTAGGCGACATTTGGTTTCAACAACACGGCGCAATTTCCCACACATCGCGAAATGCGAAGTAAAAGTCAATGCGGACAATCCCGCTTTGATTCCGACCTTGGAGTATAACATCACGCTTGTTATTCACCAGTCGAAATGCTCGAACGAGTCATCGAAATTTGAACACAACGGATGGACCATCTGAGATGTCGCCACCGCCAACATTTGAAAGAGTTAATCTTCAAAAAATAACTGCCACAGAATGTTCCTTCGAATGATAATAAATTATTTTTGAAGTTTCTGTGTTTTTTCTTAAAAAAAAGTAGGGAAGATCGAAGTGGATCACCCTTTATGTCCTAAAAATTTTTCTTCAAAGAAGAAATTCTGGAAAAATTGTTCAAGACAAATGAAAGTGTCGCAAGCCCTATATTAGGATAATGTAGTTCGAGAAGTACTGAATATGTATTTAGCACCATATTATCTTTTAAAATTTTTTTAAATCAAGTCGAGAATATGATATAATGTAAATGGCAGCCGCCACAGCGGATTGTCATTTCAGCCCTTTTTTATGGCATTTTCCATCACTTTGACCAGAACTTCCGGCGATAGGTCCTCACTTTCTTGACGGATATTGTCTTTAAGAGCTGAAAGAGTCTGAGGCTTGTTGACATAAACCCGCGACTTCAAAAATCCCTAAAAAAAAAAAAGAAGTCTGGAGCGCTCAAATCAGGCGATCTTGCTGGCCAGTGCAAAACGCCAAAACGGGAGATTAGGCGCCCGGGAAATGCATCCTTCAGCATATCGGTTGTGGCACGCAGTGTAGCATACCATTGTTTATTTACATGTATTTCGCATGTGTTTACCACACAAATGTCAAAACAGAACTGATATTAGAGATCAATTGCAAAATTTATAGCATATGAAGGTCTACTATCGACCAGATTTCTACCATGCCCCAACATAAAAACAACAAAAACAAAAAAAAAAAACACGTGAAAAGAGGAGCACGAAAAGGAACTGCCACTAAGCCGCCATGTCTTAACTTGGTATGGTATCTTTGTAAAGCTAATACAGCTATGCAAGCTGACATGGAGCACCATCAAAAGTAGCGCCAAGATCGGGGAGATACTTTGAATTCTTAAATATATTGCTGGACAAAATAATACGAGCTGCAGAGCTTAATAGAGAAGCTACAATCATCTATAGGAGTGCGCACCTGCTGGCGTACGCCGATGATATTGATATCAGTGACCTCAACAACCTCGCCGTTGGTTCTGCTTTTTCCGGACTGGATAAGAAAGCGAAGTAAATGGGTCTGGTAGTGAACGAGAAAAAGACTAAATATATCCTGTCGTCAAAAAATCAGTCGCGACTAGACTGGACTCACACGTCACTGTTCACAACTTCGAAGTCGTAATTAATTTCATCTATCTTGAAACCTGTATTAACAACAACAACCACTCTTACCAACAGGTTCTACTTTGGACTGAGTAGGCAATTGAAAAGTTAAGTCCTTTCCAGAGGAACAAAGACCATGGATACTGACAGCATCTGACTAGAAGATTCATCAAGCTACCTGGCAGTCTCGGGATCGAAAAACCACCAACCAGATCGATCGTGTTGTGATAGACGGAAGACACGTCTCCAGTCTTTTAGATGTGCGTGCGCTCCGAGGTCCTAACATTGACTCGGACCACTATATTGTTGCAGCCCAGATTCGCACCCGCCTCTGTGCAGCAAAACACGCACGCCAACAAACGCAAAGAAGGTTCGACGTCGAGAAGCTGCAATCACAACAGACAGCCGAACGATTTTCTACTCGGTTTGCACTCCTGCTCTCTGAGAGCACTCGTCAACAACTCGGTATAAGGGAACTGTGGGACGGCATCTCAAACTCCTTACGTACAGCTGCAACCGAAACCATTGATTTTCGGAAAGTGCAAACGAACAGCTGGTACGATGAAGATTGCCGTGTCGCAGCGGAGAGAAAACAGGCTGCCTACCTCGCAACGTTACGATCGACTACAACTTGTGCGGGATGGGATAGATACCGAGAGTTGAAGAGGGAAGCGAGACGCATTTGCAGAAAAAAAAAGATAGAGGCCGAAATGCGTGACTATAAAGAGCTTGATAAGCTGGCCGACAGGGGTAATGCTCGAAAATTCTACGAAAAAATGCGCCGGCTTACAGAAGGTTTCAAGACCGGAGCATACACTTGCAGAACCCCCAAAGGTGATTGAGTCACCGATGCTCAGAGCATACTTAAATTATGGAGGGAACACTTCTCCAGCCTGCGTAATGGCAGTGAACGTACAACGCCAGAAGAAGGCGAACCCGATTCCCCAATCGAAGACGATGGACCAGACATTCCATTGCCCGACCATGAAGATGTTCGAATAGCAATTACCCGCCTGAAGAACAACAAAGCGGCGGGGGCCGACGGATTGCCGGCCGAGCTATTCAAACACGGCGGCGAAGAGCTGGTAAGGAGCATGCATCAGCTTCTTTGTAAAGTATGGTCGGACGAAAGCATGCCCAACGATTGGAATTTAAGTGTGCTATGCCCAATCTATAAAAAAGAGAGAGACCACACATTCTGCGCCAACTAACGTGGGATAAGCCTCCTCAACATCGTATAACGTTCCATCGAGCGTATTGTGTGAAAGATTAAAATCCACCGTCAACAAACTGGTTTTAGATCTGGCAAATCAACAACCGACCAGATATTCACCATGCGCCAAATCTTGGAAAAGACCCGTGAAAGGAGAACCTATTCGTCGATTTCAAAGCTGCTTTCGACAGCATGAAAAGGAGCTGCCTTTATGCCGCGATGTCTGAATTTGGTATCCCCGCAAAACTAAAACGGCTGTGTAAACTGACCTTGAGCAGCACTAAAAGCTCCATCAGGATCGGGAAAGACCTCTCCGAGCCGTTCGATACCAAACGAGGTTTCAGACAAGGCGACTTCCTATCCTGCGACTTCTTCAATCTGCTGCTGGAGAAAATAGTTCGAGCTGCAGAACTTAATCGAGCAGGTACAATCATTTATAAGAGTGTACGGCTGCTAGCGTATGCCGATGGTATTGATATTATCGGCCTCAACACCCGCGCCGTTAGTTCTGCTTTCTCCAGGCTGGACAACGAAGCAAAGCAAATGGGTCTGGCAGTGAACAAGGGCAAGACGAAATATCTCCTGTCATCAAACAAACAGCCGTCGCACTCGCGACTTGGCTCTCACGTCACTGTTGACAGTCATAACTTTGAAGTTGTAGATAATTTCGTCTATTTAGGAACCAGCATTAACACCACCAACAATGTCAGCCCGGAAATCCAACGCAGGATTACTCTTGCCAATAGGTGCTACTTCGGACTGAAGAGGCAATTAAAAAGTAAAGTCCTATCTCGACGAACAAAAGCTAAACTTTGTAAGTCGCTCATAATTCCCGTCCTGCTATATGGCAGAGGCATGCCCTGATGACAACATCTGATGGGTCGACGTTACGAGTTTTCGAGAGAAAGGTTCTGCGGAAGATTTATGGTCATTTGCGCATTGGCCACGGCGAATATCGCATTCGATGGAACGATGAGCTGTACGAGACATACGACCACATTCACATAGTTCAGCGAATTAAAAGACAGCGGCTACGCTGTCTAGGTCATGTTGTCCAGATGGACGAAAACACTCCTGCCTTGAAAGTATTCGACGCAGTAACCGAAGGAGTCATGTGTAGAAGTTCACGCAAGTGAGGAAAGTTCTCTGATCGCCATTCACTTGGAAGTGGCCAGAAACGATTCTTTTACATATGACTCAAGCAGCTCACGACTTCCGGTCTTTGACCAAGTATCCTCTGGGTAGCCTAAGAACATCCGTTTGAAGGCGAGCTAAAGTGAGAAGGCGAAACACCCCTGCATAGGGTTATGCGCTGGGTTTGGGACCCGCCACGTAAAAAAACACCCCCAATGAAAAAGTTTAAACAGCCTCGGATGAGAGACCCCCCTTTTGATGACGACCATGGCAAACGAAATAAGGACTATGATTTGAGGGCGTGCACCTGGAATGTCCGGTCCCTTAATTGGGAAGGTGCCGCTGCCCAGCTGGTAGATGTCCTCGTAAAGATAAAGGCTGACATCACCGCCGTCCAAGAAATGCGATGGACGGGACAAGGACAGAGACGAGTAGGTCCTTGTGACATTTACTACAGTGACCATATAAAGGAGCGCAAGTTTGGTGTTGGATTCGTGGTGGGAGAGAGACTCCGTCGCCGAGTACTTTCATTCACTCGGGAGAATGAACGTATAGCCACAATCCGCATCAAAGCGAGGTTCTTCAGCATATCGCTGATTTGCGCCCACGCCCCGACGGAAGAGAAGGACGCTGTGATCAAAGATGCCTTTTATGAGTGCTTGGAGCGCACTTATGAGAGAGGCCCCCGCCACGATGTCAAAATCGTGCTTGGCGACTTCAATGCCAGGGTGGGCAAAGAAGGTATCTTTGGCACTGCGGTCAGTAAATTCAGCCTCCACGAGGAAACATCCCCAAACGGGTTGAGGCTGATCGACTTCGCCGGGGCCCGAAATATGGTTATCTGTAGTACTAGATTCCAGCATAAGAAGATACATCAAGCTACCTGGCTGTCTCCGGATCGAAAAACCACCAAACAGATCGATCATGTTGTGATAGACAGAAGACACGTCTCCAGTGTTTTAGATGTGCGTGCGCTCCGAGGTCCTAACATCGACTCGGACCACTATATTGTTGCAGCCAAGATTCGCACCCGCCTCTGTGCAGCAAAAACGCACGCCAACAAACACAAGGAAGGTTCGAAGTCGAGAAGCTGCAATCACAACAGACAGCCGAACGTTTTTCTACTCGGCTTTCACTCCTGCTCTCTGAGAGCACTCGTCAACAACTCGGTATAAGGGAACTGTGGGACGGCATTTCAAACTCCTTACGTACAGCTGCAACCGAAACCATTGGTTTTCGGAAAGCGCAAAAGAACAGCTGGTACGACGAGGAGTGCCGTGTCGCAGCGGAGAGAAAACAGGCTGCCTACCTCGCAACGTTACGATCGACCACAACACGTGCGGGATGGGATAGATACCGAGAGTTGAAGAGGGAAGCGAGACGCATTTGTAGACAGAAAAAGAAAGAGGCCGAAATGCGTGAGTACGAAGAGCTTGATGAGCTGGCCGACAAGGGTAATGCTCGAAAATTCTACGAAAAGATGCGGCGGCTTACACAAGGTTTCAAGACCGGAGCATACTTCCATTGCCCGACCATGAAGAAGTTCGAATAGCAATTGCCCGTCTGAAAAACAACAAAGCGGCAGGGGCCGATGGATTGCCGGCCGAGCTATTCAAACACGGCGGCGAAGAGCTGATAAGGTGCATGCATCAGCTTCTTTGCAAAATATGGTCGGACGAATGTATGCCCAACGATTGGAATTTAAGTGTGCTATGCCCAATCCATAAAAAAGGAGACCCCAGAATCGGCGCCAACTACCGTGGAATTAGCCTCCTCAACATCGCATATAAGGTTCTGTCGAGCGTATTGTGTGAAAGATTAAAGCCCACCGTCAACAAACTGATTGGACCTTTTCAGTGTGGCTTTAGACCTGGTAAATCAACAACCGACCAGATATTCACGATGCGCCAAATCTTGGAAAAGACCCGTGAAAGGAGAATCGACACACACCACCTCTTCGTCGATTTCAAAGCTGCTTTCGACAGCACGAAAAGGAGCTGCCTTTATGCCGCGATGTCTGAATTTGGTATCCCCGCAAAACTAATACGACTGTGTAAACTGACGTTGAGCAACACGAAAAGCTCCGTCAGAATCGGGAAGGACCTCTCCAAGCCGTTCGATACCAAACGAGGTTTCAGACAAGGCGATTCCCTATCGTGCGACTGTTTCAACCTGCTTCTGGAGAAAATAGTTCGAGCTGCAGAACTCAACAGAGAAGGTACCATCTTCTATAAGAGTGCACAACTGCTGGCGTATGCCGATGATATTGATATTATCGGCCACAACACCCGCGCCGTTAGTTCTGCTTTCTCCAGACTGAACAAGGAAGCAACGTAAGTGGGTCTGGCAGTGAACGAGGAACGAGACGAAATATCTCCTGTCATCAAACAAACAGTCGTCGCACTCGCGACTTGGCTCTCACGTCACTGTTGACAGTCATAACTATGAAGTTGTAGATAATTTCCTCTATTTAGGAACCAGCATTAACACCACCAACAATGTCAGCCTGGAAATCCAACGCAGGATTACTCCTTCCAACAGGTGCTACTTCGGACTGAGTAGGCAATTGAAAAGTAAAGTCCTCTCTCGACGAACAAAAGCCAAACTCTATAAGTTGCTCATAATTCCCTCCTGCTATATGGTGCAGAGGCTTGAACGATGACAACAACCGATGAGTCGACGATGCGAGTTTTCGAGAGAAAGGTTCTGCGAAGGATTTATGGTCCTTTGCGCGTTGGCCACGGCGAATATCGCATTCGATGGAACGATGAGCTGTACGAGATATACGACGACATGGACATAGTTCAGCGAATTAAAAGACAGCGGCTACGCTGGCTAGGTCATGTTGTCCGGATGGATGAAAACACTCCAGCTCTGAAAGTATTCGACGCAGTACCCGCTGCGGGAAGCAGAGGAAGAGGAAGACCTCCACTCCGTTGGAAGGACCATGTGGAGAGGGACCTGGCTTCGCTTGGAATATCCAATTGGCGCCACGTAGCGAAGAGAAGAAACGACTGGCGCGCTGTTGTTGACTCGGCTATAATCGCGTAAGCGGTGTCTACGCCAGTAAAGAAGAAGAAGAACCGTCCTGCTATATGGCAGAGGCATGCCCTGATGACAACATCTGATGGGTCGACGTTACGAGTTTTCGAGAGAAAGGTTCTGCGGAAGATTTATGGTCATTTGCGCATTGGCCACGGCGAATATCGCATTCGATGGAACGATGAGCTGTACGAGACATACGACCACATTGACATAGTTCAGCGAATTAAAAGACAGCGGCCGCCGAAAACACTCTAGCCTTGAAAGTATTCGACGCAGTAACCGCCGAAGGAAGCAGAGGAAGAGGAAGACCTCCACTCTGTCGGAAGGACCAAGTGGAGAAGGGCCTGGCTTCGCTTGGGATATCCAATTGGTGCCACGTAGCGAAAAGTAGAAACGACTGGCGCGCTGTTGTTAACTCGGCTATAATCGCGTAAGCCGTGTCTACGCCACTAAAGAAGAAGAAGTTTGCGGCCATAGAATTGATCGTTCTCAGACTAAGATCAGCTGCCATAAATGTAATCAATTCTTCCACTTGTCTTGTGTGAATTTATCACAGGCTGATGTGGATTCCTTGCTGAAATCTAAAAATGCATTTTTTGTAAAGTGTGCGCGGTAGTTCGGAGAAATTCTATTCGCAACAACAAAATGCTGAACAATCAAACAAGGAAGTAACTGAACCTTTGTTGGAGGCTAATAATCCTAATAAGGTAAATGTGGTGCTTAATTCTCTGGGTTTGGAAGTAAGTTCACTGAGAAGTGAACAGTCGAAGGCGCTCACATTAATACAACAACTATGTGATGATCAAAATTCGTTAATTGTTAAGCTTAACGAACTTAAATCAGAGATCTGCAATGTGCAAAAGAAATTGTCCGATAACGGCAAGTTCTCTGCACCAGCTCCGAATGGTCTCTCTGCTGCCTACCTCACTGCTGAGACTGCTGTTGGTACAAATGCTTCTGCAATCGCTTCTCCGTCTAACGCTGCTGTTTCTGCTGATGTGAGTGTGAATTATCTTGCTCCCGCTATACCGAAAGCATTCTCTGCAGTTTTATCTACTGCTAACTCCATTCTCACTTCGACGACTATTGTGGATACAATGCTCCGTCGTCTAACGTTGTTTTTTCTGCTCATACTGATAATGTGAGTATGGATTATCTCCCTCCCGCTACACCGAAAGCAATCTCTGCAGCTCCAACTACTGCTAACTCCATTCTCACTTCTACGACTATTGTGGGTGCAAATGCTCCGTCGTCTAACGTTGTTATTTCTGCTCGCACTGATAATGTGAGTATGCATTATCTCGTTCACGCTATACTGAAAGCATTCTCTGCAGCTTCAACTACTGCTAACTCCATTCTCACATCTACGACTATTGTGGGTACAAATGCTCCGTCGTCTAATGTTGTTGCTTCTGCTCGTATTGATTAATTGAGTATGGATTATCTCGCTCCCGCTACACCGAAAGCAATCTCTGCCGCTCCGTCCAACGTTGCTGTTTCAGTTTCTTCTGGAATTGTCAGCGTGGATTACTGTGCTCCTGCGGCTCGACCTCCTGCTGCTCCCAATGTTGTTAATTATGCTAATATATATGTTGACGCTGTTGCTAGGAATATAAACACTTACTCGAAAGCCAAAAACAATCCAACAGTTGCTGCTAAACCAGATCGAACCTTTGTCGCTGTCAATATTGCTCAATCAGCTGCCATTGATGAATCTGTTAATCTGAACTCTTTTACTTTAATTGGTGCCAATGGAATTTTGAAGCACTAGGAACCAAAAATCCCCAGCTGCTTCAACTGTTGTTGATGTTAATACCAATTGTGATCTCGATGTCGTCATACCCAAGAAGTGGATTCACTTGTCGGCCTTTAAAAAACTCAGTTACCGAAGAAGATATTATATCTTTTATCGTTAAACATGCTAATGTTGATAGAGCATCTTTTATGTTATAAATTAATTAGGAAAGATACCGATATTAATAATCTTAAGAGGAAAACTTTATGTTAGGTGTGTCGTATAATCTTTTTTAATACCGTTTTTTCCTCTTCAGTATGGCCTTCTGGCATTAAGTTGCGTCCATTTAAGTTTTTTCCAAAGGGAGGGGAAAACAACGCTGCAGATTAGTTGATGCGCCTGTTAATCACGACTTTATTCATGCGTTTTCGGTACTTCCTCTAATGGCTCCTGTCTTAAGCTTAGTATCCAGCTCTCAAGAAATGTAAAAACTTCATAAAAAAATACGCTTAAGAAACGGACAAGAAACTTTCCTGCGATAAATTTACTTGTGCTAGTATGCAGCTCTAAAGTAATCTAGTACTAATTTTTAATACTTTTTTTCAATAAAATGCGAATATGGCAAACCTGGTTTTGCGAAGAAACATCAAATCAACAATTGTTTCTTGGAAGAAATTCAAAGTAATCGTTAAATTCGTCCCAAATTAGTTAAAATCATTGTTATAAAGTATATTTCATTTTGACATGTTGTATAAAACTTACCAATCAACAACATTCCTCAAATCGCAAGGAAATACTTATGTTACAACACACATACATACATACATACATACATACATATTACGCACAAGGTTTATTTTCTTTGTTTATTCTCTCTTGCTCTTTTAATATGGATCATTCACAATGCGTAACTTGCTGTCAGATTAACTTGAAGAAATATTGTATTTTTTTCTTGAGCAATTACTTGAGAGCTGGATACCAACCTTTAAGGTGTACTACCAAAATTTATCGGGTATTAGGTGTAAATCAAATATTATTCGCAACTTTTCTTCACATTTGGATTTTGATATTATCGCTATTGTTGAGACTTGGCTGAATTCTAGTTACTTTGATAGTGAATATTTTGACTAAATCTCTATTATGTCTTCCGTAAGGACAGAGATCACGAAAAAACTGGCTGTTTAAGAGGGGGTGGTGTTTTCCTAGCAGTCTATCGCAAATATCGTCCTCGCTTAATTATGCTTGATAATGATGATTCTATTTTGGACCAATTATGTATCTGTATTAATGGCGCTCTGTTCATTGCAGTCTCATACATCCCTCCTAATAGTGCTCTAGAGTTGTATAAGTAACACGGAAATAATATTTCCTCGTTGGTATTAAATGATGTGAAATAGAATAATATTTGTATTCTGGGTGACTTTAATTTATGCAATATCGTCTGGTCTGGTTGTTCCTATAGTCCTGCTCTTATTCCCTTCAATTTTTAGTCTTCTCAGGAGTTATTTCTCATTGATATCTTGATTAGTCTCAATCTGATTCAAATCAACTCATAATCAAATAGTCTCGATCGATTTCTTGACTTAGTCTTTCTCAATGATAATTTAAAAATTAGGTTTCTTGATGGATTCTCTTCAATTACTGCAGCCACCATTCATCACTCTCCGCTAGCGTTTGAGGTGGATACTTTTCTTTTCGCTCCTGTTAAACCTATTGATGGGCTTGGTTTTAATTTTGCATTTTGTGATTTTGAACGACTCAACAATCTGCTCATTGAGATTAAATGGGATGATTTACTTTCGGGTCGAGATACAGCTAATTGTTTCTCCATTTTTAAAAAATTAATTTAGGAATTTTTTCATTATAATATCCCGCTCAAACATATGCAACCATGTAAGTTGCCTTGGTACACTAAGGATCTCAAACGTTTAAAAAATCTTAGAAATAAAAACTACAGAAAATTCTCTAAATCTCATGTCTCCTTTGTTCAATATCAGCACTACACAAAGCTGTTTAATGAATTGGATAAGTTTCTCTATAAAAGGTTTATTAATAATACGGAGTCTACAATTACGTCGAACCCTAAGTTCTTTTGGAACTTTGTAAAATCTAGAAGAGCGTGTTCGGCCATTCCCTCTGCTTTACGCTAGGGTGATAAGTCGGTCGAAATCTCCAATTTGTTCGCTGAATTTTTCAAATCGAACTATGTTCAAGATGAGGGTACTAGCTCCACTTTTTCGGCTAATAATTTCCCGTCCATAAATTTTGGCACACTGTGTCTTTCACAGGATGATATTGCCAAGGCTATTGGTGATATTAAGTCATCTTCCAAATTGGATTTGGATGGGCTTCCGCCTGTACTTATAAAAAATTGTACTGCCTTGGTATATCCCCTCATGCTTATCTTCAATAAGTCTCTCTCCTCAGGGAATAATTTGTTGCAGTAAAATCAATAATTAATGTCAATGAGCATGGGTTTGTCTCTGGGCGCTCCACTCTGTCTAACTTAGCGGTTTTTAGCGATCATTGTATGTCTGGTTTCTCCGCTGGATTTCAGGTAGATTGTATCTACACAGATTTCTTTAAAGCCTTTGATAAAGTTTCACACAATATTATCATCTTTAGGGTTTCACTCGGTCTTCTTGCAGGTGATTAAATCATATCTGCACAATAGACGATGCGTTGTCAGTGTCGATGGAGTGTCATCTGATTCATTCATTGCATCTTCGGGAGTGCCACAAGGAAGGAAGTGCCACATAGGTCAGGTGTGACCCATGCAATGGATGGAGCCATCTTAAGGCCTACTCAGCCAGAGTAGCCAACAGAGGACCTCTACGGTCAGGAGCCCAACCAGACAACATAGCTCCCACACTGCCTTGTCTCCTTGTATATATTTAATATATACATCGCCGAAGTTACATGTTGCCCTACAGGATATTACCCGAATATTCGTGGTGAAAACCGTCTGGTACTAGGCTAATTTAACGCGCACCATGATCTTTGGCATTCTTGCCTGTCAAACGATCGTAGAAGGGTGGAGCTGGCGGAACAGATTGACGATTCGACATTCTGCACAATGAATGACGAAGGCTCTACGAACGTTATGGGCACCTGTAATAGCTCGCCCGATATTACCATTGCTAGTAGTGGTCTGATAAATAGTATAACCTGGCGATCGATGCTTACTTTCGCATCTGACCATCTGCCCATATTTATCTCGATCGAGAAACCTCCCGATTTTGTGTCTGTGGACAGTCGCACCTTCGTTAACTTTATGAAGCTAACTGGGTCGGCTTCACAGAACTTACCGATAGCACCTTCAACGCTCTACACAAACCTACGGACGTATCCAATGGTGAACGCCTTTTTCGCAAGGTGATCGCAGCAGCTACCGCTTGCTTTATCCCGGCTGAAAGAATAGCGGAAATCCGCCCCAATTTCCAGCCGAAGCAGCCGTTTTAGCTAATGAGCGCGACATCTTACGCCATGCCGATCCCGGGGATCCCCGAATAAGAGGTCTCAATTTCGAGATTCGGCGAATGGTCATAAGCGTATGAAATGGATAGAGCACCAAGCGATGTGGTATCAAGAGGTATTTCCTTAACTACGTCGACGACATCGTACAGTACGCCGACTGGACTTCGGACGCAACTAACTTCCGACAGGTACTGACCGCCATTCACAGTGGAGCTATCAACACATTCACCGACTCCCTTCCAGTTCGTGGAGACGGACCACCACCCAGCTCAAGTTGCCACGAGAAACGCGAGTGACCCTAGCGCAGCTTCGTTCTGGATATTGGAGCAGTTTAAACTCCTACTTATCCAGAATAAACACCGACATATCCAATATATGTCCTGCATGCAACGAGTCTTCGCATAACACTGACCACCTCTTTGCATGCCCTGCCAGTCTACTCATTTAACACCCCATTCCCTTTCGTCCGACTTCGGATGAATAAAATTATGATCACCCAATCCCCATCCTCCCTTAACCTCCCATCTAACGCTAAAAGCCCTAATAGCTGCCTGATTCATAAGGATAACGTCAATGTCGCTCACGGCCCAGGCCCATGGAACGTATACCATTCGCTCGGCTCATTTACAATGTGGAGGCTATTAACCACCAGCCATTCGCTTAATGCCTCGCCTCGACTGTAGCTTTAGTATCTAGACGAATGCCGGGATACCATACTAAACCACATCGAGGACGAGGCATTCGCATCTAACCTTAAGATAAATGGGCTACTACTCGCAAGTAGTAGTAACTTATCCATGTAGCCCAGGTAGCGCTCTAGGGACTCGCTATATTTACAATATAAACTAGCGACAATCATCTTGCCGATCCTCTTCTTTCGCGATACATACATCCAGTTGTGAAAAAGTTAAAACCCCCAGGAAGACCTCGAACTACACCGTTGGTGGCGTAGGGCTCCTGAAGTAGGGCAATACCACACCAACCCTCGGCCATGTAACCCCCCAACTCGCACATTACGGCATAAGAGCCTTGAGAGTTTAGCTGCCACAGTAAATCGGGCAGACAGCTGACATCATTAGATGCCCCGCTGGCCCACCCTTAAATACACAGTTGCGGCAATGGGGTGCATTGACGCAATCTGCAGCTCTATGGCCTTCACCGGAAGCAGCTGGCAACGGGGCTGTCCGGTCGCACCCGGAAAGAAAACCACTTGATGTAGCATCTACCTGCGTCCAAAGAGTGGACATCAACTTATCCGTACCCTCGAGCCATCAGCCGTCGGCGACGACTGACTGACCATCCTTACGTCAGATCTCTTCGACGCCGGGCTGAAGTCCTGGAGGTTCAGCCCGAGTAGCTCCTCCATGAATTCCTCATGGGGATCCAACTTTCGGTTAACAGTCACATCCAATTCCACCTCCGCGAATTTCTTGTTATTTGCCACCCTTTATCTCTCTAAAACAGAGGGAGGGCGGATAACCGCCTTCCTTGATTGGTCGGACTTCATGAACCCTCACTGCGAGCGAGAGACCCACCTCCTTAACCACCTTCTTAATCACTTCCTTAGAAGTTGCAGGCCCTTTACTCCTGACCACAACCGACCAGGTTTCCACAGGCTTCGGCGTCACCGGTGCGATTGCTTCCAGCACAGGTGCTGTAAGCACGAAGGCATCGGTGTGGACAAATCCGGCATTGACCTGCTCGGCGTTGAGGAGTGTCTCCCACAACTTCCTTTAAGGGCTATACCTGTCTGCGAAGATGGGCATTCTCGGTAATAACCGTCATCGAAGTTCTTGGCATCGAACACCAACCCACTTAGTTGCCCCGTTATTTTTGACGGTTGAACAACCGCTTTCTCAGCGGGGGCCACACTGGCATTCCTACACAACTTCCGCTCCCTCCCTCATTTCCGCACCCATTACGCGGCGAACCCTTACGCGCAACCACTTTCTCAGCGGTGGCCACATTGGCACTCCCACCACAACTACCGCTCCCTCCCTCAGTTTCGCACTCTAGACGCGGCATCCCCGTACGCGCCTAACGCCGCGAGGGAACCTTAGCGGACGTCCCGTCGCCACCCGACGTGGAATCATCCACCACCGTAGAAGCGGCGGAGGTCTTCCAGCGAGGGTCTTAGGCCACCCTCTCCGTCTACGGGGCATCTCACTTCCCGACTCCTTATTAATCAGACTGATACGTCGGCGTACCACTGACGCAGAAGGCTCACGGACAGACAGGATTCTGAAACAGCTGCTCTCCAGGTGCGTGCGTCTGAACGCGCTGAAAAATACGACTCACGCGAATGGCCCCTGATGGTAGCACCAACGTCGTCAGTATCAGCGACCACCCAAGCGGTCGATTATTTCATGCTCGCCGTGGCACAGCCCACAACTCCAACCAATGGTCGGACGAAGGCCACTCTATTGGCCGCCGGCCGGACAAGTTCCCCTAACGGTCCTGAGTCCACCGATGTGGAGTTGCACCGAATCGCATCGTGAATCGCAAAGTGGACGTAACGGTTCGCTGTTACGATCGTTGGACCGCACAGGAGTCGCAATCTCCAACGCTGGACAGATACTGGCACCCTTTGGGCAATCCGGTCCAGATCCTCCTGACACTGAGTCAACTGTGCCAAGAACACGTTGCTGCACTGTAACCGTGCGAAGCTTCCGCCAACAACAACAATGTGGATGAACACGTTGCCCGTATATACCTAGTAATAATAAAATTACTTACCGATTATATCGCGCCAAGTTTGTACATTAAAATGCACAAAAATGTGTACCCGCACAAAAACACACGCGGTCACTAACCCGAATATCCAACGATCGCACAAACAATTCATCGACAACTACGCACACGTGCCAGGCGATAACAGTGCCAGCTAAATCGCGTAAACAAATGACCGCACAAAAGAGAATCGCAAAACATCGCAGAAAAAACACTTTGAAAAAATCGCGCACGCACGTCTATTCGCGTCGACAGTCAACTAACGAATGAGTATATATCGGCAACTAATAATAGGATTAGATGAGAGCTCTTAATTTGTTACGATTTGATTGAGTACAAATTACTTTAAATTCACATGCCCCTCATAATTGCGATATAATATTTCCTTTGATTTTAACAACTTTTCTCCTATATTTAGTTTTGGGTTGTGAATATCACGATACATAATGATATTTTATTCTCTGAGCCATTCATTACTTATTTGGAACTTCTTGCAGCACATCGTCATATAAATAACCATGCCAACAACAATACCAACGATAATATATAAGGAATGAGCAATATCAGGTGATAAGCGTAACAGCATCGCACACAATAAAGCATTTCGTGTATTAGTAAAGCATTGGAGAAAATACTGTTGAATTTTGGATCTCCGAGGACAATGACGCCCTAACGAAGTGAAAACTCTGTGCAAAGTGGGTGCCTCGCAAGTTCATAACCTAAGAAAAACAACGAATTGCTGATTATGAGGAGTATTTGAGTGCTCTTTAACATAGGTTCATCATTTCACAATGGAGTTCAACCGACAGTCATTCTAGTGGACTGCACATGATGAACCGGTTCTCAAACGTGTAAAGACGATGATTACTGAGCTAGTTATAATCCATTGTACTGCGTATTTGGTTGCAGTTCTATTCTACTATCCCAAATATTTAGCAATTGCATTATTTTTTAGGAAGGTCAGTTTGAAATTGTACGCATATACTTCATCGTTTCCATTTAAATATTCCTCGATAGAGAGCGGCCTCCGACGGGCTATTTACATGCACGCTCTCGGCCGGCCGGTACTGCCGCAAGCGCTACGTCCCACAAGTTTTAAATATTCTTTTAAATTATATTCTGTTAAGGGTCATGCATACCAATATTAAATCAACAATGTATTTAAGGTATTTAAATGGATAAGGATTAATGCTGTATTTGTTAAAACCGCTTCGAAAAGTAGTCATTACTTGTCGAAAAAGTAAATGCTAAAAAATTTTATTGTTGGATATCTATTTCTGTAGAGCTTTTCAATGGGTACTTATATATACATATATACAATACTTAGTACATTGTTTTAATAAATCTTGTCGGGTTCAGCCTACGTTTGCTATGTAAGCGAAAAAAATTTAATTATTTACTACATCACATTAGAAACTTCAAAAATAACAGTATTTCTCCACTAATTAATGATATTATACATATTAACCTTCTTCTTCAGTCACTCTAGCTATTAAAAAAAAACACATCAAAATCTGTTGCGAAGATTTAAAGTTTTAAGCATACAAAGAGACATAGGGACAGAAAAATCGACTTTCTTTAATACTATTTATTGATGATGAACTTAACGTACCTGTATAGGAGATGAATAATTTTTGTGTACAGTTTGCGCGGAAGGTGAATTTGATCTAGCTTGAACGTGTGAATGTCCGTGAATAAATTGATGCTTTGGATGGTGTTTTTGATTATTCAATGCTGGCGTGGAGCCTGTAACCGAACCAGCACAATCTGAGCGATTGGGGCCCGTAACTGTAGATGGTTTTATTACACCCGTGGAATTAGACACATTTGGTGCTGCTGACGGCAAAAATAAAGTTATTTGGGGTGCATTCAAGTGTGGCTGAGATGGTAACTTTGGTTGTGTTTTCGGATCATGAGTTTGGTCAACTGTTTTAACGCAATGGACATTTGCAGAACCTGTTAAATTTGCTGATTGCCCAGGATTTGCCTTCTGAATCGTGTTCTGATTGCAGGAGCTCATATTCAACAAAAGACCGTCGATCTGTGGTAAGGGTGCGTTGCAATTTTTGTCAACCTAATTGAAAACCCGAAATATTAGTCTTAAGAAAACAATAACAGAATAATTTGAATCTTAAATACCTTTTCCTTTCCATTTATCGGATCTGTTGAAGCAAGTAATGCTGTGTCCATATCATTACGGTGTCGTGGCTAAAAATTATTGAAAATATTGCATTTACACTTCAACACAAAACAAAATTCTTACATATTCAGTCCCGCTAACATTTGACGCAGCAACTGTCATCTGCGTAGTATTTCCATGTGCATATTCGTTTTTACCCAGTATTTGAACAGTATTTGTTGTTTGACTAGTAGTTGCATTAACAGTATCCATCTTTTCCCAATCATAGGGATCAGAATCTTTTACTCCTCGACGTTTCATACAGCGCTCGAATAACCCGATCAACATCTGTTAAACGAAAATTAATTATGTAAAATTACCAACTTCACTAAAGGAGAGAAAACGAAATACATAAAATAAAATTGATGGCCAACGATTCAATGATAATAGATTACCAAAATTCAGTCGTATATTTTGTAGTAATTTATCTTATAATCATATTGAAACTTTTTAAAATATATTTCATAGAGTAAATTGTTAGAAATTAGCAATAAATTGCTTAAATATAAAAATTAAGAAAGTTTGATTATTGTAAATACCTACCGCATAATCGGGGCGATCGGCGTAAGCGAGCGATTGTATATGTTCCAAAAATTGTTTTAAATCGGAAGGCAAGTGTTTTAGTAAAATGCGGTGATCATACTTCTCTTTCGTAAAGCCTACTTGCTCTTTATCTTTAATCTTACGCCACGGTAATTGGCCGTTCACGAACTCAACTAACATGTAAAATAAGGACCACAAATCATCATGACGTCCCATTTCACGATTTCGATGCGCATTTATAGATGCATATCGTACAGTGCCCCGGAATCCAGCCGCGGCACGGGGACAACGGACCTCTCCTGTTCCTGTGGTATATTGACGAGCAAGCCCAAAATCCAACATATAAACCCGACGGCAATTGTAGGGTAAACGTCCAATAGAAAAGTTGCTCTGAAAATACCGTTACTAATTTATATGCAGAAATCAAACTAATAACACGAATAAAATAAAGAAATGCAATCGCATTCAAACTTTATATATCCTGGAAAATTTAATATTTACAGGAAGGGAGAGCCATTTTTTAGTACCAAATCAAATGGTAATAGAATTTTTACAACTTCACACATTTTCTTAAAACATCACATTATATTAAAATATATCTTTGTCAGTGCTTATGTTAAACATTGCATGTTAAACCAAAACCAAATTGCTTTGACAACGAAAAATTCGCACATAAATACCGAAATAATTCGGAAAATAACGCAAAGACTCTAGTTTTATTTTTTTTAGAATCTTAAAATAGAAGTAATAATAATAATATATTAAGGGAACACTCGAATGCAAAAATTAAAAAACAAAACACTTTTTTAACCTTGAAGAATATTGAATTGAGAGGATGTGTCAAAATCTGAGTTCTTCCAAAAAATTGTAATGGTAGTATTTTATATTTTGAACACCATATTGGTACTGTAATGGTGATTGTGCAGCATAGATTGCCACTGGAATGAGAAAATTTATTGGAAATAAATATCGGTTTAATTATGGGGAACTGAAAAGAGTATTACTTTATGTCAGCTAGACAAATCACAATATAATACAATTTCCAATTTCCTCATAACGTTGCACCGGTACGGAAAAATAAAACGGAAAGGCAGACCCATTCATAATGATGCTCATTGTAAAAACAAATGTATTATGAAGTCGTCGAAGGCAATAAGTCCAACAAATTGATCATATATCGACTATATATAAATGTCTATATGTATACCCTAAATATAGCTAAATAACAACGTGATTCTTTCTATCAAGCTATATCTAATCTGCTTCTTAGTGTTTTCTTACAAATTTAAAGTTTGAACAAGGATGTAGAAGGATATTTTGTCTGGTGAAAATTTTTAATTTGCTACTGAAAAAAGCATTTCCGACCGATTAGGGCATCCTTTAAGGCGACGGATAAGATTCGTTTATTTTAATGAGCTTTATTTACATTTTTTTCTTATTTTGACCAATATATCACAAAATGTTACAGAGGTAAACGAGAAAAACCAGCATTCTCAAACAACGCGAATTTAAATTTTGAATTAGAAAAATACAAGTCGAATTCTAACAAAACATTGTAGAGGCTCTAACTTCAAATTGTAAACATTGTTCAGTTTAAATAAAACAAGAAAAACGGGTAAACAAAGTTTATTATAACTTCACGAATAAAAAATATTCAGGGATGGGCAAATTTTTAGCCCACAAAGTGCGAACGACGGCTAGATGAGGGGAATATCAGTTTACGGAAGGAAGGGCATAAAAAGTTGCGAAAAAATCAAAAACATTCTTCCGAAATGTAAAACTATTTTGCAGGTTTTAGAGTTTTGCATTAATATTTGTTTTTATTTACCTTTGAATGGTGGGAAATTCTAATCACTGTTAGAAAAAAATTATATAAGTTATACTTGTATCTAAAAATAATTTTATGTAATAAAAAACCAGAACATTTTAAAACTTCACAATACCATATTGTTGTTCCTATCTTATTCACACCAATGTACACATGTATATGTGATAAAACTGTTAATGGTGATGATGCCAGTTGTAAAAATTCATTTTAGTTACAATTGGGAAATATTTTCCTACGTTGTGGGCTTTTATACGTACCTATGCAAATATGTGATATGTGATATTTTTCAGTTTGGTTATTTTACCAAAATATTCAAAGAATTGAGGTTTTTTATCTAATTGTTTTATTAAATTTTAAAGATCTAAGTTTCCTCTGGAAATGTATTAAAATAATAATACACACTTTAGAAAGGGAACACATATTTAAAAAAAAAATAAAAAATTATCAAGTAAAAATATATTTGCGCGGTATAGCATTTTTAATTGAGAGTGGCTAAGCACACAAATAGAATACAAACGCTAATAGGTGTGTGCTGAGCGCTCATTTGTGCATATGTGATTGAAGAAACAGTGGTTCATAAACTGACGTTATTATAATTTAAATGTGCAGAAATGTTTTCAGCGAGTGGACACAGTGTCCAAAATTTAAAAAGAAAAATTAATTCATTAATTAGAAAGCAGCTGGAACTGTAACCAAAGAACATCTTTTGTAATATTTATTATAGTTTTTATTATTTGTTTTACATTTTATAGAATTATGATAGTTGTAAAGAAACTTAAAATTGTTAGGCAATTTTACAAATGTTACCCACAGTGCAACTACCCATATGTATATACGCGCGCTTTCATTTGTAAACAAAAAGTGGGAAAGTATGCTGCTCTGAATTCCCTCTTCATGTTTACCCGCGATGATCCCCTCATCTAGCCCTCAAAATGTGCACGCGGGCCCGAACGGTGAAAAATGCTACTGAGGACTAATATGCCCACCTCTAACTTATAAGATTTTGATTTTGACCGGCTATTTTGTATGACAGGTATGTATATGCTAAGTAATCCGATCTGAACAATTTCTTTGGATTGCTTTAGATAATAACCCAACTCGGCATGACACTGGCCACCTCTTTGCATGCCCCGCCAACCCCACTCTTCTGACACCCTTTTCCCTTTGGTCCGACCCCATCGAAGCTGTACGTTTCCTGGGCGTCCCGTTAGATGACGTCGAAGACAACTTAAATAATCCTCACCACCCTAACGGGGACTGCATGTTCCATTAAAACAGCAACAACAACAACATAATAACCCAACCCAATTACTTAAAGTTATCTCGTCAAATGAAAAAGCTTTCAAGACATTTGCTTTATTACGATCGTTCGGTTTATATGGTAGCTATATGTCGATTACATCATTACATTAGGCAATAACCCATGGCAAGTTCTGAATATATCTCATCAAATGAGACGAGTACTTTCCATACAAGCACTCGATTCCAATCGTTCAGTTTGTATAGCAGGTATATGATACAGTAATTCGATATAGGCGGTTGCGTCTCCCGTGCTCCCTTCATTGAGGAGAAAAAGACGAACTGATGTTGCTATTGCTCACTTTTTATAAGTAGTTTAACCCGTAAATGCCTGATAATTCTGATTAATTCAAAATTTTGATAGGCATTTTAATTGTTTGTATGGAAATCCAGAAAACAATTTTGCTGTGACGATAAACAAAGAGATAAGTATATCACATTTATCCAACAAATTTGCGTACGTGATAAACAATTAGTATGTCTCCATCTTGGTTTTCTATCATTTATAATCTTAGGAAAATGTCCAATGTTATCTAAACTTATAACACGCGGCGGTACCGAGGCACTGTTAGGACATCGTTTCGAAGAAATCTGATTTTCAATGTTACTTCCAGCTCGTTTTCTTTGTAACAGGGTTCCACTTTTTATCAAGACTTCAGCAACTTCGCATATGATTTCGTGCAAATTCATTATTTGGTTTGTTTGCGCTGTTACGGAATAATGACGTTTTTATACGATTCACGAATGAATCATTGCCATATCAAGCATATGATAAGTTAATCGGCTGGTCCATTTACAAGACCTGATGGGGATATGGCTTCGTCCTAATGATAAATCCATAGGATCCGCATTGTCAATGTTCTTGTTACAAAGGATTTTTTCGACGCACTGTGTTCTTTTATTGAACATTTTAACAGCTGGAGAGTGTTCGGGTGTACACTGAATTTGTATGGCTTTATGCCAGCTAATGTTGAAGCCATGTTGACCATTTTTGAGTCTTTCCAGGAGACTGTGGAAATATCAATCCCGTCAAACGAAGCTACATACTCGTCTGCATCACTTCGATTTAAATAAACTAATAATGGGAGACTGGTGCAGTAATTGTCGAAAAAAGTACAATGATTGATGAAACGTGGCACAGTGCGGCTCAAACGAACTGCACCATTAGATGTCGCCACTAAGTTCGGTTCATTTTCGAGTGGATTGTCTTCGTTCCCGAGTAAATTTCAAAACTGTAACAAGAGCATGGACCATCGCACATCAAGAATTTGTAGCCCCTAGGGTGAGGTTTGTCTAACATCATCAACGCAAAGCCGTTGTCTTTCGGGAACCTTATTAAAATTTTTGTTAATGGCTGCAATCAATGGGCGTATTTTGAACACACGATCAAAGACATTTGCTGACAAGGATTCACGCGATAATTTAGTTTTTGTAGTTGGTTGCTCGTCCTCATGCTGCTCAGTATTACGACAAGGAGGCATTTTGTTATTGTTGTTGATGTGCAAAAATTGTCGAAACTTCTCATGACGGTTTCTTGCCATAGTTGTAATGGATTAGGATATTTCATTACTGATATGATATAGTTAATACCTACAACTCGTTTAATTTCATCAGGCGTGGCATGAAGTGGGTGCAATATATCTTGATGTATAGAATACAAATGGCCCTGTTCTACGATGTTTGAAACAATATCGTCTGATACAAAATATGAAAAGAACTGATAGGGCGTGTGCAACGATATTATTTCGGGTGTCGCTACCTCGAAACTGAATCTGAACTGAAACTAAATTGCATGTTGTAGCGCTTCCAAAATGTTTTTTTAAACTCTATAGAATCTTTATCTGTCGTCGTGCGCGAGAAAAAGGTGGCCTATTGTGGCTACCGTGCTCTATCTCCTAAAACCACTGAACTGTCGCCATTGTTAGTACTTGTATGTAAAATATTGTCATAACTTATATTGCTTTGATCGGATATTTCACATTCCGGGTCTTCTTCAATAGAATCTTCACTATCTGATCCCAAATTACGTCGGATCGCCGAAATGTTGTTGAATTAATCAGGAGAATTAGTGAAACGATAACTCCTGTATAACATTCTATATTGGTAAAGACAAATTATGCGTTTTTACACTTTTACTAACAACTTTATTACAATTAAGTAATGAGACTGATTCCATAAAAACCGTATATTTGGAAATTATTCTACAACTCTGCCATCCCCTTCAAAATAGTCGCCTTGGGCAGCTAAACAGCGATTCCAGCGCGTTTTCCATGCTTCGTAACATTTCTGGAACGCTTCGACTGGGATGTCCGCGAGTACCCTCGTCACGGCCGCCTGGATGTCCGTAATCGACTCAAAATGGGTTCCATTGACCACCGATTTTGTTTTAGGAAACAAAAAAAGTCACAGGGTGACATATCGGGTGAATAAGGCGGCTGTTGCAACACGTCGATCTCTTTGGAGACCAAATACTGGGACACGCAGAGGGCGGTGTGGCACGGCGCGTTGTCGTGATGAAGGATCCAGTTACGAGGGATGTCTGGGCGCACCCTGTTGACTCGTTTTCGCAATCTTTCGAGTACTTGGCAATAGTAGACTTGATTAACAGTTTTCCCCGGTGGAACGAATTCTTTGTGGACGATTCCACGGCTATCAAAAAAGGCAATCATCATCGTTTTCACCTTCGACTTGCTCATGCGAGCTTTTTTCGGGCGGGGGGCGCGCGGAAACAACCATTGTGAGCGAAACACCTGGGCCCGACTAAGAGCACTATCACCATACACTCTTACAATTTTAGCGTACGTTTCCGAAGCTGTTTCGCCCAATCTGGCGCAAAATTTTATCGCAACGCGTTGCTCTTGATTTCGTTTTTCTCTTTTCGTGACGAGCACTACAAACACACGTCTACTCAAGTTGACGCAGCAGGCGAACTAAACAAGCTAGAGCGATGGTACATATATCAATGGAAAGGGGAGGGATGCCGAAAAATGAGAAAGGGCACAGGTTTACCACAAGCGCGGCAATAAAATCAGTCTCATTAATAGTCAAACTTCGTAGGAGTAACAAAATCTACTTCCCTTGTGAGGACTTGGTGGTTCTTTACTATTTAAGTATTATTTTATAAAATTTAAATTTTAATTTTTAAAATTTTTATCAACACTTAAAACAAATTAAATTATAATAACAATGAAGATTCCAAATTTTCAAAATTAATTAATTATTATTACTTTCACAAGAGTCACTTGAAATTATTTTTTCAATGCAGTCTTCCACAAATCCAAACGTAAATGACTGCAAAGCTCACATACAACTGGCGACTGAGGTGAAAGATAACGGATATATCAAAGCTATATGTGAAGTGATGTGTTATTTAAAAATGGATGTTATACATGAAAATTTTAAAAAGTATCGGCTGATTCCTGGAAGAACCGTCAGGCATTTTAGGGTTAAGAGTATTTCAAATATATTGGGTAGTCGAAGTCTTTTCGTATTTTCTCAATAGATGTTCTTGCAGTCGTTTATCTCCAGTGCTACCAACACATACTATAGTGTCGGAAAGGTGAGATTTTAGGCTTCATTTAACCAAAAAAAAATAAGTAAATTCGCGGAAGTTGAAAAAAAATTACAGCTGTTCAAAAATGGGTGAAAATAATGAAGAAATGATGAAATAATGAAGAAATAATGAGTATAAAAAAAAGAGAATGCTACACAAGCCACCAATGTTATTCGTGAAGTTGACGGAGACGATGCTGTATCAGTTCACACGCTTCCGTTCTGGAAATACGAAATTTCGATTTACACTGATGGAATAATGTCTCTAGCGGAGAAATAGAAAAAAATCGACCAATATGGTACATATTTGTTTATATTATATTATAAATATAAAAAGTAAGTTGTCGTTTGATTAGAAATACAAAAGGCTTTTTCGACTAACCAATATTAATGTTTTAAATTACTAAAAAATATGGAGAATGACAACCGTATAAAAGAGCTAGCTCGATTGTACGAAATAAATACAATCTGGACAAACATGCACGGTAGAAGTGGTGGTGAGTTTTCATTTACATTGAAACAGCAATATTTCTGAAATGAGAACAATAACAACTACGTTGTCAGGTCGCCACAACGGTGAAAGCAGCAAAACACATTTAACTTTAAGGCAATAATCGCAAGACTTGACAGGACGTATAAGTTTTTCAATGAGAGCGCTACAAAAGCTTTTTGAAATAAAACAAAAATGGTTGTGGATTGCAATGAAATTTTTTATTCCTGTGTGTTTAAATGAGTTAAGCCTCCCCCACTTTTCCCGGAAAAAACTGGAGCACCCTTACATTTCACACCGCAATACACCGTATCTAAGAATAACATCACACTGAACCACTCAGAATAAGATAGTTGAAGAAACCACACTTGTACACAACACAACTCACCAAACTTGTAAAGCAACCCACTGAACATAAAGGATAGTCCCCCAAAGCAGATTCATCATATTCGTTTATATACACATCGAAAGCGCTCCGCCCGCGCCGACTTACAGCGATCCAACACATTGGGTAGTAATTCGATACCAACACAATTTTATATAATATTGCACAAAACTATTAGTATAAATAAAGGATAATTATAAATATATTGTACTCTTCTTAAGCGGGGGGTATGATTTTAAAGGCAAAAAAAGGATATAATTGTGTTTTTTCTGCAGCGACATGAGTAATATAATTTTATGAAATTTAATGACATATTATTGTACAACTTTTGAAGTATTTTAGAAAAAATTTTCAATGAAAAATATTAATAAATAAGCCCGTGACGGTGAACCTCCAGAAGCGACTTAAAAAAACTCGTGATATATAACTCGTTACCGGATTATCTGAAACAAAAAAATTGATATCCGTTTTAAAGGTGATGTATTTCTCGAGGCAATCAGAAAGAGTTTTTTTTTCTCTATTTATTACTTCAAAAGCTGCACAATAATATGTCATTAAATTTAATAAAATTATATTACTCATGTTGCAAATATATCCTTTTATTTTGCCTTTAAAACCTTATCACACGCCGTTAAATTATTTAGGAAGGAAAGTTTTAAATATGTTTTATAATTTCTATTTAAATTATAAGGATTTGTTATAGTTTTTTTTTTTTTTGTTAAGAATGAATGCAGAAGATGCACCAATTCACAATAGTCACGCCCAATAGTCATCTTATACATAAAAATGAAACCGTTTTCGTTGCCACGGCATCACGCGTGAATGGCTGAACCGATTTGTCTGATTTTTTTTGTTGTATTTGTTATTATTAGGAGAAGGTTCTTATGTAAGAAAAAACTACGAAAGTCGCCGCGAAATCCCTAAAAACAGCCCTTTTCTTTTTCCTATACAAACGTTTTATTTTGTATATACATATGTAAGTAAAAATGAATGTTTGTTTGTAGTTACGCTAAGGCTCGATTGGCGAAACCAATCTTCATGAAATTTTCAAAAGTTGTTCGCTGTGGGTCTGGAAAGGTTCAGAAATAAAAAAAAAACTTTTCATAAGAAAAAGTCGAAAAATTGGAAATTTCCAAAAATTGACTTTTTTCATACAATTCTTTTTTCTTTTATTTTTCAATATTTTGATTTGTAAATTATTTGAATCGTTCAATTTCGGTCGCTTGCTCTTTTATTCCGGCTATTTAAAAAAAAAATTTTGAAAATTATTCAGTGAAAACTTTATGTGTGTTTCAAACGAAGTGATCAATTACAGATTGAAATTTGTTACGAAGCCACGAAGAGGTCCCACTAATATCGGTCGGTGTTCTTTTTGCCATCAACGCCAAGACACATGAACGAGTGCTCCCAGGATGACATACGTGTGGAATTATGGATCGGGGTCAATCAGCAAGCGATCGTCACGTTGTCAGAGCACGACTTTTCAAATAACAGTTACGATGTTCTTCTTTGGATGCTGGATAGTGGTTCCACCAGATCAAATTGATGAAATCATTTCTGCGGAAATTCCTGATGCAGAGAAAGATACAGTAGCAAACGAAATGAAAACCAATATGGTTCATGGACCTTGTGGACACCACAATCCCACTTCGGTTTGTATGTCTAACAATAAATGCACGAAACATTATCCACTTGCTTTTCTTTCGGAATCTCAAACTTAGAGTAGTAAATATCGAAGTTGACAACATGTGGATCGTACTATATTCTCCACTATTGTCTAATTCACATTCAAACCTCATATCAATGTTTAGTATTGGTGTAATCTATAAAATACGTTTGTAAGTACGTCACCAAAGGAACCGAAGAAATAGTTACGCAGAAAGCAAAGCCAACCAGTAGATTGACATCCAGGTGTGTTCTCCTTTAATTCCTGAGGACGAATTTACATAATCCACCCGAAAAACGACGATTGCTAATACCTCCGGTTGCTATTGATAAATGTACGTGGTTCAATTTCATATGAGTCATTGCGCACTGTGAATAGTAGAGTGTGTGTAACTTTTTAAGAAGCACGCAAGCAATTACAATTGCTGGAACATGATAATCAATGGAAACGGTGGACGATTCGATAGCCACTTCGCATGCCACTGAAGTTCGCACACTTTTCGCGATGGTCATTTCAGCATATCAGCCTTCAAATCCGCGTCAGTTTTGGAATACAAACAAAATTACATTGCCGAAGACATTTTACATCGTATTCGGTAAGAATTGGAAATAAGCAAATTTCGGTTCCAGTGGTTTGATATCAATTCCACCTGCCTTTTGTCAATTTACTTCAACGAAATATGAACTCATCACGAATGTTTATGCTAAAATTGCCAAATTATCGTAACTACGATTGCATGAGTGCGTGCCAGTTATACGTGGCGTGTTCCCGAGTTGGAAAACCATCTTCTCTGTACATTTACGCTCTTGAATAGAAACCAAAAAATGTTGTTTATCAAACTGCGTTACAAAAAAATTTACAAAAAAATTTAGAAAAATCGAAAATAAAAGATTTTTAACACAACGTAAATTCAACTTTCTTTTCATTTCAAAATACTTAATTTTACACAGGACAATGTATGCGGGGTCAGCTAGTTTACAATAAATTGACCGAATCATCTGTTTATATATCACTAGATTCTGCGATGGGTGCTCTCGTGCTCTTGCCTATTTCAAAATAGGATTTTGGCATTTTATGTCGTCGTGCAATATTGCAAGAGTAAGAAAATCCTCCTATTATAACGTTTTTAGAAAAACTAAATTTAGTATTATATAAGTATATTTATGATAAAAAAAATTATTTCATCCAAGTTTTTCAGTAGCCACGCATGAATAGTGTCAAGCTGTCTTGTTATTTTTGTTCAGTATTGTTTGACATTTTTTTATGAAAAAACTTACGTCTGAACAATGTTTATAAATCGTTCAACACTTTACTATGAAAATTCATGTAAAGAATGTGTTTCGCGCTCTTCGCTCAATTTATGGTCAACATAATCGGCTTATACTATGCTCGGACCGACATTGAAAACATTTTGAAAACACATTTGTATGTTGTGGAATGTAAGTTGTTCAGACCGACAAAGTGTGTTTTCGATGAGTTTTCACTGACAACTATCAATACGGGGATTCTCTTGCTCTTTCAAGATGACACAAAATGCAAAAATCCTATACCGAAATATACAAGGCCAAGAGAGCACGCATTGCGAATCTAGTGATATACTCGTATGATGGCACGAAAATAAACATGGGTTTTGGTCTGACATATTTTACAGCCATTGCAAATAAATTTTTTCGTGTGTTTGTTGTGCCGTTGCACCACGAAGAAAATTCTGGAGTACAAGAGAATTCCCTTAACAGTGAGCAGCTGTATTTGTACATATATGGAATGTAAACAAATATCAAGTGGCAATTTAGGGCCGGCAAAATATGTCTTCCAAAAAAATCGATTAAACTAGAGCAGGCACCGATTATAATGAGTGGAATGTAAGTTTTCAAGTAGTTTTCAGCGAAAACTGTGTTTTCGTTTGACAGATTTTACATGGACGAAAACACAAGTTTTCGTGCAAAAACCAGTTTTTCCCACGAAAACATGTTTTCGTTGTCGGTCCGAACATAGTATTACCGAGCGTACTATTTGCAACGCCATCTGCTATTAATTTGGTGGTTGGACAGAGCAGTTTTTATTTCCATAAAAGTTTTGAAGTATCAGCTTGTACAAGCAAAGTCGCATGATGGCAGCAAAGATGAAATGATACTGTTGTTTATCGTTATATTGCATGGTAAATAAACATTACAATACAATTGTCAATTATTTAAGTTTAAGAAAATTGTTACAATAGTAATATCCATAAAAGTTTTGAAGTTTATATAACAATTATTGTGGTCTTAAGATATCCTTTTTTTCCAAAAAGTACATTTGTAAAAAAACTATATTTCTATGCTTTTCTCATAAAAATTTTAAACGGTTTAAGGGCTCAAGCATTCGATATATCAGCTCGAAGCTACCTATCCGACGAAATTTCAGTTATAAGTAAAAAAAAATATTTTACTAATATACTACGTAAAGCTTTTTGAGGAATAAGCTAGCTTGCGGCAGCAAATTTGCCACTATCTGAAGGAATGTCTTTTAAAGGGTGACCCTTTTGAAAGTTCCCTACTTTTTTAAATAAAAAACACAGAGACTTCAAATTTATTGTCAAATGTTTATTATCATTCGTAAGAAATTTCTTTGGCATTAATTTATGAAGACTATCTCTTTCGAATGTTGGCTAGGGCTACGTCTCAGATGATCCCTCCCTTGAGTCCAATTTTCGATGACTTGTTCGAGAATTTCGACTCGTAACTGGAGAACGACACGCGCGATGTTTTGCTCCAAGGCCTGGATCGAAGCGGTATTGGTCGCATAGAGAACATCATAATTTACATATCCCTACAGGAAAAATTCTAACGGTATGATATCAAATGGCATGAAATATATTTAGACATCAATTACTAAACTTTAGCAATGCGCAGTTCCATTGCTCATATTGCTAGCAATTTAGATTTTTGGCAAACATAAATTTACGCACAAAATTGGCAACACTAAATGTTTGTCTACACATCAGCAGGATATCAGCAAACATGCAACCCATTGCTGTACTGCTGTAATGCCGGAATTACATGTGCAGAATTCTGCGTGCAGAAAAAAAATTTGTACTGATTTGACAGTTCAAATTCTGCACCTCAATGCAGATCTGCACGGCATGTGAAATTTGAATTTCTCTGCGTAGAGGCATTGCTGACAACATTCAAATAATTAATTTTTGAGCAAAGTCCGGCAACATTTTAAATTGCGCTCAGCTGTTCAGTGAAAATAAACAAAAGATATAAAAAATGGAAGAAAAATTGATTGAATTTGTTAGCGAAAACCGGTTCCTATATGACAAAAGTCATAGGAATTATAAAAATAGCTACCTGAGGGACGCCAAATTTCAGGAGCTATCGGAGAAATTGCATATTCCAGGTAAATCTTTAATTTTATAACCTAACAGAAAATTTTTATTTATTCATGTTTTGAATGTTTTTAGGTGAGAAGCTAAAGGCCCGTTGGCGGACCCTACGAGATAAATTTTACAAAGACTTAAAAAAGAGACCATTAGGAAGCGGCGTGTATTCGCCACACAAAAAGTGGAAGTAGATGGAGAGCCTAAAGTTTTTAAAGGACGTTGAAATGGACAACTTGAAGTAGGTTTTGTATAATCTTGTTTTATTTGTATAATTGTATTATTTATTATATATGCATTTTCAGCACACAAGGCAATTATGGCACCGTAACGACAGAAGGTGACGACTCCTTCCTCAGCGACTTTGGTGAATCCGCCTGTAGCAGTGTCAATTTAAATATCTTTTCTCAATCACCGCAGACGCAGACACAGACACAGACTGGACGGAAACGTAAAATTGAGGAATTACTTGAAAGCTCGAATAGAGACTTTCAAAGAGTGACGTCGTTAGCCGAGGAAATATTGGTCGGTGGCACGGAGAGATCCGCAATTCAATTACTTTTTGAAAGCCTTGCCAAGCAGGCGGAGGGAGCTAATTTAAATAGCCTGGAAATGTCGGAGTTACAACTCCAAATTTCTCAAACATTCCACTAATTTTTTGTGAATCGTAGAAAATAAGTTTTTCATTAACATCTTTTATAATATTTATCATTTTAAATAAAAGCCTATTCATTTCAAATATATAAAAAAGTACAAAGTTATTTATTTATTTTGTAGTTGTTGTTTTTGTTATTTCAGCGCAAACAATTTTGAGGAATACAAATCCATACAGGTTACGTAGAACCGACATATTTATTTTATAATACATTTATTGAATTATTTACTTATTTATTAAAGAAGAGATAATTTTTAAGAAGATCTCGGGTATCAAAAGCACTTCGTCTTGCGTTAGCGCTTGATAATATCGTACTCTGATGTAGTGGCGCTACAAATTGTCTCCACTGCCCTTCAATTAGAATGCCACTTTCATTTACGTGGTCAACGAAGTTGTTGGGACAATAGAATTCAGCGTTATGGAACTTTACAAAATTATGTAAAATTAATGTAGCTCTAGAATTATTGAGAACTCGCCATCTAGCCACTAAAATGCCAAATGTATTTTCAATTGTAACCCGCGCTTTGGATAAACATTTATTGAAGTGGTCTTTGTATGCTTCCAAACACTTTTCCGGATATGGCCTCATCAAATGTTTTGTCAACGGAAAAGCAGCATCTCCCGCATAATAAAATGGGAATTTTATCGCACTACGTGGAAGATTTTCTGCTTCTGGTAGGTTCATTGTTCCGTTTAATATTCTATTTCCAAAACCACTGATTTTTAACACTCCGCCATCACTTTGGCTTCCGTAAGCTCCAATGTCTACTGCGGTGAATGTATATTTGCTATCACAAACGGCTAACAACACAATACTAAAACATTGCTTATAATTAAAATACAGTGATCCGGATTTTCGCGGACACTTGATTCGGACATGTTTGCCGTCAACAGCTCCTACAACATAAGGCATTCCTGTCTTGATGTAAAATGAATCGGCTATTTCCCTCCACTCATGTTCATTTGGTTGCGCCAAGTATATTCCTGAAAGTTCATCCCAAATGGCTGCGGATGTTTGCAATAAAATTTTGCCAATTGTTGATACTCCTACTCGAAAAGCCCAAGCCAACATCTGGCGGCAAACTCTATCTATTGTAAGAGTTGATGATAAGAGAATTTAAAACAAAATTGCATCTTTACTTTTTTTCATATTGCTTTTGGACATGTCAGATAGCCGAAATGGTCGCCGTACGTAGACTTTTGTCGCCCACTGTATATGGTACCTAGGGGCTTGAACAGTTGAGGTTCGATTCAAACAATTTTTGGTCATAAGATGGCATACTTCATATATTAATTTCCACTTGATGGGTATACTGGAAAGTAAAAAAATCAAAAGGAATTTAAAATTGTGTTATAATGGAAGTTAGATTACTTTGTAGTCCGATTTTGCCCATTTTCGGTATCACGCCATTTGTCGAATTTTAAACCTGGCTCTTATAGAGCTGCCAAATTCCATCTCGGTAATATAACTTTATGACTCGTTAGTTATTGACTTATCGTGCTTTTAGGAGTTTTTAACAGTACCGTTATATGGGCGTGAGAGGAGTTTTAATCTGATTTCATTCATTTTCACACTGGCTTCAACGAGTTGAGAGGTATTGAGAGGGCTGGGATACGCACTTACTTCTGCGATCCCCTGTGCCATATTACGATTCCATATCTTAATTTAGGGCTAAGTTTTGGACTTTTATACGTTTTAGACTAATGGCGTTTTATGAGCGTGGCAGTCGTCAAATTACGCCCATCTGCGAGTTCCGCCTTATTTTTGTGAACCAAGTTTCAACCAGATATCTAAATTTTTACTCAAATTACAGCTTGCACAGAGGGACAGACTGACTGTCACCCGGATTTCAACTCTCTTCATTCAGATCATTTACATACATATAAATTAGTAAAAATGCTTTTTTTTTTTTACTTTCACAACAATGTTACTCGCTTTATTCTTTATTACTTAATGAATTCCAGCATTCCACTTCAACCTGACCTGACTTGGTTGTTTTGCTACATGGAGAAATGGTACTTTTTTGTTTTTTCGAGCTGCAGATCTTGGCGGGAAAACAGAGCTATGCGGGAGTTGTTGTTTATTGGTATGCTAGCCAGTCAACGAACGCCACGCACATACCGCACATACCGCACATATTGAGAATTGAGTGCAAGAATAGGTTTAAAGAATAAAAGCAAGAATAGATTATAGCATTAACCTTTGTGTCAGATTTTATTAACCGTCGTGTTTGACAACAGGTGTACGTTAACTTATACATAACCCTATATATATCTCGATTAGTTTTAAGTGATACTTACAACCGTTAGGTTAACAAAAATATTTTACTTTGTAGTTTCAGGAGTATACAAATTGTTCAGCTTGACTAGGATGATTGTGCGGATGAGAAATATGAAGAATGCATTGAAAGAAAGATTGCGTAATATTATTCCGTTAAGTGAACAAAACTATTAAACTCAGTAGCAGAAGTAAAACAAACTTGTATGCGGCACAAACTAATGGAACAGAATTTATATAAAATGTGGTTGGAATTGAAAGATATGAAATAGATTTCGATTTAATGCCAAAATATATATTTACTAAGCCTACATAGTTTGAAACAGAATCTGCCCAATAAGCATAACAAATGTTCACTAGAGCTGGTGAATAAATCATTCGGTTTTATAATATCATTAGACATTGTTTTAGATTTATCATTTAACATAACCATGAACGCAAAAAGCAATTTTACCAACCTCCCAAAAGATTTCTTACCATAATCTCTTATTTTTTCGACGGCTTCTAAATCAACCTTCTGTAAAAGAGTGTAGTTTGAAGAATTTGCAAAATCTACAGTCCTTGACAATCTTAGTCAATGGGTACAATATGGTCCCATAATCAGATGCAGGCTATGCCACACTGGTTACCCGCGGAGAGTCACCAAAAAATTGTTTAGTTTCGTTTCACACATTTTTTTTTATTTACCATCACTGCCCAATTTTGCCAGTATCCTATATCTAGCGAACTATGAAACGTGTTCTTGCTCGACTCGAAGCTGATTTTTTTCAAAAAGAGTACCGTAAACAGGTCTATTTGGACATGTTTGATCTTATGAATTCCGATCCCCCTTTCACAGAGCATTATGACTGCCGATGAGACATAGGTTTATCATCGGAATAAGGAACGAACAGAACCAAAAACAAACAATTTTTTATTTTTATTTTTTTAGATTTCGATACTGACATATGCAGGATTTTTTCTCAATTTCGAACTGCTTCGTGTTAGAAAATTTCATACTCGTATTCACATCAAATAGTCGCGGTTGCTTTTATCTGGCTCTCAATTACTACAACGATTGTTAATATATTCGTTTCGAAATAGGGGAAAAAATTCATATTTTTTATAAATATCGATAACGCTAAAAGGAATGCCACTTTTAACTTTTAAAATGACAAGGGGAATAAGCCCGATTATCCCTCTGAGAAGGGATATATATACATATGGAATACAATTTACTTTATAATGGCCTTCTGTGGCTCTATTCTCCCAAAAACCCAGAAAACAGCAATTCTTAGTAAATGTATCCTGAATGACTTTTAGGTCACCACATACCACACATTTTTTAATTGTGAGCATCACAGTTTATTAAATTTAGAATCTGTGATATTCTTTCGTATGTTCTTTCATGTCAACTTCATGCGCAAAAGAAATAGATAACCTTTTGTTTCCGTTATGAAACACAACCATCCGTAAAGTTATTTTTAAGAAGTTTTTGAATAAACGTCTCTCGTCCGGATTATGCGCAAAGTCCAATCTTTCTATACCAATATTTTGATTAACATAAACACAAATTTTGTCTTTCATCATGAAAATTTCCAAATATCTTTTGATTACAGGTTCTAAAAATGGTTGCTTTTGTTCCTGATACTATTAAATTTCACTGATGTAGTTTTGAACCAAATATCTCAGTGTGATCATTATACAGCTTGTTCTATTAAATGAGGTCCTTTTTCGCTGTTTTCGGGAGAATAGATAACTTTGGTTTTTCTAACTGTTCAGATCTTCTTCATACTCGTATCCCAAATATTCTTCCCAGTTTGGTGGGGGAGCTGAAGCCCGTATCTTAGACATTTTGATAAAGTTCACGTACAAAGGTCAAAAGTAAAAAAACAGGTGTTCTCTTTAGCTAATTGGAATTACAATTGACGCATCTCAGCGACGAGAATTATTAAAACAAAAGCGGCCCTCTACAACACACAGGCGTAACCTACTAGAACAAGTAGTAGCTAGCAAATCATAAATTAGTTGTGCAGTATAATTTACAAATTAAGTAGTTAATCCGGATTAACTGCGTACTTAATCATTCTTTTAATATTTTCAATGAAAATAGATAGAAGATAAACATATTTGGTTGTTAGCCGCCCAATTGTTACAAAACCATATTTTTATTATAAACAGACATTAAGATATTTTGTTTAAAATTGCATCATAACATAAAACTTTTTTTTTTAGTTGAAAATTTGGAAAATAGCCGTCAGTTTTGTTTGTTTTTCATTCGCAATAGATGGCGATCTAAAATTTGGGGATTAATTGGGAGTTAAAGCCCTGACAGACGACAGCGCTATATGCATTAACGGGCTTAATTTACATTTACTTGCGCATTTGACCCATGTTAATGCAAGTTTGTAGTGCACAAGAATTTCGCGCATTTAGCTGAATTTAGACGTGTAGTGCAGGTCGCCTCCACGCTGGTGCATCCTGGGTAACGCTAAATGGCCGGCGGCTTTCACGGCCTTTCAACTCCTTAAGACACCTTTTTGGCATCGGACTGCTTTTTAGAATAGGAAAAACTTTTTGGATCTGTTAGAACCCTGGGCTGGTGGTGGCGGCATTCTGGCACGTGAGTATGATTGGGTGACACCCATCAGAAATGGCTGCCGGGCTAATGTCGAAACTGCCTCCGTCCCGTTAAAACCCTGGCAAGCCCCAACGTCGTTAAGCGAAATCGACACCCGGATCTGTCCCAGGCGAGGCTGCTGCTCGGGGCGACGAAACCGTCGCTGGGAAACTGCATTAACAAGACCAAGACTTCGGCAGGAGTCAAGATGGGGAAGCCGGCGCAAACCCGCCAGCAAAAGAGGTAGTGAAGGGTGGAGCCTTCATACACGGCGGAATCGCCAGTACTAGCAGAGGAACTTCTGCTAGAATTATGAAGGGGCGTTAGCAAAGGTGCTTTAGCTAGGAAGCTGAAGTCGGATCGTCGATTAGCGGCAAAAATCGTGGAGCGCTACGGTGGTAAGCATTTTGGTCAGGTAACTGCGCAGCATGCTAACACGCTTGAGTGAGCCAAGAAGGTGCTGAGGGAGAGTGAGACCGATAAGACACGACTCGAGACAAAGAGGCCTGAACCAGCGGTTAAGCGGCAAAGGTCGCATGAGGGAGAAAGCTCCCTTGGTAAAAAACCGCGAAAGGGGGCTGCACCAACCTTCAGCGAAATCGCAAAAAGTGCTGTGTAATAAAGTAAAAAATAATATTATACGTAATCCAAAATTATTCTATGGTTTCGTCAACTCCAAACGCAGAATTTCTAATTTTCCGTTCGCTATGAAATATAAGTCTAGTATGTCTAGTGACAATCACACCATTTTTAATATGTTCGCTGAATTCTTTAAGTCCAATTACTCTCCAAAATCTGCAAAAAATGTTCCTCATCAGCACAAGTTATGTCCGATTTCTTCCATTAATGCACCTACCATTTCGGAAGCAGACGTCTTATATCAGTTAAATATGTTAGAACAATCATACAATTATGGCCCAGATATGATTCCCTCTTGCTTTCTTAAGAAATGTGCCAAGTATATATACCAACCCATAACAAAACTATTTAATTCATCTCTTATGCAAGGCTTATTTCCATCCATATGGAAAAAGTCATTTATAATTCCTTTGCGTAAGAGTGGATTTAGGTCATCTATTGAAAACTATAGGGGAATAGCAAAGTTGTCTGCAATACCTAAACTTTTTGAAGCAATTATAACAAACGACATAACCTTCCGGATCTCTCCACTAATTTCTTGTTATCATCACGGTTTTCGTAAAGGGAAATCTACAATAACTAATTTGCTTGAATTTGTATCACATGTATCAACGGGCTTTAAGCTTAGTATCCAGCTCTCAAGAAATGTAAAATTTTCCTACAAAAAAACGGTTAAGAAACGGACAAGAAACTTTCCTGCGATAAATTTACTTGTGCTAGTATGCAGCTCTAAAGTAATCTAATACTATTTTTTAATAATTTTTTTCAATAAAATGCGAATATGGCAAACCTTGTTTTGCGAAGAAACATCAAATCAACAATTGTTTCTTGGAGGAAATTCAAAGTAATCGTTAAATTCGTCCCAAATTAGTTAAAATCATTGTTATAAAGTATATTTCATTTTGAAATGTTGTATAAAACTTACCAATCATCAACATTCCTTAAATCGCAAGGAAAATACTTATGTTACAACTACAACACATATACATACATACATATTACGCACAAAGTTTATTTTCTTTGTTTATTCTCTCTTGCTCTTCTAATGTGAATCATTCACAATGCGTAACTTGCTGTCAGATTAACTTGAAGAAATAGTGTATTTTTTTTCTTGAGCAATTACTTGAGAGCTGGATACCAACCTTTAGGGAGAATAAGAATACTGATGTTATATACACAGATTTTAGTAAAGCTTTTGATAAAGTAAACCATTCAATTATTTTGAATAAACTTGATCTTCTTGGTTTTCAACCAATATTTCTAAAATGGGCTGCTTCTTATCTTAGTAATAGAATTCAATAAGTCATATTTAACGACACTTTTTCTGACATAATTAATGTTCCTTCAGGCGTTCCACAAGGTAGCCATCTTGGTCCAATTCTGTTCTTGTTATTTATTAATGACATATCTGTTGTTAAGTTTTCAAAAGTTTTATTATATGCTGACGATGTAAAACTTTTTAAAACGTATACTTCAAACAGCGAAAAATATCAGTTGCAAACAGACTTAAACAACCTAGTTTCTTGGTGTGACAGAAATGACATGCCATTGAACCCTAAAAAATGTAAAACGATGTGTTTTTCACATAGATCTGTAGACCCTACTTCATACGCAATACAAAACTTTAGGTTTGAGCAAGTATGCAGTTTTATTGATCTGGGAATAACTATAGACCCCAAAATCAATTTTAATCTTCACGCATCTTCCACGGTTTTTAAAGCTAAAGGCGCTCTTAGTTTTGTTAAACGTTGGTCTAAGGAATTAAGAGATCCGCTTACCACAAAAACTCTTTTTACATCTCAGGTGAGGCCTATATGAGAGTACGCATCTGTGGTTTGGAACCCTAGTTACCAAGTCCCTTCGGATAAGTAAGAGCTCGTTCAAAAACAATTTTTACTTTCTGCCTGAAATCATTTGCATTGGGATTCCAGTTTAAATCTTCCCCCTTTTACTAACCGCTTAAAACTTATAAATCTCCCGACACTCGCTAGTCATAGGGAGATGCTTGGTATAATATTTCTTGTAAAACTCATGAATGGGTCAGTCTGTAGCCCATCTCTCTTATCTGATATTAATTTTAACGTTCCCGCTCGCTCTACCAGGTAGTTTAGACCCTTACTTTTAAAATTCTCTAGAACTAATTTTGAGTCAAACGAACCATTCCGCCGTATATGTCATGATTTTAATTCTCATTCCAGCACATTTGATCCAACAGACTCACTCTTTACCATTAAAAAAAATTATAACTCCTAACAAGTAACATTTAAAAATTATAAACTTTAATTTAATTCTTAATTTTGGCTGTTGAAATGTTTGTTTCTTTAGCTGAGCAGCTTAAGATCGCAACGCTTAAAACTCTCTTACCTTTTACGACTCGGCTAATTCCGCGGATGGCGCCCCTCGCGTCGGTTGGCGGGAGGAGAGTAATCGTTGGGTATTATTATCTATTCCACGTGCGATCTATGATCAGCCATATAACCTAACCTAGCTGAATTTACCAAATTTGAGTAGGCAACACTGCTCAAAAATGGCCGATTTTTGCTATTTTTTGACAGATGTCGCTTGAAGTCTGCTGCCTCTTTACGTTTACAGCATCAGAGGTAAGCAGTTTTATACTATGTTCAGACCGACACATAATCACACGATTTCGGCTGCTGAGTGGCTTATCCCACTAATCTTATAAATTTATCAAGATTTCGCAATACAAAAATGACAGTTCAAAATCACTTCATCGGAGTGATTTGAAACTGATCCACGCTAAATCTCTCTGTGCGACTCTGATTTTGCGCCATCTATTTGTCAGCATTGGAAATCTATTACATTATTACAGCTGCGTTAGATATTACAAAGGGAAAAAAATGTAAACAAACACATTTTTTTACAGTAATGAATCTAATTTTACTTGAAAATCGACTTCCTAAATGAAAAAATGTGTCCATTATTTCCATTATATAGAAAATATTTAAAAGAATACGGCTCTTATTGCAAAATACCATATGACAATGTTTTCTTTTGATAAATATTGAGCTGATTAGTGAATGTAATTAAATGTAATGTAATCCCTTTAAATTTCCGGTCTGAACATGGTATTATATTGTTAATTAAATTATGTGCAAGTATATTAACAAAAACAAATTTTAATATTTTTAGATGGCAGAAAATAAACAACGCACAGATTGCTGTCCATTTTTCCAATATTCTTAACTTTTCGCACACTTTTTTCGCACTGCAATCAATTATTGGCTTTAATTTCACTCATTTCACTCATTTGACGTAGTTAATAATAAACGAATTGTTTCGTTAAATTTATATTGATTTTCCAAAAATACCAAAATTTTTATTAATAATTTATCTTATTCATTTTTATTTCACTTTTTTTTTAATAAATAAACAAATTTCACTATCAGCTGTCTAAATGCACAAGTCTGCCGTCTGTCACCATACTGCCGTCTGTCACCATAAAATTTCAATGCGCATTAGCGTTGCTTAAGGCGCATTAATTTTACTTGTCTATCAGGGCTATTAGCAACGATGTTAACTTCAATAACTCCTTAATTAATCCCGATTAATGTAGTTAATCCGGATTAACACTGCCGTCTGTCAAAGCTATAACAGGCCCTTAACTAAAACACTTCTAACAAAATAACTTTTTCTGGTTTTGGCGCTTTAAACACTAGCACCAAATTTTATTATGAACACAAGTTGCTTTGGTATATGCTGTGATGTTGGAAAAATTATTAAATTTAAAATTTAACGTTCTAAAAAAAATTTCCAATGAACAAGAGTATTCTGAATGTGAACAAGAGACTGATAAACAAGAGTTTTTACTTAGACCCGAGGAGCCGTTTTTGATTGCATTGCGATAATGATTTGCAAAAACACTGGCAGCGGTATTGATTTAGTTGTTGGAGCATAGTCAGGTACAGCTGGCAACGCGCAAAATCTGACTTTCTTAATTCATCAATACCATAGTAGATGTTAAATAGACAAGACACATCGCCATGTTAAAAATTAAACCATAATTTGTAATTAAAATTAGTAAAAAATTTAATTAAAATTAGTAAAAAATGATTGCAAATATTTACAAAACACTGGAAGCAGTGTTGATTTAGTTGTTGGAGCTAGTGCAGTCAGGTATAGTCGGCAAAGCCCAAAATCTGACGTTATAACTTATCATAATCAAAGTAGACGAGAGGCGAGAAATTTCGCGTGTTCATAAAATATTGCTTTTTGAAGGAAAAAAATACAATTGAAGCAAAAACTTGGCTTAATGGCGAGTTTCCGGACATTGCTCTAGGAAAAACAAATACCAAGGATTGGTGTGCTAATAGCCCTGACAGACGAGCAAAATTAATACGCATTAAACACCTCTAATGCGCATTGAAATTTTGTGGTGACAGACGGCAGACTTGTGTATTTAGACAGCTGATTGTGAAATTTGTTTCTTTATTAAAAAAAAAACAGTGAAATAAAAATTAATAAGAGAAATTATTAATAGAAATTTTGGTATTTTTGGAAAATTAATATAAATTTAACGAAAAAATTCGTTTATTATTAACTACGTTCAAAGATAATAGAGTGAAATTAAAAGCAATAATTGATTGTAATGTGAAAAAAGTGTGCAAAAAAGTTAAGAATATTGGAAAAATGAATAGCAAACTGTGCGTTGTTTATTTTCTGCCATCTAAAAATATAAAAAATTTGTTTTTGTTAACATACTTAATTAGCAATATAAAACTTACGTCTGATGCTGTAAACGTAAAGGAGGCAGCAAACTTCAAGCGACATCTATCAAAAAATAGCAAAAATCGGCCATTTTTGAGCAGTGCTGCCTACTCAAATTTGGTAAATTCAGCTAAATGCACGAAATTCTTGTGAATTACAAATTCGCATTAACATGGGTCAAATGCGCAAGTAAATGTAAATTCAGCCCGTTAATGCAAATTGGAGCTGTCGTCTGTCAGGGCTATAAGTTTAGACGTGGTAAAATGAGCACCAAAGACGGTGAACGCAGTGGACTCCTAAAACTGGTTATGCCGACGAAAAAAAAATCCACAAAATAATTTTAGATGACCTTAAAATTAAGTTGTTCGAGATAGCAGGCACTTTAGAAATGTCAACTGAAAGTGTACATCACACCATTCACAAATATTTGAGCCTGAGGAAGCTCTATAAAAAGTGAGTGCAACGTGAGCTTACTAAAAACAGCGACAGGGTGACGATTGGGAGCATCGACCGTGTTCTCCATATCTAACCCCAGTGACTATTTCCTATTCTCAGATATCAAAGAATGCTCGCTTGGAAAAAAGTTTCGTCTAAAGAATGATCGCCAAAACTGAGATTTATTATGAAGCAAAAGACAAATCGTACTGCAAAAAAGTACTTTTAAGAAGAACTATGTTGAATAAAAAAATATATTTTGCCAAAAAATGTATTTTACTATGGTAGGCTAGCGACTTTTCAATTGACTTATTATGTCGTAAACGAAAATACATTTTGCTAAATGTAAATTACATACATATGTTTTCAACAGCAATTTATTGTAATAACAAGGAATAGACTTATGCATTTAATACAGACAAACTACGTTTGTGCTATAGTAAATCTTGAATTCAACAATTACACGTACAAGATATTCTTCAATAATAATATATTTTGCACAAATAAATTAAAAAATTAAATGTACTTACAGGTTTAATATCACGGTGTAAAAATCCTACTGAATGTATGGATTCAATAGCTTTTAATATCTGCAGTCCAAGTCGCAAGGTAGTACTCAACGAAAATGCTCCACGAGGTTGCGCTCGACGTAGTTCAGCAAGGTTTTTTCCTTGGAGTTGCATAACAACATAATTAAAACGGTCATTTCGTCCACAACCTATAAAGCGGCAAACATGCTCTTTGCCTTGTAATTTCTTTAGAACGGCTACCTCCATTTTTAGAACTTGTTTTGGCTGCCGTGCTGATTCCACCTTTAGCGCAACTTGTTCGCGAGTTATCAAGTCTTGCCCTTCATAAATTTCTCCAAACCCCCCACCACCTATTTTTCGCACAACCTAATACAAAGGATATTGAATTTAAAAAAATATATTATTCAGATGACATACTTTCCATCGTTCTTTGACCACGTGACCTGGTTGCAAAAGGTCTTCCGAAGTCATTTTAATATCTATTACTTTAACAGGTAATTCAACGATAATGTTGTTGGGTTTACTTGTATGGCCTTTTCCTTAATTTCCGCATCACATATATATTTCAGAAGTTTAGAAGCTGGAAGTTTTATTAATATGAAAATATTATTTTTTTCTGGAACAGCTGCTCTCATCCGTTGGTACCCTTTAGTATTGGCGGTACCATAAGCTGTTATTGCTTGCTTGTGTAATTGTCTGCTTTGATACCTTTCTGGTTGCAATATAGTAACCTCATCTCTAAAATAAGAAAGAAGACAATTCTTTAAAATTGTATTTTTTTATTCTCGCACATGTTGAACAGAGTATAATAATTTTATTGAAAGTATTAGGATATTTAGTTTCTAGCAAGCTTTGCAAATGTCCCTTTATTACTGCTGACGTTCTAAGCTGTCAGTAGCACTTTGTGTTCAACGTTCATTTTGTCTTTGTTTTTGAGAAAAATTACTTAAATTATTTAAAAAAACAAAAGAATTCACATTCGAAGAAAGAATAAATGTAGTTAAAAAAAGAAATAAAACACGTCTTTAAAACATTACAATTTAAAGATTTAAAAATAATTCTTAATATTAGCTGACAATAACACTAACCGAATAATTATTAAAATGGACATTATATAGGATTAATATTGCGATGACAAAAATGTGTAGCCAAAACAGATGTACTTCACATACGAAAAAACCTTCGTCCTCACTCAGGTCTATTGAATTTCTCAACACGAAGTAAGCCAAAGTTGCATTCCTGTTTCAAATATTATGAAGACCATATTTGTGCGCTATGGATAAAACCCTAATTATTGAAAAGTAGGAAAACGCCTCAAAATTTTAGTTTTACTCCAAAAGTATATTTCTAGGAGTAATAATTTGTATTCCCGTGGTACTTTACAAAATATTTTACAAATATTTAACCTTCGGAAAAAAGGAATAACATTGCAGAAGATATAAAAATCTACCAATAGAAGCGTTTCAACCATCCTCAGCGTTTGTATAGGAATTTGCTGAAGTTGGTGAAGCGATCAGAAAGAAAAGAACAAATAAAAGAAAAGCTACGTACTTCAATTCCAAAAAGTAATAGCCCTGACAGACGAGGAAATCTAATACGCATTAAGCAACGCTAATGCGCATTGAAATTTTATGGTGACAGCGGCAAACTTGTGCATTTAAACAGCTGGTTGTGAAATTTTTTTACTTATTAAAAACAGAGTGAAATAAAAATGAATAAAAGAAATTATTAATAGAAATTTTGGTATTTTTGGAAAATTAATATAAATTTAACGAAAAAATTCGTTTATTATTAACTACGTTCAAAGATAATAGAGTGAAATTAAAACCAATAATTGATTGTAATGCGAAAAAGTGTGTGAAAAAGTTAAGAATATTGGAAAAATGGACGGCCAACTGTGCGTTATTTATTTTCCGCCATCTAAAAATATTAAAATTTGTTTTGTTAATATACTTGCATATAATTTAGTTATCAATATAAAACTGCTTACCTTTGATGCTGTAAACGCAAAGGTGGCAGACTTCAAGCGACATCTGTCAAAAAATAGCAAACATCGGCCATTTTTTAACCAGTGTTGCCTACTCAAATTTGGTAAATTCAGCTAAATGCACGAAATTCTTGTGCATTACAAATATGCATTAGCATGTGTCAAATGCGCAAGTAAATGTAAATTAAGCCCGCTAATGCAAATTAGCGCTGTCGTCTGTCAGGGCTATAATCAAAGCATCACTTAGTAGGGTAGGCCATTTAAAGTTGACCCATTTGTTTGTTTGCCAAAATTAAGGCGTCGCGGATAATCAGCTGGGTTTAGTTTTTGTGCCATTTGAATTTTATATGGAAACATCTTCAAATCTTTATGAATTATGCCTCGGAGAGTGGTGCGAGAGATGTCTAATTCCTGAGAGCGGCGATAACTCGATGTCGATGGAGTCTCCTCAATACTGGCTCGTACAGCTTCGATATTTTCATCAGAACGTCTTGTGCGTTGTCTGGATGCATGACTGGCATTACTGAGATTACCGGTGTTCACAAATTTTGCGTATAAAGACTTAATTGTGTTCTTAACTGGAGCACTTTTCACTTTATTTTTTTTGCGAACCGCACGTTGAGTTAACACAATTGAAAAGTTATTTTGAATATAAAGCTGAACAATTTCAGCGCGTTCTTTTGGAGTGTACTGTTCCATGGTATAAATTGTCTTCGAATGACGCTTCTAACGCGGTATGACATTAGCCGATTTGTCAGCGCTGTTAAAAGTTACAGCGTTGCCAGATGGGTCAACTTTAAATGGCCTACCCTGTACTTTATATATGCTGGTTATATGGGCATACTTTACGAATAAAGCCGCTTATAATATATGTAAAAAAATAAAGCGTTTGGAGTTCGCAAGGAAATCATGGTATCAAGTAGTCGAAAGTAATTTTTGGTGACGAAACGAAGTTTAACAAATTTTAAACATCAAGTCACAACCATGTGACACAAAGTTTTACCAAAAGTGAATTCGAAAATGTACAAAAAAGGTACATTGCGCAGGTATATAGATTTAAGCATACAAAGGGACATAGGGACATAAAACGCAAGCGTGGAAAGACAAAAAAACGGCTGGCAAGGTTATGGTATCAGTCTTTTGGAATGCAGGTGGTATATTATTCATCGAAAGATTACTGAGCCAGTTTAATTCATTACACTGTATATTTGGTTGCAGTTCTATTCTACTATTCCCAATATTTAGCATTTTTAATATTATTTAAGAAGGATCAGTTTGATATTGTACGCATATACTTCACCGTTCTCCTTTAAATATTGTACTGCTCTATGCAATGCTTCGCAAATATTTCTGTATATTTCAAGTTATGATAGACCTTTATATCAACACTCCAGTTATTCCGCTATTCTTTTATGTTAGATGTCGGGATTGATTTCTTATGAATTCATTTGCGCCCTTCGCCCATAATCTAGCAAAGTAACCGCAATGTCAGGACGACGAAAATGTCATTGCCAAAAACCGATTGTAGACAAAGACATACTCGGCGAGAGGAGTATAGAATTGGTTTTATGAATGAATAAACTTTGCTCGTTGAATATATGCTTGTGTTCATGAATGAATATTTTGTTATTGTATAATTTACTATAAATTTTGACGTCAGCAATTTGGCTGCCATATTGATTTCTAATGCTATTTGAGACGATTGTTGTTTTTATAGAACAATATTTGTAATTTTTGCGGGTAACATATCTACATGTGAATGCTTATAAATATGTATATTGTGTAAGTTAATACAACAAATATTCATAGGGACAAGACGAACCAAACGGGAGAGATCCGGAATACCAAGAGGGACAGCCACACCAAAAAATAGCAATGTAAGTTAGATTTATGTGAAAAATAAGAGTGAAAATTTTAAATTTATAAAATCTTATTACTATATTAAATCACAAATTAAAATTTTAAAGTGAAAATTATCTGAAAATTTTGAAATTCTATATAAAAAATTAAAGTACTATATAATTAAGTAAAGTGGAAATTATTGAAAAAATTATAAAGTGAATATTATCTGGAAATTTTCAAATTCTAAAAAAATAATTGTATCACTAAGCAAAGTGAAAATTATTAAAAACAAAAAAAATCGAATTGCATTTTTGAAGCAATTAAAATCGTAAATAATATATTTCTAAAAAGGGCGTAAAGCGATAATAAAATAATAACTCTTACTTTTGCAAACAATTTACTTAACGAAGTTTTGTACGCAAAAGTAGTATAACTTATCCCAATTCTGCGATTCCTACCCAAACGACCCTCCAGGATAAAAGGGTAAAACCAGCTACTGGTTTTCAAGAACAATAATAATAATTAAATATAATGATCGAAATGATTGATTGATTAAGGCGAATCAGAAATAAACTTATGGAAGTAAAAATACGCCAATTAATAATATAAAATTTAATTTTCAAAAACGGATGGCTAATCCAAACAATTTAATTAGACCTCCAACAATTAATATTGAAGAAAATCCCCACCAACGACAAAGACAGATACAAAGACAAGCGACATTTCAAAACAACAGAAATGTGACTCAACCTGGCGATTTAACAAATGCCAAAATTTGCTACAACAGACCCAAAATCAAACATTTGATATTACTAATATAGAGTGTCAAGGAATTGACCAAGAGTAATTTAGGAGAATTAGACAAAGTGCCCGACATAGTAAAAAGTCTAAGAGAATTTTCGGGTAACCCAGCCGAGTTTGGCTCATGGAAAAAAAGTGTAGACAGAATTTCTTAAACATACTAACACACAATTGGTATGGCAAAGTACTTTGATATTTTGCATACCATTCGCAATAAAATAACTGGTAACGCAGACACTGCGTTAGAATCGTACAACCAAATGACCATAGGTAACCAATTCGCACAGAACCATAACGTACAACGACCATTATACGAACCATCTCGTCCTATGATTGACAAACCACAACCACGACCAGAACCGATGGACATTGACAGAAGTATCCAACAGAAGAACCAGTACCAACTATGACTGATTATCAGCAAACTATCTCAGAACAAGAAGAACAGACAGATTACGGTGAAACACTTAGCGACTATACCGAAATTATAGAAAATAGTGACCAAGAACAGCAATGCGATTCTATTTATCTTAATTTTTTTAGAATAACTGACTCCTCACTTCCGTACTTCGAATGTAAGGTGAGGAGCGGACAAATGCTTAAAATACTGATTGACACCGGATCCAATAGGAATTATATTCAGCCGAAACTTGAACAGAATCCACTACAGAATGAAACCCCATTTAACGCAGTATCCGTAGGAGGTAAAATAAAAATAACCCATTACAAAATGGCTAATTTGTTTAATGATCCAAAATCAATAGTTAAATTCGTTTTATTACCCACACTCAGAACTTTTGACGGAATATTAGGAAATGATAGTTTGAAGGAACTAGGTGCAATTATTGACACTGAAAGAGGTAAATTGTTCCTTAGAAACGGAATGAGTATTCCCATAAAAGAGAAAAAATTTGAATCAGTAAATGCAATTATACCCATATTAGATCAACTTACAAATTGTCAAAGAAAAGAATTAAACCGTTTGCTAAAAAAAAATACCCAAATCGCTTTGCAAAACCCGATGACAAACTGACCTATACCACTAACGTTAAAGCCGAAATACAAAATTCTATTAGTACCCCATGGCTTTGAAAGACGAAGTCAACAAGCAAATTAAAGAACTTTTAGATAACAATATAATACGACCTTCCCGATCACCCTACAATTCACCTGTGTGGATTTTCCCCAAAAAACTAGATGCATCAAATATAAAACAAATACAGAATGGTCATGGACTATAGAAAACTAAACAGTGTCACAATACAGATTGGTCATGGACTATAGAAAACTAAACAGTGTCACAATAGCGGGCAGATAGCCTATACTAGACATTAACGGAGTACTTGCACAGTTAGGCAACAATAAAATATTTTCTGTGTTAGACCTGTTCCTGAGTGGGTTCCATCAGATCCTCATGAAGGATAGTGACATAGAAAAAACAGCGTTCTCCGTGAATACGAATTCACTAGACTTCCCTTTGGGTTGAAAAATGCCCCCTCAATATTCCAACGCGCTCTGGATGATATACTAAAGGATCACATTATTTGTTATATTTACATTGACGATATTATTATCTTTAGTAAAGATGAAGAAACTCATTACAAAAATCTTGACCTTATATTCAAAACTCTAAATGAAGCTAATATTAAATGCCAACTAGACAAATGCGAGTTTTTCAAAAATAAAGTAGAATTTTTACGATTTGTTATCTCAGACAAAGGAATAGAAGGGAATCCGGCCAAAGTAGAAGCCGTAGTCTATCCATGCCCAAAACCTCTTTAAGAACTAAGATCATTCCTTGGACTATCAGGATATTATAGAAGGTTTATAATGGACTATGATGCAATAGCTAAACCACTAACGACACTACTTAGGGGAGAAGAAGGACGCATATCAAAGAAGGCTTCATCCGGAAAAATAATACATCTAGATAATGAGGCCAAGAAAGCATTTGATCAGCTAAAAAATGCGTTAATATCTGATGACGTAATACTACAAAACTCCGATTTCAATAAAGAATTTACATTAACCACAGATGCCTCTGATCATGCAATAGGAGCAGTACTCTCTCAATCTGACAGACCAATTGCGTTTATATCGATAACTCTATCAAAAACTGTAGAAGACTATGAAACAGCAAAAAAAGAAATGTTAGCCATATGTTGGGCAGTAAAGACTTTTAAAGGTTATCTTTATGGTGGCTCACAAGTAAAAATTTATACAGATCACGAACCACTTACACATGATTGTAATTGGAAAGGTGGAATAGCAATTAAAAGAAGGAGGTCTTACCTGGATGTGTACAATAAGGAAATACTCTATAAACCAGGAGAAGAAAATATTGTTGCCGATGCATTGTCTCGAGTACCAAAACAATAAGAAATAAAAAAAAGCTCTTCTCATATTCTTATTCCCAGCATTGAGGTACCGATAAACGGTTTTAAAAACCAAATTTTTATTTACAAAGATCATCCTCCTGACTACAAGTTTACCATTCCATTCCCTAGATTCTATACACACACAGTTTTTCAACCAACATATTCTGATGATGATCTAAAACCCTTCAGTAATAAATGGAATCTACACGACAGAAGACATAATGGGACAGATTCAAAGACTATATCCAGAACATTTCAGGTCCTTTAAAATCAGATTTACTCAAATGAAGGTAGAAGGCATAACAAAAGAAACAGATCAAGATGAGATAATTTTACAGATTCACAACAGGACTCATAGAAACGCTCAGGAAAACAAACTGTAACTATTAGAGAAATATTATTTTCCGAAAATGAGACAAATAGCTACACTGGTAAAACAATTTCAAGTATGCAAGGAAGAAAAATATGATAGGCATCCTCCAAAACCAGTAATTACAGAAACCCCAATATCTGAGTTTCCTGGACATACACTTCACATAGCCATATTCTCAACTGAAAAAAATTAGTTTTAACAGCAATAAATAAATTTTCACAACTTGCATAAGCAAGTATAATCCAGTCAAAATCAGTAGAAGATATAAAAAAAACCTTTGCACGACATTTTGTTTTATTATGGAGTACCTAAGTGTGTTATAGTTGATAACGAAAAGTCTCTTAATTCCGCAACTATTACTTTCATGATGAAAGATCACCTAGGTATAAATGTTTTTAAAGCTCCTCCCTACAAGAGCTCTGTAAACGGACAATTTGAGGAATTATTGGACAGCAGTCTATGAGTACAATTACTCAATACATTCCGTAACAAAAAAACGCCCCCTAGAAATATTTTTCGGCAGAAACGTAACCACAGACCCTGAGGAATACGATAGAAGCAGACAGAATAACATAGAGAAATTAAAACAAAAACAGGCAACTGACCTAGAAAACCATAACAAGGACCGCAAAAAAATTAAAATTTACACACCAGGGCAGACAATATTTGCTAAGAAAAATAGCAGATTAGGATCTAAACTTTCACCACGATATAAAAAGGAAATTGTAAAAGAAAACAAACACACAACAATTATTACAGAAAATGGGAGAGTTGTTCACAAAAGTAACATCAAAAATGTTTAGTTAGTAATCTGAAGATGAATAGAGTTTAAATGTCTAATAATAATATATATATATATATATATCGTGTATATATATATGTATATATCTAACCTTTTATAATTCACTATTCCAGGATAATTTTACTCTTATTGTGGTTGCCAATGGCAAAGGCAAATCTCGACATTACGAATTATACGGACGCACATACCATTACCATCTATAAAGGACTAGGGAAGTTACAAACGTCATCCATAAAATTAATCCACTTAATAGATCTTCAACAAATAGAAATTGAACTTCTAAAAATTCGTGAACATACCATCAAAGATCTTAAAACAAGTTAACTCTTCCATACTCTAACTCACGAAATAGTAGTACAATCACTATTAAATACACTCACTTTGCAAGGCCGCCGAACTAGGTCAATAAATTGGATTGGATCAGCGTGGAAATATGTCACAGGAAATCCAGATCATGATGATCTATTAATGATACAAAACAGTCTCAATAGCCTTAATACAAACAATAACAACCCGGTCATTATAAATAAACAACTACATAATAGAATTAATGATTTAACTACAATTTAAAATACATATGTTAAAAAATACAATCCAGAAAGACAATTTATTTAATAATGAAATAGTAATAAGTTTCCAAAATCAAGTAAGACTAATAAAAGAAGAAATAATAAATGTCAAACATGCAACCCAATGGGCAAAACAAAATATAATAAATACTTTACTTTTAAACGAAATAGAATTACAAGTCCACAAAATATTTCAAAAACAAAAAATAATATAATAACTCTATCAATCGAAGAAATGTTATACTATGTTCGGACCGACATTGAAAACATTTTGAAAACACATTTGTATGTTGTGGAATCTAAGTCGTTCGGACCAACATTGTGTGTTTTCGATTAGTTTTCACTGACAACATAATAGCGGCATTCTCTTGCTCTTGCAAGATTGCACGATGACACAAAATGCAAAAATCCTATACCGAAATAGGCAAGGCCAAGAGAGCACCCATGGCAGAATCTGTGATACATGACGGCATGAAAATAAACATAGGTTTTGGTCTGACATATTTTACAGCCATTGGAAATAATTTTCAGGGTGTGTTTGTTGTTGTGAAGGAAGGAAAAAGTGGTTTTCGCACGAAAACTTGTGTTTTCGTCCATGTAAAATCTGTCAAACGAAAACACAGTTTTCGCTGAAAACTGCTTGAAAACGTACATTCCACTCATAATAATCGGTGCCTGCTTTAGTTTAATCGATTTTTTTGGAAGACATATTTTGCCGGCCCTAAATTGTCACTTGATATTTGTTTACATTCCATATACAAAGACAGCTGCTCACTGTTAAGGGGATTCTCTTGTTCTTGCAAAACCCTTGCACGGTGCACCAATTGCAGAATTTTCTTCTTGGTGCAACGGCACAACAAACACACGCAAAAATTTATTTCCAATGGCTGTAAAATATGTCAGACCAAAACCCATGTTTATTTTCGTGCCGTCATATATCACTAGATTCGCAATCTACTGTCTTGGCCTTGCATATTTCGGTATAGGATTTTTGCATTTTGTGTCATCTTGAAGGAGTAAGAGAATCCCCGTATTGATAGTTGTCAGTGAAAACTCAGCGAAAACACAAATTGGCGGTCCGAACGACTTACGTTCCACAACGTACAAATGTGTTTTCAAAACGTTTTCAATGTCGGTCCGAACATAGTATAATACGCATGCATATCTCTCCTTTTAAGGCTTGTTTGATCGCAAGAATGTACCAAAGCATTAACCAAGGGTTTGGGTGATGTCGGAGTTTAGACAACAAACAATTCATTCTGCTATCTTCTACTTCTTTCTTTACCATAGGAATATCAAAGTCTTTATGGATATTTTCGTTACGCATGTAAGCATTTTCGATTGGACCCTTTGTATTATATCGATATTAGTTGCACAGGTCGTACCCCACAGATGAATGATAAACATCCAAATCGGCTTTATGACCGCATTATATATTTAAAAGCCAATTTAAATTTGCAGCTCTAATCTTCATACACGTTATTTTACTAGAGATGTGTTTTCTCTAAGTGAACCTTCTATCTAGGTGAACACCAAGATATGTTACTTCATTCGCTTGGGGTGCTAAAATATTGTTTAATTTTACTTCCGAGTACATTTTTGGTCCAAGCGAAAATGTAACATGCTTACATTTCTGCCATTCTTCGATAGAACTTAAATGCTCCGTTAATATTCTTGAGTCTAAAATGTGGCATTTATTACGGCTCAGTTGAGCTGTGTCATCCGCAAAAGTTTAAGTAAATACATTGTTAGCTGTTGGAAGGTCTGCTGTATATATGATGTATAGAGTTGGGCCTAAAACGCTGCCCTGTGGTACACCAGGCCTTAGCCCAAACGCTACATCTAGAAATATTGCTTAACAGTACTCCTTGTGCTCAAATGCTTTCCTTATCTCGTTAGTAATTCGATTTACTTGCTCTGTTGTGCCATGTTTGATAGTAAAACTTTTTCAAATACTTTTAAAAGACAGGGTATAATACTGATTGGTCTGTATGAAGACGGCTGTGTTAAGTCTTTCCCAGGTTTATCTATCAAGATAATCTGCGACTTTTTCCATGAAATTGAATAGTATCCGAATCTAAGAATTGCATTGAAGAGCAAAGAGAGCACCTCTACAGCAATAATTGGTAACTCAATTAGCATTTTTGGGGGAAATTTTATCATGTCCCGGCGACTTTTTTGGATTAAGTTCTTTGATGATACTAATAATTTCAGAAAGTGAAGTCTTAAGAGGCTCGAGCGACTCTTTAGCTGTGTTGGATAAGATTGACAGCTTAAAGTTGTTCTTTGACAAATTGGGTTGAAATACTTTTTCTAGGTGTTTTGCAAAACAATTAGCCTTTTTTTCGTCACTTCGAGCCCAATTTTCACCCAAGTCTCGTATAGGCATGTTAGAGTCAGTTGGTGGCTTCATGGACTTTTGGGCTTTCCAAAGGGAATTTTGCTTTTTTGAATGTGGACACAACTTCTTTATATACATTTCGGTGTTCAATTCTTCCTCACGTTTAAATGCTTTTTCTAATTAACTTACAGCAGATTTTAATTGAAGCTGAGTGGAAGGGGCACGATGTATCTGCCATTCACGTCTTGCACGTCTTTTTTCATTTACAAGTATTTCTATTTCTCTATTACAGATTTTTATTAAACCAAGCGGCCTATAGCTTTTGTTTGGTGTTGCTAAGACAGCTGCCCTAGTCATTTTATCTTCTCTTATGCTTTCGTCAATATCTCTTCCTGTATTTATTTGGTACTCAATATTAATGTGGCTACTAACGTATTTTTTATATTTTAGCCGATTCCTTTTATAAGAAGTTAAACCCACTTTTGAATTAACGAGTATGGGTTGTTCACAAAACTTTATTAATAAAAATCAATTAAATCTGATATTTTCTTACGATCACTAGGCTAATATGTCGGCTGACCAGGAGATATTATTTCCAGGTTATTGTGCCTTTTTGTAAATGTGTGATACTGTTGTCGTCCTTTTGGATTAATTAGTCGTGAGCCTCAATACGTGTGATTTGCATTGTAATCTCCACCTGCTAGAAATCTATAACCTAGTGTTCCAAAAAAGTCTTTAAATTGGCTGCTGTTCCTCCATGTGCCTTTCCATCTGGGTGATTTGTTACATATATTCTAAATCCCTGTGTAAAGAAATTGTTTTTGTTCGTAAGATGAGTTTCTGACAAAAGCATTACATCAATATTATTTTCATCCAGAAATCTAATAAGTTCCAATTTATGTTGGTTAACACCGTTAGCATTCCATAAACAAATGTTCAATACACTCATTTTTTACTTAAAAAAGTTTACAACATTCGGTTTTGTGATTTGATTATCTCTTGAATCATATTTTGCGTTGAAGCCATAAATTGTGTCATACATTGGGTAAGGTTGAAAATCATAGTTTCAACGCTCCCATTTGGTTGGTTTTGGGGCAATTGCATTCGTGCAGTATTGCCTTTTACCACGTTTGCATAGCTCCCTTGAGTAGCATTGCCTTTAAAATTTACTGGTTTTGAAATATGGACGGGGATTTCAATATTTTCATTAGGAGGAATATTCAGCATTTTATTACGACGTGCTTCAATGTCCTGTGACAACTTCAATTTCAAATCTTTATATACCGGGAAACCCCTGTAGTTAGCAGTGTGATTTCCTCCACAATTGCTGCATTTTTTATTTAAATCCTCTTTTTTAAAAGTACATTTAGAAATAGGGTGTAGATCACCACACTCCACACAGACACTGTGTAGAGTGCAATATGCTTTCTTGTGTCCATACTCTTGACAGTTTGTACTTTGTACTGGACCATTTCTCTTATGTGGTTCCCCAACGGTAATTTTGCGACGGAACAGATATTTTAAATTGTAAATCGGGTGTATTTCATTTTTCTTTAGTTGGTTACAATTTGGCATCCAATCTATTTTGAACATCGGTTGTGGGACTTTGTCCCTACTAAGAGTATTTACTACTGATTTAATGCTAAAACTTCCTTCTTCCAGTGCTTCTTTCACATCGATAGAGTCTACCGAAAACTCTACACCTTTTATAACAACAACTAGGCCTTTTAAGCTCTTCAGTTGGTATGAGTAGTAATTCCTGTTATTGTTTAACAAGTACTTTACAATATCCATGAAACTTTTTTCAGTGTATGTTTGAATTTTTGTTTCATCTATGTTACCTTTTTTCAAGGGCACAATATGCAAATTGTTTGTGCTTATCATATTGCTTTTTTTAGAAACAAGCGCATTTTGAGCTACGCTAACGCAAATAAATTGGATGGGATTTAGCATTAACGACTGTGGTGGTACCCCTCGCATCGTCCTCTGAACTCTTGCGAATCTGTTGCCATTTAAAACTTCCGTTTTAATTATATTTGGTGTGCCGACTTGAAATTTTTTAGGACTGACGGCTGACTGGGATGTACGGCAGGTCGCCTCCAAGCTGGTGTATCCTGGGTAACGCTAAATGACCTGCGGCCTTCACGTCCTAACAACTCCCTGGATGACTTTTGGCTTTGGACTGGTTTTTGAGAAACTTTTGTATTGGATTTGGTAGAACCCTGGGCTGGTGGTGGCGGCATTCTGACCCCTGAGTATGATGAGATGACACTCATCAGAAATGGCTGACGGGCTAATGTCGCAACCGCCCCCGTTTCATTAAAACCCTGGCATGCCTCAGAGTACGTTCCCTCCCTCGTCGTCGTTAAGTTGACGTGGTAGGTGTATGTTAATATGACTCCTTCTTTGCGCTGGTCGGCTCTGAACGTATTGCCTCATAAGGGCATACGTCAACCCTCACCTTGGCCTCGTCACAGATATAACCTTGGGACGGATAACGGCTCTGAGTGGGGACCCTTTTTCGAATGGACAGCAAAATTAACAACAACGACGAAGGGACGACGAAGGGAGGTGAAGACCTGTCGAAGTCGACACCTAGATCCAACCCAGGCGGGGCTGCTGCTGTCATGGCGACGAAACCGTTGCCGAACAATTGCAGCAACAAGATAAAGACTTCAGTAGGTGTCTCTTCAGGCAGCAGACTGGGGGTAGCTGGCGCAAACCCGCCGGCAAGGGATGTAGCGAAGGGTGTGCGAATCGCCAGCACCAGCAGAGGAACCTCTGCTAGAGTTATGAAAGGATCCAAGGGAGGGTAGAAGCAAGGCAGCTTTAGCAAGAAAGCTAAAGTCAGACCGCCGATTGGCGGCCAAGATCGTGCAACGCTACGGTGACAAGCATGTGGGTCAGGTTTCTGAGCAACATGCTAGTACACTCAAGTGGGCCAAGAAAGTGCTGAGCGAGGACGATAGGGTAGGGCCGGAAGCTAAGAGGACAGAACCGGCGGTCAAGCCGCAGAGGTCGCACGAGGGAGAAACTTCCCTTGGTAAGAAGCCGCGAACGGGAAAAGCGCCAATCTTTAGCGAAATCGCTAAAGGCGCTGGGGCTACAGTACTTGGGGTGCTCGATCGCAGTAGGGAGGACGGTGCCATTTCCCATGATGAATGGATGAGGATAGCGGTGGCTATCTCGTCGGTCTTCCTGAGGGTGGTCAAGGAAAGCCCTGGGCCACCCCCAAAATGTGTGAGTGCCGATTGGCACCAAGGGCTGCACAAGCTCACAAGCTGTGCTGAAAAGAGATCGGCCATCTTGTATAAGAAGGCAGTCTCTCAGGTGGAGGAAGTTTGGAAAGGAGCCAGACTTGAGGCCGTGGCCAAAGAGGATCTTCCTCTTCGTCCTAGGGCTCGCGTTTGGCTGCGGGCCGAACCTTCCTCTGGAGTGAGATGGAAGAAATCCGCAAATATTGCAATCCCTCACTTCCAACGCAGGACTGGAAAGTGTTAAGGCTAGAGAAAACCGATGAACCGTATCGACAAGCGCTGATAATGCTAAACACGGAATCCATCGGTCCTCTCAGTAAAACAAAGGGAGCCATTAGCTATGGTTTCGAAATGGTAGTGCTGAAAGTACTTCCATCAGATGCCAGAGCTGATGGCACCAAAGCTACGGCGATGGTGGATGTGAAGAAGGGTGCTGAGGGTCAAACGACCGTGGAAGTCGACCCGACAGAGGGCGCTGACGGTCAAATGACCGTGGAAATCGACCCGAATCTCTCGGATGTGGCGAGTACTGGGGGCGGTTCGTCGATCGGCGACTCCGTCTTCAGCGTCGAACAACTGTTTGAGGAGGTGCGGGTCGATCACGACTTGGGCGCTGAATTAGCGCTCCTGGAGGAAAGTCTGAAGGATGAGATTCCTCCAGATTAGCCTCCAGCATGCGAAGGTGGCCTCCGCCAAGCTATTGCTCCGTCTGGAACAAGACGGAGCTGATGTCGTCCTGATCGAGGAACCGTGGCTGACTGGTAACGAGATCTCTGGATTGAGGACAAAGAGCCATAGGCTCCTGACGGCCAAGGATGCAGGTAGGAACAAAGCCTGTATGCTGGTAAGGAATGAATTAACGGTATTTCTTTTACCTAATTTCAGCAACGCTGACGTAGTAACAGCGAAACTGGAGTGTGACACCGGAGATTTCTGGCTTATCTCCGCATACATGCCACACGATGATGTGGTGGAGCCACCTCCCTTACTGCTGAGGAGGAGCTTAGCCGAAGCGTTTAAGACTGGCACTGGCGTCATCATCGGTTCAGACGCTAACTCGCGACACCAAATCTGGGGTAGCTCGGTTACTAATAATAGACGTGAGTCGCTTTTTGATTTCATTAGCGAAAATCTTGGCATTTGAGGAAACTCCTACCTTCGTGACCGCAGGTAGGGAGGAGGTTCTCGACCTCACCTTAACCTCATAAGGGATTGCCCCGCTGATCTCGAACTGGAGGGTCCTCGACAATCAGTCCTTTTCAGATCACAGGTACGTCGAGTTTAGTTTAGTCGGAGAAGGTCCACCTAGGAAATCTTTCAGAAACCCGAGGAACACGGATTGGGAAGGATACCGCAGGCTTCGGCAAACTCTCCCACGCCCACCGGAGGTGGAGGAGTGGGTTGAAGCTTCAGCGCGGCGTGCAATGCTGGGCTGGAGAGGTCCTGTCCACTGAAATCCCCGAAAGGCAAAAGGAAACCTCTATGGTGGACTACGGAGCTCTCAGATATCAGGGCGCCATGTAGACGTTTATTCAACAGGGCCCGCAAAAGTGGGTTATCTGGTGACTGAGCTTTGTATAAAGCAGGACTTTCTATTTACAAGTCCGAGTTAAGAAAGGCTAAGAGGACCTCGTGGAAGAGCTTCTGTGGAAAAGTGGAAGGCTGTCACGAGTCCTCTAGATTCAGGCGTATTCTCATTGTCCCCGGGGTATCTCAAGGACGCAAATGGGAAGTGGGCCCTGAGCAGTGAAGGAACACTTCAGACGTTTCTCGACGCTCACTTCCCGAGCAACATATCCTCTGTGAGGGGATCTCTCGGGGTGCCGCATGACGATTGTGCGGCCTTTGTCGGCATTCTGGATGAGCGACATTTGACGTGGGCGATTAACTCGTTCAAACCATTCAAGTCCCCGGGACCAGACGGTATCATGCCAGCGCAGCTGCAACAGGCAGCTGTTAAGATGTCATGCAGATCTTTGGCACCTATCTATGCGAACTGCATCAGATTAGGTTACATCCCAGGAGCCTGGAGATGAGTCAGAGTTACGTTTATCCCGAAGGCTGGCCGGGGCTCCCATGTCACGGCCAAGGATTTCGGGCCAATCAGCCTCTCTTCCTTCCTGCTAAAGACTCTGGAGAGACTGAGTATGTAAGGAGGCGCATTCCGAGAGACTACCTGTCAGGAGCACAACATGCTTATCGTAAAGACAGGTCAGTAGATACTGCCTTGCATACTATCGTGTCATGGCTCGAGGAAGCCATTGAAGCCAAGGACTTCGCTGTTGGGAACTTTCTTGATATCGAGTGAGCTTTCAACAATGTCCTGCCTGAGACAGGACAGGCTTGGGCTCGCGTGCGAGGCGAAGTGTGAGTAGGGGAACACCACAAGGTGGGGTTCTCTCTCCTCTTCTATGGATCCTAGTCGTTGACGAGTTGCTCAAAAAACTAGAGGATCGCGGGTGATTGCCTATGCAGACGATGTAGCACTTTTGTTGAAAGGAAAGTTCCTTAGCACCGTGTACGAGTTGACGCAGGGATGTCTCAACGTTGTAACAAAATGGGCAGCCGGTAGTGGACTCGCCATTAATCCAAACAAAACAGAAATGGTTTCATTCAGCCGAAAATATAAAATTCCGGTGGCACCGTTGCCGCAGATGGGAGGTATTCGCCTGCAACCGGCGGATACAGTGAAATATTTAGGACTCATCCTGGATAAGAAGCTTTCATGGAAGCTGAACATCGAGGAGAGAGCAAAAAAGGCATCTATTGTCTTATACTGCTGTAGAGGAGCTATTGGCAAAAGATGGGGCCTCTCACCGAAAGTGGTCCTCTGGCTCTATGACACCATAGTCAAGCCCATCTTGTTCTAAGGTGTCTTCATGTGGTTGAGGGCTTAAGGGAAGAGCACACTGGCCAAGAAACTCGAAAGCGTTCAACGGGCTGCGCTAATTAGCGTATGTGGTGCATTAAGATCCATCCCATCCATGGCACTTAATGCAATTTTGAACATAACGCCGGTGGACATTGCCGGTAGATGCATAGCCGCGAAGGTGGCTATTGGACTCAGAGAATCTGAATTCTTAAAGGAACGTGTATCTGGACATTCGGATATCCTCACAAACTTTGACTGCATTCCGGACCATCTGGATCATGGAGTCGCCATACCGAACTCTGGCGGCTCTGCCCATAAACCGACAAGAGAGGTATGGGTGGGTAGCAGCCGTTGGAGGAGGGGCAGCAAGCTTCTTCACGGGTGGGTCAAAGCTTGGGGGTAAGGTTGGTGGAGGGTCTACTGTTTTAGACTTCCCGACTACTGTAGTGTATTCCAGGTTGAGGTCGCGACCATCAAGGTAGCAGCAGATTTGCTGCTACGGAGTGCATCCACCTTCAGAGAAGTGACCATTCACTCAGACAGTAGAGCGGCAATACTAGCCTCGGAGCTCATTCACAGTGCGTTCAGGGTTGGTCGAAGAATGTCTAATGTCGATATCTCTAACAGCTAGAGTTTTTGTGATTAGACTTGTATGAGTGCCGGGCCACAGCGAAATTGTAGTTAATTGCAAAGCTGATGAGTTAGCAAGGAAAGGCACCCTAGAATCATTATCGGTAGAATGGGAACGGATCGGTGCTCCTGTATCTTCGTGTGTTCTACTACTAGATAACTGCGCCACGCGGATGCTAGTCCAACGCTGGGCCAGCATCGGTACTTGTGCGGTTGCAAAGGCCTTCTGGCCCAGGATAGATCGCAGGAGATCTAATGATCTCTTAGCCCTCAGTAAGGCTAACCTCTCATTATTAGTGGGACTCTTAACAGGCTACTGTCCTATTGGCTTACATGCGGTAAGAATGGGTATCTTACCGGATGCTGACTGTAGAAGCTGTTTGGAAGAGGATGCGGTAGAAACAAGACAGCACTTCCTTCTTGACTGTCCCGCGTTTGGGAGGTCAAGACTTAGACTCTTGGGGCGCATACCTTTGAACATCCCACCGAACTGGCGGGTGTTGAAGTTAAGCGTCTGTGTAACTATGTATTGGCTACAAAGCGCTTCGCCAATCTGTAAGTCCGAACACGGGAGTTCTTTTTCAATGGCATCACAAAGGACTACATTATTAGTCTACGCGTGATCTTTGATCAGCCATCTAACCTAACCTAACCGCTGACTTTGAAGGACTTAATTTCCTTTTTATATTAACGTAACGGTCAATGCCAGTTTGCAGACTAGCAATTTTTTAATGGTACATTGCGTTATGTTATTCTTCGCTGCCTGCGTGTTTGCTGGTACCTGCTTAGTTGTTGGTGTGGTCACGTTGGTTGCTGGCCGTTGTTGACTGCCGTTCTCTGCTGCTTTTGTATTTTGTACGCTCTGCTTATGGTGTTGCTCAGTTGTTCGCTTCGATGACTCATCCTTCTCACCGTTGCCTTGTTTGTTGTTAGGTGCTGAATTCGCAGGCTCGACAAAGCTGAAATAGGCATTCAGAGAATGCCTACGGTCTTGTTGGTGGGGCTGCGCTCATGTTTTTTGTTTCTTTTATTGTTTATTTCGCACTTATTAATTTGTTTTTTTTTTATTATTATTTTTATTGTTTACAAAAAGCTTAATTTTTTGTGTTTTTTATGTTTTTAATAACACTTTCAGCGTTATTGCATACCGGGGCGCACTGGGAGTCCCTTTAAGCATCACCAGCTGTTTTCTCTGGTGGTGTGGAGAGGGTGATGTGGGTCAGATCTGCCGAAGTGTCAGCCATGATGTGAATCGGTAACAGCCTCTTCGGGCCCTGGTCAGGAAGTGTACAATGGGCGCAGAACTAGTAGGCTGCGTTGCTCCGGGCGAGCGCCGCACAGTGGTCGGTCTTGTATGGAATCAGCGGCCAAAAATACTTTCACTGCCTATAGAAAGGTGCAACTAGTTTTTCAAAATCGTTTCTCACTCCGCCACCCCCGATGGTAACAAATTTTAATTAATTATATTAAATTAAAAAAGTTGACAAACGAAAAATCGTTTGAATATTAATCAACTAAATCAAAAACTGATTTTAGTAAAATTGATTTACTTTTTGCATTATAGTTTTCTTTGACTGGTGAAGAAAGGATCTGAGCTCAAAAACAATCGGTTTAGCAAGTCCCTATTTGTAGCGATCTGTTAGTTCTTTCGTGTATGATAGAGTCGATATATCTTAACATCCTTATTTCCATAGTCAGCAGATTCTTCTGAGAGCCTTCCAATTGAAAGTGGTGCATATTGAATAATATCGAGAGCGGTAATTAAAGTTTTACGGACTGACGAAGGAAGGTAATACCAGGAATATCTTGAAGTTATTTCCTTTGCAGGATCTAGCGCAAATTTAGTGCATTTAGGGGCCTGCAGTTTTTCTAAATTTGTTTGTGCTCTACATCATTTTACGATTATATTATCAGTTGTACAGGGACATATTTCGTGACAAATAAATTGTCTTACAAATTATTATTCTTAAATTTCTGCTTATATTCGCTCTGCAGAAAATTACCATCTAAGCCACATATTCCTATTGATAAAAGGTAATTACAGGACTCATTCCCTTCATTTATTACATTTGTGTCGTAATGTGGTCCAATAATTTTTTTACCTCTACTTCAACATCAGATTTTGAGACCTTTATTTGCTCAGGATGACTGTTTTTTCTTTATAATGTTATCATAGCAGGGAAAAAAATCAATATCAAGTTTTTTGTTAACAAAGCTTCTAATTAGTAGAAGCCTTGTTAAATCTGCTTCACACATTTTCTAATCACCGAAATTCAAAAATATTTAGGCGTGAAAGTTTACACTGATATGATGTGCCGAAATAAAAATACGTATAAAACAAGCATTTGATAAAAGTGAGAAAATGATAAAATTAAAACCAAAGCTCAAATATATATATATATATATAAAAAAAACATAAAAAACAATAAAATATGCAAAAACAACATACACGTAAATAAAAAAAATTAAAAAAAAAATAACACACAAAAAATCGTATGCCTGGTAGAATAACATGAATAACAAAGAAAATTGCAAAACGTTGCAGCTGAAATCAAAAGCATAGACTTAGAAAAAATTTAGGGCGAGACAGGGATCATAACTTTTTGTATACCTTAAATCGATGTATAAAGAAAAACATAACACTTAAAAGGGCACTTATAAAACAATTCTTGTAAAATAATAAAACAAAATATCTTACACATAAAAATGAAACCGTTTTCGTTGTCACGGCATCCCGCGTGAATGGCTGAACCGATTTGGCTGATTTTTTTTGGTTGTATTTTTTATTATTAGGAGAAGGTTCTTATGTAAGAAAATATTACGAAAGTTGCCGCAAAACCCCTAAAAACAGCCGTTTTCTTTTTCCCATACAAACGTTTTATTTTGTATGTACATATGTAAGTAAAAATCTTCATGAAATTTTCAAAAGTTGTTCGCTGTGGGTCTGGAAAGGTTTAGAAATAAAAAAAAAAAACTTTTCATAAGAAAAAGTCGAAAAAGTGGAAATTTCCAAAAATTGACTTTTTTCATACAATTCTTTTTTCTTTTGTTTTTCAATATTTTGATTTGTAAATTATTTGAATCGTTCAATTTTGGTCGCTTGCCCTTTTATTCCGGCTATTTAAAAAAAAATTTTTTGAAAATTATTCAGTGAAAACTTGATGTGTGTTTCAAACGAAGTGATCAATTACAGATTGAAATTTGTTACGAAGCCACGAAGAGGTCCCACTAATATCGGTCGATGTTCTTTTTGCTATCAACGCCAAGGCACATGAACGAGTACTCCCAGGATGCGATGACATACGTGTGGAATTATGGATCGGGGTCAATCAGCAAGCGATCATCACGTTGTCACAGCACGACTTTTCAAACAACAGTTACGATGTTTTTTTGGATGGTGGATAGTGGTTCCACCAGATCAAATTGATGAAATCATTTCTGCGGAAATTCCTGATGCAGAGAAAGATCCAGTATCAAACGAAGTGATGAAAACCAATATGGTTCATGGACCTTACGGACACCACAATCCCACTTCGGTTTGTATGTCTAACAATAAATGGAATCGCAAACTGGAAATGATGGATATCCACTCTATCGTCGTAGCTCATCAGACGACTATACAACTTAGAGTAGTGAATATCGAAGTTGACAACATGTGGATCGTACTATATTCTCCACTATTGTCTAATTCCCATTCAAAACTCATATTAATGTTTAGTATTGCAGTTTGGTGTAATCTATAAAATACGTTTGTAGGATATTTACTTTTGCAATTCATGAACGTTTTTCGACTGTTGTGCCTCTCGCAGTTCATTTGCAGAATGGCTAAAGAGTGTTTTTCAACCCAGAGAATACAGTACAGCCAGCGGAAACACTTCCAACAACATTGACATGAACATTGACGAGTTTTTTCTCAACTTGCGTCAGTGATTCGTTTGCGAGAACACTGCTCTATTCGGAAATGCCTTGATATTATACATGGAATGCATCGTCGAAGAAATAGTTACGCAGAAAGCAGGGTCAACCAGTAGATTGACATCCAGGTGTGTTCTCAACTAATTCCTGAGGACGAATTTACATAATCCACCCGAAAAACGACGATTGCTAATACCTCCGGTTGCTATTGATAAATGTACGTGGTTCAATTTCATATGAGTCATTGCGCACTGTGAATAGTAGAGTGTATGTAACTTTTTGAGAAGCATGCAAGCAATTACAATTGAACATGATAATAAATATAATCAAACGATGGACGATTCGATAGCTACTTCGCATGCCACTGAAGTTCGCACACTTTTCGCGATGGTCATTTCGACATATCAGCCTTCAAATCCGCGTCAATTTTGGAATACGAACAAAATTACATTGATGAAGACATTTCACATCGTATTTGATAAGAATTGGAAATAGGCAAATTTCGGTTCCAGTGGTTTGATATCAATTCCACCTCCCTTTTGTCAATTCACTTCAACGAAATATGAACTCATCACGAATGTTTATGCCAAATTGGCCAAATTATCGTAACTACGATTGCATGAGTGCGTGCCAGTTATACGTGGCGTGTTCCCGAGTTGGAAAACCATCTTCTCTGTACATTTGCGCTCCGGAATAGAAACCAAAAAATGTTGTTTATCAAACTGCGTTACATTGAAAAAAATTAAAAAAAAATCGAAAAAAAAAGATTTTTAACACAACGTAAATACAACTTTCTTTTCATTTCAAAACACATAATTTCACGCAGGACAACGTATGCGGGGTCAGCTAGTTATTATATAAAAACCAATTTGTAATATAACATATACCTTTATTTATTCATTTCGATTTATGGCTATTAAACACGATTTTATATTGCAATTTAATTTACTGTAAGCTATTTTCACTGCACAGTCCGCATGTTTCTATTGGCTCACTTCTCTTGCTTTTGGTAGCGCGTACTAATGGGATATAGCAAAAATGTATTTACGCTAGTTTTACTGTTTTTTTTTTTTTAAGAAATAACTTTGATGCAAACAGTGGTAAATTTCAAACTTTTATTATTTTTACTTTGGCCTATGAAATCAACCAGTGTGTCCCGGTTCGTCCGAGTTCTCCGGAACTGGTAAAGCGTAGGACAGGCTTCAGGGAACTGGGGTAGAGGCATAGCTCCCGAGGGTACTTCCCACGACTGCCGGTTCTACGTACCGGAATTGACACGGATTTTATCCGACCAAGGGCAGTCCTTTCGGCGATCTAACCCCGTTAAAAAAAAGGGTACACCCGTTACTGTCTGTTTGTTTTGTTGTTGAAAAGGCGGCGCGTGTAAACATGGCCTTATCAGGAATAATGGCAAACATTTAAGGGCCAAAACAGAGCAGGAGAGCTCTTCTGGCCAAGGTCAGCTAGTCAATTTTAATGTATGCGGCGCCTGTTTTAGGGGGGCAGCAATAATACATAAAACATATGCTGGAGTGTTCCGGTTGAGCGCTATCAGAATATCCAGTTCATTTCGCACGGTTTCTAATGAAGCCGTTAGGGTGCTAGCAGGAATTATGCCTCCAGACATAAAAGCTGAGGCAAATGTATGATAAAAGTAAAAGCGCAGGCCGAAAACAAACGATAGCAGAGCGTAGAGAAGAAAGACAAGCCAGCTTAAACGAATGGCAAACACGATGAGATACATAAAGCAAAGGGAGATGGACATACCGCTTAATCGGTAACATACAAGCATGGATGGAACGAAAACACGACGATATAGATCACTACATGACGCAGTTCCTAACAGGACATAGAAGCTTCAGAGAGTACTTGCATAAGTACAGCCACGAGGAGGGAGTAGCTTGCTCTTTCTGTGGAAGCAATAACTAGAACGCAGAACACATATTTTTCCACTATCGGAAATATACAAATGAGCGACTATCTCTGAAAAAGGAAGCATTCGACCGAATAACACCAGAGAATACAGTGACCTATATCTTGTACTCGAGGAAGGAGTGGAATTTAATGGAGAAGATGGCAGCCATGGTACTCCATGACCTGAGAAGCAGAAAGCAAAGAAGGACGAAATCTAGAGCAGCGAATAGCTATTTAATGACGTGAGGCTACAGGTTAAGCTTGCATTGCGATGAAATGCCTAACGGCGGTCCCACAGGGCTTCAGTAAAGCTACAGGAGACGGAGTTAGGGCTTAGTCCGTAGGCATACTGTTTCGCAAATCCAGAGCAGTAGGTAATACTGACTGGGCGTGGTCCCGAATGAGGTGCACCTATAGCGGGCAGTACGAATCGCGCATATTGCTACAGCAATCTATGTAAGTTCGGCAAAAAAAAAAATGTTGTGTATGCATTATTTGTGTGGGAATGTCATACGCACATAATTACATGTGTACGCACAGAAGTATGTATGATGATGGAGACGGTTATAGAATAATAGGTGTCAACGCCGGTTTGAAAGACATGTGTTTAAAGTCGCAATTTTTTTGTAAAAATGAAAGAAAATTGTACAAAGAATAAAATATGCATCAAAAGTGATTAATTTAAAGCATTATAAAAGCTTTGAAAGCTATATATGTATATTTGTTTTGTATTGTGTCTAATAAGAGAAGAAAAGAGCTACCCACAATATAATAAGTAAATGGAGCAAGCAGCAGCATAACCAAAAATATATAACCACAACATAAATTGATATTTAGTATGGTGTTGTGCTACTTTATCCTTTATGTCAACAGAGAATTTTACATACGCACGTCAACAGACAGCATACCCGGGTAACACCATACATTTTGTATGAAGATTAGTGTAGCGTAAGGTGAAAAGGAGTTTTTTTTCAGATTTCTGAACCGTTATAATTGTAAAGAACATATTTTTGTAAGGATACAAATATCATAGTTCAAATATTTATGTTCATTATCGCCGGCGCATACGAATCTAGTCTTAAACGTAGATATGTATTTACAAATACCCTTTTCTATCAACAATGCAATAAATGTTCATTTCGGGTATATTGATTAGTGACCTTGGTATTTAATGTATGCAATGTAAAGGATTGTTTGCCCTTGAGACCGCAAATGATCCTAAACGAATAATAGCTAAAAAACAATTATGTTTACCCTGAAGACCGCAAATGATCCTAAACGAATAATAGCTAAAAAACAATTATGTTTACCCTGAAGATCGCAAATGACCTTAAACTAACAATAGACCATTGTGTTTGCCCTTGAAAACACTTATGCTTAAGATATGTGTACATACTATCGGTATGTACAGTAGATTAGTGTTAAGATGTGTGTATGCATTCAGCATGTGGTGCATACATGAATTAGGATATAAATAAAGGAGCTCTGGGCAACCAGAGCTGAAACCGAAACCCTACGGTAAAAAGTAAAGATTGTGTTGTGCAAAAATAATTACAAAATGGCAGATGGAGGTTGGTTAGAGCCTGAATTTGAATATGAATCTCATGAAAATATCTGGGAGAGAAGAGAGGAGTATGGGTGTCCAGATAGCGATGAAGAGCCGATGACATTTGAAAATGAAAACGACAATGAGCCTGTTATAAATTCAGCGGACTCTGATGTGGAAGACGTACAGCCGCCTGAATACAATCCAGAGTATGATAGTGACGATGATATAGATGAAGAGCCAGTGGAACTAGGAAATTCTGCTAGTTACACAAGCAGTGATCAGACAATTTGGAGTGGCACAAAACCACAAAACACCAGAGTAAGAGCGCACAACGTGCTAAGATCTGGAGTGAACGGGCCAAGTCGCCTAACTGATGGTAAAACTATAATGGAAACGTTCAAGCTAATAATGACAAACGAAATGTGTGACGTAATAATCCGTGAAACAAACAGAAAAGCCAATACAGTGTTTGATATGATAAACGAATGCAACCCAACATCAGAACGACGTGTTTGGAAAGCAGTAACAGAAACAGAATTCGACGCATATTTGGGATTGTTGCTGCTTGGTGGCGTTACTCACTCTGGCTACGTTCACACAAAAGATTTGTGGAAGACAACTGCACATCCACTGTCTCGAGCTTCAATGAGCGTCAGACGATTTTGGGAAATAAGTCGTTTCATCCGTTTTGATAATGGAATCACGCGGGAGCATCGCAAACAATATGACAAAGCGGCTGCCATATCTGACATATTTGTGATGCTGAATAGCAATTTACGAAAATATTACACCGCATCAGCCAACGTGACAATTGATGAGCAGCTGTACCCGTTCCGCGGAGGAACTGGCTTTACGCAATATATTCCATCAGAGCCAGCCAAATACGGCATAAAAGTGTGGCGGATGTGCGACTCGATTACGTCGTATCCACTCAAAGGCCAAATCTACACAGGAAAGGCAGCGTCCGGCGAACGTGAGGCAAATGTGGGTGAAAGAGTGGTCAAAGACTTGTGCGTGGGCATGTTGCGTGGAAGTGGACGCAACATTGTTTGTGACAACTTTTTCACAACACACAACTTAGCAAAACAATTGATGAACGACCACAAATTGTCCATACTGGGCACAGTCAATAAGCGCCGCAGATTTGTGCCAAAACAATTGTCCATTGCAAAACCAACCAGAATCCACCATATTTGCATTCAGTGAGAGCGTTGTCATGTGCTCATATGTTCCTAAAAAGAACAAAGCTGTTGTGCTTCTATCTACAATGCACTATGATACGCAAATTGTTGGTCCTAGACGTAAACCAGCTATGATAATGGATTACAACAAGTACAAAGGTGGTGTTGACAATATGGACAAATGTCTTGCTGAGTATTCCACCAAACGGCGTACAAATAGATGGCCTTTGGCGTTTTTTTATAATATCCTGGATGTCGCAGCCTTTGCCGCATATATTATTTACATGGAGAAAAATCCACACATGAAGGTGTCAACAGCACGGCGCAGGGAATTTCTGCACAATCTCAGCGAGCAACTGGCCCGTGCGGAGGTAGATGTCAGGTGCACCAATCCGCAAATATCTAAAATTTTCTCAACGCGCAACGCAATAGAAGCTATAACTGGTGCACCTTTGCGACTGGAAACGGCACCACCAGATGCAGAGGAGCGGGACAACACTGGTCGACTAAAGTTGAAGGGTTCCTGCTACTTATGTCCCAGAAGACGCCAGACTCGAAAAGCATGCTCATTCTGCGGCAAGCCCATTTGTTCAGAGCACTCAAAGGATATGCCGCGCTGCCTGAATTGCCCATAAATAGTAATAAAATTATTTTAATTTTCAATTTTTTTCAATTTATTGTCAAATAAAATAATATTATTATTAATAAATTAAATAAAAATTAATGAATTTAAAAAAAAAAAATGTATTTTTTCGCTTTTTTCAGTATTGTTGCTTGAAAATTCAATGTGCTACCCGGGTATGCTCTCTGTTGACGTAAGGGATAGTTGTTAGTTTTTGGTCATATCTCAGTTCCAGGTGGTCCAGTCCGGCTCAGATTTAACCACAATACGTAAAACCCTTCAGACTAGGCAATCATGAAATTTCAAGTTGATCGGACTTACGGATCCAGAGATATGGCACTTTAAAGGCAAAAAAGTTACCCGGGTAACGCACTGTTGACATAAAGGTTATAACTGATCTTTACCGAAATTTTAAGTTTTTATGCCCAACATGCCTCCTAAAGGAAGCACACAGTGGACGCACATGTGTGGCAAATGCAATTCCATCGTTCATGCTAAATCACCAAGTGTATTATGTACTGGTTGCCGTATATGGATTCATTCTAAATTCACTGGGCTCACTAGACCTGAATTCACGGAACTTGCTAATAATATCAAGTTGCAAGGCTTCCAATGGAAATGTGACCCCTGTAAATTAGAGGTTAGTGTTGTCACCGAAGACGACCCTAAATCCGATAGCGATGATGATGACAATATAACTATGTGCAAGCTAAAAATCTGCTTGATACCCAATATTCTAAACTTGCTGCTTCGTTCGACAGCAAATTCAATAGTTTTAAGTCCTCCATCGAAAAGAATATTGTTGACATCAGGAAGGATGTCTCGAACCTAACCAAGAAGCAAAACCATACGGATGACAAATGTACTGGGCTTGAAAGCAGACTGAGAACTATTGAAGGTAAGCTCAAAAACTTCTCTAATGTTCCTGCTCCAGCAGAAGATGTCTTCGCTGAATTCGCTGAACGTAAGAGACGTGAATCGAACGTCGTCTTGTTAAATGTCACTGAGTCAACGAAGGAAGACGGTAAAGACCGTCTTGAAGAGGACAGAGCTAATATCCTCTCAGTTCTGCCTCCGGACTTGACTGGCAAGTGGACCAGTTTAAGAATCGTCGTTTGGGCCGCCCATCGCTCGGGCGCAATCGGCCACTTCTCGTTGAAACTCCATCTCCAACTGTAGCGCGTGCAATACTCAAATCTAAACCGCAATACTCAAATCTAAACCGCTGGAACCCGCTGCTGGATCTAATAAAGTGATCTTTAAATCTGATCACACTCCATCTCAGTTAAACCACCTCGAGAACCTCCGAGCGCAATTAAATACCTTAACGAAGAATGGTGATACATCTAAGACAATAAAGTATGTCAATGGTGTTCCTAAATTAGTAGATAAAAATTTTCGCTCGATCATCGATAAGGGAAACCCAACCTAGTCTGCAAGTCCATTACCAGAACGTAAGAGGCCTTCGAACCAAGTTCAGTGATTTTACCGATGATAGCCTAGAACAAATATATGTGAAAATTAAGTGCTGTAACTCTAATATCATCGTTGGATGTGTTTATATTGTCCCTAGAGCTTCACTCAACGTATACCAGATTTATCTTGATACGCTTTACTACTTGAAAGATAAATACATTGACGCCAACTTTCTTATCACTGGAGATTTCAATCTTCCTAGTAGTTCACCACGTTCAGATTGCGAAAATCTACTTTATGAAGGTTTCTCTCTAATGGAATGCATACAATTCAACAAAATCTTAATTGACAATAATAACTTACTTGATCTTTGTTTTAGTGACCTACATGTACATATTGAGCGTACCCAGGAAATTACTATTATAGATCGGTATCATCCAGCTTTGGAAATCTCAATTGAGCTTCAACCGAGTCTTAAGTCTACATTGTCACCTTACTTAGACTTCAAGAATGTTGACTATGATAACCTCAATAATTTTTATTTTAACACAGATTGGTCTAATCTTTACTTATCGTCCTCCATAGACAGCAAAATCAAAGTTCTCTACGACATAATACATGCTGGTGTCTCAACTTATGTTCCTGCTGGTATACCGAAAGAAAGTCTCTTTCCTCGTTGGCTTTCGAGTGAACTGAAACATAAAACGCTACTCAAGAAAAAAGCTCACGCTCCCTTTAAGAAACACAATACTAGTCCGAACCGTAACCGAACCGTCCGAATGTAAGTTTAGTGGGCTCAAGCGTGAATGCAAGCAACTCAGTGCTGAATGCTACAACAACTACATAGACAAAGTCAAACTACGGGTCCAAGAGGACACTGATGCTTTCTGGCATTTTGTCAAGAACAAAAGAAATGCAGTAGCGATTTCCCATCAACCATGTCCTGGAACAACTGTACAGCCACCTCAGGCTTAGAGATCAGCAATATGTTTGCATCGTTCTTCAAAAGTGTATACATTCAGGATCCATGCCAGAGCTCTTCATCACCCAATAATGAGCCTGCAGCTATTACTATTTTAGATGAGTTTGCTGTGAGTATCAATGCAGTCCACAAATGTCTAATGTCTCTGAATACCAAGAAAGGAGCTGGTCCTGATGGCCTACCAAACATCTTTCTCAAAAGTTGTGCCACCAGCCTCAGTGAACATCTCGCACATATCTTCAGTTTCTTTCTTCACAATGGTACTTTCCCAACTGATTGGAAAATCTTTTTTGTGTGTCCTATTCATAAGGACGGCCCAAAGACAGATGTCTCCAACTATAGGCCAATTTGCATTCAATCTGCTCTTGCTAAACTCTTTGAAAAGATAGTTCTTCATCAACTGACTGCTTTTTTCTCAAACATCATCACCAGTAAACAACATGGATTCGTGGGTGGGAGATCGACTACCTCCAACCTGTTCATCTACGTCAATTACCTGCTTAAATCTCTAAACAACGATAAAGTAATTCATTCCATCTACACAGACTTTAGCAAAGCTTCGATAGAGTGGATCACAACATCTTACTGGGTAAACTAAGCAAGCATGGCATCCAAGGTAACGCATTTAACTGGTCACAGTCGTATTTGATTGGTAGGCAATTCCAAGTGAAAGTTGATGGTAACCTCTCTATCAAGCATGACGTAACATCTGGGGTGCCCCAAGGTTCGCATTTGGGTCTCACTCTTTTTAATATATTTGTTAATAATATCGGTAATTTCTTCAGATCTGACTATCTGCTTTATGCAGATGACCTAAAGTTATTCAGAGCCATATCTTGCGAACAAGATGCGGTTACTCTCCAAAGTGACATTGATGCACTCTCGACCTGGTGTCACAAGAATAAACTTGATCTGAATATCAAAAAGTGCGCTGTCATATCATTTTCATGGTCGCACTCATGCACTCCACCTAATTACAACCTAAATAATGAGGCAATGAACGTAGTTGAACAAGTAAAGGACCTGGGCATACTCATCGACAACAAATTGACATTCAGCAAACACATCGACAAGATCTTACATCAGACTTTCAAAGTTCTTGGTTTTATAACTCGGACAAGTAAAGACTTTAGAATCCCAACTCCATTCTGCGTCTTTTTTCCTCGCTGGTCCTTCCAGTCCTGGATTATGGTAGTGTAATTTGGTCACCCTTCACTGATGTGGCAATCAACCGTGTTGAAAGAGTTCAGGCGAAACTATGTAAACTTCTAGGGTACCGGTTCTGTCACGATGTTTCTGGTGGTCTCAACTCAACTGAAGACATTTATGACCGCTTCAACATCAACAAGTTACATGCTCGTCGTCAGGTAGCTGACCTAATGTTCTTCTTTAAAGTCGTGAATGGATTAATTGATGCTCCGGACATCACCAACTGTTTCGAGTTGGCACCGACGGGTATCTTTTTAAGACTAAAAACCATAAAAACCTCAAAAAACTACGTGTTCAACGGCACATAATCGTATCGCGTTGCTTGTCAACTCGCTGCATACTGAAGTGGATTTCCACAACGGCTCACTCAATGCATTCATCCTTGATATAGAACGAAGTCTATTAAAATTCCCCTAGTCAAGACAAATTTAATTTTATTTCTTATTTTTTTTTTTGTTTTATTTGCTGTACTAAAATTTCTATGTAATAGTTATGTTATAATTTTAAATTTCCCCTCTAAATCAATTTATATTATATTTCTATATATATGTATGTTGTATAATGCCGATTGGCGTAAAATTATTAAAAAAAAAAAAATATTTGTAATTTTTATGTGCGACATATTTACATGTGGACGAATATAAGTATGTTAATGATGTTTGAGACGACATATTTACATGTGTATACAGATACATTTGTATATATGTATGTAGGTTTGTGTATGAATTATTTGTGTGGCAATATCATACGCATATATGTGTGTATGTACATATAAAGCAGCGTGCACATATTACTGTTAAATAATAATATCTTGATTTGAATTGGAATTGTACTTACGTACATATCTGCAGGATAGATGCGTATGAAAGTTTTAAATGATAAAAGGTGTGATTTACACAAATTATCATTATACGTATTCAGTTTTCATAGTTGAGAGTATGTCATATACTACTGTGCCCAAAAAACTGCGCGCGTCGAAGGATTTGGAGAATTATTTTTTTTTAGGTTGGTAGTACTGTCAGTCACATTTATGTCAAATTTCATGTCAAAATATTCATTAGTGTTTGAGATACGTGCCTTTTTCTGAGCTGCTAAAAGTGAGTTTTTCATTTTTTACGATGTCTAAATTTGTTGAGCAAAGAATTTGCATTCAATTTTGTTTACGGAATCAATTTTCTTCTGCGGATACGTTGAGGATGGTGCAGAAAGCCTTTGGTGATGAGGCTATGTCTAAAAAAAAATGTTTACAAGTGGTATAGTGAGTTCCAAGCCGGCCGTGAACGTGTCGAAGACGAAGAACGTCCAGGGCGACCATCAACCTCAACCGACAAAGCTCACGTTCAACAAATCAAAGATTTGGTGTTGAAAAACCGTCGATTAACAATTAGAGACCTTGCTGACGAAGTTGGCATATCCAAAGGCTCAGCCAATACCATTTTGAAGGATGTTTTGGGCCTCAAGCGCGTCAAATCTCGACTGGTACCGAAAACATTGAATTTTTTGGAAAAAGACGTCGCGTTGAAGAGTGTGAAACGATGCTTTCCGACTACCAGGGTGTCATGAAACGCATTATAACTGGCGATGAGACTTAGATCTATGCTTACGACCCCGAAACAACCGATCAAACGAGCGAATATCGTGCCAAAAGAGAGCCGAGACCGAAAAAATCGCGCCAAAGTCGCTCAAAAATCAAGGTCATGTTGACTGTTTTCTTCGATTATCGTGGTGTTGTGCATTATGAATTCCTTCCAACCGGTCAAACAGTCAACAAGGAATATTATTTGAACCTTATGCGTCGTTTGCGTAACGCTATCCGCCTAAAAAAGTCGGAATTGTGGAAAGACAATTCTTGGTTTTTACACCACGATAATGCACCATCCCATACGGCCCTCGTAATTCGTGATCATTTCGCCAAAAACACAACCCATATGGTTCCGCAACCACCGTTTTCACCTGATCTGGCGCCGTGCGACTTCTGGCTGTTCACCAAGCTCAAAAGACCGCTCCGGGGACACCGTTTTTATACGATAGAGGAGATTCAAGCCGCAGCGAAGACGAAACTGAAGGCCATTCCGGAAAGTGACTACAACCAGTGTTTCGAAGATTGGAAAATCCGTTGGCATAAGTGCATTGCATCGGGAGGCGATTACTTTGAAGGGGATGAAATTGATTTGGAAGAATGAATAAAGAATTTTCAAAATAAATACAATGTCTTATTTTTTGGGCACAGTAGTATATAGAATATGTATATGAAATTATATTACATTATCAAAGATAAGAAATATTTAAAAAGTAGCTCATTTGCCCATTAACTACAAATATTGCTTGGAGAAGTGCATAATTTAATAATAATGTTATCAATTTTGCATGCATTCATAAAAATTTGCAAAACGATATTTGGCATCGATTTGTAAACGTGTTATTAATGACAAGCGGACAATCTGTAAGAAATTTTGAAAGCTTTTTTCTCAATTAATATTATGTCTTGATGCTAAAAATGGATAACACCGGGTCAATACTTCCCGAACCCAGAAACCTAATGTGGAATTTCAAACTTCTAGTAGTCTTTATATCGTTTATATTGGCCAATTATCTTACACATTGGCATATCAATATTATGTAAACGTATAATTCTGGATTCACCATATTAATGCCGAAACTGCGTAAAATCGGTTCGGGAATTACCCCAGCTCCCATATACTACATAGTATTCTGATTAGTCTGGCTCTACAGCGAAAAATATCGAAACTTGTTTTCGAGTATATGTAATTGAGTATTTTCTACACTAAGGGATTGTCTGTACTGATTGCATTATATATGGAATTATGTGTAGAAAAACACGCAAGTAAGGAAAGTTCTCTGAGGGACTTAGGACAAGTACCCTATGGTTAACCAAAAAAAACATCTGTTTGAAGGCCAGCTAAAGAGAGAAGGCAAACCATCCATCCCCAGAGTTGCACGCTGGGTTTGGAACTCGCCACATAAAAAACGCCTTTATGAAAGGAAGATAAAAGCCTCGGATTAGAGACACCGCTTTTAATGAAGACCACAGCAAACGTATAAGTGCTATGATTTAGTGGAATGCACCTGGAATGCCCGGTTCCTATATTGAGAAGGTGCTGATGGTTGATGTCTTCGTAAAAGTAAAGGCTGACATCACCGCCGTCCACAAAATACGATGGACGGAACAAGGACAGAGACAGATGGGTCTTTGTGACATTTTCGAACGTAACACTGGCTTGCACCCACGCTCCGACGGAAAAGGACTACCACGATGTCAAAACTGTGATTGGCGACTTTCACGCCAGGGTGGGCAAATAAGGTACCTTAGGCACAATGATCGGTAAATTCAGCACCGTGATGAAACATTCTTAAATATCTTGCGCTAGATTGATTTCGCAGGACCCGAAATATAGTTATCTGTAGTACTAGATTCCAGTATAGGAAAATTTATCAAGCGGCCGCCTGCGGTCAGACCAATTTTCTTGGTATTTGACCAACATTTGTTCTATATCTTAATAGGAGTCATATTTAATTCCCACGACAGCCGGTTCTAAGCAGGATGTTGCCTACGCACTACTGCGACCTTATCCTCTACGTCTGTGCAATCTGCACCCAGTTTGCGCACTGCGCCGCCACTCACCCCGAGTGGCCAACAGAGGACCTCCACGATCCACAGGAGCTCAAACTGGCATAACTGCTAGTCTTACTGGTCAACCCTCCCCAACCTTCATCCCGCTCCAATCCTCGTGCGAGAACCACTCCGCAACTCCTGGTTTTTCGCACAGACTGTGTAGTGTGTCAGACCGAACGTCACATCAGTCAAGAGCAATTCTTGCGCTAGCTGGTGTCACGCCTGCGCATCACGCGTGAGTGGAATGTGTCGCACATTGCATTGCACATTGCAACACTCAACAGTGGCGTCGCCAAACAATACTACAGTGCGACAACCGCCACTCCCTCATCCCCAAGATCACACGCAACAAAACCGAATCCTACAATTCAACTGCAACAGACTCCAGAGTAAGATCGAGGAGATAGTTGCCCTTATGAATCGGGGACGTGTATCGATAGCTGTGATCTAAGAAACCGAGCCAAACAGCCGTTTGGATCTTCTGAGTTGTTTCAACGTTTCGCGTGAAGATCGCAAGTGAGATAATTGTGAAAGCCTAACCTTTATATTGCACAACACCGTGCAGTATCATCTAATCCATGAAGACAACGACCGCAGGGATACTACCCTAGAACCTCAGGGTATAGCTATCCGGTCAGGTGATGTCGAGCTCGAAATATTTAATATATATATACGTCCCCCTATTACATGCAGGATATCACCCGTATATAAGTGTGCTACTTCGTGGTGAAAATCATGTAGCACTAGGCGACATTATCGCGCACCATGATCTTTGGCAATCCTGCCCGTCAAACGATCGTAAATGACGAAGCTTCCACTAGAATTAAGAGCACCTGTAATAGCTCGCTCGATATTTCCATTGCTAGTGGTGGTATGATAAATAGCACAATCAGACGACCCATGCTAACTCTCGACCCGATCATCTGCCCATAATTATCTCGATCGAGAAACCTCCCGAGTTTGATTCTGTGGACAACCGTACCTTCGTTAACTCTAACAAAAATAACTGGGTGGGCTTCACAGAATTCACTGAGGATACCTTCACCGCTTTACCCTTTCCTACAGACGTATCCGTTGGCGAACGTCGATTCCGCAAGGTGGTCGCAGCAGCAGCTACCGCTCGCTTTGACACAGCCAGTCACACAACGCTACTACAGGACATCGCAACAACTATGCTCCCTCCAGGACTGAAGAGGTGGACCATGAACTACCTGAACGGTCGCCAAGCGTCCGTACTATTTCGGGGAAAAAAATTCAAAACATGTGTTCAAAGGTACCTCTCCGACCTTTCTCGCTTCTTCTCTGCACAGAACTTAAGTCTTTCCCCCACTAAATCCACAGCGACCATATTTACAAACTGGATGAAGTAGTACAGACTTGACCTTAATATTGCAGGATGGCGTCAAAATTCTGACGGTTAATAATCCTAAAATTTTAGGTGTCACTTTGATACTCATCTTCACTTCTCATACGATCGATTATCGCCAAAGCTCACATCGTTTTGTCTTGTGAAATTTTTATATTCCGTACAGTGTTATACATTGCAATAAAGTACGTCACCCGCACGTCCCCAATCAATAATTTGTTTTCTTTTTAAATTTAGTAGGATTTCATATTAAAAGATTTGAAATTTTTGCACCTGATATAGATATTTAATATAATACTCTTTATGTTTCAAGTAAATTTGTCTACAGGTAATACTTAAATAAAATAAAATAAAATACAAGGTGCTTTCCAAAGTAAACAGGTCTTTAAGAAACAACAGAACAAATGGTTTTTTCGTAAAAATCAATTTATTGTATTCAAAATAGTCTCCTTTTGCTTCAATACAGCTTTTTGCACGGTCCAAAAGCATGTCGAACGAGTGTTTTATGTATGTCGGTGCAAGTCTTTTGAAAGGTCTCTACGTTTGCATAACGCTTTCCTTTCATGGGCAAATGCATTTTTCCGAAAAGGAAGAAGTCGCACGGTGCCATATCTTGTGAATACGGGAAGTGGTTATAAGTAAAATGTGATTTTCGGTCAAATAATCGGTCACAAGCGTCGATCGAATGTTGGATTCTGAGCAATTTTTGGTCCTCAGTCAATTTGTGCGGAACAAACCGTGCACACACCTTTCGTAAGCCCAAATGTTTGATCAAAATACGATAAATCGATGTTTTGGAAATGTTCAGTTCCATTTCCATGAATTTCAATGGTGATTTCGGCTAATTTTTGATGAATTCACGCACAGTTTCGAAGGAATTTCCGGTGATCACGGATTTTGAGTGACCCACATGTTGATCGTCATTTATGTCTTCACGACTACTTTGAAAATGTTGAAACCACTCGTGCACACTCTGCTACAGGATAGGCAAACATCGCCATAAACTTGTTTCATCAATTGAAACGTTTCGGTAAACGTTTTACCTTTTTAAAAACAAAATTTAACGTTGGCTCTTTGTTCGAAGCTCATTTTTGCACCTATAACACATACTGACACTTAAAACGCAATAACTTCACTTCCAATCGATGAAATGTCATGAAATTCTCACTGGACAATCGATAAAGATAGCAAATTGTAACGCACTAGACATATAGATGACGCCACCAGGGGGCGCTAGATTCAAAAAGTCCTATTTACTTTGGAAAGCACCTTGTAAAATAAATAAATATCTATCTATTCATTTAAACATATCTATTCATTTAAACTACTACTATGGGAAAAAAATATTAAAACTTTTTAATTTAAAATTAGAACGAAAACCCATTCATCGAAGTAGTTTTTTTAAGGTTAGTATGACAGTCAGACACACCTGTGCCAAATATTACATCAAAATAATGATTAGTATTTAGTATACGCTTGTCTTGAACTACTTGAAGTATTGCCAATGGAGAAAAAATAATTATTTAAAAATTTTTACACATGTACATAGATGATAAGAAATCTTATTGTTAGTTTTTTCTAGTCAAAAGTACTATAATAAATACAGAAACTCGAATTGCTTTATTTGGTAAAAACACATCTTTTCTTAAAAATTCATTTGCACATACACTTTCTTCACTGAGATATACAATTTTTAAGTACAAACATTACCTACTTTTAGAGAAATTGTTGGTCATCTCTTTCAGATCAGGTGGCTACTGTTTTAATCACATATCTGTAGTTGTTTAAAATATATTTTCGATCCATTTTTTGGAGATGTGTTCAACTATTTTAAGTGTTGAACGAAATTTTGCCACTCAGGCGAGACGATTATTTTCATTCAAAGTTTTTAAAAAGTAGTGCAATGTTGTTTTTCAACGAAGCATATTAAAATTCATTAATAAAAGAATGTTTATTATATTGCGATTTTAGTATTTATCTGTTGGTATTGTTGGTAGGATAAAAAATAAACGCCGTCAATTATATTTTTTCATAAATAACGAAAAAATAAAGTGGTTATTTTACTAGCAACTGTGGTTATAAAAGGTTTTACTTTAGCTACAGATATTTATGTAGCCATTTCCAATTTGTCGTCATTATTAGTCGGGCACATCTCCGAAAAAACAGCTTTTGGTTCACGTGAAGGAGTGAGCTTAGGCGATTCTTCCATGCCGAAACGTCGGATTACATCGGCAATACAGCAAGATTGATCGATCCTCAGAGCTCCTTCGTTTAGATTTTGAGTTATACGCATACTCAAAGCCTATGATGCTGCACCCAGATCATTCATTTTGAAAATTTCAATTTATTTTTTTAGTTTGTTCGCCAGATTTGTATCATTGGCGAAGAGGATGACATATCCACGTAAACAACAAAGAACAATAATTTTTTGTCAGCGACCAGAAAATATACGAATTGGTAGGCAGGCAGGAGCGATTGTTTCCTAGTGGCATTGATATTATGAGAATCAATTTCTTCGCACACTGCAGATTGCTGACGATTATGTTCTTGACTTGCCATGGGCTCTTCAGCAGTGTTTGGATCTGATACTACATTTTCAGTCATGCATCGATTATAATTTGGCCGTAACATAATCTGTAATCGATTGGATCTGTTATTTCTTCTTCCGCAATTATTGATTCATAGTTCTCGTCTGCATGTGAATAGCTGTTGCCTGAAGTTGGATCACAGCTGTCTTCTGTTGGTAATTCTTCCACACATTCTACTCCTGACTTGGCAACTGTAGTTGGCTCTGGTAATCATAAATTAACCGATCTGTCTTTGCATCTGTAGCTGGGGGATGTGGACTAATATGATTTTCAATAAAAACTACATGACAGCTAGCAATAATATTTTTCGCTACAAGGTCATTCAATCGATATGCCTTTGCTTCAGTGTTATAGCCTCGAGATTTAGATGATAACTTACTTTTCTCTGTCTTCGTGAACCATTGAATTACAACCAAAGGTGTTTCAAGTTTGGCCTCTTTTCGAACCCCAACTTTTCCAAGCCCAGATTTTTACTTCTGCATGGTTTACGATTTAGTAGATATGCTGCAGTTAGAGTATCTTCGGCCTAGAATCTGACCTCCAAATTTTGCATCTGGCAGCATGCATCTTATCTTTTCAGTTATTGTCCGATTTAGCATATTTTTAATGCCAATATGCTCAGGTGTGTAGCGTGTCGTCTGTACAATGGCACATTTCGTAATATTTTCGTCGAATATCAACATATTTTTCGAGCATTGATTCTTCACCATTGCTCAGAATTCTTCAAATTCATCGAAAACTGCTGATTTTGACTTAATTGGGATAGCAAAAACTTTTTTGGAATAGTCATCCACAAACGTTAATAAGTAACAATTCATTTAATGAACCAATTACATCACTAAGTATTAGTTTCAAAAGTGCATACTGCCCTTTTTCACTGTGTGATGTTTGAGTCTTCTTGCCTTTTATGCAAATGACATATTTATTGTTTCCATCTTCATCTTTACTGGCTTAGAAGCCGCTTACGAGGTTATAGCCGAGTTAACAACAGTGGCGCCTGCTGGCAAGGTTTATTTTGCGTTGGATTCGTTGCTGACGTTGTTGTTTGTATCAATCTTGCTTCCAAGATAGACGAAACTATCTACGACTTCGAAGTAATAACTGTCAACAAGGAAGTGGAGGCCTAGTCGCGAGTGCGACGTCTGTTTATTTGATGACAGGAAAAATTTCGTCTTGCCCTCGTTCACCACTGGACCCATTTGCTTCGCTTCCTTATCCATCCTGGAAAAAGCAGAAATAACGGCGCGGTTATAAAGGCCAATGATATCAATGGCATCAACGTGCGCCAGTAACTGTACACTCTTATAAAAAATTGTACCAGCTCGAAATATTTTCTCCAAGATGGAGTCGCCTTGTCTGAAACCTCGTTAGGCATCGAACGGCTTGGAGAGGTCCTTACCGATCCTGAAGGAGCTTTTGGTGTTACTCAACGTTAGTTTAGACTTTAATCTTTTATACAATATGCTCGATAGAACATTATACACAATGTTCAGGAGACTTATCCCACCGCAGTTGGGGCAGATTGTGAGGTCTCCCTTTCTGCAAATTGGGCAGAGCACACTTAAATTCCAATCGTTGAACATGCCTTCGTCTGACCATAGTCATCGATTGGGGGGAGCGATTGTCTTTCAGCAGGCTGGAGAAGTGTTCCTTCCATAATTTTGGTATGGTCTGTGCATTAATCACTAGATCACCTCTGGGGATTCTGCAAGATCCCAATGAAAAGGAACAAACAGTCTAGGAAGAGAGACCCCCGTTTTGATGACGACCATGGTAAACGAACTATGGATTGCGCACCATCCATTGCAGATCAAGAGCTCAAGTTGCCGCGAGAAACAAGAGTGATAGCTTCGTTCTGGATATTGTAGCAGGTTAAACTCCCACTTGTCCAGAATAGACCCCTACATATCCAACATATGTCCTCCGTGCAATGAGTCTCCGCATGACACTGGCCACCTCTTTGCATGCACTGCCAACCTCACTCATCTGACACCCTTTTCCCTCTGGTCCGACCCCGTCGCAATAGCACGCTTCTTGGGCCTGCCGTTAGATGACGTCGACGACAACTTAGATATTCCTTACCATTCTAACGGCGATTAAATACTTATTTCATTAATTGGGTAAATATAACGATTATAATCGTTTACACAACAACAACTAAGTATTACGATTTGAGGGCATGCCGCAGGAATATATCCGGTCCCTTAATTGGGAAGGTACCGCTGCCCAGCTGGTTGATGTCCTCGTGAAAATAAAGGCTGACATTACTGCCGTCCAACAAATGCGATGGACGGGACAATGGTTGCGACGAGTAGGTCCTTGTGTAATTTACTACAGTGGCTATGTAAAAGAGCACAAATTCAGTGTGGGACTCGCGGTGGGTTAGAGACTCCGTCGCCGAGTACTGTCATTCACCCCGGTGGATAAACGTCTAGTCACAAACCGCATCAAAGCGAAGTTCTTCAACATATCACTCATTTTCGCCCACAACCCAAAGGAAGAGAAGGACGATGTGATCAAAGATACTTTCTATGAGCGCTTGGAGCCCACCTATGAGGGCTGCCCCCGCCACGATATCAAAATCGTGCTTGCCGACTTTAATGCCAGTGTGGGCAAACAAAGCTTTCTTTTGCATAACGGTCGGGAAATTCAGCCTCCGTGAGGAAACATCCCCAAAAGGATTGAGGCATAGCATAAAAATAAAGAATACGCAAAGTACAGAATAGATGAAATGCAACTTAAAGCATTGAGAACATTTAGCACCGATATCAGCAGTATAGCAACACGAAATGCCATATACCAGTTCCAGTGTACAAAAGCATGACGGTCAGTATCAACATTTGTATCATATCCAATACAACCAATACCGTGCACCACCCAGGTATCAACCCATGACCCAACATTATCATGAAAATTGGCCACAGCCAATCAATATCAAGCAGATGAACCGATGAAAATATTGTTGTTGTATCGGGTGCCCAATCCCCGTTAAGATGGTAAAGATTATCTAAGTAACTCTCGTTTCTCGCGGCAACTCGAGCTCTTCGTCTGCAATGGATTGTGGTATCACTCCAAGTACGCCATTCACTGAGAGGGAGTCGGTGAAGGTGTTGATGGCTCTACTGTGAATGGCGGTTAGTGCTTATCGAAAGTTTATTGCGTCCGAAGTCTGTTCGGCATATTGTTCGATGTCGTCGACGTTGTTGAGGAATGACTTCTTGATGCTCCTAGGAGGGGGTTCCGCTCCACGCAGTTGACTGCAGATATGATATCTGTGAAAGCATCCCAGCAGGAACTGGTTGGAGATGCGTTCATCATGCTCCTTAAGCGGGAGCATACGAGCCTAATTATGGTGATCGATAGGAGACAACAAGAGGCATCCTGTCGTAGTCCGAGGTGCGTTGTTCTGACAAGTCTGGACCTTCTCGTCTGCATATCACTGCATCCAGGTGATGCAGGACCGGCCGACAAATATGAACGAAATCCAACAAAGCAAGGTTATGGAACGCTTACACTAAACAATTTTGGAAATAAATCTTGTATTAATTAAAGAGAACAAATCAAACGCAGAGGACGAAATGTTCACAGCAGTCAAAGAATATAACAAGACAATACCTTTGGTAATTAACAAACGACCAGTTGACATATTCTTTGGAAAAAGTAAATTTGAAGATATAAAAGAAATCCTCAAAACTAAACAAGGATACGTGCTAAATTACCACAAGAAATGACAATTCAAAGAATACAAGGCAGGACAAATGTGTATGAGAAACAAAGTAGAAGAGACAAGAATACTCGCAGGTATATAAAACAAACAGTTTAAGAAAATCGCGAAGTCACGATCCTAATAATAAGGGGAGATTTATATATATTTTTTAGCTATGAGAATTTCATATGGCCTTACTTAAAAAGCCGAATATCTGGAGAAGTATTAATGATAACGATTTTGCGAAGTGAAAAAGCGCAATTTTGTAGTGTTCAATTCTGAGGAATATATCTAAAGTCAAAGCGATGCTCTAAAATGACTTTGAGCAATGATATTTAAAGATATAAAATCACGACTTTCGTGTATTTTCAATGGAAAATTTTTACATGCCTTGGTCGAGTACTTAATATTAGGTTGTCAAAAAAGTCTTGCAGTATTTTTATTGAATGATTTATTGAATTTATTGAAATGGTTTATAACGGTTTGCTGACTCATGCCCAGCTCTTGACCGATGCTACGGCTGCTACTATGCCGGTCTCTTTCGACCAATTCAGCGATTTTACCGCAATTTTCGACGACAGGCCTTCCGGAGCGTGGCGCATCTTCGACCACCTCTACACCAGAACGAAAACGTTGAAACCATCTTTGTGCGGTGGAAATGGAAACTGTATCGGGTCCATAAACTGCACAAATTTTATTGGCGGCTTGAGATGCATTTTTGCCTTTATCGTAGTAGTACTGTAAAATGTGCCGTATTTTCTCTGTATTTTGCTCCATGTTTGCGACGCTATAACTAACGAATGACTTAAAAGAAACGATAATCAATCAAACACGTGTACGCGCGTGAAATGAACTTTCCAAAAAGGTATAGCATGACCCGATGCGACGAATAAAACTAGAACTACGCGCTTTCAGCGCCAACTAGCGAAAATACCGCAAGACTTTTTTGACGACCATATTAATATGAAAGGCTCAAATCTTCACGGAAGTTTTTAGGGTATATCCAAGGAAATTTTATGAGAGGATTAAAAAAAAATGTGCAAAAAAAAACACGTTAACACATGATTCATTACATTTACTGATCATAGGACTTAGTTCTAGCCGTCCATGCTTGCATTATAATGATGTTACTTTATAACTCGTACATTCTTTATTATGAATGAATGAATGCAGATGAGGAATGCACTGCGACCTTTGGTCTATTGTGCCCTCTCCTTACTCACATTGACTTGTTTGGACCCAGCCCATTGATAAAGTCCAGCAGACTTCCAGGCGGTAGCGAGGCAATAATTAGGTGGCCATAAATTATAACAAATGTATTTTGTATTGTATGTATTTTGTTGTAAAATGTTCTTAAATGGTTAAAGAAATATTTCCTTGCTCGACTTTTATTATTTTCTATTTTCTCTATGTTTATTGCAGCAGAATGAAAATTTCCAAATTTCCATTTACCAAAATTAATTTTAATAGTCAAATCAAATAGTTCCTAATAAATTTCATAGAGTATCGTTTGGTGACTCAATATTTTGTTATCTAATGTATTCATTAAATCTTCAATGTTTGAATTTATTTTCCATTGTAAATTAATATTGTTAATTATATCATCTAAACTCGTTTTGATCTCTACTAAGTAGTCATGATCTGGTACACCTGATATAAATTTAAGTACAGATCATATAGTGTTTACAGATCTTTTATTTTTATAGGTAATAGTTATTTCCTAAGGACATTTTTTCTGTTTATTAGTGTTGCGTCTTGTTTATAATTTGTGTTAACTATTTCCCAAACGCCGTAGTATGGTTTTATCATAAAATAAATATTCTTTTTTCTTAAATTTAATGGTAGCATTGCTTTCAGTGAGGAATATTTTTTATCCTGAAGGCTGGTTATGATCTGACGCATTGCTGTGGTTATCAGTGTTAATGTTAGTATCTTTAACATTGTCGTTGTTTCGAAGGTCATCTTTGTGGATGACTCTCCCCCTTATTGCTAGGTTTGTGACTTTGCGATTTTCTTTAACTATTTGTTTAATGTACCTGTGAGCATTCTTGCCTCTTCTACTTTGTTTCTCATACACTATTTCCCCTGGCTTGTATTCCTTGAATTGTCATTTCTTGTTGTGGCAATTTAGCATGCAATCTTGTTTTGTTTTGACAATTTCTTTTATTTCTTCAAATTTACTTTTTCCAAAGAATATATCAACTGGTCGTTTGTTAATTACCGAATGTATTGTCCTGTTATATTCTTTGACTGCTGTGAACATTTCGTTTGATTTGTTTTCTTTTATTAATAAACGATTTATTCCCAAAATTGTTTAGTGTAAGCGTTTTACTTCCGCGTTCGATTGTTTGTAATATGAAATATGTTCATTTGTATTGTGGCACCGATGCCTTCTGGTATGAGTGTTTTTCCATAAGCTTCGCTTTGTTGGATTTCGTACATATTTGTCGTCCGCCGCCCCTGCTTCACCTGGACGCAGTGAAACGCATGCGCGGAAGCTTCAGACATCAACACCTTCACCGACTCCTTTAAACTACCAGACGACCCAGACCAGACCCTTTGAGTTGAGTTTTACGCAGCTTCGTTCTGGATAGCAGATTAAACTTATCTAGAATCGTTTTGTGAGGCTACCGTTGGATAACCTGGATGACAAGTTTTCTGAACTTTACTATCCAAACGGGAACCATTACAACAACTAAAAATGGAGAGTTTGTGGTAACCTTCATTCATCTCATTTAGTAAAAAGCAAAATTATTCTTCATCTAAACGAAAATAACGTGCGAATCTGCAACAAAAAATTAAAACTATCTCTATAATTAAAATTTTTGTCCCCAACGTTTTTATCATCGTAATATGAATAAAAACGAATGTTAATTTTAAGAATTATTCCCCGGTTTGGGAGCAATAACTAAATAAAATTGTGTTGATTTTTCGACTAAAAGTTTTCAGCTGTCAAATCTTCAACTTTTAGGCTAGCAACGCCAATAAAATTTCGACTGAAAATAGTTGAAAATCTTAATACCAAAAAGGAGTTGAGTTGAAATTAAATTGCTTAATTTCAATTTAATTGAGCGGATATTAAACCTGGCGGCTATACCTGATATACTAGCCCTAAATGCCAGATTCAATTGATTTGGTGTAATCAAAAATATAGATAAATCGTTTATAACTGATACAAGTACTGATTTATCTTCCAATCGCTTTTCAATTAAGCTATGTGAACAACCTTTGGTTGTATCACTAACTAAAGCCGGCTGTACTTTCACCTAACTGAAATTGGAGTATGATGTACGTAAATTAAAAAAAATGCAGTGTATGAAGAAAAGGCAATTTGCCTTGCAAACACCCTTGAGAAGTATTTCAGCCTAATTTTCCAAAAAGATTTTCGGCTCTTAACTTTCCCCCACACTGCTAACAAGTCGCTTTGTCTAGTGAGACTTCAACTTTTGAAATTAAAAATATTATAAAAAATATGAATAAAAAAGTCATGAGGACATGATAAAATTAGTCCAAAAATGCTTATAGAGCTACCACATATATGTTATTATGCTCTCCTTACTTTTTATGTAAATTTGAGTTTCAGATATTCATGGAAAAAGTCGCAGCAAGTTGATCTGATAGATAAACCCGGAAGAGATTTAACGAAGGCGTCTTCTTAAATATCAATAAGCCTCCTACCCAGCCTTTCCAAGGTATATGAAAAATTGTTACTATTAAATATATCTGCTTTTCTCTATGAAAATATTGCATTTCCAAACATGGCACTGTCGAGCAAGTTCATAAAATTACTAACGAAATTAGAAAGACATTCTAGAACATATTCATTGATGTAACTCAGGCATTTGACCACGTGTGGCATGAAGCCTTTTATATAAACTTAAAACATTAATCCTTCCGAATTAAAACAGTGGAGTGTTATTTAAAAAATAGGAAATTTACTGTTAAAGTTGCTAATTTCATATCGGATGAACGACTAATAAGGAGACTGAAACTCTATACAATGGCGGTGGCAATAAAATTAGAAACGATAGTCTAGAAAAAATTAAGTCGCCGTATACTTTTTTAAGACACCTTCTGTAAATTATGAGTACCGTTATTAAATTTTTTGCAATTCCGGTTCTACGCAGCGGAACCCAGGACTTTATCCGGCCAAGGCCTGTTATATTGGAGATCTAACCTTTTTAGCTGTTCAATCCGCACCTAGTTTGCGCATTGCGCCGCCACTCCACCAAAGAGGCCAACGAAAGAGCTCCTCGGTCCCTAGGAGCTCAAATAGGCAACATGACTCCTATTCTAATTCTGACCACTCTTCAAATACCCAATGTGTGGAAAATCGGAAGAAGCCGGCAGCATATATGTAAAAAGAAACTTTGTTGACAACATACAAGGTAATTGGCGGGCCTTGACTACGCCGCACCAGTAAGGGTCGCCTGGATGCTGTGAAACGCAGACGAGGAAGTTCTAGACTTGTCAGAACACTGCACTGGGGACTACGACAGGATGCCTCGAAGACCTGCATAGTGAGGCTCGTATGCTCCCATTTAAGGAGCACAATGAATTCCTCGCCAACCAGTTCCTGCTGGCGTGCTTTCGTAGATATAATTCCTGCTGCCACCTGCTTGGAGTGTAACCGCCTCCTAGGAGTATCAAGAAGTTCGTTCCCACGACAGTCGGCTCTACGTAACCGGAACGGACCCGGATTTTCATCCGGCCAAGTACTGTCAACTCGGCAGAATTCGGCCGCTACAACAACAACAGTATCAAGAAACCATTCTTCGACTACGTCAACGACACCATACAATACTCAGAACAGACTTCAGACGCAACTAACTTACGACAAGCACCATCCACTCCCGACCCCCTCTCAATGAATAGCGCACTTGGAGTCAAACCACAACCCATTGCAGATGAAGAGCTCGAGTTGCTGCGAGAAATGATAGCGACCCTTACGCAGCTTCGTTCTGGATACTATATCAGGATAAACTTCTACTTATCGAGAATATACCCTGACATACTTGATATACCTATGTCTAACGTGCATGACAATGGCCATCTTTTTCCATGCCCTGTTAACCCTACCATATGACATCCCTCTCCCTTTCGTCCGACCCCGTCGAAACAGAATGTTTCCTGGGCCTACCGTTGGATGACGTCGACGACAACTTATCTAATCGTTACCATCCTAACGAGGATTAGGTTGCAATAACAACTGTTTTGCTATACAAGCACATTGTCCTGCTTAACCCTTATGTTAGTAACCAACTTTACCAACGTCGTTTAGCAACCGGGTACCGGGGTACCCACGATATGAGTATTAAAAATTTTGTTTGTTTTATTTAAAAAAATGTTTTCTAAAAACTTTCTATAAAATTTTGTTCTTCAAATATTATTAGTCGGTGACAATTTAAAGAAAAAAAATAACAACGTAGAATCGTGAATGATATCTGAAACCTTTTTGGTTTACCCCAGGTAGTCGGCCGTTTTTTAATTTTCGGAGCCGAGAAGATGCCGGAAAAGCTCAAGGTTATTTCTACGTTTTCTTTCGCGCACTAGATTCGTGCAGTTTTTAGTACGTAACAGATTTTTGGTGGGATCAGACGTGTTTCATTTGGTGTTCTCTTGACAGTGAAAAATAAAGCTATGGAACAATTATCGAGAGCTCATTATGCTCGGTAAGTAAACGTTACATATATTTAACATTTGTAAATATTTTAATTAGAATTTTGTGTAATATAATTATGTACGACGTATACCGCATAATATTTAATTTATTAGGTTAAGTGCAACCGAAAGGAATGAGTACTTGAGGAAAATACTTGGAGAGGGAGTAGTGATTCGAGTAGGGTTTCTGATAGCGATGACGAAGACTAGATTCCAGCAAATAGAGGTAGATATCAAAATCAACGAGGTTATTTAGTGCGTAACGATCCAGAAGATTCTGAAGGTACAGAAGAAATCACTGAAGAGAATTCAGCAGTGGAACAAGAAGAATTTGAAAGTAGCGAGTGTGATGATGACGACAATGAAGTAGAAACAGCTGAGCCTGAAGGTAGTAAAATATTGGTCCTCATCGCAGTACGGAAACGTTGTCAATTAGCGAGACTTTCAAACAAATTTTTATCTACGAAAATTTGTGATGCAGAAAATGCATATCCTTTGCAAGGGATCATGTACACTGGTAAAACGCACAATACTCGAGAAAACAATCAGGGTGAAAGAGTAGTGAAAGAATTGGGGGCTCCGTACCAAGGTAGTGGTAGAAACATCTGCATGGATAACTTCTTTACTACTGTACCAGTTGCTAAACATTTGTTGTCGTGGAATATTACCATTGTTGGCACGCTAAAAAAAGGGGGGGGGGGGGGTCCCATTCAGCTAATACCAAAAATGGGCAAATGGGGTTGGTGATGCGAATATATAGCCTATCCCTCCCAAACGTCAACCTCACCTTCGCGCGGCACCCCCTGTTCACTACAAACGAGGCTCTGTCGACCGAGAAAAGGCGGTATAACCTTAGCATCTGCGAGGAGGAAATTCCTACGCCATTACCTGCCTAGAGGCGAAACCGGCAGCCCCGGAACTAGGCTCGGATGCAGAAGGCTAATCACCTACTCATCTTAAACCCTCTGATTACTGAAACCGATATAAACAAAGTGAAGATTAAGAACGATAAATTGATGACGACCTTCAGCATGAAAAATGGATTACGAATAGGAACCTGGAATGTACGTTCATTGCTAGAACCAACTAAGCTACCGCAACTTTGTAAAGAATTTAACCGCTACAAACTAATTCTTCTTGGTCTTTGCGAGGTTAGAAGGGCCGAATCAGGCGAAGTTACAACAACCTCTGGCGAAAAATTCATTTTTTCTGGAAATAAGTCCACTCAAAGACGAGAAAATGGCGTCGGATTTCTTCTTTCTAAGTCAGCCTCTGCGGCGCTTATAGAATGGAAAGCTCACTCGGATAGAATCATCTCAGCGAGGCTGCGCACAAGAGTATCATATCTAAAAACGGAGGATCAGCAGCCGATATACGAAACCGTATATCCAAAGGTCGCTCTGCTTTCGGAATGTTGGATAAAGTCTGGAGATCCACACATATATCCATACGTACGAAGCTAAAAATATTCGATTCAAGCGTGAAATCCGTTACATTATATGGCTGCGAGACGTGGAATATTGCAGCGAATGGTTTACAACTGCTGCAATCCTTTTTTAATCGATGTCTTCGAAAAATTTTGCGGATATTCTGGCCTAACGTTATTAGCAATGCTAACCTCTGGACCGTAACCAAACAGCTACCGGTCCACATCGAAATTCGACGTCGTAAATGGAAATGGATCGGCCACACTCTGCGTAAACCTCACGACGACATTAGCAGAACAGCGCTAGATTGGAATCCGCAAGGAAGCCGAAGGCGTGGAAGACCAGCCAACACCTGGAGACGGGAAGCCGAAGCAGAAGCACAAAGAAGTGGTTATTCTTGGAGCGAAATTAAATTTATAGCTGTAAATAAAATGAATTATAATTTGTTTATTGAGGCCCTATGTTCCACCTAGGAACTACGGGAATATATATATATATATATATATAAAAGAATAAACCTTACATCCCTAGTGTTATGGGAGCGAATAAAACACGGGAGCAGTATTCGACAGTTTTTGGGTTTCACGAAAAGGTTACTGTGTTCCTAAAAAATATAAAGCTGTCATTCTGATATCAACAATGCATTCAGATATATCAATTGGTGATGACGCTAAACAAAAACCAGAAATAATAAATTTTTACAATAAATATAAAGTTTGAGTTGACACAATGGACCAAATGGTGCGGAAATACACTAGTCAACGACGACCTTCGAGATGGCCAATGGCTCTGTTCTTCAACATGCTAGATATTTCTTCACTTGCGGCATATATAATTTATTATGAAAATAATAAAATGATTGTCAAAAAACCGACAGAATGTCGTCAATTTATGCGCAAACTAAGTGAAGAACTAGCATTGCCGATGATTGAACATCGCACGGCGAATCCACAAGTAATGAGCCACTTCTCCACAAAGATTGCCGTTGAAAGTGTATTAGGCCATACACTGACAGAAACACTTGTGATAAATCCTGGTCCAGAGACTCCAAAAGATAAAACTGGAAGGAAAAAAGGAACAGGATCTTGTCATATCTGCAATGCTTTGCCAATAAAAAGACGGCGAAAGACACGGAAGGCCTGTGCCGATTGTCCCCAACCTGTTTGTGACAAGCACTCAGTTAATCGTGTACAATGTGTTCAATGTCAATAATTATAAAAAAAGTGTAATATTTCTTTATTTTTTAAATAAAATTTAGTTGCATGCATTAATAGAAATTATATGCAATTTAATTCATATGCTTTCTACTGTGGGTACCCGGGTACCCGGTTGCTAATAGGGCGATGGCTAAAGTTTAAGCTTATTTAAAAAAATAAAATAAAAAATAAATCAATTAAATGAACTCACAAATAGCTTTCTTTTAAGTTAAAAAACGACGATCTGAGAGCTTAAAATGAAATTTTGAATTTTTTTTAAGCTATTCACATAAATACACCGCGGTGGTTACCGGGGTACCCGGTTACTAACATAAGGGTTAATGAGAGTTAACTGTGGGGTGCTATCAAAAAGATAAATTTTCAGCCGACATTGACAATGCACAAAGGTTCACTTACTTCAAAAAATGATATTTGGAGCTTTTCATATGTATAAAAAAGAGAAGTTTGAAACACCTACCAGGAAGCCCAACCATCAAGAAAACTAATTTAACAGAAGACAGGATAATTAGTAGGGTGAGCATAAACAACTCGCTTATGACTTCGCGTGAAAGAAATCTTGATGTTGAACATACATTATTGAAAAAATCTCAATTTGGACGATAAGAAGCTCCTTAACCCCAGAAACAATGTGACAGCAAAATATGGTGGCGAATCCTGTCGTCGTTCGGGTCTAAATGTGGACAAACATCAATATATTTGCCAGCCCATTACATTTTCTAGCACGACAATGACCTAAAATATACTTCAAGGTTAGTGAAGAGTTGTCCTTCGGATAAAAAAATGTTGATGTTTTAAACTGCCCTCCGCAAAGTCCTGATCTCAACCCAACCTATGGGAAATTATTAAACAAGATCTCAAGGACAAAAACCGCAAAATAATTACGAGTTGTTTCGAATAGTTCAGCATATCAGAGCCAATTCACTTAACGACGAAAACTAAACAATGTTGTTAAAAATAAGGATTTCCAACAAAATATTAAAAATTTAATAAATTACATATATATATACATACATTTTTATGGGATTTTTTATTAAAATGTTACTATCGTTTCAAATGTTTCTATCTTTTTAAATATATCGGGAAAACTATGTACTGCTAAACTGTTTCTGATTATAAGACCACCACTCTATATCATATATAATGTATCGACATCGACTTTTGCGGATGACAGCCATAGAATCAATGCATCAAGGCGACTAGAGGAGCATGTATCTTTGTTCTAATAATTGCTAGCCAACTGGCGCATAAATGTACATGAACAAAATTGTAAGCATGTTACATTTTTCTTAAGTCTAAAAAATAGTACCACAAATTGTGTAACGCTCTCTTGACATTCATTTAAACAGAATACACACATAGAGAAAACATATATTCACCAAAATAACTAGCATGAAGATTAGAGCAGCAAATTTAAACTGACTTTTAATCTAAATTTAGCCTTGACAACAAAGTTTTGTTACACAACGCGGCAGTATAACCGATTTGGATGTATGGTATTCAAATCTTGCGACCTGTGGAACTAATATTAATATAATACAGATACAGAGATTCCAGTCGAAAAATTTTACAGCTATAACTGATTTACTATGGTACACTCGTAATACAAATATTGACAAAGCTCTTGGTATTTTTCTGGTAAAGAAGGAACTTGAGGACAGCATAATGAACTATGAACTCAAGCTCCGTAATCATCCAAATCCATTACTAATTACTATAGTTCTGTATTGAAATCCGCTTAAAATTAAAAATCTTCAAGTCTTTTAAAATGCACGGTATAACCAAACTTTCAATTAGATCAGCATTTTTAGTTTTTAATAGGTCCCTAACGAAGGAGGTGCCGAAAGTGATAATGTCTTTTAACGTAAAAATGAGAATTAAGTCGAAAGCAATTTTTTTCAAAATTTGTATTTCTTTAATTTTTTCAAAATAATAAAGTAGTAACTAAAACAAATAGAAAATAAACACATTTTGTACATGTTCTTTCGCGTGGAACTCATGTAAAAGTACTATGGACACTCCGATATTGAACCAATCACAGTTATTTTTTGTAGTGCACGTAACAATACGTGCAAAAAGTGAATCGAGGCCACCTTGGTGGAACTAGGAGCTCGGATCATTCAGTCATAGTGTCAAGGAACTCTTCATCCTAGCCAGGTTGGCTGATGAAGAATTCTGGCTAGGATGAAGAGTTCTGCTGGGTGAAATAAGATGTACTCAAGGAATATAAAAAAAAAAATCGTTAGCCAAAAGGGAGTCCTGGAGGAACTTCCGCGACAAATTAGAAAATACAACTGAAGTAGCTAGGCTTGGAAGTTACTTTTAAAACACTCGACCACCCCTAGGCTACTAAGCAAAAGATGTAGAGAATAGACTGGATGCAGCAAGGAATCACTGGTAATCCTGGTCAACACTCATGTTCCAGGGTGAACAGACGCTCTAAACTCCTATGGTAACTAATAGCTAATGAGCTTTTGGAAAAATTACAAAGGAAAGCACGCATACTAATAGCTCATGTAGACAACATAGCTATAACTCTAAGATTTTAGGTGTAACATTTGATAGCCTATGCTCCTTCACTCCTCCTACGACCACGATTATGACCAAGGTACAGAGCCGCAACAAAATCCTCAAGTCGCTAGCCGGCAGCACATGGAGAAAAGACAATGAAACAAATTTGGCAATTACAAGGCAATCTGCCGGCCGATCATCTGACACCTCGTCGAAACAGCACGTTTGTTGGCCTCCCGTTAGATGACGTCGACGACAACTTCGATAATGCTTACCATCCTAACGGGGACTAGATAACCGTTAAAACAAAAACAACGACATAGCTATACTTGTGACGGGACAACCTACAGGTAAATGCTGATAAGACGGATATGGCATTATTTTCAAGAAGGTACAAAATCCTGCCATGGAAACTCTCGAAGCTCAATGGAGTTGAATTGACAATTAAGAAGCATACCAAGTACCTAGGAGTATTTTTGGACAGCAAGCTGATGTGGAAACCCAATGTTGAGGAGAGAGTCAAATACGCAGGTAACAGCGTGGGTAGAAAATTCTAGGGTCTGGTTGAGGCCTATCACCTGGCCTCATCAATTTGTGTTACACATCTGCTCTGGTGTGTTGGATCGCTGCGAGCAAAATTTCATACAGAAAATCGATGGAACGGGTACAGCGACTCGCTATTCTCTGCATAACGAAAGCGCTATGAATCACTCCATCAGAAGCAATAGGATCCCACTACTAATCGCAGTAAAAAAAAGCTCTGCGGCAAAATCGGCTGCACGATTCAAGTGAGTTCTCTACAAAGACCTTCGGACATAGCTGAATAAGCGGCTGGTAGACAAATAAAACTATATACCCATACTCTTTATTTGGAAGAGAAGGTCACGCTAAAGGAAAATCGATGGCGCAGAAGCCTGCGACACACCATCGGAACGTATAAGATCTACACCGATGGATCCAAGATGGCTAATGAAGTGGGAGCCGGAATCGATTGCTCAGAGCTGGATCTCAGGACTACTGCAGTATTTTTCAGGCGGAGATATTTATAGTTGTGAAAGCGGCCGAGATAGCTAACAAGACAGAAAATAACATAAAAAGGATAAATACATACGTCGATAAAGCAATAAACTCACATCACATTACGTCAGATAATGTCCCTAGAAACAGTAGATGTAGTGGTTCCAGAATGCGGATGCATATATACTGGGTTTCAGACGACAAGGGAGTTTTGGGAAACGAAACAGCTGATAAGATTGCCAAAAGTGCCATCCGGAAGTCACTAAGGACCATGTGCAACGAAATTCCCGAAAATGCAGACAGTTCGTTTAGGGCGAGATGGAATGTTTTAAGTACATGCAGAATCGCCAAGATCAGGTACAAAACAAAAATCCTTTGCTTCTTATTCACACGGTCTCGATTGCCGGATAGCTGTTGGCTCCTTGACAGGTCACAACCTACTGCTATCACATGCGAGCTGGATGGACATAAAAGATAGCAATACATGCAGAAAGACTGGACGAAGTATCAAACGTGGACATCAAGTCGCTCTTAAAGTTCGCAAAGAACATGTTTGACGTCCTGTGTGACAAGTTTTTCACCTCAAATAAAACTGAACCTCCATATATCTATACACAGTTGTGTTCGTGAAAATAATAGTAGCAGGAGCACTTATATTTAAATAAATTTAAGTATATAAGTATATAATTTAATAACATATTCTGAGTTGTCAAGTCAAGAAGAGAAATTTTTCTATTTTCTGGAAAATTAAGCTGTTCGGTAAATGTAAACATAATAAGGTAGTGTTGATACATAAGTGTATTTAAGTAATTCAGTTCATTTGAAGAAATTGGTCTGCTTAGAAGCCATAATTAATAATAAGGAAACTAAACATAACCTACAGAAAATTGAGGCTATAAGGGGTACAGCTCCACAATGATACGCAATACTGTAAAATACAACGAAAGCAGAGAACCATGAGAGAAATATACAAAAATTCATATTGGAAGAAATATTGTTTAACGATATTCACAAGTTATGTTTAAATTGTCGCTTTCTACTATTTCGAATCGTGGGAGGCAAATTGAGAACAATTTGAAAATAAGAAGCTCCCGGAAAGCAACTCTTTTGACAAAGAAATATGTATGTGACTGCAAGAATAAAGTTAGCAAAAAACAATTTAATTGACCATCTACAAAATGGCGGAATGTGATGTAAACCAATGAAACCAAAATAGTTTCTTTTCATAATAACATTCCAGGTACACTACTAAAATTTTTTAACATGGTGTTGGTCCTACACATTGGATATATGTATATCATCATGGTCCGAACATGGTACATACTAGAAACCTGTTAAATGAAGTTAGGTTATCAATAGCCAGTTGGGAAATATCGATAAAATAGACATTTCAACAAGATAAAGACCCTAACCCTACGAACAAACTACCTAAGGTGTGGTTTGCAACAGAACGGATCGACCTAATGTACTGGCAAGCGCAGGCGCTGGAGTGAATTCAATCGAAAATTTATGGAGAAATGTAAACCGAGTTGAAGCAACAGCAAATCCATCAAGTAGAATACAACTTTGGCTGGAGGTCTAATCGTTTTGTGACGAGGTCAGGATCTAATAGAGCACATGCAATGTCCGTGTATGGATGTTATAAAAAGTAGAAACTTTATAACTAAATATTAGTGAATCGAAAAGATTTACAATATACTATTATAATTTTTAACTAGATTAACATTTTGTTTTTCCCCCGAAACTGTGTATATAGGTGAAATACCTAGACATAACTTTTCAGAAGTATTAAATTAATAGTTTGTACTTTCAAATTAATTCTTTTGGCACTACTATTTCTATAAACACACAAATTGACTTCCGAGTCAAAACAAGACAATTAAAAAAGTTATTATATTCGCAGCCTCCTCCACTTTTGGGATATAAACTCCACTGCTACCCTTGACAGCACGAAAAGGAGCCTTTATGCCGCGATGTCTGAATTTGGTATCCCCGCAAAACTAATACGGCTGTGTAAACTGAGGACTTCTCCGAGCCAAATATCTCCTGTCATCAAACAAACAGTCATCGCACTCGCGACTAAACTTCCACGTCACTGTTGACAATTATAACTTTGAAGTCGTAGATAATTTTGTCTATCTTGGAACCAGTATTAAAATCAAGAACAATGTCATCCTCGAAATCAACATCTGATGGGTCGACGTTACGGGTTTTCGAGAGTAAGGTTCTGCGAAAGATTTATGGTCCTTAGCGCATTGGCCACGGCCATCATCGCATTCGATGGAACGATGAGCTGTATGAGATATACGACGACATTGACATAGTTCAGAGAATTAAAAGACATCGGCTACGCTGGCTAGGTCATGTAGTCCGGATGGACGAAAACACCCCAGCTCTGAAATTTGTCGACACAGTACCCGCCGGGGGAAGCAGAGGAATACCTTCACTCCAATTCTCACGACAGGCGGTTCTACGCACCGGAGTTGACCCGGGTTTTATCCGAGCCAAGGGCTGTTTTTTGGCGATCTAGCCCCGTTTGAATCGGTAGGTGTTTTGAATACCTCCACTCCGTTGGAAAGACTAGCTGGAGATAGACCTGGCTTTACTTGTAATCTCCAATTGGCGCCACCTTTCTAAAAGAAGAAGCGACTGGCGCGCTGTTGTTATGTCGGCTATAACCGCGTAAGCGGGGTCTAGGCCAGCAAAAAAGTAGGAAAATCAAAACAAATAAAGAAAACAAATAACACCCCAATGGAAGGAAATAAATCAGCATTATCAGTGTTCAAATATCATTGAACATGCTTACTTATTTAGTATCAGCAAAGCCGAGATACTGTTAATTTATACATAAAGAGACAGATGCATTTACATGTAATGCGCGTCCAATAATAATAAAATAATAAACACAAGTCATAAGTTTACAGATCTCTATATTTAAAAACAACCTCATGATATGCGCAACCAACATACACATATAATTAGTTAGATACGTAAAATTTCCAAAAAATAACCAGCCTTATCGGGAACTTCGCGTGAATAAATCATTCCCGTGTATTTTTATTTTCCTGCGAACTAAAAATTCGTATCGCGAATTTCGCGCGAACGAAGACTTGTGTTTGAATTTCACTTAAAGTATTGTGAACTTCGGCAATCGGCACAATTTCGATTTCTTTGGCGCCGCCATCTGAAATTACCGTTGGAAAGAGGAGGTCCTCCTGATTACAAAAATACATCGGGTTATAGGTACCGCAAACGCTTACTTTACGATATTCGACTTCAACGTTTAAAAATTCCTAAAATTCGAACATTTCAACAAACTATTTCACCACATTAAACACACTTTTCGCACATTTTTTACATGAAATTAATTAAACTGAACTATAAACTTTTAAATACATCCACATTTTTCACCGAAGGAATCTTTATTTTAAAAATTACTTTTTACACTCGTAAGAGGTAGGAGGAGGTCCTCCTGATTACAAAAATACATCGGGTTATAGGTACCGCAAACGCTTACTTTACGATATTCGACTTCAACGTTTAAAAATTCCTAAAATTCGAACATTTCAACAAACTATTTCACCACATTAAACACACTTTTCGCACATTTTTTACATGAAATTAATTAAACTGAACTATAAACATTTAAATACATCCACATTTTTCACCGAAGGAATCTTTATTTTAAAAATTACTTTTTACACTCGTAGTGAGCATCATTTATGTGCTAACATTATGAGGAAATGGACCGCTACCATATGATAATAAGCAAATAAGATACAATTCCCACGACAGCCACTTCTACGCACTGGAATTGACTCGGATTTCATCCGACCAAGGGCTGTTTTCGGTATTTGTAGTAATTTGTGTTTGTCGTCATTGGAGCAATGCCTTGCGGCAGGGTGGCTCCGTATCCTCCTGACTCGTGCTGGCATTGAGTCCAACCTGGGCCCGAAAGAATTTTTCTGCTGCGCGTGGGCAAAAAGGCTCCATCCAAACTCCACCTCGGTCAGGTGCAATACATACAATGGATGGATCCATCTTAAGACCTGTTCATGCCTTAAGACTCACAGGGAGTAGGCCACGCGTTACGTGGGCCATGTTGCCTGCGCAATACTGCGACACAAACCTCTACAGCTGTGCAACCTGCACATAGTTCGAGCGCCGCGCCGCCATTCACCACGAGTGGCCAACACAGGACCTCCACAGTCAGGAGCTAAAACAGGCAACATAGCTCCCACTCTGACTTTAACGCGCACCACGATCTTTGGCATTCCTGCCTGTCAAATGACCGTAGGGGGATGGAGCTGGCGGAACAGATTGACGATTCGACATTCTGCACAAAAAATGACGAAGCACCTACCACAGTTATGGGCATCTGTTATAGCTCGCTTGATAGTACCATTGCTAGCGGTGGTCTGATAAATAGCATAACCTGGCGACCTATCCTAACTCTCGCATCAGACCATTTGCCCATAATTATCTCGATCGGGAAGCCTCCTGATTTTGTTCCTGTGGACAACCACACCTTCATTAACTTTAACAAAGCTAATTGGGTCGGCTTCAAAGAATTTACTGAGAGCACCTTCAACGCTCTACCTATTCCTACGGACGTATGCGTTGGCGAACGTCAATTCCGCAAGGTGATCGCAGCAGCTACCGCTCGCTTCGTCCCGGCTGGAAGATTAGCGGAAATCCGCCCCAATTTCCCAGCCGAAGCAGCGGTTCTAGCTAATGAGCGCGACACCTTACGCCATGCCGATCCCGGGGATCCCCGAATAAGGGATCTCAATTTGGAGATTCGGCGTATGGTAAATCAACATAAGCGGACGAAATGGATAGAGCACCTGAAGTCCTGCAACCTCTCCACCGGTGTGAGTAAGCTTTGGGCTACTGTCAAAGCTCTGTCTAATCCGAGGAGACATGACGACCGAGTTGAAGTTCTATTCAATGGTCATGCCTCTTCGGACCCGAAGAAGTGCGCGAGCTATTTTAGCCGGCAGTTTACACTGCACCCTTCGGTAGACAAAGCTAAGAGATGTGTTAACCGACGGCTGCGCAAAATGCCAAACAACTGCGCGCCACTTACTTTCACCGATGAGGAGGTTCAGGGTGTCATCAAAGAGGCAAAATCGTCTAAATCCATTGGCCCTGATGGAATCAATATGCTAATGTTAAAGCATCTAGGCTCGACGGGAGTAAAATATCTCACCAAGGTCTTCAACCTGTTGCTCACCACTCTTCAAATACCCGATGTGTGGAAAGTCGGAAGAGTGGTCCCGATAACTCTCCTCTCCCCAGTAGTGAAGACAATTGAAGCCTTGTTACTCCCGACCTTCACTCACCACCTGAGCCTAGCCAGCCACCAGCATGGATTCCGTAAAGTGCACAGCACCACCACAGCACTTAGCGTCATAAACGGCCAGATAGTTCGTGGCCTCAACCAGAAACCACCCTGCGAAAGAACGATCCTCGTAGCGTTGGACCTGTCAAAAGCTTTTGACATGGTCAATCACACAACGCTACTGCAGGACATCGAAAAAAACACTCTCCCTCCAGGGCTAAAGAGGTGGACCATGAACTATCTGAACGGTCGTCAGTCATCCGTACTATTTCGAGGTGAAACATCTAAACTGAGAAGAATTAAACAGGGGGTTCCGCAGGGTGGTGTCCTCTCCCCGTTACTGTTTAACTTCTATATCTCGAAACTTCCTCAACCACCAGAGGGGGTTTCCATAACCTCGTACGCAGATGACTGCACGATAATAACGTCGGGCAATGGAATCGATGGCATGTGTTCGAAAGTAAACAGCTATCTCTCCGACCTTTCTCGTTTCCTCACTGCACGAAACCTCACACTTTCACCCACCAAATCCACAGCGACCATATTTACCAACTGGACGAAGGAGTATAGACTTGAACTTAATATTGCGGTCGATGGCGTCAAAATCCCGACTGTCAATAACCCTAAGATTTTAGGCGTAACCTTCGATGGTCTATGCTCCTTCTCTCCCCATACGACCGCGATTATCGCCAAGGTACAGAGCCGCAACAAAATCCTCAAGTCGCTAGCCGGCAGCACATGGGGAAAAGACAAAGAAACGTTGCTGGCAACTTACAAGGCAATCGGCCGGCCGATCCTTAACTACGCAGTGCCTATATGGTCGCCTGGATGCAGTGGTACGCAGATGAGGAAACTCCAGACCTGCCAGAATACAGCACTCCGGACCACGACGAGATGCCTCTTGATGTCTCCCATCGAACACCTCCACAGTGAGACGCGTATCCTACCTGTAAAGGAGCATAATCAACTCCTCTCCAGGCAGTTTCTGCTGGGTTGTTTCCGTAGGAATCACCCTTGCAGTCACCTGCTTGGAGCGGAACCGCCTCCCAGGAGCATCAAGAGGTCATTTCTCGACTATGTCGACGACATCGAACAGTACGCCGACCAGATTTCGGACGCAACGAACTATCGACAGGCACTGGCCGCCATTCACAGTGGAGCCATCAACACCTTCATCGACTCCCTTCCCGTGAATGGCGTTCTTGGAGTCAAACCACCACCTATTGCAGACGAGGAGCTCCAGTTGCCGCGAGAAACGCGAGTGACCCTAGCGCAACTTCGTTCTGGATACTGTAGCAGGTTAAACTCCTACTTATCCAGAATCGACCCCGACATACCCAATGTATGTCCTGCATGCAACGAGTCTCCGCATGACACTGGCCACCTCTTTGCATGCCCTACAAACCCTACCCATCTAACACCCCTCTCCCTTTGGTTCGACCCCGTCGAAACAGCACGTTTCCTGGGCCTACCGTTAGATGACCTCGACGACAACACAAGTAAGGGTTACCATCCTAACGGGGATTAGATAACCGTTAACAACAACAACAACAGCCGCCAAAGTTGAAAGGAGTACTACGCGAAAGTACTTTAGTCCCCCCTATATGACATAAGTTTTATATTATCATAGATTTTTACTTATTTATGTTTATTAAATATAAATCACATATTATACATATGCATATGCATATGGAAAAAGTGTCCAGAGCACAATTATAACTTGAAATATGTTGGAAAGTATTTTTTATTATAGTTAATATAGAAAAACGATTCACGCGAAAAATAAACAGAAAAAATCGTTAAAAATCCTCATATTTGGGTTTTAAGATGTGGCAACGCTCATTTTCCTCATAATTGTAAACAATCTAACCTCTTCAACGATGAGTGTGCTAAGTGATTTTTTAATTAATAAATTTAGGTAAAATATAACAAAATAAATGTGAACTTATTTCAATGTTTATTAATATAAGTGTGTATTTAAATATACCAAGTGAAAAATATAAAATATTCAGTGAAACATAAAGAAATACCATGTGCTTTTAGTGCAAATTTTTGAATTTTTAAAAGGGAGTATTTTAAAAAATATAAGTTATCTTTACACTATTTTTGGTCATTCCACCTCTGGAGAAGCTCCCAATCCGTACATACCCCATTTGTACGGAAACTCGTTTTTTACCTCTCCGCCAAAGTAATCGGAATCGTTCCCGGCAATCTGTCACAGATGTTTTTGTTTTGATTTTGCGGAATTTAAAATCGGAAAAATTTAAATTGTTAGCCTTAATCTTTGTTTAATTTTGTGTAAAATAAACAGTGTACACTTGCTACATCCACTTGAAGCGATGCACGCCTCTTCCAATCGGCAAAACATTTTTTATAGGCAGTTTCCGGGATGGCATTCAGCTCTCGCGCTGAATTTGTTTTGATGCATATTTCAGTGCAGATATTTCTGTGTGGAGAAAGGTAAAAGTAACATGGGGCCATATCAAGTGAACACGTTGCTTGCTCAATGATATTTGTTGAATGTTTAGCCAAAATTTAACACAAATACGTTGATTTAAATTTTAAAATTTGACGAACACTACTGAGGTCGAGTGACATAAACAGCTTCTGTAAACCCACTGGTTGACAGATCGCGCTTGTTTTTGACATCATAATTAAGGATAATTGTACCAACCTAGGACAAAAAATTTACCTGTATTCCATATACATAAACGGGTGATGAGAGGGGGGAATAAATAATTCCTAATACTTTCTTGACAGAATGTATTGAAGGAGGAAAACAATTCCCGCCGGCACTTGGCTGAAGGGATTCACCGACGGAATTTCAGAGATAACACAAATTTTCTTGAACTGCCCAATATAATTTAAGTATATTTATATACTAATTTATTTAAGATTTCTCAAAAAATTTATAGTTTCAAACAGTTATATAGAATTAACAAGCCTACATTTCAATACTTATTGGAAGTATTACAAAATGGTTTGCCAACTGCGAAAAAACGTCTTGCAATTGACTCAGTTGTAAAATTATCAACTTGTTTGCAATTTTTTGGAGAAGGAGCGAATCAAAAAGGTGTGGGCAGGAAAATGGATGTTAGCTTATCACAATCCAGCTTTAGTGAAATCCTTTCTGAAGTATTGGACGTATTCGAGTCAAATCTCTGTAATCAGTGGAGGCCTACTAAAAAGAAGATGCAGGAAATAAATTTAAATTTCTACCAAAAATTTAACATACCTGGAATCATTGGTTGCATGGATGGCACGCACATCAAAATTATAGCTACCAAAAGCAATAAACACTTTTACTGCAGCAGAAAAGGGTTCTTCAGTATGAATGTTATGCTGGTTAATTGAAAAAATTTTCTTGTGTGTATGTCTGTTAGTAAAATTTTATTTAAGGGTATGTGATGATAAATTGAAGATAAGATATGTTGATGCTACACACCCTGGAGCCTGCCACGATTCATTAATTTGGAATACCAGTCATTTAAGAACTTTAATGGAGCAGAAGTATAGCGGGGGCACAAGAAACGTTTGGTTGCTCGGTACATTTTTAATCATTAAATATACAAATTTTTTTCATAAGTGACGCTGGCTATCCACTAGAGCCTTGGCTGCTAACACCCCACTGATCCACAGCAAAAGGATCTTCAAAACGAAAATTCAATGAAGTACATGCACGCGCACGTAATATTGTGGAGAGAACAAATGATGTTCTAAAAAATCTACGGAGATGTGTACTGGAAGCTAGGCAATTGCCTTATCCAAATAAAAAAGCTTCACAAATAATTAACGTTTGCTGTGCGTTACATAACATTTGTATAAATTACCGATGCGATGACACACATTTTATTACAAATGAATCTTCCCAGACTGAAGTTTTAAGCAATACAGTTAAATGAAACTGAATCTAACTCCTCCTATATCAATGAGGCTAGACGTATTACAGCTTTTATTGGGAATTCATTATAAATTTAAAAACATGCTTGTTTAATTTAAATGTAAATCATTTTTATTGTACTTTTAAAATCAATACTTTCATTCAATAAACCATATTGTTCTTTCTTTAAAAAAATATACTTAATTATATTCACAAATTTTATTAACATTTAATTTCAATAATATTTAAATAAAATGTGTTAAAATGAAGTAAATATAGTTCATTAATTACAGCAAAAGAATAATTATGAAGAACGAAGAGGTGTACTATATAAAATGGCCAATAATTTTATTTTATGAACTTCGATTTGTACCTTTATGAGTTCTAGTTTATTTTCTACTTCTAGTTTCAATCTCTACATTGTGACGTTTTGTTTGTTAGTAAATTATCTGGAGTTCTTTGAACATTTGTAATGCTTTCTTTTAAATTCCTTAATTCTTTCTCTATTTCTGTGTAGTGTTCACTCCGTACTCTTACTTAAGTTAGCATATTTTTTTTTTTTTTTTGTATTTGCAGTTCCACAATCAGTAATTCAGAAGTATTCGTTTCATTCTGTGTTTGTCGTTTCGGCTTGTGAGTTAGCATTGTACTTTTATCTTTCGTTGGCATTTCAATGATACTTTCGCCGTCAAATCTCTTATTCAAAAAACTTTGCTTGTTGTTGTTGTAGCGGCAGAATTCTGCCGTGTTGACAGCCTTTGACCGGATAAAGAATCCGGGTCCGTTCCGATTACGTAAACTCGACTGTCGTGGGAACTGAAAAAACTTTGGTCTTCTGTTTCTGTGCCTACATCACGTTCTTCATTTTTACTTGTTTCACACTGGTTGCTATCAAATGTTTCAGATGAGCTAGCTTGTAAACCAAAACCCTGCCACCATCTATACCTTCCATGCTTTGCATTGTCGTTGTTAAATCCAAAATGGAGTGTTCCAGAACAGAAAAAGCATACTCTTTGCACGGTTCTCCGCCGGTATTTTTATTTTATTTTGTGGATTCTGGACAGCAATTTTGCGAACATATCTCTTCTGGTCTATCCAAACCTGTTAAAAAAATGATGTTTATAGAATCAAGGATTAAAACAGCGAGAATTTTATTTTCCATTCTGCAATTGATTTCAATGGTGGCCTTATGCTGTTGAGGGAATCTTCAACTTCTTCCAATATGCATTTACATTTTCTTTATTTTATTAATAGACCTTATTCCATAAAAAATAGTTTCTTAGATTAAGAAAATTGTTAATAGAATATACTTACATTTCAATGAAAGTTTGTTCTTTCTAATGGCTTTGTGAACAAATTTTATAATTTCACATGAAAAAAAATACATTTACTGTTAGGGAACATTTACGAATATGGGAAATATTTCCCATGTGAAGTTCACGATAAGAAAAAGACAAATTTGGAAATTTTTTCATTGGGAACGGCGTTCACGCGAAGTTCACGATAAGGCTGAACATTTTTGGTCCTTCGAACCGGATAGAGAGCTCGGAAAAATTAAAAAATTCTGTATTAATAAAACAGGCAATATATAAAAAAGCGCTGTTCAAAATACGGGCAAAATAAAGCAAAAAAATTGTAAGACTGGTATATAATCCCGCATATTAACAATTACAACAATTTGAGATTTAAATTTTTTTCAGTTCAATAAGATCTTTACTTTTCCCTCACCAGCGATAAGAATTCAAAGATTTTCTGTTGAGTTGAATAATTGATCTTACAAATCAAAAACTTTTGGGGCTTTGAGCCGGATAAAGGAGCTCGGCCAAATTTAAAAGTCCTGTTCAAATTACAGGCAAATTAAAACAAAAAAAAATTGTAAGACAGGTGTATAATCCCGCATATTAACAATTACAACAATTTGAGAATGAAATATTTCTCAGCTCAATAAGATCTTTTTTTTTCCCCCACCAGCCGTAAGAATTTAAAAATTCTTTGTTGAGTTCAATGTTTGAACATACAAATCAGAAAATTTTGGTCTTTCGATCCGGATAAAGACTCGGCCAAAATTAAAAAGTCCTGTATTAATAAAACGGGCAATATATTATATAAAAAAGTTCTGTTGAAAAAACAAACAAATTAAAACAAAAATAATTGTAAGACGGGTGTATATTCCAGGATATTATCAATTACAACAATTTGAGACTGAATAATTATCAGCTCAGTGAAAGACTTTTCATTTCCACCCACCAGCGGCATGGCTTCCATATTAGTAACATAAAACAGAAATAATTGTAAGACGGGTGTATATTCCCGTATATTAACAATTACAACAATTTGAGAATGAATAAGTTCTTCCTCGATGCAAGTTTTTCATTGCCCCCCACCAGCTGTAAGGTATTAAATAAAATTTCATGGAGGTAATAACGATTGGCCCTTCGAGACGGATTTAATGCTCGGCCAAAATGAAAAATCCTGTATTTACAAAACAGGCAATACATAAAAAAGTCCTATTCAAAATAGAGAGAAATTAAAACAAAAAAAATGTTAGACAGGTGTATATTCCCACATAAGCCGTTTTAGTAAGAAACTAAACGAAAACCAGTGATCTAATTGCAATCCAAAGAAATATTCAGCGGCTATGAATCTAGGCACAGGGGTGCAAGGCAGGTCGCCTCCAAGTTGGTGCACCCTGGGTAACGCTAAATGACCTGCGGCCTTCACGGCCTAACAACTCCCTGGACGACTTTGGCTCTGGACTGGTTTTTGAGAAACTTTTATCGGATTTGGTAGAACCCTGGGCTGGTGGTGGCGGCATTCTGACACCTGAGTATGATGAGGTGACACTCATCAGAAATGGCTGACAGGCTAATGTCGCAACTGCCCCCGTCCCGTTAAAACCCTGGCAGGCCTCAGAGTACGTTCCCCCCCCGTCGTCGTTAGGTTGGCGTGGTAGGTGTATGTTGAGATGACTCCTTCTTTGCGCTGGTCGGCTCTGAACGTATTGCCTCATAAGGGCGTACGTCAACCCTCGCCTTGGCCTCATCATTGAGATAACCTTGGGACCATAAAAGGCGACTACCTTTCCGGGGGACGGATAGCGGCTCTGAGTGGGGACCCTTTTCGCATGGACAATTCATTAAACAACAAAATTGACGGAAGAACGACGAAGGGAGGTGAAGGGCTGTCGAAATCGGCACCTAGATCCAACCCAGGTGGGGACGCTGCTCCTATGGCGACGAAACCGTCACCGAGATATGGCAGCAATACGACTAAGACTCCAGTAGGTGTCTCCTCAGGTAGCAGACTGGGGGTAACCGGCGCTAACCCGCCGGCAACAGACGTAGCGAAGGGTGGATCCTTCATACGCGGCGGAATCGCCAGCACTAGCAGGGGAACCTCAGCTAGAGTTATGAAGGGATCCGCAGGGGGTAAAAGCAAAGCAGCTTTAGCTAGAAAGCTAAAATCAGACCGTCGATTGGCGGCCAAAATCGTGGAACGCTACGGTGACAAGCATGTTGGTCAGGTCTCTGAGCAACACGCTAGTACACTTGAGTGGGCCAGGAAGGTGCTGAGCGAGGACGATAAGGCAGGACCGGAAACCAGCAGGACAGAACCGGCGGTCAAGCGGCAGAGGTCGCACGAGGGAGAAACCTCCCTTGTTAAGAAACCGCGAACGGGAAAGGCGCCAACCTTTAGCGAAATCGCCAAAGGCGCTGGGGCCATAGTACTGGGGGTGCTCGACCGTAGTAGGGAGAACGGTGCCATATCCCATGAGGAATGGAAGAGGGTAGCGGCGGCTATCTCGTCGGTCTTCCTGAGGGTGGTCAAGGAAAACCCGGGGCCACCCCCGAAATGTGTGAGTGCCGGTTGGCACCAGGGGCTGCACAAGCTCACGAGTTGCGCTGACGAGAGATCGGCCATCTTGTACAAGAAGGCAGTCTCTCAGGTGGGGGAGGTCTGGAAGGGGGCCAGACTGGAGGCCGTGGCCAAAGAGGATCTTCCTCTCCGTCCTAGGGCTCGCGTTTGGCTGCCGGCCGAACCTTCCACGCCGAGTGAGATTGAGGAAATCCTCAGGTATTGCAATCCCTCACTTCCGACGCAGGACTGGAAAGTCTTAAGGCTGGAGAGGACTGATGAACCGTATCGGCAAGCGCTGATAATGCTAAACACGGAATCCATCGGTCCTCTCAGCAAAACAAGGGGAGCCATTAGCTATGGTTTTGAGATGGTAGTGCTGAAAGTACTTCCATCAGATGCCAGGGCTGATGGTCCCCAGACTACGGTGACTGCGGTGGATGTACCAAGGGGTGCTGACGGTCAAACGACTGTGGAAATCAATGCGCCAGAGGGCGTCGACGGTCATATGACCGTGGAAGCGGATCCGAATCTCTCAGACGTGGCGAGTGTTGGGGGCGGTTCGTCAATTGGCGACTCCGTCTTCAGCCTCGAACAACTGTTTGAGGAGGTTCGGGTCGATCACGACTTGGGCGCTGAAATAGCGCTCCTGGGGGAAAATCTGAAGGATGAAATTCCTCCAGATTAACCTCCAGCATGCGAAGGCGGCCTCCGCCAACCTATTGCTCCGTCTGGAACAAGACGGAGCTGATGTCGTCCTGATCCAGGAACCGTGGCTGACTGGCAACGGGATCTCTGGATTGAGGACAAAGAGCCATAGGCTCCTGACAGCCAAGGATGCAGGTAGGAACAGAGCCTGTATGCTGGTAAGGAATGAACTAACGGTATTTCTTTTACCTAATTTCAGCAGCGCTAACATATTGACAGCGAAATTGGAATGCGACACCGGGGATCTCTGGCTCATCTCCGCATACATGCCACACGATGATGTGGTGGAGCCACCTCCCTTACTGCTGAGGAGGACCTTAGCCGAAGCGTCTAAGTCTGGCACTGGCGTCATCATCGGTTCCGACGCTAACTCGCGGCACCAGATCTGGGGAAGCTCGGATACTAACAGCAGAGGTGAGTCGCTTTTTGATTTCATTATTAGCGAAGATCTTCGCATTTGTAATAGAGGAAACTCTCCCACTTTTGTGACCGCAGGCAGGGAGGAGGTCCTCGACCTCACCCTTGCCTCACAAGCGATTGCCCCGCTGATCTCGAACTGGAGGGTCCTCGCTGATCACTCCTTTTCGGATCACAGGTACATCGAGTTTAGTCTAGTTGGTGAAGGTCCGCCTAGGAAATCTTTCAGGAACCCTAGAAACACGGATTGGGCAGGTTACCGTAGGAGGCTTAGGCAAACTCTCCCACACGCACCGGGGGTGGACTCGTTGGCCACTACCGATGTGGTGGAGGAGTGGGTCGAAGTCTTCAGCTCGGCGTGTAATGCTGCGCTGGAGAGGTCTTGTCCACTGAGATCACCGAAGGGCAAAGAGAAACCTCTATGGTGGACTACGGAGCTCTCAGAGATCAGGGCGTCTTGTAGACGGCTATTCAATAAGGCCCGCAGAAGTGGGTTATCTGATGATTGGATCTTGTATAAAGTAGGACTTTCAATTTATAAGTCCGAGTTAAGAAAGGCCAAGAGGACCTCGTGGAAGTGCTTCTGTGAAAAAGTGGAAGGCTGTCACGAGTCCTCGAGATTCAGGCGTATTCTCGCAAAAACCCCAGTGTCCCTGGGGTATCTAAAGGACGCTAATGGGAAGTGGGCTCTCAGTAGTGAAGAAACACTTCAGACGCTTCTCGACGCTCACTTCCCGAGCAACATATCCTCTGTGAGGGGTCCTCTCGGGATGCCGCATGACGATTGTGCGGCCTTTTCGATGGGCGTCACTTGACGTGGGCGATTAACTCGTTCAAACCGTTCAAGTCCCCGGGACCAGACGGCATCATACCAGCGCAGCTGCAACAGGCTGTTAAGGTGTCATGCGACTGGTTGGCACCTATCTATGCGAACTGCATCAGATTAGGTTACATTCCGGGGGCCTGGAGACGAGTCAAGGTCACGTTTATCCCGAAGGCTGGCAGGGTCTCCCATGTCACGGCCAAAGATTTCAGGCCAATTAGCCTTTCCTCCTTCTTGTTAAAGACTCTGGAGCGGCTGATGGACTGGTATATAAGGAAGAGCATTCCGAGAGACTATTTGTCAAGAGCACAACATGCTTATCGCAAAGGCAGGTCAGTGGACACTGCCTTGCACACTATCGTGTCATGGCTTGAGGAGGCCATTGAAGCCAAGGACTTCGCTGTTGGGACCTTCCTTGATATCGAGGGAGCTTTCAACAATGTCCTGCCTGAAGCAGTATTAACTGCCCTTGACGGTCTTGGAGTTGAATCGAACTTCAAGTGCCTCATTCTCAGCCTTCTATGCGACAGAGTAATCGAAACGGAATGGGGCAGCGCGCGTGCGAGGCGTAGTGTGAGTAGGGGAACACCACAAGGTGGGGTTCTCTCTCCTCTTCTATGGATCCTAGTCGTTGACGAATTGCTCAAAAAACTAGAGGATCGCGGCTGTCGGGTGATTGCCTACGCAGATGATGTAGCACTTATGGTCAAAGGAAAGTTCCTTAACACCGTGTACGAGTTGACGCAGGGATATCTCAGCGTAGTAACAAAGTGGGCGGTCGGAAGTGGACTCGCCATAAATCCAAACAAAACAGAGATGGTTTTATTCAGCCGGAAATATAAAATCCCGGTGGCACCGTTGCCGCGGATGGGAGGTATTCGCCTGCAACCGGTGGATACAGTGAAGTATTTAGGGCTCATCCTGGATAAGAAGCTTTCATGGAAGCCGAATATCGAGGAGAGAGCAAAAAAGGCATCTGTTGCCTTATACTGCTGCAAAGGAGCTATTGGCAAAAGGTGGGGTCTTTCACCAAAAGTGGTCCTCTGGCTTTATGACACCATAGTAAAGCCCATCTTATTCTATGGTGTCTTCATGTGGTGGAGGGCTTTAGGGAAGACCACACTGGCCAAAAACTCGAGAGCGTTCAACGGGCTGCGCTAATTAGCATATGTGGTGCATTAAGATCTACTCCGACCATGGCACTTAATGCAATTTTGAATATAACGCCGGTGGACATTGCCGGTAGGTGCATAGCCGCGAAGGTGGCTATTAGACTCAGAGAATCTGGTTTCTTAAAGGAACGCGCATCTGGTCATTCGGATATCCTCACAAACTTTGACTGCATACCGGATCATCTGGATCATGGAGTCGCCATACCGAACTCTGGCGGCTCCTTCTCTGCCCATATACCGACGAGGGAGATGTGGGTGGGAAGAAGCCGTTGGAGGAGGGGGGCAGCAAGCTTCTTTACGGATGGGTCAAAGCTTGGGGGAAAGGTTGGTGGAGGGGTCTACTGTCGGGAGCTCTCCATCGACTCCTGTTTCAGACTTCCCGACTACTGTTGTGTTTTCCAGGCTGAGGTCGCAGCCATCAAGGTTGCAGCTGATTTGCTGCTACAGAGTGCATCCACTTTCAGAGAAGTGACTATCCACTCGGATAGTAGAGCGGCTATATTAGCCTTGAACTCATTTACAGTGCGTTCAGGGCTGGTCGAAGAATGTCTAACGTCACTATCTCTAGCAGCTAGAGCTTTTGTGATTAGGCTGGTGTGGGTGCCGGGCCATAGCGGAATTGCAGGCAATTGCAAAGCTGATGAGCTAGCAAGGAAAGGTACCCTAGAATCATTATCGGTAGAATGGGAACGGGTCGGTGCTCCTGTTTCTTCTTGTGGTCTACTACTAGACAGCTGGGCCACGCGGATGTTCGCCCAACGCTGGGCCAACATCGGCACTTGTGCGGTTGCGAAAGCCTTCTGGCCCAACATAGACCGCAGGAGATCTAATGATGTTTTAGCCCTCAGCAAGGCTAACCTCTCACTGTTAGTGGGTCTTTTAACGGGCCACTGTCCTATTGGCTTACATGCGGTAAGAATGGGTATCTTACCGGATGCCGACTGCAGAAGCTGTTTGGAGGAAGATGCGGTAGAAACAAGCCAGCACTTCCTGCTTGACTGTCCCGCTTTTGGGAGGTCAAGATTCAGACACCTGGGGGCGCATACCTTTGGACACGCCACCGAACTGGCGGGTGTTGAAGTTAGGCGTCTGTGTAACTATGTATTGGCTACAAAGCGCTTCGCCAATCTGTAAGTCCGAACACGGGAGTTCCTTTTCAATGGCATCACAAAGGACTAATTGTTAGTCTACGTGGGATCTTTGATCAGCCATCTTACCTAACCTAACCTAACCTAATCTAGGCACAGGAAGGTCAACTAGGCGACCAAATCTATATACCCCCAACGATTTCTTTGGAGAATAACAAGCAGTTGATTAATAAAAAAAGAAAAGTTTTGCGGAAAAAATCATGGGTATAAACAGGAACAAAATTGTTGATGCCCAAGCGGATTTATCCGACACGGTGTTGCAAACGTTCAACACTTTTCCAACAAAGCTATTGCGGACTGATATGACAAATGACCGAATAAAATCAGATACAATTGATTTTGATCATGGAATTTCCATATTCAAGAGGAAAATTTAACTTCTCAGAAAAGTAATGGATAACCCCCCTAAAATAATGGCAATAAAAAGTGATGATATCAAACTTTTGAAATTTAAGTTTCTTGAACTGCACAATTTTCACACAAAGTACTTTACAAAAATTTTTCTTGAAGTTCAGAAATTGTACTTTGAAATAACGGCGGAGTATTTCGAGGATCTTAAACATTGTAATGCGAGATTACAAGGAGAGCACGAAATTACTAATAGTTCTCTTCAGCGTGATGTGCTGTTAGACGACTTTACTATAGAAAAAGAACCAGAAATTTATTACCGCTTTAACGCGCATTAAAAAAATTAGAAAAGTTCCAAACCAAAAAAGAAATTGAAGTTGAAGAAAAATCTCTTGAAGAATTTCATGTACTTTCAATAACTGAGGAAAAACTAAGCTCCGGTAGGCTCACATTTTAGAGAAATGTGGGAAAGTGAAGTTCAGGATAAATCGCTGAAGTAATTGATCACATTTGAGAGGATGATGCTGAAGCATATGAGAAGAAAGAGGAATTTCAAGTTTTGCGCGAAAAAGGAAAAATTGTTTAAACTATGGAAAACTGCCAACAAGTATAGCTCGCGAAACGGCTAAAAAGTTTAAGAAAGGAAGCAACGATAATACAAACCCAAAAGGAGGACTAAATTTAAGAAAATTAAGTTTAAGTATCATAAACGAAGTCCTAACATCGACTCGGACCACTATATTGTTGCAGCCAAGATTCGCACCCGCCTCTGTGCAGCAAAAAACGCACGCCAACAAACACAAGGAAGGTTCGACGTCGAGAAGCTGCAATCACAACAGACAGCCGAACGATTTTCTACTCGGCTTGCACTCCTGCTCTCTGAGAGCACTCGTCATTTCAAACTCCTTACGTACAGCTGCAACCGAAACCATTGGTTTTCGGAAAGTGCAAAAGAAAAGCTGGTACACGAGGAGTGCCGTGTCGCAGCGGAGAGAAAACAGGCTGCCTACCTCGCAACGTTACGATCGACCACAAGACGTGCGGGATGGGATAGATACCAAGAGTTGAAGAGGGAAGCGAGACGCATTTGTAGACAGAAAAAGAAAGAGGCCGAAATGCGTGAGTACGAAGAGGTTGACAAGCTGGCCGACAGGGGTAATGCTCGAAAATTCTACGAAAAGATGCGGCGACTTACAGATGGTTTCAAGACTGGAGCATACTCTTGTAGAGCCCCCAAAGGAGATCTAGTCACCGATGCCCAAAGCATACTTAAATTATGGAGGGAACACTTCTCCAGCCTGCTGAATGGTAGTGAACGTACGACGCCAGGAGAAGGCGAATCCGATTCCCCAAACAATGACGATGGAGCAGACGTTCTATTGCCCGACCACGAAGAAGTTCGAATAGCAATTACCCGCCTGAAGAACAACAAGGCGGCGGGGGCCGATGGACTGCCGGCCGAGCTATTCAAACACGGCGGCGAAGAACTGATAAGGAGTATGCATCAGCTTCTTTGCAAAATATGGTCGGACGAAAGCATGCTCAACGATTATGGATTGGGCATAACACTAAGTGTTACCACAATCTGCGCCAACTACCGTGGGGTAAGCCTCCTCAACATCGCGTACAAGGTTCTATCGAGCGTATTGTGTGAAAGATTAAAGCCCACCGTCAACAAACTGATTGGACCTTATCAGTGTGGCCTTAGACCTGACAAATCAACAACCGACCAGATATTCACCATACGCCAAATTTTGGAAAAGACCCGTGAAAGGAGAATCGACACACACCACCTCTTCGTCGATTTCAAAGCTGCTTTCGACAGCACGAAAAGGAGTTGCCTTTATGCCGCGATGTCTGAATTTCATATCCCGCAAAACTAATACGACTGTGTAAACTGACCTTGAGCAACACTAAAAGCTCCATCAGAATCGGGAAGGACCTCTCCGAGCCGTTCGATACCAAACGAGGTTTCAGACAAGACGACTCCCTATCGTGCGACTTCTTCAATCTGCTGTTGGAGAAAATTATTCGAGTTGCAGAACTTAATCGAGCAGGTACAATCTTTTATAAGAGTGTACAGCTGCTGGCGTATGCCGATGATATTGATATCATCGGCCTCAACACCCGCGCTGTTAGTTCTGCTTTCTTCAGACTGAACAAGGAAGCAAAGCAAATGGGTCTGGCAGTGAACGAGGGCAAGTCGAAATATCTCCTGTCATCAAACAAACAGTCGTCGCACTCGTGACTTGGCTCTCACGTCACTGTTGACAGTCATAACTTTGAAGTTGTAAATAATATCGTCTATTTAGGAACCAGCATTAACACCACCAACAATGTCAGCCTGGAAAACCAACGCAGGATTACTCTTGCCAACAGGTGCTCCTTCGGACTGAGTAGGCAATTGAAAAGTAAAGTCCTCTCTCGACGAACAAAACCCAAACTCTATAAGTCGCTCATAATTCCCGTCCTGCTATATGGTGCAGAGGCTTGGACGATGACAACAACCGATGAGTCGACCTTAAGAGTTTTCGAGAGAAAGGTTCTGCGAAAGATTTACGGTCCTTAGCGCATTGGTCACGGTAAATATCGCATTCGATGGAACGATGAGTTGTACGAGATGTACGACGACACTGACATAGTTCAGCGAATTAAAAGACAGCGGCTACGCTGGCTAGGTCATGTTGCTCTGAAAGTATTCGACACAGTACAAAAGCAAAAAAAGTACGAAGCAGGGGAAAAGGAAGGCCAACTGGAAGAAACAACTGGCGCGCTGTTGTTGACTCGGCTATAATCGCGTAAGCGGTGTCTACACCAGTAAGGAAGAGAAAGCCGAAATACTATTAAAAATAAATATCTATTTTCAAATATATTGAATATACACTGATTAAAGAAAGTATTCGACATACATATGTACTTTTTTTTTATTTATTTTTGAAATATTCCTTAATATAAACACATAAAGAACCAAAAAACAGTGTTTTTAAAGCAAACATTTATATAGTCTGTAAGTTGATGAGTTTTGTGATAATCACAACAACAAAATTAAACAAAAACGCACCAAAACTAAATTATCCTGAATATGAAAGCAAAAAAATATTCCACAATTACGCAGAACAGCGAATTCCAATGATTAACGGTGAAAGTTACGATCGGTTTGAATATTTTCTTTAACTTTGTTATGCAGTATTCAATTTAGTTTTTAATTATATTTAAAATAAATAAGTGAATTGGTAAACATGGGTCGCAAAAAAAAGAAGTGTGTGAAGAAATCAAAAATCTGAACGTTATACATTTTAAAAGTGAATTAACCGAAAATGAAATAGCCGAACTAGTTGATAGGCCGCTGACAACTGTCCAATATATTATAAAAAAAATGGAAAGATAAAAAGTCGGTTGAAAATTATCCAAGGTGTGGTCGCCCAAAAGCCCTTAATAAAGCAGACGAACGTTGGTAGTTTCGCCAGGTCAAGAAAGAACCAATAACAAATGCCACGGTTCTCTCCAAAACTGTTCAAGAAAACCTAAATATAGATGTGACACCCCAAACCATTCGAAATTATTTGAAAATCAATGACTACGGGGGAAGAGTTGCGCGCAAAAAGCCATATATCTCTAAAAAAAAAAATAGATTGGAAAGATTAAGGTTTGCAAAAACGTACATAAACAAGCCCGCTGAATTTCGGAATTAGGTGATATGTGCAGATGAGAGCAAATTCAATTTTTTTGGATGGGATGGTAAAGTAAATGGAAGAGCGAATTACTGTGGTAACTGTGAAACATGGAGGTGGAGGCGTTATGATTTGGGGGTGTATGTCGGCAGCAGGAGTTGGAAAAATGGAGCCAAATCGCCAAAACATGGGCCCCATGCAATACATTGACATTTTGAAGAGAAACTTACGAACTAGTGCAGAAAATCTCGGAATCTGAGCGACTTTTCAGTTTTACAAGATAATGACCCAAAGCATTCCGCACTAAATACAAAGCTTTGGCTTTTATACAATTGCCCTGGAGTAATTAAGACTCCTGCTCAGAGTCCAGATTTAAATCCCATACAGCATCTATGGGATCATTTAGAAAGAAGGCTGAGACAGCGCCATTTTACGAAGAAAACCCAAATGGAACAGATACTAATGGAAGAGTGGTACAATATAGACCCATCCATAACAAGAAAGTTGGTCGAATCAATACCAAGACGTTTAAAAGAAGTAATCCGAAGTAAGGGAAGAGCTACGCGGTATTAAAAAGTAATTTTTTGTTTTCAAACTTGGATTTTACATGAATTGCCTAATATTTTTTTTTGCCTTTATTTTTGGAGTAATTCAGTTTTTGTGCTTTTTTTTAGTTTTGTAATTTTTATTATCATAAAACTCATAAATTTACAAACTAAATAAATTATTGCTTTAAATAAATATAGTTTAAAAAAACTAAAAAACACGCTTTTCTCACAATAATGCAGGAATTTTTTCTTCATTATTATTGTTAGTTTATACAAAGAATTATTTTTCACTTTTTAGTTTGATATGCTTTAAAAGCGTGTTTTTTAGTTGTTTTAAACTATATTTATTTTTGATTTTTTAGTTTGATGTGAGAAACCCCAAATTTGTTAAAATATGAACTATGACATGTAGTATTGGTTAAGTAAATCGATAATTAGGCAGCATTTAATATCTACTCGTAACCTTTCATGATTAATTGTTACATTATTTGCGACCAAGTTCTATTGACGACTTTACGAATTATTACTTCTTAATCGAATCATTTCTTCTAAAGCTTCACTGTTACATGGGGGTTTTACCAGTCAACTTTGAACAGTCTAGTTCTTCAATTCGAATACCGTCCAAAGATCTACAACTACTATGTGCTACATAAGAGCCCAGATAAATTACTGCATGTTCTACTGTACAACCTTGCATCTTATGAACGGTCGACGCCCAGCTCAGTATGCTATTTAAATGTCACCAAAACTAGTTTTATATAGATGTTGCATACTTTTAAGCGCATCTTTTTGGTGAGCTGCTTAAACTTACTATCGCCTTTCTACAGTGTCGCTCAAGTATTCTAGGTTGCAGTACCACTTAAAAAAGTAACAAACATTCATACATACATACAAGTGAAGCTAATAAAAGCGTATTAATAAAAACACTGATTTGGTCTTTTATTTGTTTATATTATGGAATATTTTAAAAATACATAGAAAAATGCATATGTCGAATACTTTTTTTGGCCAGTGTACATACATATGTACATAAACAGCCACATGCATTTATAGAGACAGGTGTAAAAGAAAATGGCGCATCCTGGTGGCATTGATCCTGACTCTCCTGGTGGTCTGAAAAAAAATAAAAAAAAAAAAAAAATTCTTAATCAGTAAGGATGCTGTTATAGTCCGGGAACACGAAAATTTTTTTTTTTTTGAAAAATGGCGACTACCTGAAAATGAAAAACATTTTTTACGCTTTTTTTTTGAAATTCCTGATTTTTTTTTTACATATTAAAAAAAATTTTTTGACACGATTCTGGGAGGAACGATAAAGAAGGTTCACACAAAACTTCAAGTAAATCGGTTGTATAGAACTTGAGATAATGCCGGTACCGTGTGGAAAAGAGTAGTTTCGAGAAAAACACGTTTAAAAAACCTATCTACCGGGCTAGGTACTGCGTCACTAAAGTAACTGTAGCTCTTAAAATAATTTTAATTTTTAAAAATCCTTTGGAGGATATGTTCTTTAGGGTCTAAACTTTAAATATATGAAAAAAACTCGAATTTTTTAAAAGTCTAAAGTAGAATACCCCCTTAAACACCCACACACTCACATGTATTGAATAAATGTAAAAAACAACCTCATGTGGTATGTAGTACATACCAACATACACATATATTTAATTAGATAAGTAAGATTTCCAAAATAGTATATAAAGTTTAAAAATACAAAATAAAAATTTAGAATGTATATGTTCTTACTCAAGAGAAATCTTTACTTTTTCCCCAATAGCGGTAAGAATTTAAAGATTCTTTCTTGAGTTCAAAGTTTGATAGTACAAATCAAACAATCAGTTTTTCGTGCTGAATTATTTTTCGCATTGGTGGCCTTCTGCTGGATTTATCAAGAGAAGGTATAGCCGGTAACGAAATAGCTGATGAGCTCGCCCGCTTCGCGGCATTCACCTACATGTTAGAATCTTAACCCACGAAATCCGGAATTGACCCGGATTTTATCCGGCCAAGGGCTGTTTTTTTGGCGATCTAACCCGGTTTGGATCGGTGAGTATTAATTTAAGTTTTTTGTCACTATGGCAACTACTTGTTGTTGTTTTTACGGTTATCAATCCCCGTCAGGATGGTAGGGGTTATCCATGTTGTCGTCGACGTCATCTAGCGTGAGGCCCAGAAAACGTGCATTTTCGACGGGGTCGGACCAAAGGAAAAGGGTTGTTAGATGAGTAGGGTTGGCAGGGCATGCAAAGAGGTGGTCAATGTCATGCGGAGACTCGTTGCAGGCAGGACATATATTGGATATGTCGGGGTCTATTTTGGATAGGAAGGAGATTATCGTGCTACAATATCCAGCACGAAGCTGTGCTAGGGTCACTCGCGTTTCTCGCGGCAACTTGAGCTCTTCGTCTGCGATGGGTAGTGGTTTATCTCCAAGAACGCCATTCACTGGCAGGGAGTCGGTGAAGGTGTTGATAGCTTCACTGTGAATGGCGGTCTGTACCTGTCGGAAGTTAGTTGCCTCTGAAGTTCGGTCGGCGTACTGTACGATGTCGTCGACGTAGTTAAGGAAAGGCTTCTTGATGCTGCTAGAAGACGGTTCCTCTCCAAGCAGGTGGCAGCAAGGGTGATTTCTACGAAAACATCCCAGCAGGAAGTACTTGGAGAGGAGTTCATTATGCTCCTTAACTGGAAGCATAAGCGTCTCATTGTGTAGCTGTTCGACGAGAGACATCAAGAAGCATCCTGCCCTGGTCCAGAGTACAGTGTTCTCGCAGCAAAAAAGAACCTCCACGGTCCACAGGAGCTCAAACAGGCAACATAACTTCCAGTCTGACTTGTCAACCCAACCTTCATCCCGCTCCAATCCTCGCGCCAAAACCACTCCGCAACTCCTGGTTCCCCGCACAATCTGTTCCGTGGGTTAGACCATCATAGGCCGGAAAATCACATCAGCCAAGTGCAATTCTTGCACTAGCTGGTGTCACTCCGGGAAGTGTTCTGGCCTGAGTACCACGCGTGAGTAGTTTGTGTCGCACGTTGCCCTATGCTGCAAGAGTCTGCCCCGCAACACTCAACAATGGCGTCGCCAAACAAGACCACAGTGCGACAGCCGCCACTCCCTCATCCCCAGGATCACCTTCAAACTCGAATCCGACAATTCCACTGCAACGGACTGCAGAGTAAGATACTTGGCAGGGATACTACCCTAGAACGTCAGGGTATGGCTATCCAGTCAGGTGATGTCGAGCTCCCCCTGTTACTTGTTGCCCTGCAAGATATTACCCGAATATAAGTGTGCTACTTCGTGGCGAAAACCATTTAGTACTAGGCGATTTTAACGCGTTTCTTTGGCAATCCTACCTGTGAAACGATGGTAGGGTGATGGAGCTGGCGGAACAGATTAAGGATACAGCATTCTGCAAAATGAATGACAAAGCCCCCACTAGAATTATGAGCACCTATAATAGCTCGCCCGATATTACCAATGCTAGTGGTGGTCTGATAAATAGCACAACTTGACGACCTCTGATATCTCTCGCATCAGATCACCTGCCCATAATTACCTCCACCGAGAAACCTCCCGTTTTGGTTTCTGTGGACAACCGTACCTTCGTTAACTTCAACAAAATTAACTGGGTGGGGTTCACAGAATTTACTGAGGATACCTTCACCGGTTTACCCATTCCTAAAGACGTATCCGTTGGCGAACGTCGATTCCGCAAGGTGGTCGCAGCAGTTACCGCTCGCTTCATCCCGGCTGGAGGAATTGCGGAACTCCGCCCTAATTTCACAGCCGAAGCAACGGTTTTAGCTAACAAGCGCGACAGCTTACGCAAGGCCGATCCCGGTGACCCCCAAATAAGGGATCTCAATTTGGCGATTGGTAAATCGGCACAGCGAACGAAATGGATAGATCACTTGAAGTCTTGTAATCTCTCCACCGGTGTGAGTAAGCTGTGGTCTACTCTCAAAGAGACATGATGACGGAATTGAACTTATTCAAGGGCCATGACTCTTCGGAACCGAAGAAGTTCGCGAGCTACTTAAGCCGGCCATTTACACTGCACCCTTCGGTAGACAAAACCAAACCAACAAGAAAGCGAAATCGTGTAAGTCCATTGGCCCTGATGGAATTAAAATTCTTATGTTAAATCATATAGGCTCGACGGGAGTAAGCTACCTCACCAAGGTTCTCAACCTGTCGCTGACTACTCTTCAAATACCTGATGTGTGGAAAGTCAGAAGAGTGATCCCACTACTGAAACATGGAAAATTCGCCAATAAAGGGGAGTCCTGTCGTCCGATAACTCTCCTCTCCCCAGTAGTTAAGGCACTTGAGGCCTTGCTACTCTCGACCTTCCCTCACAACCTAAGCCTAGCTAACCATCAGGATTTCGAAAAGTGTACGGTACCACAGCGCTTAACGCCATAAACGTTTAGATAGTTCGTGGCCTCAACCAGAAACCAGCCTGTGAGAGAACGATCCTCAGAGCGTTGGACTTGCCAAAAGTCTTTGACATAGTCAATCACACAACGTTACTGCATGACTTTGAACAAGCTACGCTCCCTCCAGGACTGAAGAGGAGGACCATTAACTACTTAAGCAATCATCCGTACCGTTTTAAGGAGAAAAATGTAAACTGAGAAACTTTTGTAAACTTTGATTAAACTTTAGTACTAGATTTCTTTAGAGCTGCACAAGAAAATTTACGGCAGGCAATTTTTTTGACCATTTCTTACGCGTTTTTTATATAAAGTTTTTGCATTTCTTGAGAGCTGGAAACTACCCTTAAAACACGAAGTGTAATTAATTCATGAATATTTGATAATATATAGGAAAAACTTAGAGAAACAAAATTAAGGGCTCTTACTACTTCCCAAAAGAGTAGGAAGTTTCGGAATGGCCGGTACTCAATACAATCTTATGGATTAGAGAATTTCCGACTTTATTTTTTTTTAAATTCTTTGAAAATATTTATAGCGGATATTATACGCAATCTTCTACCATATTCATGGTAATTCCTTTTAATCGAAATGTGAGACCAAAATAAAAATATCCATGCAACACGCTTTCAGTGTTCCGTAGCCGAACCTCACAAACAATGCAATGCTGAACTCTTTTTCCTCGTGTGAAAGCATAGAGTGTCAAGAGAAGAAAATTTGGCGATAAAGAGCGAAACTGAACGAATCAAGTGGAATTAAAAATTGGGCTATATGGAAAGTACGTTGGACGAGCCCTGGGATATGAGATTTCACCAAAAAGTGGGTGGTACCACGCCCACTGTCCAATTTATACCACGGTCCCTATAAAGCCTTGTTATCGATTTATAGCGCTTTCAGTAGTTTTGAACATTACCTTTATATGGGGAGTGAGCGGGGTTTTCATCCGATTTTATTTATTTTAACACTATCGGTAAGAGTTCTTGAAATATTCGCGCTGGGCAAATGGGCTGTTGTAGCTTTAATGGTTTAGGGTGCCCGCAGAGTGGGCGCTTAAAGCCGAGCCGAGCGGAAATTCACGTGTTGCGTAAATGGGAAAATGCGCTCGGCTCGGCTTTAAGCGTCCACTTTGCGGGCACCCTTAGGAGGTATCTCCACTACACATATTAGAAAGCGGGGTCACGCTCACTTTTTCATAATTTTTTATCCACAGGTGCCCGTTACTACTACGATCCTCTGCGCCAAATTTCAGTTTTATATCTTAATTTAATGCTTAGTTTTGGCACTTTCTAGGGCAGTGGACCGATTACGCCCATCTACGAATTCGATTTTTTTGTACTAAGGAGCCTGCATACCAAGTTTCATCAAGATATCTCAACTTTTACTCAAGTTACAGCTTACACGAACGGACGGACAGAAGGACAGACAGACAGTCAACCGGATTTCAACTTTTCTTGTCATCTTGATCATTTATATAAACATAACCCTATATCTATATCTCGTTTAGTTTTATGTAACGTACAAAACTAGGAGAAACTTTAGTATACCATCCCACGATTTCAGGGTTAAAAGTGGTTTGGTTGGATAGAGCTGATGCTCCAGACGGGCACATCGAAATATTCCTCGTAGATGCCGGCAGTTCCCGAAGATATTTTGCGTCTACTCCGAGGGCTTGTAAAGCTTCCACATACGTAGCAGAACAACGATTAGGCCAATTAGACACTTATCCATTTTAATTTATTTTCTTAATATACAAGGCACTAAAACAATGTTCTTTCCGCAAGGTCAAAGTCAAATTAACTACTGCAATCTATGCTTAAATTTTGACTCTTAGGCAAGTATTTAACGTTTCTTTCAAACGTTTCTTGTTGTTATTTCTTGTCAGTGCAGTGGTCAAAACTTGACTCGTTGCTTGCTGATTTGTGTTGGACATTGATAGATGAGTCTTATTAAATTTAATTTAAATATTGTGTACAAATTTATGATACTTATTGATAACACTTATGAAATACAAAAAAAAAAATAAAATAGCACACAAACATAGTTAGTGTAGCTTTTTTAAAAAATACAAATTTTGTTAAGCTTTTTTTCTAATGGTTAGTTTGCTCAGAACGTTGTCTTTGCTAAGTTTCTTACTATTACAAGATGTCACTTAACGTATAAGTATCAAAGAGTAAATTAAAATATTGACGAAACGTGAGGGAAAAAACATTAAAAATATGGATTAAATTTCAGTTTTTTCGACATGTTGGCTATAAGGACACAAAAAACATTGATTTTGGGGTTTACAGTCATCTAAGAATTTAAAGACGGACTTATTCTGAGAAGCTTTGCCAAAGAAAGTTTACCAAAAAAGTTAGAGACCGAAAAAAATGTGCCTTTATCTTACAATGGGCCACTTTGATGAAAAACTTCAACAACAATTTTTGTATGAAACCATGATTGTAACTCAAAAAAGTAATGATGCAGTTCAATTCGTAGGACCCGAAATAGGGGATGTAATAAGTGTTGCCATAATTACACATTTATCAAACGAATAAAAGTGAATATAGAAACTCAAACGCGGGAAACAAATAACATCAGAAATAAATGACACCTCGGCTGGTTGACGCTCCGACACAATATATTTAAATACCTTAAGTTATATCTTTATCAATTTAAAACTTATATTACTTACCTGATGAATTTGCACTCATTTTATAAAATATACCATAACTTTTAATAATTATATATTTTAAATTTTATATACTTTAAATTTGCATTTATTGTATATTGTAATTAAAATACACCTTAGCTTTTTATTATTATATTATATATTTATATATATTTTAAATATTATGCACTTTAAATGTGCATCCGTTATAGAAAATGTAGTTTAAAAAGGGGAAACGCGGAATTGATAAATGTGAAGATAATGACAAAACGGAAAAAGAACGGTACCTTGTTTAGTTGTAACAATATCCGTTATAGAAAATGTGGTTTAAAGAGGGTGATATACCCTACTTAACATAACTTTTAGATTTCCTTTGTGCAGTGGCAGCCTTCGGCCGCGCTTAAGAAAACTCCGACGGTTCCCGCACCAGAGTAAACATTAGTCCATTCGCGTCCCACTTCCTTCTGCATTGGCGGTCTTCGGTCGCGCTTAAAAAAAAATAACCGTGGCCGATCCATCACCGGGATGTGTCAGGTTTGTTTTTTTGTTTTGAGTAAAACTCCTTTTAGGCGTTGGCGGCCTGCCCGATGAAAAATCATAATATATCAAGAAAAGGGGCAATGATTTATACATTTGGGGTATAATCCTATTTTTATTCATTTTTATTCGTCTGATAAATGTGTAATTATGGCAACCTTATTATCTGTCCGCACGGAATACGTTTGTTATTGTGCATGGAATTAAATTTGTGTAAAATGGAAATGGAGGATGGCGTCATGAGTAGAAGTTCACACAAGTGAGGAAAGTTCTCTGATCGCCATTCACTTGGGAGTGGCCAGAAACGATTCTTTTACATATGACTCAAGCAGCTCACGACTTCCGGTCTTTGACCAAGTATCCTCTGGGTAGTCTAAGAACATCCGTTTGAAGGCGAGCTAAAGTGAGAAAGCGAAATATCCCCTACTTAGGGTTGTGCGCTGGGTTTGGGACCCGCCACGTGAAAAAAAAACACCCCCAATGAAAACCAACAGTCAGCCTCGGATGAGAAACTCCCCTTTTGATGACGACCATGGCAAGCGAAATAAGAACTACGAATTGAGGGCATGCACCTGGAATGTCCGGTCTCTTAATTGGGAAGGTGCCGCTGCCCAGCTGGTTGATGTCCTCGTGAAAATAAAGGCTGACATCACCGCTGTCCAAGAAATGCGATGGACGGGACAAGGACAGAGACGAGTAGGTCCTTGTGGCATTTAATACAGTGGCCATAGAAAGGAGCGCAAGTTTGGTGTGGGATTCGTGGTGGGAGAGAGACTCCGTCGCCGAGTACTATCATTCACTCCGGAGAATGAACGTCGAGGTAGGCGAGGTACGCCTATGAAAGCTGCCCCGCCACGATATCAAAATCGTGCTTGGCGACTTTAACGCCAAGTCTCCGGGGAAACTTTAGTATGCCATCTCACGATTTCGAGGTTAAAAGTGGTATGGTTGGATAGGGCTGATGCTCCAGATTAAGAAAATATATAATTGTTGCCGCCGCAAACTTATAGTTCTCGAAATATTTGTTTTTAGAGTTGAAAATTTTGCAAACTTTATCTTGCAATTTCTCGATTTCTAGTAATTATTTGTTTTATATTATGCACTTTTTATGCACTTACACTTCATTACATTGTTTCTATATATTTATTTTTTGTTAATTATTTACATATTTGCTTAAAATAAGCATTTTATATTTTATACACATTTCATTACATGCACAATAACAAAAGTATGCTGTGTTGACAGCTATTAAGTGTTGCCATAATTACACATTGATCAAACGAATAAAAATTAATTAAAAAACTCAAACTCAGGAAACAAATAACATCTGAAATAAATTGTCCATTGTAATAAAAAAAAGTTTTAAGGTTATATGTATTTTTAATTGCATCTAATAATTTAAGAGAAGGATCAAAATGATTATTTGCAATATTTTTCCTTCAAACTGAAGGAAATTGAAAAATTAAATTGGAGCAAATGCAGTTTAAAGAGAATGATATACTCTATTTAACGTACAAGTAACTTTTAGATTTCCTTTGTGCATTGGCATCCTTCGGCTGCATTTAAAAAAACCCTGGCCGATCCCACACCAGGGTAAACATTAGTCCATCCGCGTCCCACTTCTTTCTGCATTGGCGAACTTCGGCCGCCCTTTAAAAAAATAACCCTGGTCGAGCGAATACCCACGGTGACTGAAGTACTTTCGCGTATTACTTCTTTCTGCGTTGGCGGCCTTCGGCCGCGCTCTAAAAAAATAACCCTGGTCGAGCGAATACCCGGGGTGACTGAAGTACTATCGCGTAATACTCCTTTCTGCGTTGGCGGCCTTCGGCCGCGCTTTAAAAAAATAACCCTTGTCGGGCGAATACCCGGGGTGACAGAAGTACTTTCGCGTGGTACTCCTTTCTGCGTGGGCGGCCTTAGGCCGCGCTCTAAAAAAATAACCCTGGCCGAGCGTATATTCGGGGTGACTGAAGTACTATCGCGTGATACTCCTTTCTGCGTTGGCGGCCTTCGGCCGCGCTTTAAAAAAAATAACCCTGGTCGAGCGAATACCCGGGGTGACTGAAGTACTTTTGCGTAGTACTTCTTTCTGCGTTAAAAATAAAAAAATATATTGAGTTTTTGTTATAAAGTGGTTACATTTTTTGGTTACTATGCACTCATATTCAAACAAAATTTAAGTTTTCGTTATAAAATGGATAAATTTAGGTTATTATATCAGTCAGCGATTTCCATTTATTTTTATGATACATTGGTTTGTATTTTATGTGACAATATATATATTATTACATTTAAAATATGAGTTTGAGTGCATAATAACCAAAAAATATAACTACTTTATATATAAAAATCAAATTTTGTTTCAATATGAGTGCCTGATAAACGAAAAATATAACCACTTTATATCTAAAACTCATATTTTACTATAAATATAATAATATATATATTGTCACCTAATATACAAACCAATGTATCATCAAAAATAAATGGAAATCGCTGACAGATATAATAACCAAAATTTATCCATTTTATAATGAAAACTGATATTTTGTTTCAATATTGGATATAAAGTGGTTTTATTGCGTTTGCGGTACCTATGTATAACCCAACTTAGACGTTGGCGGCCTGCCCGATCAAAAATCATGATATATCAAGAAAAAGGGCAATGATTTATATATTTGGGGTATAATCCTATTTTTTTATTAATTTTTATTCGTTTGATCAATGTGTAATTATAGCAACACTTAATAGCTGTCAACACAGAATACTTTTGTTATTGTGCATGTAATGAAATGTGTATAAAATATAAAATGCTTATTTTAAGCAAATGTGTAAATAATAAATAAAAAATAAATATGTAGAAACAATGTAATGAAGTGTAAGTGCATAAAAAGTGCATAATATAAAACAAATAATTACTAGAAATCGAGAAATTGCAAGATGAAATTTGCAAAATTTTCAGCCCTATCCAACCATACCACTTTTAATCCTGAAATCGTGGGATGGTATATTAAAGCCGACCCGAATCTCCTCTATCCGTTCATACCTATCATAACCACCATTTCCAGACAAACGCCCGCAATTTCATTTCATTAGGCGGTTGCTTTTCTAAATTTAACTCATATTTAAGATAACACAATTATTTGCATTCCTCGCTCTTGTTTTATTTGAGGCTGTGTAATGTAGTGCTTCGAAAAAAGTATTGGTTTTTAGCATATACGAACCCTTTAAATAATTATTTTTCAACCGCTTTTGTATTAAGCGAGTACTTCGCTTTATTCTTCATCTCCATGTATATTTTTAAAATATTCTTTAACATTGTGTTGAATGTAGAGATAGTTCATTATATAAAAGTGATTGAATTTAGACATTAACTTAATTGTTAATGGCCTGAAACCAATCCACGTTAATGTAAATCTCAACCAAATTTCTTTGAATAATCTCCATTTGTGTCAAGATAGAATATAATTAGAAGGGGATACATGTACGTAAGTAAATATATACATATCCAAATACGATAAATTTATTCATTTATTTTCACATATCGGAATTATATTGATGCTAAATAAAACGTTGTGGTGATTTCATAAATAATCTGCTTCATTTTGCATTCACACATTCATTTACCGTATATCTGCTACTCTATAGAACTATGTATATAATTTGCGAAACGACCTTTTTCACATTGCTTGATCATGACCCCTGCGAAGGAGGATTTAACACCAACTTTGTTAAACTATCATCGCTTTATATGGATAGCGAAATCAAATATATATATCAACTCCGCAAACTAAATATTTAACTATCGAATTATTGAACACTTCCGGAAATTAGATATTCGGAAAATTTCTAATCTATCGATAACACAATCGGTTTTAAAAATGAATACATACACTAGAAACAAATGAATTAGCTAGAAGTCACGGGGCATCTCGACAAGCAAAAATTTATTGTATACCTACTGTATTGTACGTATTGCCTGTGGATACTCCATATTGCTTAACTTAGTATGCCATGCGTTGAACACACTGACCGCGACAGACTGTAGCAGCAACACAGTGAACTGAAAATGGCAGAGATAAAGAGATGTCCAACTCTTCAATTGCCAAACATCAATTGCCAAACATCAAAACCACCTAAACTCTGACAGTTGACAGGATTGGGGAGGTTTTGACGTTTTGAAATTGGAATGACTGGAACGGCCAGATTGAAATTATACCAAAAATATATGTGAACGGAGGAATTTGTTGCCGCCGTTCAAGATCGCTAATAAAAATTTAAAACAATAAAAATCAAAGAAAACGCGAAATTTATATATATTTCATGGAGCGTTTTGTAATTTGATGCGCATTAGAATTAATGATAGCCAAAAAGTGCTTAGAATCATTTCCAATCCTAGAAACTGAAAAGCTTTAACGAACTGGTAGAGGGAACTATTGGGTTAAATTTACTTTGCCTTCAGTACAACATAATAGAGGTATTCTCTTGCTCTTGCAAAACCCTTGCACGGTGCACGTATTGCAGATATTTTCTCTTGGTGCACCGGCACAACAACAAACATACGCGGAAAATTATTTGCAATGGTTGTAAAATATGTCAGACCAAAACCTGTGTTTATTCTCGTGCAATGACACGTGAAAAAGTAATTGCAACCTTGTGCTAGTTGCCATTTTACTTAAATACATATTTTGACGTTAAATTGTTGAGGAAGGTAAATTTTAAATAGATTTTATAATTTCTATTTAAATTATAAAGATTTGTTACAGTTTTTTTTGTTAAGAATGAATGCAGAAGGTGCACCAATTCACAATAGCCATGCACAACAGTCATTTACAATAAATTAACCGAATCAGTCGTTCATATATCCTTAGATTCTGCAATGGGTGCTCTCGTGAACTTCTATATTTCGGTATAGGATTTTTGCAATCTGCAATCTTGCAAAAGCAAGAGGATCCCCCTAATCTATTTTCTTGATCTCTCTGGTCATCAGTGCAACCAGTATGTGAGGTGTGCAGCTCTTCGCACCTTTGAGTGACTGCGACGACCTATCGGCATCGTAAATTCTAATTAATCAAAGAGATAGTTATCTCGCACTTTGCAGTAAACGGTCACAATCACTAAGGATCAACACAAAAAAGAGCATAAAACTTGAAATGTCACTATCACAAAGCTTCCGATGGTTGTCAAATCACAAATATGATGCTTGTGTTACTTAACGACAATTGTGTAACTTAAAATTTATGAATCTACATAACTGAAATAATTCTTTCAATTTGATTCTGATTGGCGGAAAAACTGAAGTTTGCTAAATTATATTTATTTTTACCTCCTGAGAATAGATATGTTGTTAGAAAGATGGAAAAATTTTAAGAAACTATTCTCTCAATATGATTTTGGAACGTCAAAGGACACATCGAAGGAAAAAAAGGATCCGAGCATTTTCGCATTTATTCACCTTTTAAATATTTTGTGGATTTCCACAAATAATTTAAGAACAAAATTAGCCAATTCGGTCCAGTTCCTCTCGAGCTTTGGCGAGACTAACCAACAGCATTCTTATATAGTACAAGGGGTTTTTGCCTGGTAGAGAGTCTGCCTTGCAGGTATAAACCATTTTCAAATTATCTTGTTTATTTGTAACAATATTTTAAACTTTGAAAATATATGTATGTTGACTCATGCAAATTATTTTTCTACTCCATTTTTCAATTTGGTAACAAAATGTTTTGCTTCCTAAAGGCCTCAACCTCATTTTACTACATTTTAGGGTTCTGATCAGCTTCATTTTTGTGAAATCGCCACATAATATTATAATTTACTTAAATTAACTCATTCAAACCCCAACTTATTTTTATATATAAGATTGCCAATTTTGGGCAACGTGCTGGCCCACTACTACTAGGCTATTTACATTTGATATAAATACGTATTAATATTTGATCAAACCTTTTGAAGAAACAGTTTATATTTATTTAAGAATTGAATCCATACAGTGTATCTGTCGTATATCACGTAAACAAAATGTGTGCAAGTTTATCTTCTCTGTAATGTAAAAATTTAAAGTACCAAAATTTTAGACTTTTTTCAATAAAGTGTTTAATTTAAAGATCATATTATTGTTTTCAAGTTTATTATATGTTTTTGCTATTATTATTTCAACTTCCTGCCTAAATACAAAACTGCAGAGGATGACAAGAATTTTTCTTATTAAAGTATAATTCTGTATTGAATGGTATAAATAATAGCATATATCATTGCATAATTATGAATAGATAACATATTTTATAACATACTTGTTGTGTATGCCGCCCTTCTTTTAAACTCGTTTATTCCTGAATGCAATCTGTATTCGTATTTGTAATTTGTCAAAATGTTACAAAGCTCGGAAGCTGGTTAAAATCCTGACATCCGGATTCACCAAAAAATCCAAATTTATCTTTTACCTGTCAGACTTATAACTTTTGTACCTAAGTCTAAGTAAAATTTAAACGAATTATAATTATTATCTATACAGATATGCACTCACGAGGAGAGAAATTTAAATTATAAAATATAATGTTAATGTAAAATTTCATTAATTAGAATTAAAAAATATATGTATATTCTATTTACAGGGAACCTGTAGAAAAGCTAGTTATAATAATAAAGATGTAATAATAATAGAGGAACGATAGCTTATTTTAATTTTAAAAATCATTTATATTGATTAAGGTCTAGATATGTTGCAAGTCTCACTGAAGGAGGAAGGCTCCCTACAGAACAGCCATAAACGCATGGGTTTATAACTGGAATCCATGAAAATGTTAAGAACTTCCAGATAAACTTATGAACCTAATATTATCTAGGCAATACAATATAAACAAATGCACATGGATGACAATACAATCTACACATAAAAAATAAAACCAGAATTTTACTATTTTCAATTCTGGGTTTATTATACTATTTTCATCGAAATAGTTCTCTCTAGATTACGTGTCCGGAAGTCTCCCATCAGAAGCCATCATTTTCGAACCGCATGAGCTTAGCCAAAAAAGTTCTGCATTGGTGTACCAGGTTGTTCAACAAGTTCTGTCGTTTGATAAGAAAAAAAAAAAACAATTTTATGATTCAAATACACTTTATTATTCAGTATAATCTCCCTGAACATTAAGACAATGATCCTCCAATCTGGGGATCTCATCCCTAAGGTGAGAATCCGGAAGGTCTACAAAATACGCTTCAACAGCTCTTCATTTGATGAAAAACGCTTGCCACGCATAATTTTTTGAGTTCTGGAAACAAATGGAAGTGCTGGGGGCCAAATCTGGTGAATACGGTGGATGCCGCAACAATTTGAACTTTAACTTTTGGATTTTAGACATCGTCAAAATGCTCTCGTGACACGGTGCATTGTCTTGATGAAAAAGGATTTTTTTCTTCCGCAAACCAGGTATTTTTTCACCAACTTTTTCATTCAACTGGTCTAAAAGTTTGTAATAATATTCATAATTAATTGTTTTAACAGTTTGCAAGTAATCCACAAACATGATTCCTCTTGCATTCCAAAAAAACTGATGCCATAACCTTCTTGGGCGATTTCCGGACATGAACTCGTTTTGAAGCCGAACAACCAGGTTCACACCACTTTTTATCCTCTTGTTTTGATTCAGGATCATGGTGATAGACCCAATCTAATACATAGTGACGAATCGATGCACAAAATCTACTTTATACTAATTAAAGCGCTCCATTCGAATGGTTTTTGCAACTTAAAAAAAAAGAAAAATAAATAGAAATCGGAAATGTTGAACACCAACTTTGACGTGAAATGGAACGAAATCCACAACAGTCATACAATGTCCGACGAGATGGACGAAGGGCAGAGGATATGCAAAAACCGAAAACGGAATGGAATGAACTTGAAAAATAAGGGCAGACATTAAGTTTTTGTGAAAACACATTAACAGAAAATACAAAATAACAAGTACGCAAAAGGCAGTTATTAATGGAGAGATAGCAGATCTGTGTATGAGATCCTCGATGTCATGCGGAGGATATGTGATGAGAAGTACATACAGGCAGAAACACGAGGTGTATGAATGAATGAATGAATGCAGATGAGGAATGCACTGCGACCTTTGGTCTATTGTGCCCTCTCCTTACTCACATTGACTCGCTTAGACCCAGCCCATTGATAAAGTCCAGCACTCCAAGGGCCTTTGATCTGCGTCTACAGACTGCTGGGCAGTCAAACAGCAGTTGCTCCGGGGTTTCAGGCTCCATATCGCAGAAACGACAGCTGGCGCAAGCTGATAGGCCCATGCTATGCAGATGCCTGTTCAGCCTGCAGTGACCAGTGTACCATGCGACCAGTAGCTTGAGTTTGTTCCTTGGGAGGTTTATTATAATTTGAACATCTTCAGGTTGTAACCTCCCATTAGCAGTTTGGCATGTCTCATGCCATGAGCCTGTAGCCAATACTCCTCTCTGCCTACTTTTTCCTCTCTACGTAGCAGCTCCTTTATGGTGTGGGGACCAACCCCCGGAAAGGGTTCGGGTCCTACCATTTTGCTGGAGGCCGTGGAGCGGGCGAGCTCGTCCGCCAGTTCATTACCGGCTATACCTTTATGACCAGGCACCCAGACCAGGTGTACCCGGTTTCTATCCGCAAGGCAATTCAGCCTATGCCTACACTCCTGCACCAGAAGCGATTTGACCTCGTAAGAGGAGACCGCCTTTAGCGCCGCTTGACTATCGCTGAGAATGGCTATCCGCTCATTGCGATAGTTGCGATGGAGGTTTATTTCTATACACCGACTTATGGCATAAACCTCTGCCTGGAAAATGCTCGGGAACTCACCCATGGGTATGGAGAGCCTAGTGCGCGGGCCCTCCGCCATTTTCGAGCCATCGGTGTACCACCTTATAGTACTTTCCCTCAACACCATCTCGAGGTTGGAGTCACTCCAATCGTCTTTGTTGCTGAGGGTAACCTTGAAGGTTACACCACGAGGTGTAAGAAAATCGGAAAAGGGAATTCCATTTTAAATGAAAAAAGATGAAGCGGTATCTAAACCAGAAATTGTCAGCAAAGACGTGAGTGAAATTAGCGTTAATAGATTCAACGAGATTCCGTAGAAAATTCGTAGTGGAAGGCAAAGAAGACACAATTCATTAAATGGAAAACAATAAGACATTGCTTTTATTTATTATTGCGAGGAAATACTAGTGTCTATAGAAAGTGACGAACTGAAGGAACTCGGGATACGCGTAGAAGACATTACCGATAAGAAGAAAACACATTCAATGAAAATGCTAATGGCAGAGATAAAGAGATGTCCAACTCTCCTGTCATTGGAGATGAGACTCATCTACCCGACTTTAAAAGTTCACTAGATAAGAGAGATTTTGACGTTATTGAAACGACTAGGACGGTCCGATTGAAATTCTACCAATTCTCGCCGCCGCTCACCATCACTAATCAAAAATGTAAAACATTGAAAATTAAAAAAAAAATGTGAAATTTGAATGCATTTATCAAATGTTTTGTAATGTGATGCATTATGACATTAATTTTCAATTCGAAAACAGTATAAAAATTATTAAATGAGAGCTAACAAGCTTGAGTCGCCTCATTAAGTATTAAAAGTACAAGAGTTGGTCGACTTCGCCGGGGCCCAAAATATGGTTATCTGTGGTACTAGATTCCAGCACAGGAAAATACATCAAGCTACCTGGCTGTCTCCGGATCGAAAAACCACCAACCAGATCGATCATGTTGTGATAGATGGAAGACACGTCTCCAGTGTTCTAGACGTGCGTACGCTCCGAGGTCCTAACATCGACTCGGACCACTATTTTGTTGCAGCCAAGATTCGCACCCGCCTCTGTGCAGCAAAAAACGCACGTCAACAAACACAAGGAAGGTTCGACGTCGAGAAGCTGCAATCACAATAGACTCGCACTCCTGCTCTCTGAGAGCACTCATCAACAACTCGGTATAAAGGAACTGTGGGACGGCATTTCAAACTCCTTACGTACGTCTGCAAGCGAAACCATTGGTTTTCGGAAAGTGCAAAAGAACAGCTGGTACGACGAGGAGTGCCGTGTCGCAGCGGAGAGAAAACAGGCTGCCTACCTCGCAACGTTACGATCGTCCACAACACGTGCGGGATGGGATAGATACCGAGAGTTGAAGAGGAAAGCGAGATGCATTTGCAGAAAAAAAAGAAAGAGGCCGAAATGCGTGAGTGCGAAGAGCTTGATAAGCTGGCCGACAGGGGTAATGCTCGAAAATTCTACAAAAAAATGTGGCGGCTTACGGAAGGTTTCAAGATCGGAGCATATTCTTGTAGAACCCCCAAAGGAGATCTAGTCACCGATGTCCAGAGCATACTTAAATTATGGACGGAACATTTCTCCAGCCTATTGAATGGCAGTGAACGTACAACGCCAGGAAAAGGCGAAACCGTTTCCCTAATCGAAGACGATGGACCAGACGTTCCATTGCTCGACCAGGTAGAAGTTCGAATAACAATTACCCGCCAGAAGAACAACAAAGCGGCCGGAGCCGATGGATTGCCGGCCGAGCTATTCAAACACGGCGGCGAAGAGCTGGTAATGAGCATGCATCAGCTTCTTTGTAAAATGAGCTATGCCCAATCCATAAAAAGGGAGACCCCACAATCTGCGCCAACTACCGGGGGATAAGCCTCCTCAACATGGCGTATAAGGTTCTATCGAGCGTATTGTGTGAAAGATTAAAGTCCACCGTCAACAAACTGATTGGACCTTACCAGTGTGGCTTTAGACCTGGCAAATCAACAACCGACCAGATATTCACCATGCGCCAAATCTCGGAAAAGACCCGTGAAAGGAGAATCGACACAAACCACCTCTTTGTCGATTTCAAAGCTGCTTTCGACAGCGCGAAAAGGAGCTGCCGTTATGCTGCGATGTCTGAATTTGGTATCCCCGCAAAACTAATACGACTGTGTAAACTGACGCTGAGCAACACTCAAAGCTCCGTCAGGATCGGGAAGGACCTCTGCGAGCCGTTCGATACCAAACGAGGTTTCAGACAAGGCGACTCCCTATCGTGCGACTTTTTCAATCTGCTGCTGGAGGAAATTATTCAAGCTGCAGAACTTCATCGAGCATGTACAATCTTTTATAAGAGTGTACAGCTGCTGGCGTATTCCGATGATATTAATATCATCGGCCTCAACACCCGCGCCGTTAGTTCTGCTTTCTCCAGGCTGGACAAGGAAGCAGAGAAAATGGGTCTGGCAGTGAACGAGGGCAAGACGAAATATCTCCTGAGATATGTTTTCTCCACGTGAGCGTTCTATCTAGGTGAATACCAAGATATGTTACTTCGTTCTCTTGGTAAAATATTGTTTATTTTTACTGCAGGGCACATTTTTGGTCTAAGCGAAAATGTAACATGCTTACATTTCTGTTCGTTCACATTTATACGCCAGTTCGCTAGCCATTTTTCGACAGAACTTAAATGCTCCGCTAATATTCTTGATGCTAAAATGTGGCATTTGTTACGGCTCACTATAGCTGTATCGTCCGCAAAAAAGGGAGCCACAGCATAGTCTTAGCATAACAATGTAAAAGAAGTGCTCTACTCTGCTCCGAGTTTTGTTAGGTAAAAAACTATAGCTGGAGCGGGAGCAAAAAATTAAATTCTGCGCTATGCTCTGGCGTAGCGGTAGCAAAAAATTGAGAGCGGTAGCACAGCAGAGCTAATGAAAATTTTCATGTGCTACAGCTCCCGCATGTGTTTGTTGTTTTTTTTTCTTTTTTTGCTATTTTCTGTCATCTACAAGTACATACATATGTATATAGTATATAAAAGAAAGTCGTTTATAACTTAAGAACGGCTGAATCGATTTGGCTTAAAATTGGTGGGGAGGTAGCTTAGAAGCAGGGTAAGAACATATGATACATTTTACCTCTTTATGCTAAAATTCAATACAACTCATAAATACAAAAATTATATTTCAAATCATAAGCATTTGTTAAAAATTTATGTAAGAATCATTTGAAAAGTTTAGTAATTCAAAAATAGAAAGAAATAAGTAAAAACTGTTATATCCAAACATGCTTAGCATATGGGTTATACTGATTTTGCTCCTTAACCATGTAGCTTTTTTTAAGACGAACCCGTCCGATATATTTAATATCACAACAAAAAATGACATTGAAATTTTCATCGTCAAGGCACTGCGGATACTTTGCTAGATTATTGGTCAAGGAAGCAAATGCATTCATAACAAATCAAACGATATCTAACATAAAGACCTAACGGAATAATTGGAGTGTTGATAAATAGGTTTATTATAGTTTTAGATACACAGAAATCTTTTTGAAGCATTGCACAGAGCTGTGCAATATACATTGAAGTATATGCGTACAATTTCAAACTGATTCACTCTACAAAAGTGACCAGAGCAACAAAGTCGAAACTCACACCGGCGAGGTATTACGGGACTTGATTTTTCCACGAAATTCGCATTCGCACGAAATGTGAAGAAGAAGAGTGAACAATTCTGAGAAACAGAAATTTTCAGGAAATTTTTTTAGTGTATTTCCAAGGAAATTTCGTGACGGGACTGAAAAAAATTAATAGTTAAAAAAAAAAACACCCTAATGTATATAAAAAAGGAAAAGTAATGTAGTTAAAATTAATTTCGAAAAATCATAGTAATTGAGTATTGTAATACATTTGGAATAGATGATGTTTTTGGTAATATAAAAATGGTAAATATTTTACATAATAAAAAAATATATATAATTTATTCAATATTATCTAATTCACTTTATTAATATATTTCTTAAAATATTTTATTTTAGACATATAAAGTCACTTAACGCAATTTGAATTATTCAATTAATTCAAATATTATGACAGAAAATAGCAAAAAAAAGAAAAAAAAAACAACAAACACATTCGGGAGCTGTAGCACATGAAAATTTTCATTAGCTCTGCTGTGCTACCGCTCCCAATTTTTTGCTACCGCTACGCCAGAGCATAGCGCAGAATTTAAAGGTAGAAGACTGATTGGTCTGTATGAAGACGGCTGCGTTAAGTCTTTCCCAGGTTTATCTATCAAGATAATCTGCGACTTTTTCCATGAAATTGGTTATTATCCGAAACTAAGAATTGCATTAAAGAGCAAAGAGAGCACTTCTACAGCAATAATTGGTAACTCAATTAGCATTTTTGTGGAAATGTTATCATGTCTCGGCGATTTTTTTGGATTAAGTTCTTTAATGATACCAATAATTTCAGAAGGTAAAGTCTTAACAGACTCGACCGATTCTTTAGCTGTGTTGGGTAAGATGGACAGCTTAAAGTTGTTCTTTGGAAAATTGGGTTGAAATACCTTTTCTAGGTGATTCGCAAAGCAATGAGCCTTTTCTTCGTCACTTCGAGACCAATTTCCACCCAAGTCTCATATAGGCATGTTGGAGTCAGTTGGTGGCTTCATGGACTTTTGGGCTTTCCCAAGGGAATTTTACTTGTTTGAATTCGGACACAGCTTCTTTATATACATTTCGGTGTTCAATTCTTTCTCACGTTTAAGCGCTTTTTTTAATTTACGTACAGCAGATTTTAATTGAAACTGAGTGGAAGGGGAACGATTTATCTGCCATTCACGTCTTGCACGCATTTTTTCATTTACAAGCATTTCTATTTCTCTGTTAGAGATTTTTCTGTAACCAAACGGCTTATAGCTTTTGTTTGGTGTTGCTAGGACAGCGGCGATGGTTATTATATCATTGACTTCTCTTATGCTTTCGTCAATATCTCTTCCTGTATTTATTTTGTACTCAATATTAATATGGCTACTGACGTATTTTTTATATTTTAGCCAATTCGTTTTATAAGAAGTTAGACCCACTTTTGGATTAACGAATATGGGTTGTTCACACAACTTTATTAGTACAGGAGAGTGATCAGAAGATAGATCAGTACATGTATCAGCTGTTATGTGCGATTTATCCATATTTTTGATTACGGCAAAATCAATTAAATCTGGTATTTTCTTACGATCACTAGGCTTACCAGGAGATATTATTTCAAGGTTATTGTGCCTATTTATAACAGTTTGATACAGCCGTCGTCCTTTCGGATTAATAAGGCGTGAGTCCCAGTACGTGTGTTTTGCTTTGTAATCTCCACCTGTTAGAAGTCTTTGACCTAGTGTTCCAAAAAAGTCTTTAAATTCGATTTCTGTAATTTTAGAACGAGGTGGACAGTATATAGCCGTAAGGTTTAAGTCACGACCCCGATTTTTTAGTACTATTGTTGTAGCTTGTAATTGTGATGTAGCATGAGATTCCACAGCATAGTGGTTTAAACGATTTCTAATCAACACTGCCGTGCCACCATGCGCTTTTCCATCAGGATGATTTGTAACATATAGTCTAAATCCCGGTATATTGAAATTATTTTTATTTCTTATATGAGTTTCTAAAAGAAGCATTACATCTATATTCTTTTCTGACAGAATCTGATAATATCTAATTTATGTTGGTTAACACCGTTAGCATTCCATATACAGATATTTAGTAAGCTCATTTTTTACTTAATAAATTTTGCACCATTTGATTTTGTGATTTGATGAAATCTTGGATCATGTTTTGCATGGTAGACATAAATTGTGTCATACACTGTGTAAGATTTATAATCATAGTTTCAATACCTCCATTTGGAGGATTTTGCGGCAGTTGCATTTGCACAGTGTTGCCTTTCACTACATTTGCATAGCTTCCTTGCATATTATTATTGTTAGAAGTAATAGGATTTGATATTTTTTCTGAGGTTGCTATAATTTCATTACGGCGTTTGACAAGAAAAGGAACTGTTTTATGCCGCTATCTCTGAATTTGGTATCGCCGCAAAACTAATACGGCTGTGTAAACTGACGTTAAGTAATACCAAAAGCTCCATCAGGATCGGGAAGGACCTCTCCGAGTCGTTCAATATCAAACGAGGTTTTAAAAGTGTTGGTTCCCTTTCGTGCGACTTCTTCAATCTATACGTGAAGAAAATAATTCGATCTATAAAGCTAAATAGAGAAAGTACAATCTTCTACAAGAGTGTGCAGCTGCTGTCTTATGCCGGTGATATTCATATCATTGGCCTTAACCCTTGTACCCTTAGTTCTGCTTTCTCCAGACTAGATAAGGAAACGAAGCAGATGGGTCTGGTTATGAACGAGGGTACGACGAAATATTTCCTGTCATCCAACAAACGGTCGTCGCACTCGCGACTAGGCCCTCATGTCACTGTTGACAATTATAACTTTGAAATCGTAGATAATTTCGTCTATCTTTGAACCAGTATCTGCAACAACAACAATGTTTGTCTTGAAATCCAACGAATATTAACTCTTGTCAATAGGCGCTACTTCGAACTGAGTAGGAAATTGAGAAGTAAAGCCCTCTACTGACGAACAATACCCAAATTCTATAAGCCATTCATTATTCTCATATATGATGCAGAGGCATGGACGTTGACAACATCTGATGAGTCCACTTTACGAGTTTTCGAAAAGAGGTTCTGTAGAAAATTTATGGTCCTTTGCACAATCATGATCGCGAATATCACAGCCGATAGAACAACTGTACGAGATACACGACGACAATGATGAATTAAGAGCCGGCGGCTTCGCTGGCTGGGTCATGTCGTCTGAATGGACGAAAACACTCCGGATCTGAAAGTATTCGACGCAATACCCGCCGGAGGAAGCAGAAGAAGAGGAACCCTCGACTCCGTTGGAGAGATCAGGTGGAGAAGGACCTTGGTATCTCGAATTGGCTTCAAATTGCGAAAAGAAGAAACGATTGGCGTTCTATTCTTAACTGGGCTATAACAACAGCCAGTCGTTTATTCTTTTCGCTACGTGGGGCCAATTGGATATTCCAAGCGTAGCCAGGTCCTTCTCCACCTGGTCTTTCCAACGGAGTGGAGGTCATCCTCTTCCTCTGCTTCCCCCGGCAGGTACAGCGTCGAATACTTTCAGAGCTGGAGTGTTTTCGTCCATTCGGACAACATGACCTAGCCAGCGTAGCCGCTGCCTTTTAATTCGCTGAACTATGTCAATGTCGTCATGAATCTCATACAGCTCATGGTTCAATCGAATGCGATATTCGCCGTGACCAACGCACAAAGGACCATAAATCTTTTATCTCGAAAACTCGCAACGTCATCATCAGTTGTTGTCATCGTCCAAACCTCTGCACCATATAGCAGGACAGGAATTATGAGAGACTTATAGAGCTTGGTTTTTGTTCGTCGAGAGAGAACTTTACTTCCAATTGCCTACTCAGTCTGAAGTAGCACCTGTTGGCGAGAGCTATCCTGCGTTGGATTTCCAGCATGACATTGTTGGTGGTGTTTACACTGGTTCTCAAATATACGAAACTATCTACAACTTCAAAGTTCTGTCAGCAGTGCCGTGAGTGCCAAGTCGCGAATGCGACGACTGTTTGTTTGACGACAGGAGATATTTCGTCTTGCCGTCGTTCACTGCCAGACCCATTTGCTTTGCTTCCTTGTCCAGTCTGGAGAAAGCAGAACTAACGGCGCGGGTGATGAGCCCGATGATATCAATATCATGGATTGGACAGAGCACACTTAAATTCCAATCATTGGGCATGCTTTTGTCCGACCATATTTTGCAAAGAAGCTTCTTATCAGTTCTTCGCCGCCGCGTTTGAAGAACTCTGCCAATAGTCCATCGGCCTATTCGAACATCTCCATAGTCGGGCAATGGAACGTCTGCCCCATCGTCATCGATTGGGGAATCGGGTTCGCCTTCTCCTGGCGTTGTGCGTTCACTGCCATTCAGCAGGCAGGAGAAGTGTTCCGCCCATAATTTTAGTATGAAGCCTTCAGTTAGCCGCCGCATCTTTTCGTAGAATTTTCGAGCATTACCCCTGTCGTTCAGCTTATCAAGCTCTTCATACTCACGCCTTTTGGCCTCTTTGTTTTTCTGCCTGCAAATGCGTCTCACTTCCCTCTTCAACTCTCGGCATCTATCCCATCCCGCACGTGTTGTGGTCGATCGCAACGTTGCGAGGTAGGCTGTCTGTTTTCTCTCCGCTGCAACACGGCACTCCTCGTCGTACCAGCTGTTCTTTTGCATTTACCGAAAACCAATAGTTTCGGTGGCAGCTGTACGTAAGGAGCTTGAAATGCCGTCCCACAATTCCCTTATACTGAGTCGTTGACGATTGCTCTCAGAGAGCAGGAGTGCAAGCCGAGTAGAAATAGTCAAATAAAACCAGAATGAAACTGATGACAGTCTGTCAATTTTATTGCCCTCCCAGAGGTAAGATATTACTGCACAGCTTGTCATTTTCCATTTGTTGCAGCAAATTATAAAATTTGCTTACACCGTAGGAAATTTTTCCGCCCCAACCAAACACAAAGAAAAATGTTTCCATTTGGCACACAGCATTACAAGTTAAAATGATGCGAAAGTCGGTGGTGTAATGTCCAATTTTAATGTGTTTTGATATTTTGTAATTAAGCCTTATTTGACAAGAGCTTGGATATAAAACTACTTAAAATGACTAAATTAGTAATATTTTAAAATTTTCTTGGTACGTGTATACATATTCCGTATAAAACAGTCTGCATTAATCCAACTAATGGTGCACAAAATAGGATTTTATTTTTTTGCCATGTTCACAATTCCGTCATGTTGAAAACTGTTGAGGGGTTATGTGAATGACTTTCGCAGTTCAAACGGTATTTAGTAAGACATTATGGACAGTATAGTTTAAAAAATTCTTAATTGATCAACAATAACCTTGTTTTTAAAATTTCTGTATCATGTTGTCATTTCGAAAATTATGTATTTTATTAAAAAAAAGATGTTCATAGTACTGGCATATTTGGCTGTACAGACAATTATTGTTTTATGCAAATTTTAGAAGTCAGCAAACAACAAGTCAAAATTCATTCATTCCAGCTTAAAGGGTAGTTTCCAGCTCTCAAGAAATGTAAATATAGAAAAATGCTTAAGAAATGGTCAAGAAAATTTTCTGCGGTAAATTATCTTTCCTGCGGTAAATTTTCTTGTACTAGTATGCAGTTCTAAAGAAATCTAGTACTAAATATTGATACATTTTTTCAATAAAATGCGAAAGTGGCAACGCTGGTTTTGCGAAGAAACATGAAATCAACACTTGTTTCTTGAAGGAAATTCAAAGCAATCGTTAAATTCATCCTAAATTAGTTAAAATCAATCTCATGAAATATAGTTCATTTTGAAATGTTCCTTGAATCGCAATGAAAATGTTTGTATACTTACACACATAAGTATATTTTCTTTGTTTATTTTTTTCATAAAGCGTAACTTGCTGTCAAATTTACTAGACTACAGCTCAAGAAATAAACAAATTTTGAGTATTTACTTGAGAGCTGGAACCTTACCTTAAATGGACAAGTTCTTGTTTGGAAATACTCAGTACTGAGATCCAGGCACGTAACATCAAAGAAACTGAATAAGAAAGGAGGTTAATGTCGTCATATATCTCATACAGCTCATCGTTCCATCGAATGCGATATTCGCCGTGACCAGCGCGCAAAGGACCATAAATCTTTCGCAGAACTTTTCTCTCGAAAACTCGCAACGTCGACCCATCAGTTGTTGTCATCGTTCAAACCTCTGCACCATAACTAACGGCGCGGGTGTTGGGCCCAATGATATCAATATCATGGATTGGGCAGAGCACACTTAAATTCCAATCGTTGGGCATGCTTTTATAGGGTTTGCCTTCTCCTGGCGTTCTACGTTCACTGCCATTCAGGAGGATGGATTAGTGATCCCTCCATAATTTAAGTATGCTCTGGGCATCGGTCACTAGACCTTTGGGGGTTCTACTAGAGTATGTTCCGGTCTTGTAACCTTCTGTTGACCGCCGCATTTTTTCATAGAATTTTCGAGCATTACCCCTGTCGGCCAGCTCATCAAGCTCTTCGTACTCACGCATTTCGGCCTCTTTCTTTTTCTGTCTATAAATGCGTCTTGCTTCCCTCTTCATCTCTCGGTATCTATCCCGTATTGTGGTCGATCGTAACGTTGCGAGGTAGGCAGTCTGTTTTCTCTCCGCTGCGACACGGCACTCCTCATCATTTTAGCTGAGAGTGGCGGATGTGCATCTTGGCTGCAACAAGGTAGTGGTGGTTGTTGGGACCTCGGAGCACTCGCCCGTCTCAAACACTGGAGACGTGTCTTCCGTCTATGACAATATGATCGATCTGGTTGGTGGTTTTTCGACCCGGAGACAGCCAGGTGGCTTGATGAATTTTCTTATGCTGGAATCTAGTACCACAGATAAACATATTTCGGACCCCGGCGAAGTTGATCAGCCTCGCTCCATTTGGGGATATTTCGTCGTAGAGGCTGAATTTACCGACCGTAGTGCCAAATATACCTTCTTTGCCCACCCTGGCGTTAAAGTCGCCAAGCACGATTTTGATATCGTGGCGGGGGCAGCTCTCATATGTGCTCAAAGCGGTCGTATAAGGTATCGTTGGTCACATCGTCCTTTTCTTCCGTCGGGGCGTGGTTCAACTCAGACAAATTGTGAAAGCGGAGAAGCTGAAGGTATGGGCATACTATTATCTCTTGTACAGAGCTGGAAAACGACGAGTAGTGTTTTATCGCTGGCAGGATCATTCACAATTATCTTACAGATTCGCTATCATATACAAAATATATTAAACGTGTCAAACACACTGTTTGACAGAAACGAATTTAAATTAAATGATCATGACGAAAATAAGTAGAATAGGTATGTTATTATAAATATTGAACGTAGACGATGGCGTGCATAGTGCACAAAGTGCCAAGAAATGTACAAAGTTTTTATCATTTGTTTTTATTAAAATGTATACATATGTACTGTCAGCGTCAAATGAAAGTGAAATGTATAAAATGTATATAAAAAATAAATTTTTTTAAAGAAATTAACAACAATTCGAAAAAGTTCTGCAAAAGCAACACAAAAAAAACCAAAAAATATACCTTCCATATTAATTTTAGGCAAAAAATTTTACGGTTGGCAATAGTTGTTTCTTTGTAACTGCTTTCTTCTAATGTCATTTAATATCTTTGTGCGGATATAATATTATTTTTGTTTGGAAATTAGCCAAGAGTACATCAATTTGACAATGCATAAGCAAACTTCAGTTGACGAGGAAGCAGGTTCGAAGTTTTCAGGTGGAAAAAAATACTAATGTTTAGAGAAACAAAAATCTGGTGTCGGAACAGCAAAACATTACCTACACTGCAAAGCATGGTAGTAAGAGGCGAAGTAAGGCAAAGTTTAAAAAATCTGAAAAATCGGTTGCATGAGAGATATGTGATTCAGTTTTCTGATCTCACTGATTCAATAGAATATATGATCAATAGAATATATGATCAATAGAATATATGATCAATAGAATATATGATCAATGCACTTACGTAATAAATTTTACGCGGATATCTCACACTGACAAACAAATTTTTATGATTCCTAAAAACTTCGCCTTAAAAATCGCTGGCTGAAAACCGGTTCTGGATCCATAGTTTTTTAAGCAAAGTTTTTCATAATGAAGCGTAGAAAATTTTTCGCATGTGGGTCAAAATCGACTCTCTGTAATGTACATACTTACATACCATTTGATTCGTGGATAACCTGTTGTTGTTAAAAGGCGTATAGAAGCCAACAAATATGTACATTAACGATAGCACACCAATGTTTGTTTCACTACAAAATGGAATATTATTCTTAAATTATTTGAATTAATAATTCAAATTATTTTTTACTTATTACCTATTTAATTTATGTACAATAAAGTATAAATTAATATTAAATAAAATGGTAAAGATTAAAATGAAATATAAAACAATCATATTCTGTGTATTCATTTTACTGGCTCTTTCTGTTAAAAATCAGAACAATGGTAATTTTTCGGACAATGAGGATTTCATCTGTTGAACTTTTTCAATTTGGTTTCATGTTCACCCGCATTATCTTGCTAGTTCTCTAGTTTCAATGTGTTGTAGCGGCAGAAAACAGCCCTGTGTTAGTTTGGAGGAATGCTGCTGAAATGACAGCGCCAAATCCAGGTCCTTTCCGGTTACGTAGACCAACTGTATTGGAAAGCGTTTCAGCTGTCTTTTGGAACAGTTTAATTTTCAAGAAATTGGAAAAATTAGTACTTGATTTGTAAATTCTAGATTGTATCACGATTTTATTTCTTTAAATAAATAAAAAGTGAGTGCATTTGTTTGAATTGAGTTTCTCATTCTTTTCCAAACTGGTTTCAATTTTAAATTTTTACCATTTTTAAGACCTTAAAAGCGGCATTTAGGAGAGCAGGAGTCAACTACTATAGATAATAATCCTATTCAAAATGTGTTCTTCATAAATAATTTTTTGGTTCGGAAAAAACGCTTGCTATTCGTCATAGATTTTGAAGAAACAATTAGCAGATGCGCGCTCGGATATAGGGACACTTGAAATTTCCAATAAATTTCAAAACTATATTCCATTAACTAGCTTATCATTATGATTCTTTTAATGTAATGTTTTCTAAAATATAACATTTCCGTTAATGAATTTTTTTCTCTGATATATGTATATATTTGTATGGGTGTTATGTTTGAAGTTTTGCACGATTGAAATTTAGCTATGAATTGGTTTCATTGATTTGAAAAATTGCATTTACACTGAAATAGCTGATTGTTTAAATAACGATTTTTGTATTATAATTACTGGGCTGGAATTAAAAGCAATTCCACTATAAAAGATTTAAAATACGTGATATGTATGGAATAATAAAAGATATATGTAATTTAGTTATTGTTTTCTATCTCATTCTTCGGCAATCGACACACCCAGTGGTTGAAATTTTTAACATATAACATCTGAACTATATTTATATTTGCTGTTATGTTTTATTTTACTATATTATAAAATATTGAAATATTAGAGTTTGTGTCATTTGTGTATTTAGCAATAATGCTGAAATACTACAAAATTGATAAAATTAACCCTTAAACTATAGTAACCCCAACAGCACATATTTGTAGTTTTGTATGTACTCACATAATGATATTAAATTAATTAAAAATTAGCACTCTTAGCGTTGTTATATTTTTTAATTTCAAATCACAATTTTTCCACACAAAGCCAACTTTTTAGTTAGATTTTTAATTATATCGAGAAAAGTTTTGCTTGATGTCCATTACAGTAGATGAATTGCTTGTAAAAGTTCTTTGTTCTTTGCCTCGAAATTGCGAACTACAATAAGTAACTTCTCTTTTCTACATAGATACCACTCATGCGCAGAGATTTCGCGGAAAACATCCTATTTTTACTTCATCGGCAAAGTCCCTGGCAAAAATGTGTATGGTATTGAGTTCTTTTATAAGGACTTTATAACGAGTAGTGTGCAATAAATTGTACACTATTTTCAAATTTGTTCCTTTTTTTCAATCTCGTACCTGCAGTAGACAGTTTATTAGGTTGCTTATACCACATAACAGCCCAAACGAGGCACATCAAAACTATTTACAGCAAAATCTAATTTAACGAGTGTGAATGATTTACATACACTAAAGTATTTAAACCTCCATTATTTTAATAATACTAATGGGTTGGTAATACCTTAACACGGGCGTCACGATATCCAAGATTATTGTTTGAACAACAAACATCCGTAAATCTCTTCAGCTCGTTATTATAACTATTTTTATATGAAGTTTTATCTACCTCGATTAGTTTTTAGTGATAACTAGATGATCAAATTATAATAGTCTGAGCACAATGTTACATAATTTAACGAAAAAGCTTTGGTTTGCATTGCAAAAATAAGCAACTATCAGTAGGGAAGAGATAACTTCAAGTGCATCAGAATATTACATAATCTCGTACTTTGTGATGTTTAAACTAATGCAAAAACCCTTCACAAATACAAAAGATTCCATACAAGAACATGATTTTCATCCGACAGTTTATATGACATATGTTATATATACAAGTACTACTCGTTTTGCCCCGTGGTGTTACCTGTCGTTTATTAATTATTATTTTTTAACAGTAAAAATAATGAGTATTCACATTTTCTAAAGCAAAATAGTTTAAATTTGAGCATTGGAAAGATCAATTTACAAAATTTGATGACCAACAGAACGGGGCAATTGATTATGCTTATGTCTCGGATCGTAGAGACCTAACAATTTATTGCAGCACATAATGGCAGTAAACAACGGTGCGAAATGATTGCTGTCTGCGTAAGAAAAAAGATTTCTTACTGTCGACACACTTCAGCAACCCACATACAGTTGTCCGTGGCAGAAGAGCAGGGTGTCCTAGTGAATGTCATTAACATTTAAAGTTTGTCCTTGATTTTTACTTATTGCGATAGAGAAAGTCAGTTCTAAAGGAAATGTTAGGGCATTTGAACTGGAAGTGTAAGTTTTATAGGGATTATGTGTATAAATACCGTCCCTTCTTTGGCCCCTCCAGTTAAATGGTGTCCTGGACGACTCACCGCCACAGCTCTTTGATACATAACCTAGTGCCGCTGTACAGTCTGACCGCGTCTAGTTCCGTGTCCGCATTAGTATGACAGGCACACCAACTTTGAGTTAGCCCTGACAGGTCCAGGGAACAAGAACTCTACAAGGCGTCGTCAGTTGTCATCACCGTGTCTACTGAGATGTAGGAGGAGGAAATTTTTCTAATATTCTATTTCATACCAACTAATTTTTCGGACAACCACTCCTCATAAGCTGTAGAAATACCTCATAAAAGATTATTTGGCGGTTAGTAATCGTCGGCAAGTGACTTTCGCCGACCTCGAGAAGCTTTTGTGTGAGGAGTCCAGATTCCTGATCATTGAAGAGCTGGATCATCATGCTAGTTTTCAGTTGTAACCACTCTACCCTAGCCTATAATACCGAAGCCTTGAGACTTGCGTTTATTATGTCCATCTCGTACCTCGTCCGACAACCGGAAATCACCTGCCAGCAAGACAACTTGGATGGAGTCCATCAAGATTCAACTGTCCCGAATGACTTGCAAGCAGCGATTCATTGCTTCAATTGCCCGCTTGTGGGACAATATGCATTGATCTCACACGATCTATTTGCACCATTGCAATAGAGCACCGCGACTACTACTTTGGTGATGCCGCAAAAGGGCGTTTCTTTACTTGCAAGTTTTTCTCGGTTGAGATTGTTTAAAATAATGAAGGTGCCTTTCCCAGTATTGGGGAGTGCGTCTCCTGTGCAGACCACCGGTCGTGGTATCGATCGCTAAACCCACAGATCTATTCGGTGCAGCGCCACAGCCGTTGACTCAGGACCGTTACGGGGATATTGCTCCGTCCGACGGCCAATAGGGTAACCCGTTCCAGTCACTCGGCTGGAGTTGTGGGCTGTGCCCCTGCGAGATCGCTTTAGTCGACCGCTTTGGTGGTCGCTGCTACTCTAGTTAGGCTCTAGGCTACCGGGGCTTCGGCAGGTCAATTGCGAAATAAGTCAAACCGAATAACCAATTCCGGACGATGAGCGGCGGGAATGGAGGATGCGGTGATTGTGGCGAATCGACACCGCCTCCTAGAAATGTGTGTAACTTTCATCATGTTTGTAGATGCTTTTTTTTCTTTAGTAATATTTATTTATTTATTGGATCCGCTTTTTGTTTTAAAACCCTAACGATAAGTTACAAAATCTTAAATCTATTTAAAAACTAGAAAAGCTCAAGCAAGTAACTAAGCTAATTTGGTGTTATGGCATATCACTTCTTTTAAGCGTGTTTGATCGCAGGAATGGTGATTTCGGAGTTTAGATATATATTTATTTTTATATTTTCTTTCTTTACCAAAATCTTTATGGATACTTTCACTACTCATGTACCATTATGAACACGTGGTTGTTCAAAGCATTTTTGATGGAACCTTTGTTTTATATCAATAATAGTTGCACAGGTCGTACCCCACAGATGAATGCCATACATCCAAATCGGCTTTATATAAAAACACTTTGTTGTTTAGGCTAAGTTTAGAGTTTTTTTTTAAAAGCCAATTTAAATTTGCAGCTCTTATCCTAATGAAAGTTACTTTACTAGATATATGTTTTTTCCATATAAAGATAAGATACTTCATTCGTTTTTTCTATTTTACTCACGTAGACACCGCTTACGCGGTTATAGTCGATTTAACAACAGCGCACCAATCGTTCCTTATTTCTGTTACGTGGCGCCAATTGGAAATTCAACGTAAAGCCAAGTCCTTCTCCACCTCATCTCTTCAACGGAGTAGAGGGTTCCTCTTCCTCTGCTTCACCGGCAGGTATAGTGTTGAATACCTTCAAAGAAGGAGTGTTTCGTCCATGTGTACGACATGACCTAACCAGCGCAGTCGCTGTCTCTTAATTCGCTGAACTATGTCAACGTCGTCGTTTCATCGACTGCGATATTCGCCGTGACCAACGCGCAAAGGACCATTAATCTTTCGCAGAACTTTTATCTCGAAAACTCGCCTCTGCACCATATAGCAGGACGGCAATAATAAGTGACATATAGAGTTTGGATTTTGTTCGTCGAGAGAGAACTTTACTTCTCAATTGCGGTCTTTTGCGTTGGATTTCGGGGCTGACATTGTTGTTGCTGTTAATTCTGGTTTCAAGATAGACGAAGTTATCTACAACTTCGAAGTTATGCCTGCCAACAGAGACGTGGGAGCCTAATCGCGAATGCGATGACTGGTGCTTTAATGACAGGAGATATTTCGTATTGCCCTCCATCATTTGCTTTGCTTCCTTATCAACTCTGCAAAAAACAAAACTAACGACGCTGGTGTTGAGGCTAATGATATCAATATCATCGGCACACGCAGGCAGTTGTACACTCTTATAGAAGATTGTACCTGCTCGATTAAGTTCTGCAGCTCGAATTATTTTCCCCAGCAGCAGATTCAAGAAGTCACACTATAGGGAGTCCCCTTGTCTGAAAGCTCGTCTGGTTTAGAATGGCTCGAAGAGGTCCTTCCCGATCCTGTCGGAGCTTTTGGTACCGTTCAACGTCAGTTTACACAGCCGTATTAGTTTTGCGGCGATACCAAATTTAGACTTCGCGGCGTAAAGGCAGCTTTGAAATCGATGAAGAGGTGGTGTGTGTCTTTACTCTGACAAGGTTCATTCAGTTGGTTGAAGGTGGGCTTTAATCTTGCACACAATACGCTCGATAGAACCTTATATGCGATGTTCAGGAGACGCACAGTAGTTGGCGCAAATTATGGGGGCTCAGATTCTGTGGATGGGGCAGGACACTCTTAAATTCTAATCGTTGAGCATGCTTTCGTCCGACCATATTTTACAAAGAAGCTGATGCATGCTCTTTATCAGTTCTTCGCCGACGCGTTTGAATAGCTCGGCCGGCAATCCATCAGCCCCCGCCACCTTGTTGTTCTTCAGATGGGTAATCACTATTCGAACTCTTTCATTGTCGGGCAATGGAACGTCTGCCCCATTGTCATCGATTGGGGAATCGGGTTCGCCTTCTCCTGGCGTTGTGCGTTCCCTACCATTCAGCAGGCTGGAGAAGTGTTTCCTCCATAATTTTAGTAAGTTCTTGACATTGGTTACTACATGGCCTCTGGGGTTCTAAAGCAGTATGCTCCGGTCTTGAAACCTTCTGTTAGTTAGCTACATTTTTTTGCAGAATTTTCGAGCATTACTCCTGTCGGCCAGTTTATCAAGCTCTTCATACTCACGCATTTTGGGCTCTCTGTTTTTCTGTCTGCAAATACGTCTCGCTTGTGGTCGATTCTTTCGAGATAGACAGTTCGTTTTCGGCACGACACGGCACTCCTCGTCGTACCAGCTGTTATTTTCCTTTTTCCGAAAACCAATGGTTTTGGTTGCAACCGTATGTTAGGAGCTCGAAATGCCTTCTCTTAGTTCTAGTTGGGGAGTGCTCTCAGAGAGCAGGAGTGCAAGTAGAGTAGAAAAATGTTCGTCTATCTGTTGCGGTTGCAACTTCTCGACGTTCACCATTTCTTGTGTTTGTCGACGTGCGTTTTTGCTGTACAGAGGCGATGTCGTATCTTGGCTGCAACAAGATTGTGGTCTAAGTCTATTTTAGAACCTCGGTGGTAGTTCTACAATAATTTGGAATTGTCTTTCGTCTATCACAACATGATCGATCTGGTTGGTGACTGGTCCCTCATCATAGTATAACACTGCTACACCACACACATCATACACACTACATCTTCATTACCACCATTGCTATTGGCTTTGACTAAAACTGCAAAAATTATTCAAATTGTGGCTAAAAAAAGTAAAAAACAAAATTAAAAAAATATAAATTCGGTGAAGTGTAGTGTGAAAAACTAAAAACCAAAAAAAAGTAAATAAATGAAATATACATATCCATTGTATATACACAAACATACATATGTATACACCCATATGAAAAAATAAAAAACTGAAGCAAAAAACAAAAAAAATACGGAAGGTGAAGTGACAAAATTACGGTATATTGTCGGTGCAGTGACCCGTGACCCAAAACAACAAAAAAATACAAAAGGTGACAGTGGACAAAGGTGCAGTAGTTTTATACAGGGCCGATAAAACTAAAACATTTATCAAATACATACATGTGTATATAGTGTAGTAGTGTATATAGTGCAGTGACCACAAACAAAAAAAAAGAAGAAAAAACACGCGGACACCCTAACCAGAAGAATGGAGTGAGTGCAGTGACATAAATATCATCACCATATTTGTTACAATTGACATCTCTACAATTTACTACATTGTCAATGTATTCATTCTTATTTGTTCTACTTTACATGTTAATTTTGCATTGTATTAAATTTTGTCATATTCATTAATTTTGATTACTTTGAATAAGTTCGTTAAATGTAAACGGTCAGTCACATTTTGAGTTCAATAAAGTACGGTCATCTGAATCTGTCTTGAAGGACAGACTTCGGAAGTGGGATGGATACAAATAATTAAACAGTAGTGCAATTGAAAGGAACGTTGCAGTTGAAATTAAAGACTAGTGGTACAAAAGCTAAATTAATGAGCCGACTCCGAGATATAAATTCAGATTTGATAAAGCAGGTTATAAAGTCAAGTGCATCATGTGTCGCAGATTTATCGCAGGGAAATGGTGACGATAAGCATGACAATGGTGAGCCATCGTTGAATAACGATCGGGTAAGGACGCAGTTGGAGGTGCAGATTAGCGCGTTATGTGGCGCAGTGGAAGTGCTAACTACATAAGTACATACTCTTCGTTCAACAGTTCCGGACATTCGAGAAACAGTGCACCCAGTTAGGCAAGCGCCGATACCAACGTCGTTGGCAATGTCAGCATCATTTGCGTCGCAAGTAGAACGCAATTTATCTTCGCAGCCGTATGTATATGCACAGTCGCACGCATGTATGCAACCATCGTCATACCTGTATATGTATGAGCGGTCCCGCGCGACAACGCTGCCAAGTACACAGCAACCACTTACGTCGTGGCATCCGAATCAACCGTTCATCATGCAATACCCGTTACCAGTAATTGCGACACAATAAATTAATGCGTCAAACGCCCACTTGCTAACAACGCCACAAACAGAAACGCATACAGAACATGAAGAACGATCAGCGCCTTGGTTCGATGAAACATGTAGGAGAGCGGGAGAGAGAACACAAGCAACAAGAGGCAGAGGTTATACACCAAGCAAAATAGCAGCGATTCTGCCTGAGCTCAACCTCATTGCCAACACGTACACGTCGATTTATAGAGAGAGTTGAGCAATTGAAAGCGACATATCATTGGGAAGACACTTTCGTTATATTCGCTGTTCTCAGTAGGCTGCGGGGAGTGGCTAAGCGATATGCGAAGCACAGCCAGTATATCCTGAGTGGAGTGATTTTGTAGTTTCTTTTTTGGCAGATTTTCCGCGCGTTAGAAATTCTGCTGACACACATATGAAAATGATGAATACAAAAAGGGAAAGAGGCCATATTGCAAGGAATTGTGTGAAGCCTCGGAAAAAGAGAGAGGTTAAACAGAATGAGCGAGTGCATCGAATAAAAGATAGTGAAAGTGCTAAAAGAGTAAAAGTTAAAATTACTGGCAACGAAAATGTAAGGTGCAAGGCACTAATTGACTCAGGCAGTAGCAGATCTCTGGTTAGGAAATCAATAGCAACAAAGTGTGGTTGATTAATTGGTTTTGGAGGTAGTCAGAATATTAGAATGAATAAAGCTACGCGATCTGACGAATTATGGGTAATAGACGACTCAGTGATGACTTAAGAAGCATTTGTTGGTATTGATGTCCAATCCAAAGCCACTGTAGTCATTGAAGAATGCATGTGCACAATCATGCAAATTAAAAGGGATGTCTTAAATATAAGTGCTGAGTTAAGGGTAGGGATGGAGCCAAAGTTAGTTGAAATGGTGAATGTATACGCGAATTGTTTCGGTGAAAGGTTACCTGAACTGGGTATATCAAGGCGATTCAGATTGAATATCCAAATTAACGTCATCGAAACCAATATACTGTCAGCGTCAAAACTAAGTGAATAGAAATTCTATCAATATCAACGTAACGTTACAACGCAGTTTTTGGTACAATAATAAAAAGTTTTATTATAGAATTCAAGGCTTATATTGTAAGAGTTTAACTTAGTAATAATAACAAACAAAAACGAAACACAGCCAAAAATAATTCACTAAAACTAAAAATACTCTCGTTTTCGCGTCAAAAAAAGTAAACAGTATCAACAAACGTTGTTTGTTTTTAATATTTATTTCGGGGAAGCGCCAATTATCCTTTGGAAACCGTTACTGTTCAAGCTAGAGAGTGTAATAAAAAATATTTTTGAATATCATTGTTGTTCTTTTTTAAGGTTAAGTCGTTAAAATATTAAATTTTGCAATGGGTAAGCGAACAACCCCTGAAATGGTTACAAAATCATATTAGACTAGCTGACCCCGCAGCCGTTGTCCTGCGTGAAATTATATATTTTGAAATGAAAAATGAAAAAAAGAAAGAAAGTTGAATTTATCATTTAATTTTTTGTTTTTTTTTTTCAATGTAACGCAGCTTTATAAACAACAACTCGTGAGCACGCCATGTATATCTGGCCGTGTGAAAAACATAGCATTTCCAAATTTATGCCTCACACTATGCGACTATCCTTAGGTCCTGTTGATTGTCATCTCAAATGCAATTTTCACTGGAAACGGAATACGTTTCAAAGGAACTCGTAGAATCAAGCATTCTCCCCTTGTATTCGATAGGTGCGTCACAATCAGTCGGGTTCCATTATACAGTTTCGGCGCATGAAGATTGCGAAACATAATAACGACAGATCCAACTTTGAGACGTAAATGATGCGGTGGCATACCAAACCTCTGTCAAGAAGATCGATCAATTTGTATTAGCGCAAGTCTCGCGGAATTTGACTTTGAATCTTCCAGTTTAAGTCAACAACATCGGTATTTTTGGCAGCTAACATTGCGCGTGCACTTTAGAAATCATAGTTACGATAATTTGGCCAATGTTCGAATATTTGTGATGAGTTCATCTTTCGTGAATTGATAAAGAGAAGATGGAATTGATATCGAACCACCGGAAGTATCAACCGAAATTGTACCATTAATTACAGATGTCGCTTGCAGTCTGTCGTGCTCAATGTGTTCAGCACTTGACTCTTTGACAAAACGCAAGTTTCGGCCATGGGATGACCGTGACAACGGAGATGCGAAAGAAGCGTGCGACACAAAGACATAATATATGTATATATGCATGTGTCATAGAAATTCTATTGGTATAAATATGGAAATGATAACGAAATAATGCGAATATGCATATTTCATGAAGGTCATCAATTTTCTTCTTCACTTTTTAATAGTCGAAATAAATATAATTTATTTGAAATATTAGTTTATTTAAAAATTAAAAAATTAAATTAAAGAAAAATAATTTTAAAATAACGTTTCCTAATTTTTCCCGATTTTGTAAAAATAATTAACATTTTTACCATTTTCCAGAAAACAATGGTTCATATAATACAAAATAATCACGCATATGTAACTCAGAGAATGCTTTGTGTATTTTTCTTCAAAGCATTTCTCTTTATTTATTCTGGCATGAATTTAGTCGTTTTACATATATTTTTGCCACTGCACGTGCTCAATTCTGCTAAATAGCAGCGACAACGGTGAATTCCTTACTTTGATTCTATCGGCTCTGTTAGCCGCCAAATCGAACATCATACAGAACTCAATTTGCACCTTATCTATACTTGACATTCTCTGGCCCGGCGCGCTTTTAAGACTGCATCGCAAACAACGGCCACGGCGCTATGGCGGTTTTGTTTACTGTTTGAATTTTTTAATTCGTAATATCTTTTGATTGGAAAGTCCAATTTTAATAATTTAAAAACTATTTTATAGGTAGTTAAATGGTCTTGACCATAAAATTAAATAGTCTTGACCATAAAATAATTTATTTGGATAATGATTAACTTAAACACATAAATAGCATGGTTTGAATTTGGTTAGCATTTTCAATAACGTTTAAAATGAAAAAAGTTGTTGTAGTGACACAACTACAATAGTTGGACATATACTCTTCTTCTTCTTTACTGGCGTAGGCACCGCTTACGCGATTATAGCCGAGTCAACAACAGCGCGCCACTCGTTTCTTCTCTTCGCTACTTGGCGCCAATTGGATATTCCAAGCGAAGCCAGGTCCTTCTCCACTTGGTCCTTCCAACGGAGTGGAGGTCTTCCTCTTCCTCTGCTTCCCGCGGCGGGTACTGCGTCGAATACTTTCAGAGCTGGAGTGTTTTCATCCATCCGAACAACATGACCTAGCCAGCGTAGCCGCTGTCTTTTAATTCGCTGAACTATGTCAACGTCGTCGTATCGTCTCGTACAGCTCATCGTTCAATCGAATGCGATATTCGCCGTGGCCAATGCGCAAAGGACCATAAATCTTTCGCAGAACCTTTCTCTCGAAAACTCTTAAAGTCGGTTGTTGTCATCGTCCAAGCCTCTGCACCGTATAGCAGGACGGGAATTATGAGCGACTTATAGAGTTTGGTGTTTGTTCGTCGAGAGAGGACTTCACTTTTCAATTGCCTACAACTTCAAAGTTATGACTGTCAACAGTGACGTGGGAGCCAAGTCGCGAGTGCGACGACTGTTTGTTTGATGACAGGAGATATTTCGTCTTGCCCTCGTTCACTGCCAGACCCTTTTGTGTTGCTTCCTTGTTAAGTCTGGAGAAAGCAGAACTAACGGCGCGGGTGTTAAGGCTATACGCTAGTAGCTGTACACTCTTATAAAAGATTGTACCTGCTCGATTAAGTTCTGCAGCTCGAATAATTTCCTCCAGCAACAGATTGAAAAAGTCGCACGATAGGGAGTCGCCTTTTCTGAAACCTCGTTTGGTATCGAACGGCTCGCAGAGGTCCTTCCCGATCCTGACGGAGCTTTGAGTGTTGCTCAGCGTCAGTTTACACAGCCGTATTAGTTTTGCGGGGATACCAAATACAGACATCGCGGCATAGAGGCAGCTCCTTTTCGTGCTGTCGAAAGCAGCTTTGAAATCGACGAAGAGGTGGTGTGTGTCGATTCTCCTTTCACGGGTCTTTTCCAAGATTTAACGCATGGTGAATATCTGGTCGGTTGTTGATTTACCAGGTCTAAAGCCACACTGATAAGGTCCAATCAGTTTGTTGACGGTGGGCTTTAATGTTTCACAAAATACGCTCGACAGAATCTTATATGCGATGTTGAGGAGGCTAATCCCACGGTAGTTGGCGCAGATTGTGGGGTCTCCTTTTTTATGGATTGGGCATAGCACACTTAAATTCCAATCGTTGGGCATGCTTTCGTCCGACCAAGAAGCTGATGCAAGCTCCTTACCAGTTCTTCGCCGCCGTGTTTGAATAGCTCGGCCGGCAATCCGTCGGCCCCTGCCGCTTTGTTGTTCTTCAGGCGGGCAATTGCTATTCGAACCTCTTCATGGTCGGGCAATGGAACGTCTGCTCCATCGTCATCGATTGGGGAATCGGGTTCGCCTTCTCCTGGCGTTGTACGTTCACTGCCATTCAGCAGGCTGGAGAAGTGTTCCCTCCATAATTTAAGTATGCTTTGGGCATCGGTGACTAGATCACTTTTGTTGGTTCTACAAAAGTATGCTCCGGTCTTGAAACCTTCTGTAAGTCGCCGCATCTTTTCGTAGAATTTTCGAGCATTACCCCTGTCGGCCAGCTTATCATGCTCTTCGTACTCACGCATTTCGGCCTCTTTCTTTTTCTGTCTACAAATGCGCCTTGCTTCCCTCTTCAACTCTCGGTATCTATCCAATCCTGCACGTGTTGTGATCGATCGTAACGTTGCGAGGTAGGCAGCCTGTTTTCTCTCCGCTGCGACACGGCACTCCTCGTCGTACCAGCTGTTCTTTTGCACTTTCTGAAAACCAATGGTTTCGGTTGCAGCTGTACGTAAGGAGTTTGAAATGCCGTCCCATAGTTCCCTTATACCGAGTTGTTGACGAGTGCTCTCAGAGAGCAGGAGTGCAAGCCGAGTAGAAAATCGTTCGGCTGTCTATTGTGATTGCAGCTTCTCGACGTCGAACCTTCCTTGTGTTTGTTGGCGTGCCTTTTTTGCTGCACAGAGGCAGGTGCGAATTTTGGCTGCAACAATATAGTGGTCCGAGTCGATGTTAGGACCTCGGAGCGCACGCACATCTAAAACACTGGAGACGTGTCTTCCGTCTATCACAACATGATCGATCTGGTTAGTGGTTTTTGGATCCGGAGATTGCCAGGTAGCTTGATGAATCTTCTTATGCTGGAATCTAGTACTACAGATAACCATATTTCGGGCCCCGGCGAAGTCGATCAGCCTCAACCCATTTGGGGATGTTTCCTCGTGGAGGCTGAATTTACCGACCGTAGTGCCAAAGATACCTTCTTTGCCCACCCTGGCGTTAAAGTCGCCAAGCACGATTTTGACATCGGACATATACTACTGCGGAGTTTTTTGTAGACATTACGATGTTCTTCAATAGTGTTGTACATTATTTTGTTCTATCGCTAATCGTTTCGGTAGCGCATTCGACGAAAAACATTTTAAGACTCATTTTTCTACAGCTTCGGTTATAGTGTTCAAATTTTACCAAGGATCCCTACCTTTTTTCAAAATGGAATGTAGCCTATGTCAAATTGGAAAAATGTAGCATTCTATTGGTGAAAGAATTTTTTAAATCGGTCCAGTACTTTTTGAGTCTATTCATTACAAACATACAAAAATAGGTACAATTCTTTCCTCTTTATAATATAAGTGCAGATTTGCATAAAAAAGGTAAATATTTGCACGAAATCGGAGAATAAGTTGGAAATCACCATTGCACAATAAAAAAAAATGATTGATAAACATCAGATTGTTGAAAATTTCTTACGGTCGGGCCGACCAAAGCGCCTTACTGAAACTGAAACGCGATCAATAGTACAGGAAGTAAAAACAAATCCAGGTTCAAACGCTTTTCAAATATCAAAAGATATAGCGGAGACATCGGGTAAACCAGTAAGTGCCAGTGCAATGAGGAGATCATTGCACACAAGCGGTTTGCATGGACGAGTACCACGCCAAATGCTCTATACATCAAAGGCGAATCAACAGATGAACTTGGAATTTGCAAAAAAGTACACAAATCAAGCTGCAAGCTTCTGGGAAAACATTTTTTATACCAACACCGTAAAGCACGGCGAAGGATCGGTTATGGTCTGGGGCTGTATGGCAGCATCTGGTGTTGAGAATTTGGTTTTTATTGAGTCCACGATTAACAAATTGGATTATTCCAACATTTTAAAAAATAACGCTGCTCAAAGAATTGAAAAATTAGGACTATCAGGAAACTGGATCTTTCAACAGGACAACGGTCCTAAACAAAAGTTAAAAATTGTTAGTGAGTGGCTGTTATATCGAACACCAAAACTCTGGATAATCCTCCACAGACCCCAGATATTAATCCTCTGTAGCATCTGTCGGAGCACCTTGACAGAAAAATCAGGCAGAGGGACATTATAAGCAAGGATGACCCAAAGAAGGCTTTGATTGAAGAATAGAGCAAAATCTCCGCAGAATTTAACAAAAATGTTGCAGAATACATGCCTAGGAAAGTAAGTGAGGTCCAGAAGTCTAAGGGAAAGTAAACAAAATACTAGAATGAAATGAAAATTTATTTAGTTTATGTACATTAGGGTGTTTTTTTTAACTATTAGTTTTTTCAATCCCGTCACGAAATTTCCTTGGAAATACCTTTAAAAATTCCCTGAACATTTTAGCCCTTAATATTAACATCAAGAACTGGACCAAGGCATGTAAAAATTTTCCATTGAAAATACACTACAATCGCAATTTTTTATCCTTAAATTCCTACAAATCGGAGGTATTTTATGGCATCACCTGGACTTTAGACGTATATTTCTCAGAATTATTCACTCGCCCAGTGCAACAAAGTCGTAACTCACACCGGCGAGGTAGTATGGGGCTCTAAACCTGATTTTTCCACGAAATTCGCATTTTTTTGTATATATCTCGTAAATGACAAGAGCTATAGAAAAAATGCTCAGGACAAATTTGTAGGAAATTTTATTTTCAAAATCGCTGTCGTTAATACTTCTCGAGATATTCGGCGTTTTAAGTAAGGCTGACTATCTATAAAACTTCTATAAAGCCTTACATAAAAAACCGAATATCTCGAGAAGTATTAATGATAGCGATTTTGATCTCGGACCTTTTTTGTAGCAAATAAAATTTCCTATAAATTTGTCCTGAACATTTTTTCTATAGCTCTCGTTATTTACGACATATACGCAAAAAATGCGAATTTCGTAGAAAAATCAGGCCATTAAATACCTTTGATCTTTAGGACTTTAAATAAAAAAAATCACGATTGTAATGTATTTTCAATGGAAAATTTTTACATGCCTTGGTCCAGTTCTTAATGTTAATATCAAGGGCTAAAATTTCAGGGAATTTTTTTTAGGGTGACGGGATTGAAAAAAATTAATACTCAAAACAAAAACACCCTAATGTACATAGATTATAACTTTACAGAACTCTGTTTATTTTTTTTTTGACGCCAAAAAACGAGAGTATTTTTAGTTTAGGTAAATTATTTTTGGCTGTGTTTAGTTTTTGTTTATTATTAATACTAAGTTAAACTCTTATAATATAGGCCTTGACTTCTATAATAAAACTTTTATTATTATATTAAAGACTGCGTTGTAAGAAACACTTTAATATTGATAGAATCGCTGGTTACTTATTTTTGACCTTCACAGAGTAAAAAGCCATATAGTATTACATACAGCGTGTTGTTGAAGAAATCGTAGATGAGTTGATGCAGTGTGGTATTGTGCGTAGATTTGAATAAACATATGCATCACCAGTAGTTATGGTGCGTAAGAAAAATGGGGAGAATTTCCGTGAGTTGAATGCTGTAACTCAAAACCAACCGTGGTTGATGCCGACAGTTGACGGTGTTTTGGTGACTCTATCTGGTGAGAAGTTTTTCACCACGTTGGATTTAATGTCTTGCTACTACCAGATTGAATTAGAGGAAGACGCAAAACCTTTTACCACATTTGTAACGCAAAATGGCCATTATGAGTTCAATAGAATGCCATTTGGTTTGCGGAATGCTCCGCGTAACATCGGCGATTGAGCATTTTCCAACACCGCGAAATCTGGTAAAAATTAGAAGGTTTTTAGGGTTGACAGGGTTTTTCCGTAAGTTTGTTCCCGAATATGCATTGATCGCTAACCCTTTCACTCAGCTTACGAAGAAGGACGCAGATTTCGTTTGGGACTCGACATGTGAAGAGTCATTCCAGTGTTCAATCGAGTTGATAAGTAAAGCCCCAAATGCAACAATCTATGACTAAGGACTATCAACTCCATACAGACGCATCAAGTATGGGTGTAGCCGCTATTCTTATGCAACGAGATGAGAGTGGATTGAAGCCAATTGCATATTACAGTAGAGCCTGCACGCAACAGGAAAATAATTGGCATGCATACGAGCTGGAAGTGCTCGCTGCGGTTGAGGCACGTGAGCAGATTGTCACAGCAAATATGTCAAAATATATAGCCCACCTAGACACAATATCAAAATGGACTTGTGCAAGGAACTTATACTAAAACACCATGGAAAATTCATCATGGGTGGTGACTTTAACGCAAAGCACTCCCAATGGGGTTCAAGAGTTACGACACCGAAGGGAAGAGAGCTATTTAAAGCTGCTATGGCTACTGGATGCGATTTTATGTCTTCTGGCAAGCCGACTTACTGGCCTTCCGACACACGAAAACTACCTGACCTGATCGACTTTTTCATCACTCGACAAATATCTAAGAAATTCATTACCATGGAAAATGGCTTGGACTTAAATTCGGACCACTCGCCAGTATACCTAATCTTAAATGGCCATCTACAAGAAATCGACATACCACCTTATCTCTCTAATAGACATACGGACTGGGAGTATTTCAAAGTTATGCTCGACAAAAATATTGATTGTAAAGTAAATATAACCACTAAAGATATATTCGAAGATGAAGTTCATACATTTACGAAAACTATCCAAGAATCGGCTTGGAAAAGTACTCCTGTTCCTAAACAAAAAAACTTTTATACTAAATATCCTTCCTATATTTTGGAACTCATAAAGAAAAAGAGAAAACTACGTAAAAAATGGCAAATCACGCGATTTCCTCAGTATAAAACAGAACTAAACAATTTAACTAAGATTCTCAGCACTAAAATAAAGTTATTTACAAATCAAAATATTTATAATTATATTGAAAAATTAACGCCAAACAAACATACGGATTATTCCCTTTGGAAAGCTATAAAAAATGATAGGAAACCAATATTGTCGAATGCACCCGTCAGAAAGCCAAACGGATCCTGGGCCAGAAGCGACGAAGAAATAGCGAAAGTTTTCTCAGAGAAGCTAACTAAAACATTTAGTCCTTTTGCGTTCAATGGTACTCTACCACAGCTGGAAGAATCGCAATACGTGAGTGAAATCCAACCAACAACAAATAAAGAAGTTGAAAATATTATTAAAAGTAGATTTAAACCAAAAAAGGCTCCCGGCTTCGACTTGGTTACTGCTGATATACTAAAAAACCTAACGCGAAAAGCAATAGCAAAGCTTACGGTGATGATAAACGCTTGCTTAAATCTCAGATACGTCCCACTGTCATGGAAAGTATCTGAAATTATTATGGTACAAAAACCTGGCAAAAGTGCACATGAAGCCTCGTCATATCGTCCAATTTCACTGTTGCCTATTTTATCCAAACTACTTGAAGCTGTAATCATAAGAAGACTTCAGAACGTAATTGAAGAAAAGGAACTTATACCCATTCATCAATTTGGATTTAGATCTCAACATTCCACAATCGATCAAGTTCATCGAATAACGAGCATAATTGAAGATGCGATGGAAAAAAAGCACAATTGCACAGCTGTTTTTCTTGACGTATCGCAGGCGTTCGATAGAGTATGGCACCATGGCTTACTTCATAAATTAAGACTTCACTTTCCTCAGTATCTAACCGAACTAATTGACTCTTACCTGAGCAACCGTTACTTCAGAATCAAGCAGGGTCAAGCATATATTACGTTACAGCCGATAAAAACAGGTGTACCCCAAGGAAGTGTCCTGGGACCAACCTTATATATTTTGTTTACTAGCGACATGCCTACGCCGCCAAACTGCGCAATCGCCACATTTGCAGATGATACCTGCATCATTACGACCGGCAAAAATGTAGTTGAGTCATCGCACAGAATGCAATCTTCACTAAATCAAATCGTAGAATGGACACAGAAATGGTACATTACTTTAAACGAGTTGAAGTCTATCCATGTAAAGTTCACTAACAAAAGTGCTACATACATCCCATTACATATTGGAAACGAAGTAATCCCGTATTCCACCTCGGTGAAATATATTGGTATGACGTTGGATGCAAAGTTGAATTGGAGGGAGCATATACAAAAAAAAGTTTCAGAACTAAAACTAAAATACCACAAAATAAACTGGTTAATCGGCAAGAAATCACCCTTAACAACATCAAATAAACTCCTAGTCTACAACCAAACTTAGAAACCTATTTGGACATATGGAATTCAACTATGGGGATGCGCTGCCCCGTTATACATCGAAGCGGTTCAAAGATTCCAAAACAAAGTTATGCGAAAAATGGTAAATGCGCCGTGGTACATACGAAATTCGGATCTGCACCGTGATCTTCATTTAAAAATGGTTCGGGAAGTCATTCGCGAAACAGCATCGAAACATGCAGAAAGGTTACAAAATCATATAATCAGTGAAGCCCGAAAACTAGGAGAGGCTAGAAATAGCAGGCGCAGACTGAAAAGAACAACGTTTCATGATCTATTACCAATCTGAGAAAGTAACAAATATCATTATATTTAGTTATAAAATTTAGTTTAAAAAAGGAAAGCTTGCTATTACAGCTTTTATTGTTTTGTTCATACATTGCGAAAAATATTGCTTGTTAGTTTAAATTTATCACTAGTTGCAATTTCAATGAAATGTACACCCCTCATTTATTACGTTTCAATAAAAAAAAAAAAAAATATGTCAAAACCTATGATTCCGAAAGTAGAAAGGCCATGGTTCAAGGTTTCGCGCACTTGTATCTATTTTATTCGCACAGAAACACTGTTATGAATGAAACATGTTCTGCAATTTTCAATGAGTTGGCCTAAAAATTGGCGGATATATCCTGCATAAAGTCACCTATAAGTTCCAAAATCTTTATATTAGGTATATTGGGGCTCAGGGAAGTATTGACCCAATTCAATTCATTTTTGACAGAATGAAATACCATTGCCAGAAAAGGATTCTGTGCGGATTTCAATTTCATATCCCATACATTGAATAATATTTTCGGTCTAAAGTCAACTAATGGTATCGGGTCCACATGTTCGGTACCTAGGGTTTGAACAGTTTTGGTTGGATTTGGACAATTATTGGTCAAAAGGTGGCTTTAAGGAAATTATTACCGCAAAATTGTATTCCATTATATTAATTAATTCTTTATTTGTGTACTGGAAAGTGAAAAAATCAAATGGAATTTTAAATTGTGCTATATTCGAAGTAGGCGTGGTTGTAGTCCGATTTCGCTAATTTTCACAGAATAGCATAGGAATATGAAAGAAATGTTACGTTCCAAATTTTGTCGAAATCGGTCAGTCCGGTCCCGAGATATGGGATTTCACCAAAATATGGCGGTGCCACGCCCGTTGTCCAATTTTCACACCGACTCCATAGAGCCCCCTTATACCATCTATATACCACTCGTATATAATAATTTAGTAGGATTTCAGTATTTAATTAACAAAAATAATTAAATAAATCAGTACTCATTTTATGCAAGTGATCAACCTAATTCAACGAGCTTTGTCCAGAATCCATAAAAAAAAAATATTTTCCAGAATTCAATTTGCAATTTCGAGAACAATAGAGAGTTTCGCGAATAAGTTCGTACGTTCTGAACGAAGTCTAGGTTCCGACTACTTGTGCGGCAATATAGCGGGCTAAAAGGTCATTCATTTAATCGTTCCTTTGTAGAACGGTTACTTAGGTACTAAAAAATCAATTCTAAGTAGCATCGCTGAAAATTGTAATTTTAAGTTTTGTCCGCTTTTTGAAAGAAAATGCTTCTATGTGCGTCGTCGAAGATATCGAAGGCATGCAGCGAACGCAAGGTAGTGACCTCCGAAAAAATGAAACCATGGTGTGCCTTGTTTCCAGAAATAGACGATGATGGTGATCTGAATGACGAATAACTCGGGACGAGTTACAGTCAGCAGAGGCCGAGCTGTCATCACCATATTTGTTACAATTGGCATCTCTACAATTTACTACATTATATACTATATACTTATTTGTTTTACTTTACATATTAATTTTGCATTGTATTAATTTTTGTCATATTCATTCATTTTGATTACTTTGAAAAAGTTTGTTAAATGTAAGTGGTCAGACGCATTTTGAATTCAATAAAAGAGCCTGTACACAACACACAAGTGCGTTCGATCGGTATGTGTGCGCGTGCGGGTTACTCATGTATGGTCTTGTGCGCGTACCGATCCATGTTCGCGAAAATGTTTGATTTTTTACGATCGGTGCGCGCACATGTGTGACGGCGGGCAGGCGGCAGGTCGCAATTTCTATCGGAAACAAAAAATTCAAAGAGTTTCATATATTTTAATAATTTATCTTCTAGTCAAACTAAGAAAATTAAAAAAAAGTGTAAAATTTTGCAATTTTTTTAAAAATTGAAAAAAAGTGGTTTTTGACCAAAAAATTTTACTTTATGTTATTTAAAAATATGTTCAAACTTGACTTTTCTTTATTTTTTTAGTTTAAATAGAAAATAATTTTATGCCAATGATAATAAACTTCGCCTTAATTCCATACGACGTTTTGATTTTTTTCTATCCTGCCCGCCAATTAAGAATAATCGTAAAAATGAAATACCGAGAAATCGCGTTTCAAAGTTTTCGCTTTTTGCCCAATCGCTCATATATCTGTCAGACGCTCTGTCACTATTTCCCTTCTAGCTTTTTTAAGCAAAAAAAAAAAAACAAAATCGATTGTTTGAAGCTTCTAAAGCAGGCTCTTCCTTTAATAAAGATTTCATATCAGAATTTATTAATCTTATAAAAAATGAAGTGGCAATTTGGCAAACGAAAAGTGATAAATATAATAATAAAATTGAGAAAAATAAAAGTTGGAATAAGTTACTAACGAAATACAAAGAAATAGATAAAAGTGCAACATTAGAAATAAATTCCAAGAAATTTTCCGCTTGCCTGTCGCACATGTTCACTGTGTGAAGAACGAACACAAAATGGATTTGTGTGTCGTGTATGGGCCTTCTAAAGTACGATCATCTTACTCTATCATGAAGGACACAAGAAATGTACATACAGATATATACGTGTACACATACTATATATCCAACGATTTAACATGTAAAAGCAGAAATGCCACCGACAACGTGCGCGAAACTATACAAAAAAAAAGGGCTGCACACTACCAACAAAGAAAAAGCACATAAAACAGCTGACCACTGTTAGAAGAGGAGCCAAGGACAGACAGCAAAAAAGGAAAAACAAAGCAGCAAACATACACCGCTACTCTCTCCCCCCAAAAGAAAAAAGACCCTTAAAGCGAGTCAAAGAAAGTGTATCGTTTTAATTTTTATTTTGTATAAGTATGTATGTTTGTACTCACAAAACTAAAAAAAAAAACCTTGAACGCAAGTTTAAAAAACGGGTATCAGTGAATTAACAAAACAAACCTATCGGCACATTAAAACATACATATCATATTACTATACTATTTTTGCTTCCTTTTCTTACAGTTGTATATTTATGTACATATACACACACAACACAAACACTATACAAAAATACAAATTCAACTATTTACTTCCACTACGAGGTATGACAATTAAGTAATGAGACTGATTCCACAAAAACCGTATATTTGAAAATTATTCTACAACTCTGCCATTCCCTTCAAAGTAGTCCCCTTGGGTAGCTATACAGCGATTCCAGCGCGTTTTCCATGCTTCGTAACATTTCTGGAACGCTTCGACTGGGATGTCCGCGAGTACCCTCGTCACGGCCGCCTGGATGTCCGTAATCGACTCAAAATGGGTTCCTTTGACCACCGATTTTGTTTTAGGAAACAAAAAAAGTCACAGGGTGATATGTCGGGCGAATAAGGTGGCTGTTGCAACACGGCGATCCCTTTAGAGGCACGCTGATGGCGGTGTGGCACGGTGCGTTGTCGTGATGAAGGATCCAGTTACGGGCGATGTCTGGGCACACCCTATTGACTCGTTTTCGCAATCTTTCGAGTACTTGGCATTAGTAGACTTGATTCACAGTTTTCCTCGGTGGAACGAATTCTTTGCGGACGATTCCACGGCTATCAAAAAAAGCAATAATCATCGTTTTCACCTTCGACTTCCTCATGCGAGCTTTTTTCGGGCGGGGGACGCGCGGAGGCAACCATTGTGAGCTTTGGCGTTACTAAGAGCACTATCACCATACACTCTTACAATTTTAGCGTACGTTTCCGAAGCTGTTTCGCCCAATCTGGCGCAAAATTTTATAGCGACGCGTTGCTCTTGATTTCGTTTTTCCATTTTCGTGACGAGTACTACAAACACACGTCTACTCAACTTGACGCAGCAGGCGAACTAAACAAGCTAGAGCGATGGTACATATATCAAAGGAGAGGGAAGGGATGCCAGAAAAAGAGAAAGGGAATTTCAAGGTCACAGGTTTACCACAAGCGCGGCAATAAAATCAGTCTCATTACTTAATTGTCAAACCTCGTATTCTCCCGCAATACCTTTCCTGCTTCTTAAAGCAGTAAGCATAATTGCTTAAAAAATACGCAAGCTAAGGCAGAACTATAACTAATGTGAAAAATAAGTTAAAAAAAAAAGTAAATAAATAAATTAGATAAAAACATGCAAGCATACATATATAAACATTTTATTGGCATAAGATGTAATTTGCATTTACACATATGTAAATATATTTGTAATATGAATATTTGAACATTAATATAGTATATATATTTACATACCTAAATAAAGGCCGTAAGCATAAGTGCAGACGGTAGAAATATGTACCTGCGCTCTCTTGGTAAATCTTCTCTCAGGTTGGAAATATTGCAAATACACCTATTCACATACATATATATGTGTATACATATATTATTAAAAGCTCTGCACGATATACACGCTCCTCAGTATCTGATAAATATTATAATGAGTTATTTTCAAAATAGGAGATTGCTGAACGAGACGGACGAGGGAACTCAGAGCTACAAAATCTCCAGTGGAGTACCGCAAGGCTCGGTTTTAGGCCCGCTGCTATGGAACCTGATGTACGACGGGGTGTTAAGAATACCGCAATCAAAAAATGTGAAAACAATCGCTTATGCGGATGACCTCATAGTAGTAGCTGTAGCTAAACATCTGGACGACCTCCGAATCACGTGCAATGACAGCATAAATGGTCTGCGCCGATGGTTTACTGCCATTAGTCTAATGCTGGCTGAGCAGAAAACAGAAGTCCTACTCATAAGCTGAATGATTTATTGAATTTATTGAAATGGTTTATAACGGTTTGATGACTCATGCCCAGCTCTTGACCGATGCTACGGCTGCTACTATGCCGGTCTCTCTCGACCAATTCAGCGATTTTATCGCATTTTTCGACGACAGACCTTCCGGAGCGTGGCGCATCTTCGACCACCTCTACACCAGAACGAAAACGTTGAAACCATCATTGTGCGGTGGAAATGGAAACTGTATCGGGTCCATAAACTGCACAAATTTTATTGGCGGCTTGAGATGCATTTTTGCCTTTATCGTAGTAGTACTGTAAAATATGCCGTATTTTCTCTTTATTTTGCTACATGTTTGCGACGCCATAACTCACGAACGACTTAGAAGAAACGACAATCAATCAAACACGCGTTAGCGCTTTCAGCGCCAACTAGCGAAAATACCGCAAGACTTTTAATTCTTACAGACTAATGGAGAATTAGGATTCAAATTAGAATTCTAAAATACTTAAACTACAAATACATAAGTAGATAACTTAAACTAAAAAACAGAATTGAGGGTATTAATGAAGGATACTCTAGAGTGAGAAAAATCAATAAAAACTTTCTCGGAAATCGAGTTAAACTCTCGCATAGCACGCTTGAGAGGAGCATATTCAGCAAAATTAGTACTTTCCTTTTTATAATAAAATGAGGAAACAGATTTAGGACAACCCTGAGGAGTATTTAAGTTAATTTTCCCTATTAAATAGGGTCAGTATCTTCATTAATTACATTGAAAACAAATGAAAGACAGAGAACGGACCGCCCATTTTCCAGTAATTTAACATGTAAAAGCAATAAACGAGATGTATACGATGGTACTGGGTCAACAAACTTTAAGGTGCGGAGAGCAAATTTAAGAAAAATCTTTTGAACACTTTCGATCCTATTAATTGACGATATGCAATATGGTCTCCAAATGAACACTGCGTACTCCAAAATGGACCGAACAAAAAATGTATACAGTAAGTTTAACGTGTAGGGGTCGGAAAAGTTGAAAGCATTTCGACGGACAAGGCCGAGCACAGAGAATGATTTAGAAGTGATTAGTAGATAGTTGATGTGATTACTGAAAGAAAATCTGTTGTCAAAGATTACCCTTAGATCTTTGATTTCAGTAACGCATTTTAGGACGCAATTAGAAATATTGTAACTTGAAGGGAAGATGCTACGTCCCCAACCATATGAGATCTGAGAACATTTATCTAGATTCAGGAAAAGCTTCGATTTCAGGCACCAATCGTAAAAAGTATCAATATCACAATGAAGTTTGAATACATTTTGTGAGTTTTTGATTATTGCGAAAATTTTTAAGTTGTCTGCATATAACAAAAAGTTAGCGAAAGAGAAGCAACAGGAAATGTCATTGATAAACAGCAAAAAGAGAAGTGGACCTAAGACGCTCCTTGTGGCACTCCCGAAGACGCAATGAATGAATCAGATGACACTGCATCGACACTGAAAAAGCATCGTATATTGTACAGATAAGATTTAATCCACTGCAAGAAGACAGAGGGAAACCCTAAAGATGACAATTTTTTAACTAGAATATTGTGTGAAACTTTATCAAAGGCTTTAGAGAAATCTGTGTAGACACAATCTACCTGAAATCCAGCAGAGAATGCAGACATGCAATAATCGCTAAAAACCGCTAAGTTAGACATAGTGGAGCACACAGAGACAAACTCATGCTGATTGACATTAATTATTGATTTTACTGTAAAAAATAATATATTTTTAACAGAACACTCAAAAATTTTCGAAATCGTAGAAAGTTTAGAAATAGGCCTGAAATTGGAGACTAAGTACATCCTTTCTACCACCTTTAAGAATAGGGGTAATGCATGTCAATTTCCAGTCCGAAATAAAATTCCCAGAGGGGAGAGAATTATTGAGGATAAGCCTGAGAGGATATACCAAGGCAGTACCATATTTTATAAGTACAGGCGGAAGCCCATCCAAATCCAATTTGGAAGAAGACTTAATATCACCAATAGCCTTGGCAATATCATCCTGTGAAAGACACAGTGTGCCAAAATTTATGGACGGCAAATTATTAGCCGAAAAAGTGGAACTAGTACCAGGATCATCGTGAACATAATTCGATTTGAAAAATTCAGCAAACAAGTTGGAGATTTCGCCAGGAGTGCATGCTGACTTATCACCCCAGCGTAAAGCAGAAAGAATGGACGAACACGCTCTTCTAGATTTTACCAAGTCCCAAAAGAACTTAGGGTTCGACTTAATGTTAGACTCCGTACTATTAATAAACCTTTTATAGAGAAACTTATCCAATTCATTAAACAGTTTTGTGTAGTGCTGATATTGAACAAAGAAAACTTGAGATTTAGTTGAAGAGAATTTTCTGTAGTATTTATTTCTAAGATTTTTTAAACGTTTGAGGTCCTTAGTATACCAAGGCAACTTATATGGTTCTATATGTTTGAGTGGAATATTATAATGATAAAATTTCTAAATTGATTTCTTAAAAATGGAGAAACTGTTAGCTGTAGCTAGTCCCGAAAGTAAATCATCCCACTTAATCTCAATGAGCAGATTGTTGAGTCGTTCAAAATCACAAAATGCAAAATTAAAACCAAGCCCATCAATAGGTTTAACAGGAACTAAAAGAAAAGTATCCACCTCAAACGCTAGCGGAGAATGATGAATGGTGGCTGGAGTAATTGAAGAGAATCCATCAAGAAACCTAAATTTTAAATTATCATTGAGAAGGACTTAGTCAAGAAATCGATCGAGACTATTTGAATATGAGTTGATTTAAATCACATTGAGACTAAGCAAGCTATCAATGAGAAATAACTCCTGAGAAGACGAAAAATTGTAGGAAATGAGAGCGGGATTGTATAAATGAGCATCCTCCCTCGACCTCAACACACACACCACATCCACTCAAACTCAAGAAGGACCGGTGAACAGATTCCGATCAGTTCGTTCTACGACACTATCATCGATCGGTCATACGATTACCCATCCCGCTTCGATCCGCCGCCATCCTTTTGCGGAACCAACCGCGTTATTACATTGTTAATCTCAACTCTGAAGAACGTGTTTTTTATTTTACGTTATTTAAATAAAGCCTCTGTTGGGATAACTGTCAAAAAAGAGAGACAAACCTTTTTCGATATTTAGTGCATTTTTTAAAATTTGTGGTGAAGTAAAAAAAAAATAAAAGGTGAGTGCACTTCTCTAACATGGTCCTTCGAGCCATACAGAAAAGCACATTGGTAAATAATTAAAAAGTGAAGCGCAGTGACACAAAAATACACAAATCAAATGTGAGTGACAAAGAAAAAGAAAAGAAATAAAGAAAATATATATATACAAAATAAACATATAAAGAAATATTGTGGTACAAGAACACAAAAGAAAAAGTGAATTTGAAAGTGCAGTCACCCAACCAAATAACCAAATAAAAGTGCAGTGAAGCATATACAAGTTCAAAAACAAAAGGAAAAACAGTGAAAACTAATACAAAACCCCCAACGTCAAAAAAAAAAAAACATAATAATTCAAACTTTACTAACAAAATAAAAACGGGCGCGAATCTTAGAAAATCATTTAAATTAATATATAATAAAACTAAAACTGAAAGAAACGCCAACACTGCGGAACAGCGGAATAGGCAGAATACATAGGTTGCTATATATATTTTTGGACTAGGCAACACCAAGTGTTGCCAGGTGCAATCTGACATTTCCATTGGAAAGTTTGACATTTTTTAGCATAACATCACTCGGAACGTTTTGTCATTTAATCGTGAATTGTTTTATTTACAGAGAATTAAAAAATTCATCTCGGCCAAAAAATGGAATTAACTCGTGAACATTTTCGTGCGATCATTTTTCTCAACTTTCGACGTGGATTATCACGACAAGAGTGCTTCGATGAACTAAAATCTTTGTATGGCTATGAAGCACCATCCTATAGCACTGTGAAAAACTGTTACAACGAATTCAATCGTGGCCGACGCTCGCTCAAAGACGAATTCCGTGAAGGTCGTCCAAAAACAGCCGTTGTGCCAGAAAACATCGATGCCGTACGTGAACTGATAATGCAAGACCGTCACGTTACATACCTTCAGATAGAGGCATGCCTATGCATTTCTCCCACCAGCATACATTCGATATTGCATGAACACCTGGCCGTAAAAAAGGTTTGTTCTCGCTGGATCCCGCACAATTTGACAATCGCTCAAAAAAAGGCTCGTGTGGATTGGTGTAAAGAAATGCTGAAAAAATACGATCGCGGTGCTTCAAAAGACGTTTATATCATGGATCTATGCGTATGACATATACATACATATGTTTTATATATATACATTAGGGCGGGTCGATTTAGAAATCGCCCATTGCTCTATGAAAATCATATTCTAGGGATCAAAATAAGATACTTTGCCGAAGAAACCATACCTCTAAAACGAATTTTGATGTCCCCCAATTTGGGTCGAACTTTTGGGTAGGGGCAAATTTTGAAAAATCCCACTTTGACCCATTTAGAGTGCTCCAATCGAGTCCAAATGTATGACCGACCTCCACTAACTTTGGACGGCCGATCCACCCATGCCAGTGGCACACCCCCTGGAACTCCCCTGGGAGGTTAACCACACAATCATTTCAAAAAATCACCATTTTTGGTGATTTACATGAAAAAATCAGCTAAATTGCTATGTTTTTTCTTTATTTTTATTTATTTATTTATAATAATATATATTTTTTCTCTTAAGAAATTTATTTAGTCAGAACATATGTAAATGAAAAAAATTAATTTAAGTGAGTTATAAAAAAGATATATTATACATATATATATAAATATATAACAGCCCATCCCGGCGCATCGCACGGGGTAGACAGTTATTTATTTTTGGAAATTTGGATATAAAACACTTTTTTCACAAATATTTGTATTTGTATTAAAAAAAATTCCACAGTTATATTTGTATGTAAGTCTATTTATGTTCAATTTCTTTGATGGTTTAAGTGGCGGGCACTTAAATAAGTAATATTTACATAGGATATTATATATGTACATTTTTACCATGTTTTTTTAAGTAATTAGAATAAAAGCACAGTCGAATAAAATATATACAGCCTAAATTAAACGTTCACAACTTTCAACTAAAAATGTATCTACCTAGTATACGAGTACATCTAGGTATTTCAAAGAAATTTTTGTTCGTGTCGATAGAAACTTGCCTATCATTATTTAGTATTTTCCTTACAAAATTATTTATTTTTTGTTTGGTTTTGTTGTTTTTTGCTTTTTATTTTGGTTTTATATATTTTTTTATTTTATTTTTTTGTTTTTTTATTTTTTTATTAAAAAAGGGTTTGTCATTAATCATTTTCATTCCTATTATTACTTAATAATTTACATTTTTAGTATTTTTTATTTTACACGTTTATTTTTACATTATTTACAGATATTAAGAATATTAAGGTAGATTTACGTTTTTTACTTTTATATTTGTCAGTTTTTATCTTAAAGCTTCACTGTAAACTACGTTGGCAGTGATATTTGTAGATGGCAACAAAATATATTGATTTTCAGGAGATCCCACTTGAGAAAGGGCAACATATAGTTGTCCATGAGAAAAGCATTCTTTTCTTAGGTCGATGCCAACCATCGAAAATGTTTGACCCTGGGATTTATTTATTGTGAGGGCAAATGATGTTTTTAGAGGAAACTGTAACCTCTTAAAAGATATAGGCAAGTCCGTAGGAATCATGGGGATCCGCGGTATGTGGGCGAGCTGTCCGGCCGCGGCCCCGGTGATTATAGTGGCTACTATGACGTTCTCCCGCAATTCCTTCACCAGAAGTCTCGTACAATTGCACATGCTGGGAGGGCATAGGTTCGTCAGCAGCATTACGGGAGTGCCTACCTTTAATTGTAGTTCGTGGGACGGAAAGCTGGAAGGTTTCAAGGAATTTAAAAATTCTTGTGGATAGTGCACTGTATCTTCGATGTTGCATACTGTGTCAATAGATTTGTAAGATTTAAATTCACCGGGTACTTTTTCCATAACAATTTTGTTAATCTCATTAACTGATTCATTTCGCGGGGACACTATCGCTCTCGAACAGAGCAAATTGAAATTTCTCTCCATAAGATTTTGTATGTCCGGATATATTGGTCCATAAGAATTTCTAGACTCTAAACGATAAGAGACGGTAATTTTCCGTCTCCAAGTTTTAGAAGTTTTTGTGAGAAATTATTATCGTCATTGTCACTTAAATGTGTTCTCATATTTGTGCGCAGATTAAGAGTTTCAATCGATTGCCATAAAGTTGATGATTTAAGTCAAGCTCGAATAACGTCAGCTCGAGTACCTTTTGTTATAACTGGTAATGTTTGAGGAAAGTCTCCAGCTTAAACAAACGTCACGCCCCCCATTATACGGTCTGAGCTTCGGATGTCTTTCAGCGTACGCTCCACGGCTTCCACGTGCGCCCTGTGGCTCATGGTGCACTCGTCCCAGATGACCAGCGAAGTGTCTTGTAAGAGCTGCCCCAGCGGACCGTTTTTGCGGATCGAGCACACAGATTGTTGTTCCAAATATACAGCCAATGGTAATTTAAATGTATTGGGTTGACCGAAAAGAAACCGGTGATTTTTTCAAAAAAAGTAAAAACATTTTTTTGGCTTTTAGAATGAACTTTAATCAATTATATACATATTTTCCATTTTGTTGGATGACCTTTCGCCACATTTCCTTTAAATTCATTATTCCACGCTCATAGAAATTCGGGCCTTTAGCTGCAAAAAACTGAAGCAAGTGGGATTTTATGTCCTCGTCCTTATCAAAAGTTTTACCATTCAAAAGACCGAAACAAATGGTGGTCTGAGGGTGCAAGGTCAAGGCTATATGGTGGATGCATCAAAAGTTCCCAGCCAAGTTCACTCAGTTTGTGGCGACTGACCAAAGATGTGTGCGGTCTAGCGTTGTCCTGGTGGAATATGACACCTTTACGATTGACCAATTCTGGTCACTTCTCCTTGATAGCTGTATTCAATTTGTCCAGTTGCTTATAGTAGACATCCGAACGACAGCTCAAAATATACCACACCCTTCCAATCCCACCAAACTGACAGCATAATCTTCTTTTGGTGAATTTCAGCCTTTGGAGTGGTTTGCGGCGCTTTATTATGCTTACACCATGATCGTTTTCGATTGACATTATTGTAAAGAATCCATTTTTCATCTCCAGTTATGATTTGCTTCAAAAACAGATAATTTTCATTGCGTTTAAGATGCATATCACAAACGTTTAAGCGATTTGTTACATGAATTTCTTTCAATTCATGTGGTACCCAAATATCAAGTTTTTTTACCATCCCAAGACGTCGTATATGATCACGTATGGTTGATTGTGGTATATTTAACTTCTCTCCAATCTCACGCTCAGTTACATGACAATCCGATTCGATTAAAGCCTTGATGACGTCATCATCAACTGCACTTGGCCGACCTGAACGTGGCTTGTCTTTGAGTGAAAAATCTCCCAAACGGAATTTGACAAACCAACTTTGACACTGTGTTTCTTTTAAGGCTTTGTCACCATACACATTACGTAACTTTTTAGCAACCTGAGCTGCATTTTTTCCTTTACGGAAATAATAAAGTAAAATATGACGAAAATGCTCCTTTGTGGGCTCCATATTAAAATTGCCGCCAAACAAACAAATATAAATAAAATTACGCGCTCTTTTTTTCTAAGGCAAGGTAAAAGTGCCAGCTGGTATTTGACAAAAACAAAAATGCAATAACAGAGTCGTAAGCCGTTCAAAAGATTATCAACGCCGTTTGTAATCACCGGTTTCTTTTCGGTCAACCCAATAGAATGAGCAGTCTTTCCATCATTTAATAGGGTTGCAGCAATCCCGGACGATGCCACGCGACAGATTTTTTTCTAGATTGACGTACTTTTGCCAACACTAAATTGGCTAGGAAGGTTTTGCCTGCTCCACCGGGAGCGTCCAAAAAAAACAGTTTACCGCTGTGATTTTCAACAGCATCGAATGCTATTTTTTGATCTGCCACTAACTTGGGTACATGCGTGTTGACAAAAACAGACAACTCGTTAATATCATGCGGACGGCACGGTATCGCATGGACGATGTTTTGTTGCCGATTCGGGGAAGGCATTCCAAAATATGCTAAATGCTTGTCGTTCAGTTCCAAAAGCTTGTTTTCTATTTGTATCAAGCCTTCGTTGCGTACGTCACAATCCTGATCTTGTTGTTGAGCTGCACATCTGATGTCCTCACACAAATCGTCTTTGAAAGTGTCCCATAATTTGAGAGGTTCAGAGGCGAAACAAAATAATAAAATGGCCACAAACAGCTCTCCTTTAATGGGCAGTCAGAAACCGAAGCTTCTCTCAAAGTCATCTCCCATTGGTTGTCATTTTCTAGTAAACCTAAATCTCTGCAAGCAGCTTGGCATGTTTCTTTAACAATGCCATTAACGGTTTTTAAGTCTTGGAACGATGTCGGGCCACGCACATGATGAAGTAATATCCTGAGATAAAAGCACTCGAATTGAGAAGGATGGACGCTGTACACTCGGCCCAACGCCGCATCTTTTTTTACACCGGGATGACCGACTACGTCTTGGCCGCGTTTCCTTCTTGAGAATTTGTTATTGGCCTAGGTGTAATAATGTGCGACCTCGTGATAGAGTAACGTTTTGGCAAATTCATCACTGCGATTGGTGGATTTTCAATTACACGTTGTATATTTTCAGCTGAAAAATATACCCGTTGCTCATTTTCTAAGTGTATAGCCAACGGTGGGGTGTCGATCGTGAATAGGAAACTCTAACAATCTTCACACTGCCTCCGATGTACTAATGTACCGTCCGTTCAAATAATTTTCCACTTCGTCGTGAGCATTTCTGACACTGAAAGTGGGTTGGTCCGATCCTTTGTTGATGTATTTGCAAATATACTAAATTGCTTGGACGGATTAGCAGAATTCAACATTTATGTGATCATTAAAAATTGCAATAAAATTGAAGAATATGGAACGATCCACCTGTTGTCTATGTTGACCGCTCTGCCTCGGATGTTTAAAGTAGCGACCTGACCTCCGTTGCTGGAGTCGCGACGTCGATATACGTGATATCCGTCCTCACCGGTCTGGGTCTCATTTATGAATCGTCGTGGGTATTTTTTTTGAGCATATGCCATTCTTTATGCATGGTGAATTCAAATTTTCTTGCCCACATGGCCCGTGTACCATATTTTTGGTGCCTATGTCAAATAACACTGGGTCTTCGTCTTTATTAGGCAGCTCAGCGACGATTATTTCGTCGATCTGATCGGGCTGTATTTTTGTCTCCAGTCAAAACAACATATGAAAATTCGGCAATCCTCTTTTTTGCCATTCAACACTAAGCATATAACATTTGACCGGTCCAAAAAACGCGTCTTTCGTGAACATTTGTATAATTTTTTTCATTTTTAGTTGGAATACTCGAGCAATGATGTCATGCCGGTCGAAAGACCGTTGGCCGGGAAAAAGTTCTTACTTTATCTCTTCCCATTCAGGGTTGCACGTAAAAGTGACGAATAGATCTGGCCGGCCGTGGTTGCGCACATAGGACATGGCATCATGCGTCTTTTCGTTAAGAAACCTCGCACATCTAGTAAATGATGACGTTAAGATGACGCGCTGTCCGATGTCGGCGGCATTCACGCTTGCGTCTTGGTTCAAAGCATCCCTCAGATGAATATAGTCATCTGCTCTAAGTTTTTGTTGGTTTCGCCTTAAAAAATTTAATCGTTCCGAAATCATCTTTGCCATCATATCTACACAATATTGACTAAACAAATCCTTGTAATAGTGCAGCGAATTAAATTGACTGGTCCTAATCGTTAAACGGTATGCGTAATATTGCTTGCATGATACAGTTTTATTTCTTCACCCTTTCGAGCCTGACTTTTTCCCTGTGCTTCTAAATTTTTTTTTTTACTATTTCTTAATCGCTCAAGAAATTTCTGTAAAAAATTTCAGGTCACCACGCCCATCGGTTTGGGCGCTAGAGAATGTTGCTTGTGAGCAACGTTCGGCGATTGTGGTATAAAAATACAAATTTTTTTTGTTAGGCGAATAGTGTGAAGTTTTATTTATTCAGTCTGAACAATTAAGTATGAAACGACAAAAAATAGTTTTTGTTGGTGTTACAGCAAAGATGTACATTACACCTAAGGCACTTGGACATGGGAGTTCCCGTTTTGCATAGTCGACAACGCCCTTTTTCACCAAAAATGATCCAATGCTCCAATTTGTCATAGCGCTTTGTATTTGGAGGATTGGGCTGGACTCTATACTTTTTGGTACTTTGTGAGGAGACACTGCTTGATGGAGTGTTACAAAGGGAGGAGGTTGGTCTATCATTTTCCACATTTGATGGACGACCTCTTTTTTTCGTTCCATAAGAGTGTATTAGCAATTTCCGGTTGAAATTGTATTAGTGGCATATATTTTTTGTTCGGCTCCAGCAAACGTAAGTGTTTTCTATATAGAAGTCATGCATTTATAACGGATGTTCCCAGGCACCAATAAAAGACTCTGATATACCACTTTCTTGAGCGATGGTTGATCTTGTAAAGTTCCATGAGCATGTCTGCTAAGTCAACCCCTCCCGTGCCTTTGTTATAGGATTCAATGATCGCAGGTCTTGGAACATCAATATAAACTTTTTTTTTTGGACACCAACGCTTGCATACCCCCACAGGTCGATGATCTGTACATGAAGACATGACTTGGACTGGCTTATTGTCATACCATTTTAGACATACTAAATTGTAGTTTGTTTCACATTTCACAGCGAACGATCTTCTTCCTTGCTTTTTGAGTTCAGCGTCTGAAACCAACTGGCAACTACTAATTTTGTTTTTTCTTACAGTTCCTGTTGCAAATATCCCCATTTCCTTCAAAGCGATAAGAAGGCTTACTGAAGTAAGCCAATTGTCGAAGTAGAGTTTTTAATTCTTGTGCTTTGGAAGATTTTGCGCCAAATAGAGGACTACATCCGAAGACAGTCCCAATTCATAAGACGGGCAGGTACCTTCACCAACATACAATGTAAAATCAAATACCATTCCAGATGTTCCAGCTCTGGTGAAAATTTTGAAACCCCATTTGTGGGGCTTCGAAGGGTTATATTGTTTGAAAGTAGACCGATCTATAAGCAAGAGTTAAACCTAACATAAATTTATAAATTTATTTAAATTTTTACTGATACATACCTTTGAATGCAATTATCTGTTCATCAACACTTTGATGCTCTTCCTGCGGTAGCGTATTAAAGTTTTCCTTGAGGATGTTTAGTAATGCGCGTATCTTGTACAACTTGTCATAATTTGAATCTCCCTTTTTAGGTTGTTTGCTTTTATCGCTGAAATGTAAGCATTGCTTAATTTTCATAAACCTATGGCGTGACATTGAGTCTGCAACTGCTGTAAGCTTTAAATTTTGGGCCCATGCCATTCTAAACTGAGGGATTTTGAAAACACCTAAGAAAACAAAACACCAATATACCGTCTTATTTCCGCCTTAGTACATTTGAGCTCAATGCCGAGCTCTTGCAGTGCATAAATATCACTTTGCTGGGCAATAAAATCAAAAGCTTCAGTATCAAAAAGTTCACCGAAATATTGTACTGGTGCTAGAACGATATCGACTTTTAAGATGTCATCCTCTTTCCAAACAGTCTCTGGGTCTTCAAATGGCCTCCATCTCCATTTAAGAGACTTCGCATCAACTTTTTCAAAGCATATATTTACAGCACTACAAGATTGTTCATCATATTCTTCCGCAACTACATTTTCAATTAGGCCGATCTCAATGCTTTCTCCTCTTTCCAAGATCCCTTCCAAATTCTTCTCTAGCACTACAGAAATATCTTCCAACTCATCACCACTTTCTTCGTCACCAGAGGCATCCCAATCAAAGTTTAAAATTCTTTTTACAGCATCATTTGTTAAGCCATTTTGTTCAGGTTTCATGTCTGTAAGTAAGTAAAATAATTACCACTATTGCCGCAAGTTGCCCAAGTTGAAAATTACTTACTTGATGTTTATTTACAAATTATAAACTTAAAATTTTTTAGTGTTTTATGTATACTTTGTTAAAAAACACTGCAATTAAAAATGATCACTTTTTATTATTGTTTTGAAAAAAAAAAACCGCAGGTAATAACAGCTCTTATCAAATACGTAAAATTTTTTTGCACGTCACGCTTGAGTTCAAATGTAAATAACTTTACCAGATCGCCAACAAATCAGCTGTTCTTTAATTGAGCTTAAAGCACACACATAAGGTTTTCGTTCCGGATGCATTTTAGCAAATAAGAACAAATGCAACGCTCACAGTCAGCCGTTAAACATTTGAAATTTCTCACAAGCAACTTCAGGTCCGAAAGGGTTAAGGAATCCTGCTGAGGAATAGTTAAGTAATATCCGTCGTCTCCGTCGTCTATGCAATTCCGACACTCGCTTCAGCTGCCCGTCTCTACCGTGCAGCACTATATCTCTGGGGCCTTTGTCTTCATCAACCAAGAGAACGGCCACTTCGTTGACGGAAGGCGCGTCGTATCTGCCTCGGTGTTCTGCTTGAGGTGTGCGGTCAGCGTGAATAATTAATTTTAAATTCTCTGGAGATGTCGATTCGATACTTTGTTTAAAACTTCGTATGTAAACTTTGTGACTATTCAACATGGTCTGCAATTCCTTGATCAAATCCAGTTTTAGCATAGGAGCCATGTTAGAGCATCGGAAATAAAATATATCTGCAGAAATTGTGGGCTTTGTCCGGATGGCGGCAGGAGGCTGCCTATGAGGTGATAAATCTGTCCCTCTACCTTAAAGGTTGGCATGAAATTCCCCTCCCTGATTTCTTTCGCCCCGAACGATGTCATCTGAAACAGATTATTGTAGCGACGTGCGTTTTGTAAAAAATGCGCGGATAGTGTACTATTGTTCGTCAGAAGGCTTTTGATTGGTTCTGGAGGCTCTACGATACTGGGAAGTATTACTTTTTCAGCCGCGCAACACATAACAATTGCTTCGTCTCTCCGTTTTTTCGCGGAACATTTAGAGCATATCTTATCCATCGCTCCAATTTGAACGCCGTTTTGATCGGCGTAGTTAATTTGTGGATCGTAGCTGACTGCCGATCTATTGCTGTGAGCTGAAATCCCATCACGCCTTCTAATTGCTACTGCACGTTGTCTCTCTCTCTGTGCCGTAAGTCGTTGCGAGCGGTCACCGCTAGACTCTCGGGCACGTGCCTGCGAGTTTCTGGCTCTCAGTTCAGTAAGCCGCTGCGATCGTTCGGTGCTAAATTCTCTGGCACGTGCCCGCGAGTCTCTATCTCTGTTTCCAGCAAGGCGTTGTGAACGTTCGGAGCTCGACTCCCGTTCGTAAATCTAAGAAGATCGTTCATTTTGTTCTGGAAGGCAAAGTGAGCGTTCGACACTGCACTCTCTTGCCCGTGTTTACGAAATTCTTGTTCGATTTTCGTCAAGGCGTTGCGCGCGTTCTGTGCTCGACTGTCTTTCGCGAACCTCTGACGATCTGACATTTTGATTTGCAAGACGAATCGAACGATCGGCGCTACTTTCCCTTGCGCGAGCTTGCGAGATTCGCTCTCTATTCTCAGCAAGTCGCTGCGGGCGTTCGGCGCTAGATTCTCTGGCCCGTGATTGTGATGCATATTCTCTTTGGCTTTCGAGTCGATCAGAATATTCTGAAGATGATTCTCCAACGCGTCGAATCTTTGCTAATCTCGCTAGGGAGCTTTGTTGAGGTAATTGGGACCTTTTTTTTAGGCATAATTGTTTGAAAGTTTTGGTTTTCAAGTAAAATAAATAAGAATTAATTTGATTTTAATATGAACAGTTTATTGAATAGAAGTTTTTATTAAAAAATACACACAATACTTAAATAGTGTAGCAATGTAAATGTGATTACTGTATTATGTTGTATCGTTACCTTATTTTGATGTTACTTGAATAAGCAATCCTGTTGTATTTTTGAATTTGTATCATACCTTATTTTAATGTTACTCGAATAAGCAACCCTGTAGTACTTTTGAATTTGAATCATACCTTATTTTAATGTTACTCGAATAAGCAACCCTGATGTAATTTTTAAACTTGGAACTGGCGACATGAAAGTCAGAAAAAATAAAGAAGAGTCAGTTCGGACGCAACCACGAAACGAATCGGTCTTCCTACAAAATCTCAGAAGTGGGATTCGGGCACAGTAGCAAAGTACAGTTTTAACAAAATTTTTGCAAAATTTTTTTATAAAAATGGAGTGCGTCGATACAAACATATATACGGCGGCCCAGTTGCGTGAGTTGTGTAAGCGGTTGGGGCTCCCGACTCATGGCAACAAAAGTGCCCTGACAATAAGGGTGGGCGATGTGCCTGCAATTGAGCGTGGCGATTGTCCTAGTTTCGCTGGCGAGGAGGTTGAATCGGTGGGCATGGATGAAACACCTTTGGAGGAGGTAGCGGAACGTGATTTAAAGACGTAGAATGAGCTCCTGACCAAAGAAGTCGAGCAGTTAAAGCTAATGATCGTGCAACTTAAATCAAGCAATGTAGTAGGCGGCGCCACTGATGTGACAGAAAAAGACGATTCATCGAATAGCAGAGCTTCGAGTACTTTAAATAACTACGCAACGAACGTCAGCGCGACATACAACAAACAAACAAACATACAACATGCAACAAATAATAGCGGCGGCGCTTCGAACGACAGCGGCGCATTGAACAACGACAGCGGCGCATTGAACAACGGCAGCGGCACTTTGAACGACGGCAGCGCTTTCAACGACAACAGCACTTTAAACGACAATGACGCTTTGAACAACAACGGCGCTGTAGGTACAGTAACAAACGAACGTAGTAAAGATAGCGCTACGGTAAGGAATGTCGGTGCTATACCTTTGGAGATATTAAAAGATCTGTTACCAGAATACGAAGGTGGGCCGAACTTTAACGTTTGGATTCAACAATTAAGAAGTGCTGGGAAAGTTTTTAATTTCCATCATGGCGCGCTGCGCGCTATAATGATAAGCAAACTAAAAGGTAGTGCAAGAGTGTGGCTGCACGCGAGGCCTCTGTTTATCACAGAAAATATAGACAGCCTTGTTGCAGAAATTCAAGCGGTGTTTGCACCAACACACAACAAGTTGTTGCTGCGAAAACAGTTTGAAGCGCGCAATTGGTCGGTTGGTGAAGGCTTCCAAACGTACTACAATGAAAAGGTTTCACTGTCAGGTCCGTTGAATATGGATGAATGCGAGTTGATTGACCATATTGTCGAGGGTATGCCGGACGAGCAGTTACGGACTCAGGCATATATCCAATGCTACACTACAAAAGTGCAGCTTCTGCAGGCGTTCGGGAGAGTTGAATTGAAACATGACTCGATGCAGATGCCTCGCACTAGTGTCAGTTGTTTCAACTGCAACTCATTTGGACACATGGCCGTGGCATGTCGGAAGCCGAAGCGAGAAGTTGGGGCGTGCTATAGGGTATGACGTAGTTTTGGGTAGGGACTTTTTCAAAGCAAGTAATTTAATTTTGATATGCAAGGATGAGATCAAAGAGAATACTTTAATTAAGTTGAAAAAGAGTGTTGATGATAACAATGTTGAATATGAAAGTGTAAACGATGAAGGTAAACATAAAAAGGGCGGGTTCAAAAAAGATTGTAATAAAAATTGTAAAGTAGAAAAGTGTATAGTTACGTTAAATGAAACAAATGATAGAAAAACAAAAGTGGGTGATATAAATAAAACTGAGTGTATTGTTGACGAAACAAATGATATGAAAATGATAGTTGATGCAAATAAAAATAAAACGTTAACTGATGTGAATAAAAGAAAAGAGATAATTGATCGGAAAAATAATCTGAGTGATAATCGTTGTAAAACAAATATGGTTACAAATTGTATTGTTGATGAAATTAAAAAATTGGGTGATAAGAAATTAGATGAAATTAATGAAATGGAAAGTAATAGTGAAAATAATGAAAATTCTAGAAATATAAAATGGTTAATGCTTATTGATTTTGATAAGGGGAAAGAACTAAGTTTGAATGTGGGAAAAAATATATCACTTTCAATTTGTATAAAATTAAATAAAATATTTACAAAACTGTATGTACAGGCCGAACGTCCTGATGAACCATTGGTAAAGTGTAACATGAGACTCGTATTAGAAAACATAAAACCTTTTCATTATTCCCCGCGGCGATTATCGTATGTAGAAAAAGGGGAGATGCAAAAGTTAATAGATGAGTATTTAGCAAGGGGATATATCAAACCAAGTGAGTCCGAATATGCGTCGCCGATTGTATTAGTAAAAAAGAAAAAAAAAAAGAGAGATCTTAGAATGCGTGTAGATTACCGAACGCTGAATAAAGTAACCGCGAAAGATAATTATCCGATTCCATTAATTGATGACTTGTTAGATGGATTAGCGAAAAAGAAAATATGTAAAGGGAGATTACGTGGTTATAAAAAATTTCGATTCTCACATAGGGGTGTCTAAAAACTGATTCCTAAATTTAAGGGACCGTATTGTATTGAAAAGTTTTACGAAACGATCGTTACTTACTTAGAGATGTCGACGGGTTTCAACAGTCTCGAGTCCCATACCACGGGGTATGAGCAGTTGGAAATATAAAACCATGGTTCAAAGGACGCGAAATCTAGTCAGTCACTTGAGATCAGGTGATCTCATGGTCAGGACGGCCGAATTGTAACAATGTAAATGTGATTACTGTATTATGTTGTATCGTTACCTTATTTTGATGTTACTTGAATAAGCAATCCTGTTGTATTTTTGAATTTGTATCATACCTTATTTTAATGTTACTCGAATAAGCAACCCTGATGTAATTTTTAAACTTGTAACTGGCGACATGAAATTGAGAAAAAATAGAGAAGAGTCAGTTCGGACGCAACCACGAAACGAATCGGTCTTCCTACAATAGGCGCTTTAAAAAGAGTGTGACACTGCTATAAAAATAAACTGTCAAGGTTTAATCAAGTAATTTATGCGCAGTTTTGAAAATAACTCCTAATCGATAGAAAGAAAATGTGCTCTATCTGAAATGTGTTCTATGGAAAAATTTAAATGTTCAATATCGGTAGCGTCCGCTGCGTAAGGAGCCGACCGCGCGACTGAGCCAGAGAATGTAAAGCAGAGCCGCTCAAAATAATGCGCAATTTTTCATGCGAAACATGTACGCTTCGACTGCATTTGCTTGCCTATACTCCGAGTATAGGCATGAAAAATTGCGCATTATTTTGAGCGGCTCTAATGTAAAGGGTACTAAAAACCACAGTACATATGAGAAAAGCGTATATCGAACAGCCTGTTTATCTATACTATCAGAGATAATTCGAAAGAAAATAAGAGAAGTAAGAAAAAGTTATATATGTCACATATGTACATACATATGAAAATGTAATATCAAAAAAAAAAAAAAATTTTAAAAATACCAAAATTTTGCAAATAGGAAAGGAATTTTAGTATTAAAATAAAAAACATATTTTCTCACCAAAATAAGAAAGGAATTTGGCACTACAAAAAAAGGATGTCTATTCACCGTGAACCAAAGTGGCAGTGAATTTGCTTTCCAAACATGCCTCCTTATATACCATTTTTCCATGGCATATAAATTTCATAAACAAATCAAAAGTTTTCATTTACGTATGAAAACTGTTGCCTCATCCTGCTTCGATTTTTTTCAAAGGCTACTTCGAAAATTCTGGCATGAATTCAGTCGTTTTACATATATTTTTGACGGTTTGCATTTCAAACGTAGAAGAAAAACTACATTTTTCTTATGAAAACTACTAAATAGTTTAAAATGCAGTAAACTGAAACTATTCATATGCTGTGCCTTTCAGCTTATTAAGCCTAAGAAAATTATAGCAGAATAAAGGGCTGAAAAAAATTTATCAGCTTAAGAAAATTATAACTATTGAAGCACTATTATAGCTTTTGAAACACTGAGGGCCGTTTTCTCAATGTCTGGTTAGCAGCTTTATTTGTCAGTTAAGTTTTGGTTAACTTAACCAAGTCTCCTTCTTTATATATAGAGCTTTTTTAAGCAGAACTTAGTTTAACCAGATATTGAAAAAACCGACCTATAAAATAAGTCCTCACTAACTAATCTAATAATATATAATGGATGAGGTTTGTACGCGATCTTACTCGAATATAATAGTGAGACAACAATATTATATATTTAAAAAAATATTTAATATTTTTTAAAAATATATTTGACTACTAATATTCCGCTGTACTACAATTTTCACCATAGATACTGCGAAATGAATATGCTTTAACGACACACTGCATAACGCCGCGGCGCGTCTCTAACAACGTAAATAAGTAGAAATGGTTTAAGGGGGTGTTCTGGTCTACACGCATGGATTTCAGATAATTTTTAACTGTTGCAAAAAAAGGACCGACACTTGAGTTGTGAACTTTTTTGATAGCTTTCTCAAGAACCAAGAAGAGAAATACATATACATAAGTAAATAATAAATTAAAAACTAAATAAATTAAAACTTAATAATAATAATATTCTCTAAAAATTAGCGAATAAAAATTATAATAAATAAAAGTAATAATTATGAAAAAATAAAAATATTAAAATAATGGTAATAAGAAACGAAAAAACCAAAAAATAATAATTAAATTAAGCAAATAAAAATTTGTATACTAAATATAAAAATAAAAAAATATATATAATAAAAAGTAACAATGAAAAAATTTAAAAAACAAATCTTAAAAATATAAAAAAATAATTGATTTAAAATAAGTAAATAATAAATTATTAAATAATATTGTTTAAAAATTAGCGTATAAAAATATTATAAGTAAAAGTAATAATTACGAAAAAAAAATAAAAATACTAAATATGAAAAATTAAAAAATAAAAATAATAATAATCAAAAAATTAAAATAACAGTAATAAATAACGAATTCAGTCGTTTTACATATAAGTAAATAATAAATTATTAAATAAATATATTAAATAATAATAATAATATTCTTTAAAAATTAGCGTATAAAAATATTATAAGTAAAAGTAATAATTACGAAAAAAATAAAAATAATAATAATCAAAAAATTAAAATAACAGTAATAAATAATGAATTCAGTCGTTTTACATATATTTTTGCCACTGCACGTGCTCAATTCTGCTAATGTTAGCCGCCAAATCGAACATCATACTTTACATTCTCTGGCCCGGCGCGCTTTTCAGACTGCATCACAAACAACGGCCACGGCGCTATGGCGGTTTTGTTTACTTTTTGAATTTTTTAATTCGTAATATCTTTCGAATGAAAAGTCCAATTTAAATAATTTAAAAACTATTTTATAGGTAGTTAAATAGTCTTGACCATAAAACAATTTATTTGGATAAATAGCATGGTTTGAATTTGGTTAGCATTTTCGTTAATGTTTAAAATGAAAAAAGTTGTTGTAGTGACATAACTACAATAGTTGGACATATGCTACCGCGGAATTTTTTGTAGACATTAAGATGTTCTTCAATATTGTTGTACATTATTTTGTTCTATCACTAATAGTTTCGGTAGCGCATTCGACGAAAGACATTTTGAGACTAATTTTTCTACTCCTTCGGTTACATTGTTCAAATTTTACCAAGGATCCCTAATTTTTTCAAAATTTAATGTAACTTATGTCAAATTGGAAGAATGTAGCATTCTATTGGTGAAAGAATTTTTTAAATCGGTCCAGTATTTTTTGAGCCTATTCATTACAAATATACAAAAATTGGTACAAATCTTTCCTCTTTATAATATTAGGGTAGGTATGTACATACATATATATATGGGGTATTCCATACCAAATCGACCACTTCTGAACCCGACCCCTTTAAAGTTTTGCTTAAACTTATCCATCCTTTTCTACCCTTTGAAAAACATTTTTGAGAATTTTTTCAAAATTTTTTGCCCAACTTCAAAAGAGTTATGAATTTTTCAAAAAAAGGACTTTGTTATTCTCAAATAGCCATAACTTTTGTAGTAATTGACTTTTGGGGACCTTTTTTTTAATTTTTGTTATTGAATGAACTTTTCGAAAAAATACACGAAAAAAATTTAACACGATCAATTCTATAAAACAATCGGTTTTTTTTTAAGTAAAATCGTCATTTTTGGGAACTTCGCCATTTTTTTTCCTCAAAAACAAAAAAAAATCAATTAATTTGACATTTATCCCTGCTAATTCCGGAGAGGGCCGATTTTTTTATATTTTTTTTTATTTATTTAAAAAAAATTGTCAAATTTTCAAAAATGAAAAACAAAAATTTTCCGTAAACTTTATTTCTATCATATAAAAAATATAATTTAATGATTTTATGATATAATATTCTCAATTTATAGACTTAATTTATGAATATAATATCCAATGATTTCAAAAAAACAATACAAAAATTATTAATTAATTTGAATCTTGGTGATTATATACGAAAATTAAATCTATAAATTGAGAATATTATATCATAAAATCGGGAACTAATAACTTTTGTTTTATACATTTTGCCATGAGATGCGTATTTCAGGCGCTAGGTAGACAATTTCACGATTTTAGGCGAATTTCTGAAATTTCAAGGCCGGAGTTGGGGTTGAAGATGCAATCCGATCTCAAAACAAAAAGTTGCATTGGAATCAGGAAGTACTAAGGCAACTTTTCCGCACTATTTGAAATCCCGAATCGAAAAAAGTCCGGAATCGACCCACCCTATTAAATAAGTCACATTTGCCGTCATTAATAATTGAAAATATACATAAAATAACCTTGCATGAAGGAAACAAGTTAATGGAAGCAATGATTAGAAGGAATTACTGGATTATTGGATTAAAGAATTCCGTAAAAAAGACAATTCGAACTTGTATACGTAGTCGATGCATACGTTACCGCAAAGAAGTAGCAAATCCAATTATGGAAAATCTTTCTGAATTTCGAGTATCTATGTCAATTTCATTTACACACGTTGGTATAGACTGTGCCGGACCGATTTATATGAAATGTTCAAAAGGAAGAGGACAAAAAACATTTAAAGGATACATATCTATTTGTTTGTATGGCAACAAAAGCTATTCATTTAGAAGCAGTAAGTGATTTAACAACCGAAGCGTTCCTAGCTGCTTTGAAAAGATTTTTTGCTAGAAGAGGTAAAAGTCAGCAAAATTCAACCGTAGCTCCAATACTAGAATCAGGTAAAATTCAATGGCATTTTGGACCGCCGGCAGCTCCTCACTTCGGAGGAATTTGGGAGGCACGAGTCAAGTCGGTTAAATATCATTTAAAAAGAGTGACATTCGAAAGTAAATGGACAATTGAAGAAATGTTTACTTTGCTACCACAGATTGAAGCAGTGCTAAATTCACGACCTCTATGTGCAATAGGTAGTGAAAGCGATATAGACGTTTTAACACCTGGTCATTTTTTAATAGGATGTCCAATAATAGATTATCCTGAGGCAATTAATGATGTATAAATAGGTTCATTAGCGCAAGTTTGGTGTGTGATTCATGGCGGGAGAGAGACTCCGTCCCCAAGAACTATCATTCACTCCGGTGAATGAACGTCTAGCCACAATCCGCATCAAAGCGAGGATCTTCAACATATCGCTGATTTGCGCCCACGACCCGACGAAAGAGGAGGAAGATGTGACCAAAGATGCCTTCTATGAGCGCTTGGAGCGGGCCTGTGAGAGCTGCCCCCGCCACGATGTCAAAATCGTGTTTGGCGACTGTAACGCCAGGGTGGGCAAAGAAGGTATCTTTGGCACTACGGTCGGTAGATACAGCCGGGGCCCGAAATATGGTTATCTGTGGTACTAGATTCTAGCACAAGAAAATACATCAAGTTACCTGGCTGTCTCCGGATCGAAAAGCCACCAACCAGATCGATCATGTTGTGATAGACGGAAGACACGTGTCCAGTGTTTTAGATGTGCGTGCGCTCTGAGGTCCTAACATCGACTCGGACCACTATCCTGTTGAAACCAAGACTCGCACCCGCTTCTGGGCAGCAAAAAACCCACGTCAACAAACACAAGGAAGGTTCGACGTCGAGAAGCTGCAATCACGACAGACAGCCGAACGATTTTCTACTCGGCTGGCACTCCTGCTCTCTGAGAGCACTCGTCAAAAACTGGTTTTCGGAAAGTTCAAAAGAACAGCTGGTACGAAGAGGATTGCCGTGTCGCAGCGGAGAGAAAATAGGCTGCCTACCTAGTAACGTTATGATGGACCACAACACGTGCGGGATGCGATAGATACCGAGAATTGAACAGGGAAGCGAGACGCATTTGCAGAAAGAAAAAGAAAGAGGCCGAAATGCGTGAGTACGAAGAGCTTGATAATGCTCGAAAATTCTACGAGAAAATGTGGCGGCTTACAGAAGGTTTCAAGACCGGAGATACTCTTGTAGAACCCCCAAAGGTGGTCTAGTCACCGATGCCCAGAGCATACTTAAATTATGAAGGGCACACTTCTCCAGCCTGCTGAATGGCAGTGAACGCACAACACCAGGAGAAGGCGAACCCGATTCCCCAATCGACGACGATGGAGCAGACGTTCCATTACCCGACCATGAAGAAGTTCCAATAGCAATTGACGGCCTGAAGAACAACAAAGCGGCAGGAGCCAACTAATTGCCGGCCGAGCTATTCAAACACGGTGGCGAAGAATTGATAAGGAGCATGCATCAGCTTCTTTGTAAAATATGGTCGGACGAAAGCATGCCCAAAGATTGGAATTTACGTTTGCTCTGCCCAACCCATAAAAAAGGAGACCCCACAATCTGCGCCAACTACCGTGGGATAAGCCTCCTCTGCGTCGCATATAAGTTTCTATCGAGCGTTTTGAGTTTAAAGCCCATCTTCAACAAACTGATTAGACCTTATAAGTGTGGCTTTAGACCTGGCAAATCAACAACCGACCAGATACTCAGCATGCGCCAAGACTTGGAAAAGACCCGTGAGAGAGAATCGACACGCACCACCTCTTCGTCGATTTCAAAGCTACTTTCGACAGCACGAAAAGGAGCTGCTTTATGCCGCGATGTCTGAATTTGGTATCCCCGCAAAATTAATACGGCTGTGTAAACTGACGTTGAGCAACACCAAAAGTTCCGTCAGGATCGGCAAGGACCTCTCCGAGCCGTTCGATACCAAACGAGGTTTCAAACAAGGCGACTCCCTATCTTGCGAGTTCTTCAACCTGTTGCTGGAGAAAATAATTGGAGCTGCAGAGCTTAATCGAGCAGGTAAAATCTTTTATAGGAGTGTACAGCTGCTGGCGTATGCCGATGATATTGATATCACTGGCCTCAACACCTGCGGCGTTGGTTCTGCTTCCTCCAGACTGAACGAGAAAGAAAACAAATGGGTCTGGCAGTGAACGAGGGGAAGACGAAATATCTCTTGTCATCAAATAATCAGTCGTCGCACTTGCGACTTGGCACTCACGTCACTGTTGACAGTCATAACTTTGAAGTTGTAGATAATTTCGTCTATTTAGGAACCAGCGTAAACACCACCAAAAATGTCAGTCTGGATATCCAACGCAGGATAACTCTTGCCAACAGGTGCTTCTTTGGACTGACTAGGCAATTGAGAAGCAAAGTCTTCTCTCGACGAATAAAAACCAAACTCTATAAGTCACTCATAACTCCCGTCCTGTTATATGGTGCAGAGGCTTGGACGATGACAACAACTGATGAGTCGACGTTGCGAGTTTTCGAGCGAAAAGTTCTGCGAAAGATTTATTGTCCTTTGCGCGTTGGCATTCGATGGAACGATGAGCTCTATGAGATATATGACGACATTGACATAGTTCAGCGAATTTAAGCAGCGGCTACGCTGTCTAGGTCATGTTATCCGAATGACGAAAACACTCCTGCTCTGAAAGTATTCGACGCAGTATCCGCCGTGGGAAGCAGAGGAATAGGAAGACCTCCACTCCGTTGGAAGGACCAAGTGGAGAAGAAGAAAGGACTGGCGCGCTGTTGTTAACTCGGCTATAATCGCGTAAGCGGTGTCTACGCAAGTAAAAAAGAAGTGTTCACATGAGTTATGAACTGCAACATCTCACATCGCATCACCACACATCACATCACGTCACGTCACAACACCTCATCACACAACAGTTCAGCACACACCACTACACACACACGCATCAAACACAGTCCCTGACACCGCTCAATATTACAACACAACAACCACACGATCATTAGCGAGACGACTCGGATTAATTTAATATTCACCACCCAAACCATCAAAAGGGATTGATTCGACCGGCATTACCTTCTTACCGTTTTCATCCGTGAAACAAGGCAGTCGTTCGCGATATTCTTTTTTTTAATTCGCACCGCAACAAACCGCAATTTAATTTTTCCTCCAACAAACCGCCAAGTGACGGGAGTGACGCACCCAACGAGTTCGCCTTTCGCCAACAGTGTGCAGCAGTGGGTTTCATATACAAAAGACTAAACAACTAATAAAAAGTGTACCGATCCATATAGGATAAACTGAATAAATATAACGATAAATTTAACGAGTGTGAAAATTAAAAATCAGTGCATTTTATTTATTATCCAGCTCATAAGTATACTAAATATATGTATATACCATCTAAGGTACAAAACAAAAGGGGAAGCAGGCAGTATCGTCAAGCGATTCGCTTTAAATGACGAAAATTTTAAGCTGGCTTGGGAAGCACTAGTCGAAAGATACGAAAATGGAAGGGTTATGATAGAAAACCCAATAAAAACATTATTACATCTACCAAAAATTCAAAAAGAAACCAGCCAGGAATTTCAAAATTTATACTCGACAGTGAGTAATTGCATATCAGTGTTAAAAACACAAAATATCTCCACAGAATCGTGGGACCCCATCATAGTAACTATTTGTGCAGAAACACTCCCTGATGCTGCGTTACTACGATGGGAACAATCACTTGTGGAAAGAAAAAAATGCCCACATGGGAGCAAATGAAAGCATTCCTCACTGCTCAATACGAGATAGCTGAGCGAATTGACAACAAAAATATAAATCTAAAAAGTCATCAAAATGACTCAAGTAAAAACTTGTTCAAACCTCAAGCCAGCAACAATATGCAATACAATAGACACGTTAATAAAAGTCACACTTTCGTGTCAAACCAAACTAATAAATGGCAACCAGTATGTGAAATTTGTAAAGGAGGTCATAACATAAGATCTTGCGAGAGATTTAAAAAATTATCCGTATCTGACAGAAACAATCTTGTCAGACAAAATAAACTTTGCATCAACTGTCTGTCGAATGCTCATACGACAAAAGACTGTGAAAGCAAATTTAATTGTGTGTACTGTCAACGAAGACATCACTCACTGCTTCATATTACGAACTTTCAAAATATGAAGCAAAATCAATTTCATAAAACCACCGGGTTAGTCACTACAACCAAAAGTGATAATCCCGAAATCTCAAATCCCGAAAAAAGGGAAGAACAACCATGTTGCTCTAAAGCAGCAAAAATTCAAACGCTTCATTCAGAAAATGAAAGCAAAATACTTTTACCCACTGCGGTCATCACCATAGCACATAAGGGTGATTTATTCAAACTAAGAGCACTAATAGATCAAGGATCTCAAAGATCCTTTATATCACCAAAAGCTCAAAATCGGCTGAAATTGCCAATAAAACATTCAAATTTCCAAATCTCGGGAATGGGCGGAAGAATTATCCAAAATTCGAACAAAATATGCCCAATTACGATAGTATCTCCAAATGCGGATATTAGAATAGATGCGCAAGCCATCGTTCTACCGCAACTTACCAATTTGCTTCCAAGCTATGAAGTAAATAAAATACACTGGGAAAAATGCTCACATCTTAAATTAGCAGATCCCAATTGTCATACCCCATCACAAATCGACATATTATTAGGCAGTGACTTAATACCTCAAATAATTCTTGAAGGTATTGAGAAAATCTCCAATAAATTGTTAGCCCAAAATACAATCTTTGGGTGGATTATAAGTGGCCAAGTCCCTGAAAAAATCAATTCTTTCACCACACAAGTGGAAAACATTTCAAACGAATTTTTAAATAATCAACTTAAAAAATTTTGGGAAATAGAAGAATTACCCCAAATCACCCAGCTTTCAGAAGAAGACCAGGCATGCGAAGCCTATTACAAATCCACAACAACAAGAAACGAACATGGTCGTTATGTTGTGCGATTACCTTTCAAACCAACTTTCCCAGAAAACATTGCTCTAGGCCACTCTAGAATATCAGCAGTCCAGCAATTTCTAAGCCTGGAAAAAAGCCTGATAAAGAAAAGTGAGCTTAAATCGGCATACGATAATGTGATGGACGAATATCTTGGCCTCAATCATATGGAAGAAGCTGTACCATATGAAAAGGTATCTAAAGGTAGATATTTATCTTTTTATCTGCCACATCATGGGGTAATAAGACCTGATAAAATTACAACAAAAGTACGAGTGGTTTTCAATGCCTCAAAGTGTACGAGCTCAGGCAAATCACTCAATGATGTACTATACACAGGGCCAACATTACAACCTGATCTCATGTTGCTAATTCTAAATTGGCGCATGTTTAAATACGTTTTCAATGGGGATGTAGAAAAAATGTATAGACAAATTCTAGTACATGAAGATGACCAAGATTTTAGGCGTATAGTCTTCCGCAAATCAAGTAATAGTCCAATCAGCGACTATAAACTTAAAATCGTCACCTTTGGCATCAATTGCGCACCCTATTTGGCGATCAGGACACTACATGAAGTGGCAAAAACAAATGCAACAAATTTGCCTTTAGCATCTTCTGTGTTGCAAACACAAACATACGTGGACGACATACTATCAGGTAGCCACAGTCTGTCCTTAGCGTGCGAATCACTATCTCAAGTGATCAAAGCACTAAATTCAGCGGGATTCCCCTTAAAGAAAATTACTTCAAATCACCCTGATATAATAAAAGACATTAAAAAGGAAGACTTATTAGATACAGACTTCCTTAAATTTGAAAAGGCTAGTACAACTAAAACTCTAGGAATTCAATGGAATGCGATAACAGATCAATTCTCATATACAATTGAGTCAATATCTGCAATGTCCGCCATAACCAAACGCCAAATACTTTCCTCGGTGGCAAAACTTTTCGACCCCGCAGGATGGCTTTCGCCAATAATGATTCAAGCAAAAATCCTCATTCAAGAATTGTGGCAAGACGGCACTGAATGGGATGAACAGGTAAAACCTTTACGTTTAGCGAAATGGGTCCAATTTGCTAACAATTTACATACTATATCTGAAATTCGAATCCCTCGATGGGTAAATTTCACTCCTAACATTAACGCAGAATTACACGGCTTCTGTGATGCCTCTGAAAAGGCGTATTGCGCAACAGTGTACGTACGCACTCAGTACGATAACAAAATATCTTCACACCTCTTGGTAGCCAAAGCCAAAGTTGCACCTTTGAAGACACTCAGTCTGCCACGGCTTGAACTGAATGGTGCTCTTCTGTTAGCAAAATTAATTTCCATAGTCCAAACCCATCTCAAATTAAACGATCATAAAATGTATCTTTGGTCAGATTCAGAGATAGTTTTAGCTCGGTTAGAAAAACCACCCTATTGCTGGAAGACCTATGTATCTAACCGAATATCCCAAATTCTAGACTTAGTTGGCCCAGCAAAATGGCAACATGTTGCAAGTGCAGATAACCCAGCGGATCTTGGGACAAGAGGTTGCAAGCCACTGCACCTCACCAGCACTACACTCTGGTGGAATGGTCCAACATGGCTAACAGAATCACAAAAATTCTGGCCAAAGTCTCCCGCCCGTAATATAATCCCGCCGGAAAGTCGGAAAATTGAAAATTTTCATATCACTCCAGAAGAGGATGATATTCTCCATCGATTTTCGTCATTTGCTAGAGCACTAAGAGTAGTCGCTTACATGCACAAATTCATTCAAAGACTTAAACTAAAAATGAAAGGAGCACCAAATGATCCTTGCGTACAACTAACGCATTCCGACTTGCAACATGCCAAGGTCAGTCTAATATTATATACACAAACTCGCTATTTCAGCAAAGAGAATTCTAAGTTGCTCGAAAAGCGACCTCTCGAAAAGGGAAGCTCACTTCTCGTATTAAATCCATTCTTGGATTCTAAGGGATTAATAAGGGCAAATGGAAGATTGGCGAACTCCAGCCTTAGTTATAACGAACGACATCCCATCATTATTCCAGAGAAATCCCGTTTTACTTACCTATTTCTAGCATATCTGCACTATCTTACACTGTATGTTGAGCATCGCTTAATGCAACAAATGGTCCGTCAAGAATTTTATATACCGCGACTAAAGCCACAAATCAAAAGGACGATTTTCATGTGTAAACCATGTACCATGTACAAACACAAAATGCGTACGCAGATCATGGCAGCTTTACCACCTGAACGCTGCAACTATGCTCTACCCTTTACCATCACTGGGGTTGATTTTGCTGGACCTTTCCAGATAAAGGCCTCCATGTTAAGGTCTTCTTCATTTAGAAAAGGGTATGTGGCTGTCTTTGTATGTTTTACGACAAAGGCAGTACACCTTGAGCTTTGTTCAGATCTGACTACTGCGGCTTTTCTTGCAGCATTTGCACGCTTTGTCGGACGACGCGGATTTCCTTCAAAAATAATGAGCGATAATGGGAAAAACTTTGTCGGAGCCCAAAGAGCAACCGAGAAGGAGTTTATAAACTTCATGAAAGAAGTCTCCCCTGAAATAGTTAATAAATATGCACCCCAAGGGATCGATTGGCAATTTATACCTCCATGTTCTCCACACATGGGCGGACTTTGGGAATCAGCAGTAAAAAGCTTTAAGTCCCATTTAAAGAAAACGGCTGGTAATCATAAATTCAATTATGAGGAGTTTACTACACTACTCACTCGTATTGAAGCCGTATTAAATTCAAGACCCATATCACCCCTCTCGCAAGATCCCTCCGATTTCACAGCTCTTACACCAGGTCATTTCCTCAGGGGAGCTCCTCTTCTCGCCATACCTGAGACAGAAGGAGACTCACTCACTTTAATCAATCGATGGGAAAGAATCAAGATTCTCCATCACGAATTCAGCCACAGATGGAAGGAAGACTATCTCTAAGATCTCCATAAGAGATATCGCTGGAAAACGGCCCAGAAGGAAGCCAAGGAAGGAGAATGCGTAATCATACAGGACGAATGCCTTCCTCCAACAGAATGGCGACTAGGCCGCATTGAAAAGGTTCATCGAGGATCAGATGGTCACATAAGAGTAGTCGATGTGCGAACACAAACCGGCATATTAACTCGACCAGTCACCAAACTGTGTTTTCTTCCAAACAGCGAAGAACACCTTCAAACTAAACCGCAAAATAACTCGCAAAATTAATCGAAAAATAATAAATCAATTCCGCTAATTCGAAATTAACACGCGTTCTAATCCGTACACAAACAAAAAATAAATTCAAACAAGCGCGTTGAAGACCAACTTATTATACATAAACATATGTATAGATATGTAGCTACAACAACTACATTCTAATATTATAAACAAAATCAATTTAATTACAATTTTATATTCCCATAGAAATGGACGTAGAGGAGACCCAAACCGCCTCCAACACCGTAAGGTCCGAAATCGCTATACCCAAAGCGTCGGCTGCACCCGTTGCCGCTCCAAGGACCAGGGTTATGCGACCACCGCCATCCGCCGAAGCAGTCAGGGAGATGAGGGAAGAGCAGCTATTGGAGCCCAGGGGCCTCCATGTTGCAGCCTGTGCCATCGCCCACACGCCCTGAAACGATGCTCCATTTTTAAGAGCATGAAGCCCGCTCAACGAAAACAGGTTGCAAGAGCCCATGGGCATTGCATGACCTGCCTGGCAGATGACCACGCTACCATAGAGTGCTGGGCCGACGGCGCCTGTCAATATTGCCAGAGGCCCCATCACACTCTATTCCATCGTTTTCCGCGCCGAGCCAATCCGTCGGAAAGTAGCACCAACACACGTACCAGACCACGCAGTGATGCTATCCGGCGTCGACGAAGCAGCCAATCAACCACAACACGTAGACGGCCATCTCCGCCACGCCACGCTCATCGTCAGCAACAACAACGCTCAACAGGGTTGAGCGCTGTACTAAACACATTGCAACAGCTGCAGAGGCTCCTAGCCGATTAACTCGCCTAGGGGGGCCGGGATGTTCACATGAGTTATGAACTGCAAAATCTCACATCGCATCACCACACATCACCACACATCACATCACGTCACGTCACAACACCTCATCACACAACAGTTCAGCACACACCACTACACACACACGCATCAAACACAGTCCCTGACACCGCTCAATATTACAACACAACAACCACACGATCATTAGCGAGACGACTCGGATTAATTTAATATTCACCACCCAAACCATCAAAAGGGATTGATTCGACCGGCATTACCTTCTTACCGTTTTCATCCGTGAAACAAGGCAGTCGTTCGCGATATTTTTTTTTTTAATTCGCACCGCAACAAACCGCAATTTAATTTTTCCTCCAACAAACCGCCAAGTGACGGGAGTGACGCACCCAACGAGTTCGCCTTTCGCCAACAGTGTGCAGCAGTGGGTTTCATATACAAAAGACTAAACAACTAATAAAAAGTGTACCGATCCATATAGGATAAACTGAATAAATATAACGATAAATTTAACGAGTGTGAAAATTAAAAATCAGTGCATTTTATTTATTATCCAGCTCATAAGTATACTAAATATATGTATATACCAAGTAAGTATACTAGTAGTGGCACACGTTACTAAGAAGAATATGATTATTCCAGAAATAATAGCAGAATATTTAATATACAAGTTTGAATTGAATCAATATTCACTTATAAATCAGGTAGGTATCAACAAATGCATATCGAAATCCCTAGTCAAGGTATAATGATAACAAGAGAAGGATGTACAGCCCAACATGAAGGAGTAACTGTAAAAGCAACGCATCACATACAATCGGAAATTAATAAGGATATGCTATCCCCTTCTTGGCTTAATGATATTGAAGATATCCCAGAACAACAAATAAAGCCCTTTGATTCAACATCAATAAAAAATACCCAAGCTATTGTACATCTGAAACCAGAAATAGAACTCCTTAAAAAAGAAAATATTAAATGAAAAGGTATAAGTTTTCATCACATAAGTGATCACGTTTCGCTAACTTTAGTTTTAATAATATCATTAGCTATTACTATTTTATATAAAAGATCAAAATGTGAAACAAGAACTGTGACTGTTTCATTTGAACTTCCAGTTAGACGTAATTAAAAAAAAATAATTATAATATAATAACACAGCTTTGGCCCCTGGCAAAATGTTCATAAATATATGAACATGACACTTTATTTCTTAAGGTAGAATTATATATAGAAAAATATATTTGTGACTCAAAGAAAATAAAATCCACTAAATGTCAAGTGCAATGGTAAGCGACAAAATTGCTCATAAAAATGTTAAAATCATTGCCTATTGAATAAAGCTCATAAATTAGTATATATAATATGTACATAAAACTAATATAAACATACAAACATACAGACTCCAAATACTAAAGCACAAAAGCAGCAACTGATAACAGAATATCTATGGTGTGTACGTGTGTACAAATGCGTTAGATGCATTAAGTCACGCAGTGATTCTAAACAGTTGTAAAATATCAATGCGTTGGTATCTGAAGTATGCAATAAAACTAGAATACTTATTTACACATATAGTATATATCCACTAAACATAAACACATATGCATACATATGTACATAGTTAAGAGATTAGAATTAAGAAATGTATCGAGGAAAGAAATCTTAATAAAGAAGATCAGAATCAAACGTGAACTCTCACGGTACAGAAGAAATTTGAAAACTGTTTTTCTGTACAAATTACTTTGTCTGGCCTCAAGGGAGTCTTGGGAGAAAACAGTAATTTTGTGGATATTATCCTCTGCGTTTGTTTCAGTTTCCTCCTGTGTTTAGTGTTTTTTAATCCTATTTCCTCCTGTGTTTCTTAATTTCCTTCTTTGTTTAGTGTCATCTTGCTCCGGGTTCCTTCTTTGTAGAGTATGTATGTAGGTATGCCTAAGTTATTATTTTTTATGTTTTAATTTCTGGTATTTTTATGGAAAACTCTTAGTAATTTTTTATTATTTGATGGAGCACGGTGCTAGCTCGCTCCGATCTTGTGGTTGGCCGTGGGGAAACGGTCGGCGCAATTATTCCATAGAAATATTAAATAAAAAACAAAGGTTTCTTATAATACTTATATTTAATTATAAAAATTTGGAAATGCACTTATCACGTCTGTATCGCAGCGTGGTCGCAAAAGAAGAGAGCGCGCAACTTTTTTGTTAAAGTTTAGTTGCGCGCGAATTAAAACTTCGAAAAAACTTCAAAGAAGAGAATAGCTCTGCCGACACAGACGTGGCAAAAGAAATTGGGCGGGGGTGGCGTCAACATTCTCCCCGCCTTGCAGTATTACTGCAAATGCAGTTTACAATTAATTACTTAAACTAACTTAACTAACTGGCTCCTTCACTTTCTCTTCCACGTCTTCTTTGCAGATGGGGTGGCCGACAAGGCGATTCGAGTCTGGTTCAGTCCGGGAAATGCCGCTGAGATGAATCGAACCTCAGTCGGTCATTGCCATGCCGCCAATTTGCATAGAAGTCACCACCTTCCGAGGTCGGCGAGACGACTCGAGTCTAACTCGATCCTGGGTAGGTGGTGAATGTGAGAGGCGTTGGCAGCCAGTGCACTTTACTGTGCCGAGGTTATATGCGCCGGATATTATATATCCCAGCGACGTATTTTGGGCGATGAGTTGGCCCATTGCCGCTGGTTGTAACCCGGGCAATATGAGCCGGGAGTAAACGTCCGCTCCCAAGATTATTTCGACTGGCGGTGCCCTGTGGAATGCGTTATCTGCCAGTCTTAGGTTGCGGAATTGTTGAAATGAATGGTCTTCCAGAGATCTTACTGGCGTCGATGGTAACGGACGTCATTGAATTTGGGCACTCACGGAGATTTCTGTTTCTCCACCCTGGTTGTCCCGAAACATGAGTTCGCACACTCGGCTGTCTCCACGTGCATACGTACGCAGTCGCAATCGTGCAATCGTGGAGGCGAGGATAACAGTGGCTGGACTAACTGGGCTAATCATGGCCCGCACTGTTACGAACCTCGTTGCAGTTCGAACGCTTATTAAGGCGGTTGGTGATAGCGCAAGTCTTTGTTGCCAAGGTTGTGTTGTGGGCCTGTCCTTTATGATGAGGCGTGCATCGGCTTGACGACGAACGTCTCGTCCACGCCTTCGCTTCGGATGGGGTGGCCGATGAGACGAATCGAGTCTGGTTCGGTCAGGACAATGTCGCTGAGACGAATCGAGTCTCAGTCGATCGTTGTCATGCCGCCAATCCAAAAAGAAGTTACCAGCATGCCGAAGTCGGCGAGACGACTCGAGTCTGGCTCGATCTTGGGCATGTGGTATGCGGGATAGGCATCGTTGGTCAGAGCTTTGCGGAATCTTGACTGTTGACGTCGGTTGATGTGGTTGATAGGGCTCCGAATACGTCGGGCCGATTGCCAATGAATCCTCCTCCATTTTTGCTGCCTCGACCTGCTGTGCCCATGTCAATTCAATGACATCGTCGTCTTGTTCTTCGGCGTCTGAACTGATGCCATGAAGAATCGTGTGGTGTAGGTTGCCGCAAAGTTTGCAGCGAATTACGCTGTCGCATTCAGTATTCGAATGGCTCGACGCGAGGCAGTTACTGCAATATCGGTGGATCAATGTGGTCCTCAGCCTAACTTCTGTGGACATCTGCCGGAACTTTGGGCACCAGCGGAGTAGATGGCTATCTACGCATAGAGGGCAGTGGATTGTTGTCATTATAATAATTTTCTAAACGAAAAGGAAGATTATTAATGTGTGAAAATTAGCATTGATTGGGTAAAATTATAATCTTTGTTATATTCCTAGAAATTAAGCCACGTTGAGTTTGGATGTCCACCACCCGAACTCGTTGGTCCGACCCTGGATGTATTTTGCTGATCCTGCCTAAGTTCCATTTATTAGGAGATACATTTTCATCTCGAACTACCACTAGGTCGTTGAGTTGGACTTTCTGTTGGGAAGGTTTCCATTTCTTTTGCTTTTGGAGTTCTTTAAATATTTGGTCTTCCATCTCTGGCAAAGGTGCTGACTTAAAGCCGTTAATTTTTTCCAGTGGTTTACTAATGATAGAGAACACTCAGTGATTTCTGGTTCTGCCAATGAATTTTGCATTATTAATTTGGCGTGATTTTGTAGCACTTCCGTGGTTCTTGGCTGCGATGCAAATGGATCACCCTGATTGCTATTCTGTTGTTGCTGTTGCTTCTGCTGATGTTGTTGTTGTTGTTTAAACATAAAACTAGTATTAGAAAATAGAGCTTGTGTTTGTTGTTGAGTTGTTGCTGAATTTTGTCTGTCGCCTTTGCCATTTGTCTTCGTTTCTTCGGAGGAAATGGAACCTGTTAAGACCCAACCGAACACCGTACGTTGTGTAGCGAGGGATCCGAAGATTTTCGATTTTACCCCATTTAGTATGATTTTCGGGTAAAGATTTGCTCCGATCAATAAGTCAACCTTTTGACTCGTATAGAAATTATTATCCGCTAAGGGGATATTGGGTAACCTTTTTAAAATTGAAGAGTTTATTGACCTGGATGGAAGCAGTCCAGTCAATTTTGGCAGTACCAAAGCTTCCGCCTTTAGTCTTAAACTTTTGTTACGGGGCGAGTCAATGGTGATCGAGCATGCCGGTTGAACTCCTCCTGACACGGTATTATTCAATCCTGAAACTCGCTCGCTGACCTTTCTGCTTGGCAGTTTTAAGCGTTTCTGCAGGCTGTTGCTTACGAAGGTTGCTTCAGATCCCGAATCAATCAGGGCTCTGACAGTGAAGGTGCTCTCGTTGTGACATATGGTCACCATGGCTGTACCTAAGAGCATGCTTCGACTGGTAGGCACATTTGAAGTATTGGCCTTAATAGAGGCCACATGAGATTTAGTAGAAATCTCTGTAGTGTCGGCGCTGTCAGATATCTGAGCTATATCCTCACTCTGATCCCTGTGAATCATAGAGTGATGTCTCTGTTTACATTTATTACAATTAAACATACTTTTACAATTTTTGACTTCATGTGAGTCCGATGAATAGTTTAGGCAGACGTGGAGTTTTCTGACAGCATTTAATCGTGCATTAGGCTGCATCTCAATGAATTTTTGGCCAGTTTTCAAAATGTGCGATTGAGATGAGCACAGTTTACATATAATATTGTTTTTCTTGGCGTGATAGGAATTGATGGGTTTGGATCCAATCCTTGACTGCAAGGTTGGTATCCGATCTTCATCATCAGCCGACTTAATATTGGGTTGAGTACTCAACTCGCCTTTGAGGTTTGATACTCTCTCAAGCGTTTTAACCCGTTTGGTTAAAAACTTGTCTTCCTCAACCCATTTTGGGATCTCTGAATCTGAATCCAGAGATTGTTCCCAAAGCGACAGTGTATAGTTCGGCAGTCGGATAGAACACAAATACGTAAATATGGCATCCAAGCTATCTAAATTGATGCCATGTATTTGTAAAGCAGAAATGCAGCTATTAATCTCCCGCTGAAAATGTCTGAGTTCGGTCTCAGATTCTGTTGAAATGTGCGGGAGCTTGAACAATAAATTCAATTGTGTGTTGACAAGCACTCGCTTGTTTTCATACCTACACAACAAATTATTCCAAGCCAATGCGAATCCGTCATTCGCCAGTGGCGCTTTCGAAACAATAGCTTTTGCTTTACCTCGCGTTTTTTGGTTCAGATGGAATAACTTTTCTACCGGAGACAGCCTTAGGTTATTCCCATATATAGCGGCAAATAAATCCTTAAAAGAGGGCCATTGTAAAACATCGTCATGAAATATTTCGGTATCACATGGCGGTAAATTGATAGAATACCTCACGGGTTCTACAGTTTGTTGCAACCGTTCAGGTTGAATCACTGTAGAATTTGAAGGAGGGCTTTGGTTGAACGCCGTGAGGTTGTGCATATGTTCGCCTATCAAGGCCGCGCAACACACATAAGCGTGGTAACAGCTTGTGTATTTAAGTTTAAGGTCGTCAATTGAGCTTGAGTCAGAAGGATCCTTTTTTGGCAAACACAACTTGTATTCTGACTTTACCTCTGCCCACAGAGATTTCAGTTCAGCTTGTTGTACTTCAAGAGAGCAGGCACTTTGGTTGTTTGCTGTTGGAGTAAAAGACTCCTCAAACTATAGTAGAGCGTCTGCAGCTGTGATAAATGCTTTGATGGCTTCCATTGTATTCGAAAATTGAACAGGAACTGCAAAAATGTTGCACAAAATCGGAACTAAAACTTTGAAATAAAAATTTAAAAAATATTTGCAAATATGTTGCAAAAGTTCAAAAGTTACGGAAGCACTCACGGACAAAATATAATTTAGTTGATGGTAGGCAGTGCGTTGTTTCTTTATAAAACGTGAATTCTCGAAGACACAAAAAAATGAATAAATTTAGTAAAATATTTCTGAAAGTATTTTTCCGAATTTACTTAGTATGTGCTTGCTGGGTAATCGGCCCAATGCACTTGTACTTGCACTTGCAAATTTAGTGAAGTATTTCCGCAAAGTAATTTTCCCAAATTTAATTTGAATGTGCTTGATGGGTTATCGTCCCAATGCACTTGCACGCCTAGTCTTTGACTATGTACACAAACAAAATTGATGTGTGCTTAATCGCTTTATTAAAATGCAAATACAAATACAAAATAAAAATTCACAAGCACTTATTTGATTGATCAGCTAAACCCTGTCACTTTGTTCATGGGGTTACTGTCTTTCTGGGATGGCTGCTGCGCTGCCTTGCCTTTGCTGCTTTGCCTATGCTGCTTGCCTATGCCGCTCTCACTTTTCTGCTTGGCCTGTGCTGCTCTGCCTACGCTGCTTGCCTATGCCGCTCTGCCTTTGCTGCTTCCTTTGCTGCTCTCACTTCGCTGTTTGGCTTTCTTGCTGTCGCTCACTTCACTTTTCTGCTTGGCCTGTGCTGCTCTGACTTTGCTGCTTGCCTTAGCTGTTTGGTTTTCTAGCCGTCGCTCACTTCACTTTTCTAATTTTTTTTGTGTCTCTCACTGCACTTGTAATTTTTTTTTTTTTCACTCGCGAAACTGCAGCTGCATTATTGCTGCTTGCCTTTATTGCTATTCGAGCAATATATGGGAAGGCAGAGTTGAGCGACTAAACTCAAATTAATCATAAGAAAAACCAAAAAACCGATAGAGATTTTTGACGCTCCAGACTATTTTGTGTGTCCAAGAAATTTATAATTTTTCTCGAATAACATAGTGTGTGGTTTTTTTGCAAAGTGAAATAAGTGCATTGCCAGGTGTATTTGTTGTTGTACTTAAATGAAGTACAATACTACCTGCATTCTTGTGCTTTGATTTTGTGGGCAGAGTGCCAAAAATAAGTTTTGGTCTCCACTTCACACAGCACAATGGTTTTGTACATAAATTATGCACAAATTAACCAATCTATTGCCTTATAGCTTGCAGAGCACAAATCCAAAATATGTTTGGCTGTAACTTGCGAGTTGCTAAAGCGGGCAAATTATGCACTTTCACTTTAAATAAAAAATCAACTTGTTACCTGTTATCCGGCTCGAAGGACCAATGGTAATTCGGGTGGTGGAGCACGGTGCTCGCTCGTTCCGATGATGTGGTTGGCCGTGGGGAAACGGTCGGCGCAATTATTCCACAGAAATATTAAATAAAATACAAAGGTTTCTTATAATACTTATATTTAATTATAAAAATTTGGAAATGCACTTACCACGTCTGTATCGCAGCGTCGTCGCAAAAGAAGAGAGCGCGCAACTTTTTTGTTAAAGTTTAGTTGCGCGCGAATTAAAACTTCGAAAAAACTTCAATGAAGAGAATAGCTCTGCCGACACAGACGTGGCAAAAGAAATTGGGCGGGGGCGGCGCCAACATTATTTTTTGTAAAATTTTATTACTTTACTTTAATTATATATTTTTCTACTGAACTTAGTAATAACGTATTTTTATTATATTTGTTTTGTTTTATATGTGGTGACCTAGTCGCAGCAATTTATGTTTGTAAATTTTTAATTTATTTTTTATTTTATTTATTTATTTTTTTAATTATATATATGGGCATATTTTTATGCTTTTTTCATTGCACTTTTTTTATGTGGTTTAGGCCGGGTCGATTTGTGGGGAGGCAAAAAAATCGCCCATTGCTCTATGAAAATCATATTCTAGGGATCAAAACATGATACTTTGCCGAAGGAACCATACCTCTAAAACGAATTTTGATGTCCTCCAATTTGGGTCGAACTTTTGGGTAGGGGCAAATTTTGAAAAATCCCACTTTGACCCATTTAGAGTGCTCTAATCGAGTCAAAATGTATGACCGACCCCCACTAACTTTGGACGGCCGATCCACCCATGCCAGTGGCACACCCCCTGGAACTCCCCTGGGGGTTCCCCATACAATCATTTCAAAAAATCACCATTTTTGGTGATTTACATGAAAAAATCAGCTAAATTGCTATGTTTTTTCTTTATTTTTATTTATTTATTTATAATAATATCTATTTTTTCTCTTAAGAAATTTATTTAGTCAGAACATATGTAAATGAAAAAAATTAATTTAAGTGAGTTATAGAAAAGAAATTAAAAAAAAATTATTGTTTAAAGTCTTTTTTACTTTCAAGTCTGGGCAATTTCGCACGGCTCTCTAATGTCATCGCCATAACAGCCTCTACATTTTCCGGTATAACCCGTTTGGAAACGCTAGCTAGCAATTGAACATGTCGTTCTGTTCCTTGTATGTGTGATGCAATTTTTGGATCATTAAACGATCCTGATCAATGACCACTCTATATCCTAGAGGAACATATGAATTCACTCAGTATATACAATATTGATTATACAAAATAAATGAAGCCCAAACTAAGGCAGTGAAAACAGGTCCGTCTGTACCAGAAAGAATTAACTATAAGATGGGAGAGAAATCAGGAACTTAATGCTAAATAACTGTAATAATGAATTACCATATACTACAAAAGTAGAAGCAGAAATTAGAACAGAAACTAATGAGCCTGTCTGGATTAGACAAAACCCATATCCACAGTCCGATAGAGAATTTGTGAAAGCAGAAATAAATAAATTATTAGAAAATAAGATTATACAACCGAGAAGAAGTCCCTATAATTCACCAATATGGACTGTATCAAAAAAGCGAACTGATGACGAGGGAAAAGCAAAAAGACATCATAGGTTATCATAAATTGAATAAAGTAACAATTTCATGTACATAGATACCCGATACCAGATATTACAATGGCACTTCAGAACTTAGTGTTTAAATGAGTTAAGCATCCACCCCCTCTACCCGGAAAAACTGGCTCATCTTAATACAAGAGCGCAATTCACCACAGCTGATGACACTACAGCACAACTCAACACATCTCCAACCCACTCAACAAAAAGGATGGGCAACGGGAAAGCAGACTCACTTTGTTACACCCAATTCGATCATCAACAATTCCCCACTGCGTCGCGCAAATACTAAATTTATATATACATTCCGCTCTGCACTACGCCTCGTCAACGCACCATACAATTGGATCTTCGACAGATTTCGTCTCAAACCAGTTCCTGTGAGCGACCAACTCAACGTAGCAACAATATCGCAGTGCGATTCATTAAACTCGGCCGTCCCGATAACATTTAAATATATTTAAGATTTTATTGTATTTTAAATATAAGACAAATTAAAGTAAATGGTACAACCAATTATCCGCGTATTTTCATTTGCAATTTTCTTCGCGGGTGTAATTGGGATATGAATACCCAAATAAACTGCGGAATTAATCATGGTCCTTCGAGCCTTAACGAAAGGCACCTTTGGTTTTTAACAGACAAATTAAAAACAATAATAAACAATTTTGGTGGGAAAAAACAAACGAAGTGCAAAGTGAAATATATACATACATAAAGTGTAGTATTAACTATATATTTTTTATGGTCACTACACTTGTTGCTTCCCTAAACCGGTTTTTGACACATATATTTTTTGTTGTTTGCTTTCTGATTTGATTTCGTCACTTGTTCGGTTTTTATTACCGCACTTTCTCACATGTAAAATTTCTTTTTTTTTTTTGAAATCTTAATTTTTCTTGACTTTATTTAGCCCAGTACCTTTCTTTATGACTCGAAGGACCATGTACAAAAACTCAGCTTATAGGTCACTCACAATTTCTTTTTAAAGGAAAAATGCACAAATTCCGAGAGATTGTTATAAACTTTTTATTTCTTGCAAAATGTAATTAAAAAATGATTAGTATAAGGTTCACCTTACAAAATTGGCTTTAAACGTTACATATGCATCGATCGACGTCGTATTGACAAAAGTTGTGCGAGATCCTTTCTCGTTCCCTTTTGTTATAATTGGTATGCTGGATGGTGTCACCGTGTTTTGATGCATGTGCGTGCCTGTGTGTTAAGGTGTAGTGTTCTCTCGCGTGATGAGGTGAATGCGTGCTTTGTGTTATGTGGTGATTGGTGTGTTTCGGTGTGGTGAAGTGATGTGCCGTCGCCACTCAATTAGCCACGTATTCTTAACATAATTTTCAACTTGTTGTCTAAGTTAGTTACATGCCATACCTTACTACTTTTACTGAAAGCTCAAATTGGAAAGTAATTAATATATAAACCGATTTGTTTAGAATATATTATTTGTATAGTTAAATTTTGTATTGTTAATTCTGATTACAATGAAAAAAAAAAATAAAAAATTTCTGTGTGCGATTCACACACGATAGAAGTGAAACTTCAGTGAATCGACAAAATAATGAGATGAATATATACATATAACAAGGGTAGGATAATTACAAAGTTTAATTGTTTAAAAACGAAAGTATTTTGATTAATTTTAAAAGATATTTTATTTAACATATCGCACCCTAAATATAAAAGGGTCACAACTCAAAATACTAAGATTTTCAGGAGAGACGAAAAACGTTTTATGTAAAAATTATTGCAATGTTTAAAGAAAATATTGTGCCATCATGAAAATATACAAAATTGAAGAAGGTTCTGCTATTTTTTTCTTCAATTTTATATTATGTTTGCGAAAATAAAACAAAATTTTGATTTATGACTCTTTAACTGAAATTTTTTCGATTAACTAGTGATATTATCTTAAGTTGTGCCTTTTTAACTGATAAAATGTTTTAAATTTATAAGTTTCCTAACCGCCGACTGAATAGAAGAATAAGAATAATAAGAAAATCACAGGAGTGATGAAATGTATGTTTTTATTTAAATATTTCTATTTTGAAATAAAGCTTTATTCATTTCAACAACACATACGAGTATGTATCAAAGTAGCACAAAGTAGAAATCAAAATAGTTCAGAATATTAAAAAAGAAAATCTTCAAAAGTTTACGTTTTTAATTGCCATTGATAATATGTAATAAATAAATATTTGTAATATGACTCATAAAAGTTTTTTGGAATATGAGTTTTATCCACCAGTTCCTTTATGTCCTTTTGCTTTATTTGTGGAAGCGATAGCCTTCCCGAATAAATGGCATATAAGCTAAAAATAATATTATTAAAAAAATGTTTAATGTTTTTAAAAACAGCGAAATAAAGTAAAGCAATTTGTATTATGCTTCTCAATTCTTACTTTATGCAACTCCAAGGCTTTAAGTTGTTTCTTAAACACACTTCCTGAAAGTCGATATCTTTATAAGATGTTTTATAAAAAAATGAATGTGGGTTTTTTTATTGACTTGGAGAACTTTAATATCACGCCATATAACTTTCTGATTGTCTTTATTTGTAGAAAAATTGTGACCCCACTCTTCTTGAAGAGACTTTAAATCATGAAACGCTTCATATGACAATTCTCGAACTTTATATGGGGGGCCTGTCTTTTTTGCAGTTGCTATTAGACTTGTGTATTGGTCTGGCGTATAAATGGGATTACTACTTAAATGCCTTTTTACTTGCTTCTCAATAACGCTGTGCACATAGTCTCCTTCATTTTGAGAATGACCTTTAATAAGGTACTTATGCGTAATACTTTTTAGATTATACTTATGTACAGCATATGCATACATTGAAAGAATGTACTTATTTTTTGCTGTCCACAGCAGTTATCGGAATAAGAAATTATATCTAAATCTTGAGAATTTTTTGCCTTTTGTACCAGATTTTCGATATATAAAAGCACACAGGTGCCGATCTCATTACTCCCACGTTTTCCTTGTACTTCAGTCTAAAAAAAACATTCTACATATTTGGCACTGAGTTCTTTTGCGGTAAAATTGTAACAGTTAATTTTACTTTTGTAGTAAAAACAATAGGTAAAGCCTTTTGGCAATGGTAAAACAGCCTGTAAGTCATACACAGCTACATTGCTTTTTTTCTTATCTCTATCTTTTTCGGTTCTGCATAGCTCTTTTTCTTCGTGGTGTGTGTTGTAAGCTTGCACCAAATCTTTTTTTCCATTTTCATCAGCATTTAGGAAAGAATCGCAGACATCGCATTGATCTTTCTTTGGTTTGAAAAAAGCAATATTGAATTCTGTGTTGAATATTCGATAAAACATAATTTTACTCCCAAACTCCAAATTTTCAGCTTATACTGCTATACTTTTACTGCTTTCAATGAACTCGCGAGAAGTTTTAGCACGTAAATAATGAGACTCGATTCTTGGAATATTTTGAATAAATTCTCTCATACTGTTTTTGATTTCTGGGCTTACTGTAATATGATCATCATGCTTTCCACGAAGATCCAGCTCAATGAAACCACGTTCGCCCTTCTTTTTTTATAACTGTTCGTATAACTTTGTCATTTATGTCAAGGGTTGCTTTAAAAAGAGTCTTACACACTCTAATAGTCCTTGAGTTGAACTCAAAGAAAAAAGCCTTATTAAGTTTGCGAAGCCCATCTGTACAGGTGTATCTGTATTTTGGTTTAATTTCTTTCATATGCCTGGCTATAAACTCTCTCTGTCTTTGCAAGTCACTGCAACCCCAATATTTTTTAAATATTTCAAGGCACATCGATTTGGAAATTAGTTCATTGCATCGAAGTCGGCACTTTGCTCCGCAGGGTGGCCTTATACACCTGGTTTTTACTTTTCTTTCGACTTGAAAAGTGATGTATAAGAGGCTCCAGAGTTTCTTAAAGATTTTTGTTTCTGTTGTTGCTTGTTTTGATATGTATATCTAGAAAGTGTTCTCTTCCTACTTAATCTTTTTATATCTTCTTCTTCTTCTTCTGAGTATTCTTCCGAGGTGCTGCTTTTTCCGGACACACAAAATTTACTCCCTGAGTCACTAAATGCAGTAGTGCTACTATCATCATTGTGACAAGGCACACTACAATCTGTTTCCATTGTGTTTGAGTAATGTTCAAGGTTTGGGCAAGACATTTTCATCAAAGGGGTCACAACTAAAAATTAAATTTTGTATTGCAATAATTTAAAATTTTACAAAAGGCATGCAAAATAAGTAAACAAACAAAATACTAATACCAATATCAATACCGGTCTTTGACCAAGTATCCTCTGGGTAGCCTAAGAACATCCGTTTGAAGGCGAGCTAAAGTGAGAAGGCGAAACACCCCCTGCATAGGGTTGTGCGCTGGGTTTGGGACCCGCCACGTAAAAAAAACACCCCCAATGCAAAAGTTACCCCAATCGATGACGATGGAGCAGACGTTCCATTGCCCGACCATGAAGAAGTTCGAATAGCAATTGCCCGTCTGAAAAACAACAAAGCGGCAGGGGCCGATGGATTGCCGGCCGAGCTATTCAAACACGGCGGCGAAGAGCTGATAAGGTGCATGCATCAGCTTCTTTGCAAAATAAGGTCGGACGAAAGTATGCCCAACGATTGGAATTTAAGTGTGCTATGCCCAATCCATAAAAAAGGAGACCCCACAATCTGCGCAAACTACCGTGGGATTAGCCTCCTCAACATCGCATATAAGGTTCTGACGAGCGTATTGTGTGAAAGATTAAAGCCCACCGTCAACAAACTGATTGGACCTTATCAGTGTGGCTTTAGACCTGGTAAATCAACAACCGACCAGATATTCACGATGCGCCAAATCTTGGAAAAGACCCATGAAAGGAGAATCGACACACACCACCTCTTCGTCGATTTCAAAGCTGCTTTCGACAGCACGAAAAGGAGCTGCCTTTATGCCGCGATGTCTGAATTTGGTATCCCCGCAAAACTAATACGGCTGTGTAAGCTGACGTTGAGCAACACGAAAAGCTCCGTCAGAATCGGGAAGGACCTCTCCGAGCCGTTCGATACCAAACGAGGTTTCAGACAAGGCGATTCCTAATCGTGCGACTTTTTCAACCTGCTTCTGGAGAAAATAGTTCGAGCTGCAGAACTCAACAGAGAAGGTACCATCTTCTATAAGAGTGTACAACTGCTGGCGTACGCCGATGATATTGATATCATCGGCCTCAACACCCGCGCCGTTAGTTCTGCTTTCTCCAGACTGGACAAGGAAGCAACGCAAATGGGCCTGGCAGTGAACGAGGGCAAGACGAAATATCTCCTGTCATCAAACAAACAGTCGTCGCACTCGCGACTTGGCACTCACGTCACTGTTGACAGTCATAACTTTGAAGTTGTAGATAATTTCGTCTATCTTGGAACCAGCGTAAACACCACTAACAATGTCAGCCAAGAAATCTAACGCAGGATAACTCTTGCCAACAGGAGCTACTTTGGACTGAGTAGGCAATTGAGAAGCAAAGTCCTCTCTCGACAAACAAAAACCAATCTCTATAAGTCACTCATAATTCCCGTCCTGCTATATGTTGCAGAGGCTTGGACGATGTCAACAACGGATGAGTCGACTTTGCGAGTTTTCGAGAGAAAGGTTCTACGAAAGATTTATGGTCCTTTGCGCGTTGGCCACGGCGAATATCGCATTCGATGGAACGATGAGCTGTACGAGATATACGACGACATTGACATAGTTCAGCGAATTAAAAGACAGCGGCTACGCTGGCTAGGTCATGTTGTCTGGATGGATGAAAGCGCTCCAGCTCTGAAAGTATTCGACGCAGTACCCGCCGCGGGAAGCAGAGGAAGAGGAAGACCTCCACTCCGTTGGAAGGACCAAGTGGAGAAGGACCTGGCTTCGCTTGGAATATCCAATTGGCGCCACGTAGCGAAGAGAAGAAACGACTGGCGCGCTGTTGTTGACTCGGCTATAATCGCGTAAGCGGTGTCTACGCCAGTAAAGAAGAAGAAGAAGAATATCATTAATATTTAATTCTTTTTTCTACTTTAAAATAAAAAAAAAAATTATAAAACTTAAGACGCTCACGATTATTTAATCAAAGAAGGCACACTCACTTTTCACAACTAAAGAGGCACAATGCGAAATAATATACCACGAAATTTATCACTTTTTACAGTTATAAAGGCAGAACTCAAAATAAAACTCTTTATGTGTAATAAAAGTAATCAGCTGTTCTTGAGCACATTAACGCAACTAAAAATAATTCTCTTTAATTGATCGTGCAAAAGCAACACACTTGACATAAAAATAGACATAACTGTATTTTTCCAAATATAGTTATGCGAACAAAATTTTTGCAGTAGTTAGAGATGTGTACTCTGAATTAATTTGGAAAATTTTAAGTTGTGACCCTTTTGTATTTAGGGTGCGATATGTTACATAATCTATTGCTCAAATTTCATATTTTCAGTTTCCACAAATGATACAAGAGGCTTATAATAACTAAAATACGATAAAAATATTTTAGTTTCATATACTGAAGACAATGACCGCGACAGACTGCAAACGACATCTGTAAAATTTTAAAATACACACATTCTTAAGGACATAATTATTTTGACAGCTGCACGACTGCAGGCCGACAGTTGTCGCTCTCGCTAACTTCAATGTATCCTTATACTATATTTGCCAACGACAGTAGGATGACAGTAGAGTTGAAGGTAGAGAGATGAGGTAGAGTGGTGATGCCACTAATATGTTAAATGTGAAATTATTCACAGCTCTAACAAACTTGACGTTATTTTACAAATAAGAGCATAAAAAAACTCTATTATAGCTCTATTATATCATTTGTAATAACAATTTTTAATTTAAAACAAAAATATTTACCTATTTACTTATTTTTTGCATAAAAAATTTCTCTTTGAACAAAATATTAAAATTTCATTGAAAAGCAAGGTATTAGTATGGCCACAACGAAATTGTGTACATACAAAATGGACAGCTGTGTTGTCTTGCGTACATGCCGACCATTGTTATGTTGCTGCCTTCTTTCAGTTGACTGGCGTACTGCTGCAGTTTGTCGCGGTCGTTGTGTTCAGCACATTAATTTGATTGATATATCTTTGAAACACTGCATCTAATACGTTTTTGATGTCGTAGTTGATTGAGTGCAACCGTTATACATTTTTAAATTAAATGTTGTATCGAGAAAATCAATCAAAGTAAGCGCTGTGTCTGATGCAAAATTTATGTTAAAATCCCCACTTAAAATCATCGGAATTTTATCATAATTCTTTTTGAGAACTCGCGATATCTCGGGGGTATATTTTATAAAATTTTCATGTATAAATTCAATAACTGATTTTATTGATTGGTTGGGAGAGATGTAAATTGCTCCAATCAGAACTAAATCTCCCTGGTCATTTCTGATTTCACAGGCACATGCTATATTTCTCACACTTTCGAAAGCTGAACAGACAATGATTCCAGCTGTTGAGCATTGAGATCCATTTGTGGCGTAACAACACGGGCTCCATCATTTACGTTGTGATAAATTCTACTCCGCCTGCCCTCGTACGTGGTCTTTTGTAATTAACAACAGTGTTAACATTTTTAACAGTTCTCCACATACTCAACAGAGAAAATGAAGAGAAATAAATATATGTATTTTCGGCGTATGATGTCGTGGCATGTATGCACAAGCAGAGAATATGAAGAGACATATGTAAATATATGTGTGCAAGCTTAAATTTTTGCTTTCAACCAAGAAATCGCTTGTATGTGCTTTTGTGTTTTGCCTCAGCAATTCCATATTGACATGTAAAAATAATTATGATATGAGTATAATTTTGTATGAATGCATACATAATAATGTTTATAGTCAATTTGGACTTGCATATTTAATAATTTTATTTTATTTTTACATAATATAGTATACCGTAAATATTTTTGTATTATATTTCTTACTAATAGAAATTAAATTTATCACAACAATATATACATATGTATGTATGTACGTATGTACATCTTCTATCATATTAATCTTATGTCTCTGCACATGCTCATATCATAATCTTATTATCTGCTCATATAAATGTATGTGTACGCATGAGCGCATTCCGAAATTCAAATAATGATTTTATCAGTTATCAATGTATTACATGTGCGCGCATTGATCTGCATGTTCATACATTCATATTTACTTATATATACATATATTTGTATACATTGCCGAACAAATAATGCACAAGCATTAACATATGCGTACACATGTGAATATGTCACCAACAAAAAATTTATACATTCTTCCACAAAAACAACAATTGTCTAAATAGCACAAGCATCACAAGTCAATATGGCAGCCAAATTGGCGAAGCCCATATATAGTAAATTTTACAACAAAAACGATTTCATTCATAAACGCAGGCGCAAATTTCACAAGCGACCTCGCTTCATTCATAAAAACAGACGCCGTAACATTGCCAGCAAGCGTCTTTTCGCAACGATGGCAAAAGCTAAAAATCATAAATTGAACATCTTTCTGGTGTTTGTTCTAAGAACGAAGTGAGAAAAGTCTCAACATAAGTAGACAAATTTTCAAAATACAAAATGGCGGATCCAATATGGCCGTCAAAATTTTCACAAAATTCTTGAATTTTAAAAAAATTCTTCAATTTTTAAGAAATTCTTCAATTTTTATAAAAATTTGTATCAAGGGATTTTCGAGGTCACTGATTTCGAAATTAAAGGTACATTTTCAAAATACAAAATGGTGGTCAGAAACAATATATCTTGTCAAATGCAAAAGTTTTCCGTACCTGTGCCAACTTTTGTGAAGATACATTGTCAAATGTGAAAGGTTTCCATAAAATAACTTGATTCCGATCGTTCAGTTTTTATGGTAGCTATGTGTTAAGGTGGTCCGATATCAGCAGTTCCGACAAATGAGCAGCTTCTTGAAGAGAAACTGACGTCTGGAATATTTCAAAACGATATCTTAAAAGCTGAGGGACTAGTTCGTATATATACAGACAGATGGACATGGCTAAATCGACTCAGCTCAACATACTGATCATTTAAATATACATATACTTTCTAGCGTCTCCAACGCTTCCTTCTGGGTGTTGAAAACTTCGTGGCAAACTTAATATACCCTGTTCAGGGTATAAAAACCATATCAAAGGAATAGTGCTGGAGAAATGGGTCCCATAACTGGTATCCGAAAACACTTAAAACACGCAAAAAAGTTAAGAATAACAGTACAAACGTGCTGAAATGTGAAAAGAATGACACAAATGAAATTTAGTCGAAATCAGTCTTTCAGGTCGCGAGATATGTGATTTCACCAAAAAGTGGGCGGCGCCACGCCCTCTCATACATCTCGGAGGTGAAATATAGTGGCTGGGGCGTATTTACTTTTATGAAGAGTGAGCGGGGTAATCTTCCGATTTCATCCATTTTCACACTTTAGGTAGAAGTTCCATAATATTTGTTTCGGGCGAATTTGGTTGTTGTAGCTTTAGTAGGCTAGGAGAACGCGAATACTGAGTTTTATTAAGATATCTAAATTTTCATTCAAGTTACAGCTTGCACGGACAGGCGGACAGACAGACAGACAGACAGTCAATCAGATTTCAACTCGTCATACTGATCATTTATATAAACAACCCTATATCTATTTCGATTAGTTTCAAGTGATACATGCATTAAGTGGACAAAACTATTTTACTCTGTAGCAACATAATATAAAAACAAAAAAAAATTAAAATTTATAATTGAAATAATAAATACCTCTTAAAACTCTGTCAGAAATATTAACTTTCGATCTGTGATAGTAATAATTTTTGGGCTTTTTTATATTTCTATCATTTGATGTGGGATCGTCAAATATTTAATTTAAAAATTATTTTGTGATAATAGTGGAAGACGGACGCTACCCTAATGAAAACACATAGTAAAAGAATTTTTTTTCACGCATTGCAGACTCTGAAGACAAATGCTCAGCTCAATAATGCCTACAAACAAAGTTCATAAAACCATAAACTCAATTGCATATTTTCTTTTTTGTCTCTGTACTCTCCCTGTAATCGATTTACGGTAAGGCGTGAAGAAAAAGTTGTATGTGTGCGTATCAATGACACTACACTTCTAAGAGATTTTAGTTAATTAAACGAATGACTGATTAGTAATAAATATCGCCTTCCCAACAAACAAATTAAGTTCACTATTTAATAATAATAAACTCATCAATAATAAAGGAAGACATAGGATAATAGTCCACCAACTAATTAACCTTTGAAAAAAATGGTAAGAAAATGTAACCATCAAACAATAAACTTGAAATAACCCTAAAAATTGCTAACTCACCAAAATAAAACGAACATTACCTATTCACTTTTCATTAAAAGTTGCGACCCCTTTGTTCCGTACTCGAAACTAAGTAGAAACACCTACACCTAGTAAACATTTATTCAGCAACTCCGCCTGATTTTATGAAACCTCTGGGCTAGTTAATAATCCCGAAATCCCTAATCCCGAAAAAAGGGAAGAACAACCATGTTTCTCTAAAGCAACAAAAATTCATGCTATTCATTCAGAAAATGTGAGCAAAATTCTTTTACCCACTGCGGTCATAGACCATAAAGGAGATTTAGATTTGAGTTAAGAGCATTAATATATCCAGGCTCTCACAGATCCTTTATATAATCAAAGGTTCAAAATCGGCTAAAAATGCCAATAAAACACTCCAATTTTCAAATTTCGGTAATGGGCGGAAGCATTATTCAAAATTCATATACAGTTTGTTCAATCGCTATCGTCTCTACAAATTCGGATATAAGAATAAATTACCATTGTTCTACCTCAGCTCAAAATTTTGCTTTCAAGCTATGAAGTAAATAAAAAACATTGGGAAAAATGCTTGCATCTCAGTGACTTAATACCTTAAATAATACTTGAAGGTACAGAGAAAATCTCCAACCAATTGTTAACCTAAAATATAATATTTGGGTGGATTTTAAGTGACCAAGTCTCTGAAAAAAGAAATTCCTTCACTACACAAGGTGAAAATATAGTATTTCAAATGAGTAATTAAATAATCTTAGAAAATTCTGGGAAATAGAAGAATTACCTCAAATCATCCAACCTTCAGAAGAAGACCAGGCATGCGAAGCCTACAACAAAGTCCACAACAACAAGAAACGAGGACTTTCCATTCAAACTCACCTTCCCAGATTTTATAGCTCTACGTCACACTAGAATATCAGCAGTCCAACATTTTCTAAGCTTGGAAAATAGTCTGTTAAAAAAAAGTGAGCTCAAATCAGCATATGATATAGTGATGGGCGAACATCTTGATCTCAATGTAGATATTTATTTTTTTATCTTCCTCATCTCGAGATAATTAAACCTGATAAATTCGCAATAAAAGTTCGAGTGGTTTTCAATGCCTCAACGAGTACGAGCTCAGGCAAATCGCTCAAGAATATACTATACACTGGCTCAACATTACAACCTGATCTCATGTTACTTATACTAAATTGGCGCATGTTTAACTATTTTTTCAACGGGTTGTAGAGAAATTTTACAAACAAATCCTAGTACACAAAAATAACCAAGACTTCCAGCGTATAGTTTTCCGCAAATCAGGCAATAGTCCAGTCAGAGACTACAAACTCAAAACAGTTACTTTTGGCATCAAAGGGCGCACCATACTTAGGCATTAGGACATTGCATGAAGTGGCAAAAACCTGTGAAACAAATTTTACAAGTAACTGTTACAAACACAAACATTCGTTGACTATATTCTATGAGGTAGCCACAGTATGTCATTAGTTTATGAATCACTATCTCAAGTGATCAAAGCATTAAAATCACGGGCTTCCCCCTAAAGAAAATTACATCAAACCATCCCGAAATAATAAAAAATATATAAAAGGAAGACATATTGGATACAGATTTCCTGAAATTTGAAAAGGCCAGAACAACAAAAGCACTAGGGATTCAATGGAATGCGATAACAGATTAATTTTCATATACAATTCAGCCAATGAAACCTGTACGCTTAACAAAATGGGTTCAATTTGCTAACAACTTACATACTATTGCGGAAATTAGAATCCCTCGATGGGTAAATTTCGCCTCTAATCAAAATGTAGAAATACATTTGTGATGTCTCTGAAAATAACTATTGCGCAACAATTTACATACGCTCTCACTATGATAACAAAATATGTTCACATCTTTTGGTAGCAAAAGCCAAAGTTGCACTTTTAAACATGTTAAGCCTGCCATAGCTCGAACTAAATGGTGCTCTTTTGTTAGCAAAACTAGTTTCAGTTGTCCAATCCCATCTTAAATTAACCAAATAGAAAATGTTTCTTTGGTCAGATTCAGAAATAGTTTTATAATGGTTATAAAACCACACTATACCAGGAAGACTTATGTATCTAACCGCATGTCTCAAATATTAGCGATTCTTTTGAAGATTAAAGCGATATCTTGGGCAATAATCAATGTTAAATTTCATGAACATTTCTTGTCACATAGGAGCTTAATTTTGCTTTTCAGTTTGTTTGGCAGGTTTTGTTATCCGACATGCAAAATTTCTTCAACTATTGTAGCGTTGCCTTAGGGAATAAACCACGACGAATTTGCAGAATATATCTCTCGTTAACTGAAAAAGTCTCCGATGCAAGCATTTGACTCCTATCGTTAGATTTGTATGGCAGCTATATGCTATAGTGGGCCGATCGGAACAATTTCTTCCGATACTACGTTATTATCTTAGAAAATATCCTATGCCAACTTTTGTGAAGATACATTGTCAAATATGAAGGTTTTTCGTAAAAGAACTTGATTCCGATCGTTCAGTTTGTATGGCAGCTATATGTTATACACACACCAGGTCTTACTGCACACTTCGCGCAGTTTGTGGAGAGTTGCATGATTCTGCCACTTACACGTCAAATAAAAAAATACCCAAATGCAAAAAAGTGTGGACACTTTTTTTTCAAAATAATTTCATTTATTGGATTTGCTTTTTCTTAAAGCCTAACAATAAGTTATAAAATCTTAAAACTATTTAAAAACTAGAGAGGCTCTAGCAAGTGATTGAGCTGTTTTGGTGATACATCGCTCTTTAATACACAGGCATATCTTTTCTTTTAAGTCGTGTTTGATCGCAGGAATGTACCAAAGCATTAGCCAAAAGGTTTGGGTGATCTCGGAGTTTAAAAATATATTTAATTCTGCTATCTTCTACTTCTTTCTTTACCATAGGAATACCAAGGTCTTTATGGATATTTTCGTTACGCATGTACCTGAACAGGTGATTGTTCTAAGCATTTTTGATTGGAACCTTTGTATTTGTTTGTCAAAAAAGTCTTGCGGTATTTTTGCTAGTTGGCGCTGAAAGCGCGTAGTTCTAGTTTTATTCGTCGCATCGGGTCATGCTATGCCTTTTTGGAAAGCTCATTTCACGTTTGATTGATTGTCGTTTCTTTTAAGTCGTTCGTGAGTTATAGCGTCGCAAACATGGAGCAAAATAAAGAGAAAATACGGCATATTTTAAAGTACTACTACGATAAAGGCAAAAATGCATCTCAAGCCGCCAATAAAATTTGTGCAGTTTATGAACCCGATACAGTTTCCATTTCCACCGCACAACGATGGTTTCAACGTTTTCGTTCTGGTGTAGGGGTGGTCGAAGATGCGCCACGCTCCGGAAGGCCTGTCGTCGAAAATTGGGATAAAATCGCTGAATTGGTCAAAAGAGACCGGCATAGTAGTCATCAAACCGTTATAAACGATTTGAAGAAGCTTGGAGTCACTGAGAAGCTCGATGTATGGGTGCCACACGAATTGATTCAAAAAAAATACCGCAAGACTTTTTTGATAACCCAATATTATATTAATATTAGTTGCACAGGTCGTACCCCACAGTTAACCAAATCGGCTTTATGACCGCATTATATATATAAAAGCACTTTGTTGTCTAGGCTAAGTTTGGATTTTTTATTTAATAGCCAATTTAAATTTGCAGCTCTATTCTTCATGCATGTTATTTTACTAGAGATGGGGTTTCTCCACGCGAGCCTTTTATCTAGGTGAATACCAAGATATGTTACTTCGTTCGCTTGGGGTACTAAAATATTGTTTGTTTTTACTGCCGGGCACATCTTTGGTCTTAGCGAAAATGTAATATGCTTACACTTCTGTTCATTCAGATTTATACGCCAGTTCGCTAGCCATTCTTCGACAGAACTTAAATATTCCGCTAATATTATTGATGCTAAAATGTGGCATTTGTTACGGCTCATTATAGCTGTGTCGTCCGCAAAAGCTGAAGTTAATACATTATTAGCTGTTGGAAGGTCGGCTGTGTATATGATGTACATACATATAGTGTTGTGCCTAAAACACTGCCCTAGGGTTGCCCTATGATTACACCAGCCCTTATCTGAAAGAAGCTGAGTGGAAGGGGAACTATCTGCCATTCACGTCTTGCACGCCTCTTTTCATATACAAGCATTTCTATTTCTCTTTAGAGATTTTTTTGAAACCAAGCGGTTTATAGCTTTTGTTTGGTGTTGCTAAGACAGCTGCACTGGTTGTTATATCATTGACTTCTCTAATGCTTTCGTCAATATCTCTTTCTGTATTTATTTTGTACTCAATATTAATGTGGCTACTGGCGTATTCTTTATATTTTAGCCAATTCGTTTTATAAGAAGCTAGACCCCCGATGTCTGTAATTTTAAAACGAGGTGGACGGTATACATATAGCCTTAGGATTTAAATCACAACCCCGATTTTTTAGTGATATTGTTGTAGCTTGTAAATTTGGTGTAGCATGAGATTCTAGAGCATAATGGTTTAAACGATATCTAATCAACACTGCCGTGCCACCATGTGCTTTTATGCAATATGATTTGGTATGCCCATATTCTTGGCAGTTAGTACATTGTACTGGACCGTTTCTTTTTGTAGTTCTTAAACAGTCACTCTACGGTGCAGCAAATATTTAAAATTTTAGATACGTATTAAATTTTATATCGTAGGATGTGTTTCATGTTTTAAGTAGATAAGAATTCGGCAACAATTCAATTTTAAACATTTTTTTTATTTAACAAAAATTTAACTATATCCACAAAACTTTTTTCAGTGTAGGACTGAATTTTTGTTTCATTTATACATATTGCCTTTTTTCAAAAGCGCTATATGAAAATTGTTAGTACCTACAATTTTACTTAATTCAGCAACGAGAGCATTACTGCTACGCTCGCGCAAATATATTGCATCGTCGTCTGATCCATTGCTTAGTAAGACAAATCTGTTGCCATTTAAAACTTCCGGTTTATTCTTAATTGGTGTACCGCCTTGCAAGGCTTTAGGATTGACCGCTGACTTTGAAGGACTTAATTTCCTTCTTATGTTAATGTAGCGATCAATGCCAGTTTGTACAGACTGGCCTTTTTTTATTGGTACATTTTCACCTTGCTTTATCGCTGCCTGCGTACTTGCGTTTGCTGCTGGCCGTTGTTGTCTGCCGTTCTCTTCTGCTTTGGTTTTTATAAGCTCTGCTTATGGTGCTGCTCAGTTGGTCGCTGCGATGACTCATTCTTCTCATCGTTAACTTGTTTGATGATAGGAGCTGAATTCGCAGGCTCGATAAAGCTGAAGTAGGCATTCAGAGAATGCCTACGACCTTGTTGGTGGGGCTGCGCTGCGCTCATTGGTTTGTAATTTTGATTTATTTCTCACTTATTATTTGTTTATTTTATTATGTTTATTGTTTGTAAACAGTTTGATTCTTTTGTGATTTTTTATGTTTTGATTAGCGCTTTCGGCGTTATTACTTAACGCTTGCACTTTATGCACTTTTTTGAATTTTTGTTTTATTTTTACTTTTGTGTTTTTAGAAAGTTTCAACGAAGTGCATGACCGTTTAGATTGAAAGCTCGCTAATTCAAGTGTGGAAATTGCGGTGGAAATCATATAGGAAACTACAGAGGTTGTTCAGTCTACAAAGAGCTAAAAAAATCGTATGAACCATTGCGTAGTCTCCGAACGGAATCATACGAGTAATGTACCGAACGTTGTATCCTCCAATATGAATCCGCTGATAGCTCCATCAAAAACCGTCAAGGGCGTATCGTTTGTAAACGTCCTATTCGTAAAATCAGGCCTAGGAAAACGCACAACTAAAGTAACAGCGAGTCTTGTTGAGCCGCAAGAACAGCAGCCCCACGTTCAATCCGGTAGTCAATCAAATATCGAAGCAATGATAGCGTCAATGCAACATAGCATGATAAAATTCATAACATTCATGCAGAACACAATGAAAGAACTCATGTGAAATCAAAACACACTGCTGTTACGGCTTGCTAACCAAAGTTCAAAATAATGAGCTCGCTGAAAATTGTTTTATGGAATTCAAATGGTATACCTCGCCATAAACTAGAGCTGTCAAAATTTCTCAGCGACAAGGAAATTGATATAATGCTTCTTGCAGAAACTCACCTAACAATAAATAAAACTTTAATGTATCGGAATATCCTTATACCTTTTATTGTACGAATAATCCAGTTGGAAAGGTGGTGGAACTGGTATCTTAATCAGGAGTCGCATTAAACATCATTCTTTAACTGGAACTGCTGAGAATTATCTGCAAGCAACATCAATATGTGTGCAGACAAAGCAAAGTGACATTACTTTGTCCGCCGTTTGTTGTTGCCCACGTTTCACGATTACAGAAAAGCAATTTATGGATTTCTTCAGCTCGCTGGGAGAGTGCTTTCTTGCTGCAGGTGATTATAATGCGAAACACCATTCCTGGGGTTCCCGGTTACGTAACCCTAAAGGCAAGCAATTATATAACGCCCTTAGATGTAAAAGAAACAAACTGGACTACGTGTATCCTGGAAAGCCTACATATTGGCCGGCAGACCCGAAAAAGTTGCCAGATTTAATTGACTTCGCAGTGACTAGGAAAATTCCTCACAGCCTTATTACTGCAGAAACAAGAGCAGACCTCTCATCAGACCACACGCCAGTTCTCTTTACTTTGCGTTATCAGTCACACTATAAGGAGCTAACCTATATGCTAACGTCAAAAGCTACAAACTGGTTAAAGTACAAAAATACATCAGCACACACATAGAACTCGAACCAAATTTAGTACACCGGTCGATATTGAAAACACCATCGCAGCATTCGAATCAACTATCATAACAGCCATCAAAATTTCAACTGCTCAAAAAGGTTATATGGAAAACAAAAAGGATAGCTTAACTAATAGAGAAATTGAAATACTAGTATTACAAAAACGACGGGTGTGGCAGGTTCATAGATCACCTAGCCTCAAAACAACTGTTAAAAGCGGCCATACATGCGGTCAGAAGCGAGTAACAGCGTGCGCAGTGCCAGTATATTCAAAAGCTGTCAAAGACTAGTACAAAGCACTCGTTGTGGAAAGCACATCAAACTTTAAGTGCGCCAACAGAGTGTGAAATGCCAATACGTGACAATAATGGCAAATGGACTCGGAGTGATGCAGAAAAGTCAGCAAACTTCGCAGCTCATCTAAAAAATGTCTTTCAGCCAAACCCATAAACGAATGACTTTACACTTCCAACCGTACTCTATTTGACTGAATCTGAGCCAGTAAAATTAGTATCTGAAGAGATATCAAAAATAATTATGGAGACATTGAAACCAAGTACCACTTAATGCGAATTCGCTCTTAGGAAATCATATTGAAGCTGTGGCCAACTGGCTCGTAAACTGGAGGATAAAGGTCAACGAGCAAAAATGTAAGCACGTTACATTTACCCTAAACAAGATCATCTGTTCGCCTTTGACACTGAACAACGTACAAATACCAAATACCGCAATCATGTTACTTACCTAGGGGTCCATCTGGACCTATGGATGTGAGCTGTGGGGCAACGCGAGTAGCAGCAACATCGAAATTTTTCGTGGTATATCCGAAATGAGAACATCCATCGCGACTTAAGAATTCCAGACGTACGAACAGAAAAAGAGCAACGAAGCGCGAAATATGCATAGAAACTTTCGGTTCACCCAAACCAACTAGCAAGATCGTTATTGCGTGCGAACAGAAGCTCAAGATTACGTAGAAACGGCTTACCAGCCCAGACGTAATATATTTAGGCCCAGTTTAAAAAATAATCACCCATGTAAATTAAGTGCGTAATTTTAGATTCGCAAACTTATTGTTAGGCTCTTAAATAAGGTAGATTCAATTGTAAAGTTAATAAAAAAAAACAATATGTTCAGACAAATGAACAGCTTCTCGAAGAGAAAATGACGTTTGCAACATTTCAAAACGATCTCATCACGATCAATCTTAAAAACTGTGGGACTAGTTCGTATATATACAGATAGACGAACATGGCTAAATCGACTCAGCTCAACATACTGATCACTTAAATATCTACTTTAAAGGGTCTCCGACGCTTCTTTATGGGGGTTACAAACTTCGTCGCAAACTTAATATACCATGTTCAGGGTATAAAAACCATATCAAAGGGATAGCGGTGGAGAAATGGGTCCTTTAACTGGTATATGAAATCATATGTAATATGAAAACATACAAAAAAGTTAAGAATAACAGCGCAAACGTAATCGCAAAAATTCTCATTAAAAATCATAGATCGCGGTAATTGTGGAAATGCGGCCTTCGACATATAAACATTTATAAGGTCATTCATGCAATATTTTGTACATTTGATAATGATTTGAAAGAAGCAATAATATTTTCACCAAAACTATGTAAATTTAATCTTGCTATACCTTAATTTCGCAATGTGATATAGGAATTTGAGAAGAATGACACAAATTAAATTTAGCCGAAATCGATCTTTCGGGTCCCGAGATATGTGATTTCACCAAAAAGTGCGCGGCGCCACACCCTCTCATACCTACTCGGAGGTGAAATTTTATGTCTCGAGCGTATTTAGTTATTTAATTTATTGCGCTTTTAGTAATTTTGAAAAGTACTGTTATATGGGGAGTGGGTGGGGTTATCTTCCGATTTCATCCATTTTCAACTTTAGGTAGGAGCTCTTATATTTGTTTCGAGCGATTTTGGTTGTTGTAGCTTTAGTAGGCTAGGAGATATCTACATTAAACTTATTAGAGGCCCACGCCCACTTGACGGTGGTCTGATTACGCCCATACATATGTGAATTCGCCCTTACTTTTTTTACCAAGGAACACGAATAACAAGTTTTATTAAGAAATCTAAATTTTTATTTAAGTTACAGCTTGCACGGACAGGCGGACAGACAGACAGTCAATCAGATTTCAACCCGTCATACTGATCATTTATATAAACAACCCTATATCTATTTCGATTAGTTTCAAGTGATACATGCTACCGTTAAGTGAATAAAAATATTTTATTCTGTAGCAACATAATGCAAAAGTATTAAAAAAATTAAAATTTATAATTGATATAATAAGCACCTCTTAAAACTTTTAACTTCCGACCTGTGTCGAAATAATTTTTGCACATTTTTTTATATTTCTATTATTTGATGTGGAATTGTCAAATAATGAATTTAAAAATTATTTTGTGTTAATAGCAGAAGATGGACATTATCCTTATGACAACACATAGCAAAAGAATTTGTTTCACGCATCGCAGACTCCGAAGTTCATAAAACCATAAACTCAATTGCATATTTTCTCTTTTGTCTCTGTACTCTCCCTGTAATCGATTTACGGTAAGGCGTGAAGATACAGTTGTATGTGTGCGCATCAATGACACTACACTTCCGAAAGAATTTAGTTAAACGAATGACTGATTAGTAATAAATGTCGCTTTCCAAACATACAAATTAAGTTTACTTTTTAATAATAATAAACTCATCAATATTAAAGGAAGTCATAGGATGATAGTCCACCAACTAATTAACTTTGGATAACTGGTAAGCAACTGTAACCATCAAACAATAAACTTGAAATTAATCTAAAAACTTCTAACTCGCCAAAATAAAACGAAAGTTGTTAATTAAATTTTCATTAAAAGTTGCAACCACTTTGCTTTGTACCCGAAACCAAGAAGAAACACATACACCTAGTAAACATTTGTGCAGCAACTTTGCCTGATTTCATAAAACCTCCGGGTTAGTCGCTACAACCAAATTTGGTAATCCCGAAATCCTTAATACCGAAAAAAGGAAGAACAGCCATGTTTATGTAAAGCAGCAAAAATTCATGCTATTCATTCAGAAAACGATCGGTGGATTTTAAGTGGCCAAGTCACTGAAAAAATAAATATCTTCATTACACATAATGAAAATATTTCAAATGAGTAATTAAATAATCAACTTAGAAAATTCTGGGAAGTAGAAGAATTACCTTAAATCATCCAACCTTCAGAAGAAGACCAGGCATGCGAAGCCTATTACAAAGTCCACAACAACAAGAAACGAGGACTTTCGGTATGTTGTGCGACTTCCATTTAAACCCACCTTCCCAGATTTTATAGCTCTACGTCACACTAGAATATCAGCAGTCCAAAATTTTCTAAGCTTGGAAAATAGTCCGTTAAAGAAAAGTGAGCTCAAATCAGCATATGATATAGTGATGGGCGAACATCTTGACCTCAAGGTAGATATTTATTTTTTTTATCTTCCTCATCACGGGATAATAAGACCTAAAAAAAAAACGCAACAAATGTACGAGGGATTTTCAATGCCTCAATGAGTACGAGCTCAGGCAAATCGCTCAAGGATATACTATACACTGGCTCAACATTACAACCTGCTTTCATGTTACTTATACTGATTGGCGCATGTTTAAATACGTTTTGAACAGGGTTGTAGAGAAATTTTACAAACAAATCCTAGTACACAAAGATGACCAAGACTTCCAACGTATAGTTTTCCCCAAATCAGGCAATGGTCCAGTCAGCGACTACAAACTCATCAAAGGGCGCACCCTACTCAGGCAATAGGACATTGCGAAGTGCTAAAAACTTGTGAAACAAATTTGCCTTTAGTAACTTGTTACAATACAAGTAACTGTTACCAACACAATCATTCGTTGACGATATTCTATCAGGTAGCCACATTATGTCATTAGTTTGCGAATAACTATCTCAAGTGATCAAAGCACTAAATTCACGGGTTTCCCCCATGGCTAAATAAGCCTCAGTCTCCTGCCCCACACAACATATCATCCATTTCAACACCTAACCACCGCAATAATCCCGCATCTGTAACACTCTACACACCGCATTAAAATATACGTCACTAACACGCTTCATTCACCACACTCATCTCGACACCACCTACTATCCACATCACACATAACTACATTTTCACTGCATTTTTCACCACAACCAAAAGGGAACAAAAGGGGCGGTGAAACAAGTTCGCCACTTCTTTTTGCAATCCGCCATCGACAAGCCGTGCTCTGCTAATACCGAGTTTTCAGCATATTGTGCGAACGTCCCTTCTTTATTTTTCAATATAATTTAATATAATTTGTATACAACCATCTTGCGGATATAATAAAAATATTTATATACTTTGTGAAATTTCTCGCGGAATTGTGTGTTAGTTAGGTAGGTAGGAGTGCAGCCCTATCGGGCTCAATTAGCACTGATGTGCAATTTTGGTACACTTTTCGTAGAAACCTCCTGTGTCTGCTATTACGTTTCACCTACTCTCTCAAACCATTTTGAGATTTCAATGAAACTACTTATATCCGATATGCTTTTGGTGGAAATCCATTCAATATTTGGTGCTTGGTGGATTCCGAGTGCTTTGTGTCGGATCTGTGCTAGAGCTGGGCATTCGCAGAGAAAGTGGAAGATTGTTTCCTTGTTCCCTGCTACTCCGCAGCCACGGCAGATGTCGTTGTGGGGCATACCCATTTTGGACGCATGTTCCCCAAATGGCCAGTGCCCCGTTGTGGTAGCTGTTATTCTGTAAATACTTCTTCTTGACCTATTTAATAAGTCGTTGGTTCTTTTCCTGTCATATGTTGGCCATAATTGTTTTGTTATGACGCATTTTGTAATGTTTTTCCATCTGTTATTTGCAACTTGTTGAAATTGTCTATTGATCTCTCCTTTGATCGATCCTAGCGGGCTTGGTATTTGCACCGCCTCGGATTCGTTGAGGGAAGCTCCCGCCTTTGCCAACTCATCTGCTTTTTCGTTACCGAAAATGTTCCTGTGGCCGGGAACCCAGATCAAGTTTAGTTGGAGCTTGTCTTTTATTGAGCTTAGTGCTCTCTTGCAGTTATGAACTATACTGGAATTTGTCAAGGGTGACGACAGTGCCAGGAGGGCTGCTTGGCTGTCCGTAAATATAGTTGCTTTATGTATATTCCCGTGGTTTTCTAATAGAACTTCGCAGGCTTTTTCTATGCCTAGTACTTCTGCTTGGAAGATGCTAGCCGAGTTCGGTAGACGTATAGAGAGAGATATGCCCAGATCAGCGGAGAATACCCCCGTGCCCACTCCGCAGTCCATTTTGGACCCGTCGGTATAGACTGAGGTGGTATCCTCCTCTGCTATTGGACCCCTTCTCCATTCCCGTCTAGATGGTATCTTCACCTGGAAGTGTCTGTTGAAATCCAGCTTTGGGAGAATGTAGTCTGATTTATTAATAGTGAGCTTGTTTAGAATTACACTATGTCCGTAGTTCTGCTGATTCCAACCTCCCAATTCTTTTATTCTTATCGCCGCAGTAGCAGCTGTTTTTTGAATAAAAATGTCCATTGGTAGTTGATGCAGGATCACATTAAGCGCATCAGTCGGACATGACCTGATTGAGCCCGTGACACCCGCACAAGCTGCTCTTTGTATTCCATTTAATTTCCTAATGTTGTATTGTTTGTTTAGCGCTGGCCACCATACCAGAGCTCCATATGTAAGTATGGGTCTTATGACCGCCGTGTACATCCACATGATTATACTTGGTTTGAGGCCCCAATTCTTGTTGACGATTTTCTTACAAGTATAGTAGGCCATGTATGCTTTGTTTATTCTTTTTTCTATGTTTATTTTCCAGGACAGTTTGGTGTCAATCACCACCCCCAAGTATTTAGCTGTTGGGGATAGGGTGAGTGATGTGCCGTTTAGTACCGGAAGTTGAACCTGAGGTATTTTGGTTCTGCCTGTGAATAGCATTAGTTCTGTTTTGTTCGGGTTAACTCCTAGACCATTGCTTTTAGCCCATAGGTTTAACCTACGAAGTGCTCTTTCCATAATCTCGCTGACTGTTGAAGGAAACAGACCTGATACCAACAACACTATATCGTCTGCATACGCTACTGCCTTCACTCCTCCACCGTTTAGTTGGAGGAGTATTTCGTTCAGCGCTACAACCCATAGAAGCGGAGAGAGGACCCCCCCTTGAGGCGTCCCTCTACTCACATATCTTGTTTGTGTTGCAGCGCCGTTTGAAGCTATAATCTTCCTATTCTCGAGCATCGATAGTATCCATCTGCACACAGCGTCATCTATGCCCCCGTGCGCCAGAGAATTCATTATCGTATTTACTTCTATGTTATTGAAGGCGCCCTCTATGTCTAGAAAGGCAGCCATGGTGTATTGTTTGTGGTGTAGTGATTTTTCAATCACACTTATCACCTCGTGAAGGGCGGTTTCGGTTGATCGGCCCTTTATGTACGCATGTTGGGACTTCGATAACTTCCCCGCCATTATTGTTCTTACGTGTAGATCTATTAGCCTTTCTAGTACCTTCAGCATAAATGAGGTAAGGCTTATAGGTCTAAAATCCTTGGCATTCTCGTGTGTTCTTCTGCCTGGTTTCGGAAGGAACACAACTTTGCTCCTTTTCCAACTTCTTGGGATGTAAGATAGTTGAATGCTCGCTTTGTATATATTTTCAAGCCTTAGAACCATTGGTTCTACCAGTTTTTGCAGCATTATGGGCATAATCCCGTCAGGACCTGCCGTTTTAAATGGTGCAAAACTATTTATGGCATATTTGATTTTCATTTTGTCTACTATTTGGCTTCGATAGTCAGCTGCGTTCACCGGTGGTTCTAGTTGAACCCTCGCTGAAGGTGTTTGCTGACTCCCGGGGAAGTGTGTTGTGATTAGTACCTCCAGGGACTCTTTTGCCGAGGAGGTCCAATCACTTCCCTCCGCCCTAATGTAGGCAGTATTAATATGGTCTTTGGATAGCATTTTACTCAGCCTAGCGGCTTCTCTGCAGCTTTCTATTGATGTACAGAAGGATCGCGATGAGTCATTTTTAGCTTTCCTGACTGCTTTTTTGTATTCCTTCATAATGTCTTTATATGGCTGCCAGATTTTGGTTCTAAAACTCTCGTTGAAAGCTTTCCTTAGTTGTGTTCTCAGATTCTTGAGTTCACTGTTCCACCAAGGAAGGGACTTTCTCTTTTTCAAAACTGTTAGCGGAGTAGTTTTGTTAAAAGTTGTGGTTAAGATTTTTTCCAACTTCTCTACTTCTGAATCTAGTTCCTCGGGATTTCTGATACTCTTGTTGCCTCCCTTTTCGAGGCATTTTGTTGCTATACTGGTAAATTTTCCCCATGCCGTTCTTCTAGGGTTCCGGTATGTGAGAAGCGCACTGTACCTCTCGCGGATGTTGAAGAGTATCCAGGAGTGATCCGACATGGAAGGCTCATCGGATACCCTCCAGTTATCCACAACGAGACTGTCTGTGTCTGTTGATAGCGTGAGGTCAAGAACTTCCTCCCACCCTGGAAACCTATCCGAGCTTGGGAAGATAAAAGTTGGCTTATCGCCCTTGTTGCATATACTTAAATTACTATTTAAAATAAACTGCAAGAGTGACTCACCTCTGGTGTTTATACTGGAGCTACCCCATACGGTGTGCCTTGCATTTGCATCACACCCTATTAGGACATCATCCTTCTTGTTCTCCTCTACTAGCCTGGTGAGCGGCGCCGGTGGTATGTCCTCGTCATGGGCCAAGTAGGCCGAGACCAAGAAGAAGGGCTTTTCCTTCTGTTCCACCTTTACCACTGTGATATCTGCTGTGCTGTAATTAGGACAAAGAAATGCATTTATACTTTTATTGATAAGAATGCATGCCCTAGGTTTACCTCTGTTCCGTGTGTAAAACAGGTTATAGTTGCTTCTTTTTAGCCCTTTTATGGTGTCTTCATTGACCCAGGGCTCCTGTATTAGGCTGATGTCGATGCCCCCCTCATTCACGAGGGTTGTCAGATTCGCTGTAGCACTCTTCGAGTGCTGCAGGTTAATCTGTACGCATCTTATGTTGTTGTTATGGGGTATCTCGGGGTTCTTCAATGCCCACATTCCTTAGCAACTGGCTGGCGTCGTCGACCTCTTCCGTGTCGTCTTCGTCAGCCGCTTTGTCGCCTTGGAAGATTTTTAGTCTTGCCTTGCGTATTCCGAAGCTGATTTTGTTGTCAGTCTTCTTCAGAGCCTCAATGGACTCATCACAAATGGCCACTAGTATTGGCTTGCTTGCTTTGTTCGGTTTCTCCTCCTTTATAAGCTGCCACTCATCTATACCAGGTATAGATTTGTTCTGCAGCTTAATGCACCTCAGGAGTTTTTCGCCCGGCTCCTCTAGTGGGGGTAACCAAATGCGAGCCCGAGGCCTCTTTGGAATATCCCTGGCGGGTATAAGCCTCAATTGGAGGCCTACAAAAGCGTTGCTAATTTTAGCAACACTACCCGTCAGGAAATCTAGCGAGGCCTGGTCCGCGCACTTGATGACCCTGTAGCCCCTGAGGGTCTCAGAGGAGTCAAACTCCGGATGAGGACCCGCAGAATTGTCGAGTACATAGCTTAGCACCATACTCGACAATCTGACGTCGATCTCCACCCATCTCTCCTGGATAGTGCTCGGAGAGGAGGATTTCCCATCTATAATGGCCACCTGCAGGCTATCTCTGGCTACATCGCAGAAATGCCTTGCCGTTGTTGTGCTGCTGTGTTCGCCCTCACTCCTCCTCCGTTTTTTGGGCTGAGTTCCGGGTACTTCTGTGCGGAGCGATTTCTCTTCTGAGAAGTGCTCTCTCGTTCGCTCTCTTCTTGAGGTTGTGATAGCTTCCTTTTCAGGTAGCTTTCATATTCCTCTACAATAGATTTGAGGCGATTTGTTTCAGACTCATCAACTGGGGTACCGGCTGCCTGGTCTTTGGCTATCTTCCCTAGTATGAAGACCGCCCTCTGGTACCGGTTTTTCCTCAGCTGATTCTGGGATTTTTTGCGTTTCTTTTTGCTCTCTGATTTAGCCGCCAGTGCACTTTGGTTGGTGCTCATGGCAGCCTTGGAGGTGGACGCCTCCTCCCTTAAATTCGCTGTTTTCTCTGCTGTATCTACCGGTGTACTTTGGTTGGTACGTCCGGTAGTACTCTTACTTGTCTCCTGGCTGGAGGCAAGCAGTTCGTCTTCCTCGGATTCCGTAATAGGATTCCTGTAACTCATGTCCGTAGTCGTCGCTGTTGTCGTCATGGTTGTTGTTGTGTTGTTTTTGGTTTCGTTCATTTTTGGTCCCACGAGTAAGCCGGAAAGGGTTGGTCACTCGTCCGCAGAGCCGGTATACGGAGAGAAGGCTATTTATACCTCCGACCTCGCCCGGGCATCGGAGGGGACCGTTCGCGATCAGCTATTTATTACCCCCCGCTGACCATTCAGCCCTTGGCACGGGTACCTCGACACCTTGGCTTAGGGTGGTGTGGGTTCGGGTATCCTCATAATTCCACAATAGGAGATGGGTGTAAAACCTAGGGTTTATTCATCCATATCACTATTGTGGGAAATTATGGAGTGTCCCTCTTAGTTCGTAAGATTAGAGTGCGTTTCCTTTGGGATGCACACTTTACTCTTACTTAAGCCCCTTCGCCACGACAAGGCGACCAACTTCAAAGAGGTGTGTTAGTTATTTATATATTATATTTTCCGAACGGTGAGTGCGGGGAATTTAATCGAAAAAACATGGAGCCTATAGAAAGGCACTATGGGAAAAAAACCAAATTTTAATACAAACGAGTGTAGTGACGAAAGAAACAGAATTAAGTTAAAGTGAAAAATTAAGCGCATTGCTGTGACAAGAAGAAATACATATACACATACAGAAAGGAAATTCATTTTTAAAATAATAACAAATATATTATATTTGTATATATGAATATATGTATATAATTACATGTTTATGTGTAAAAGTGTAATAAAACAAAAATTAAGTTTTTTAAACAAATTAATACAAACATATACTATATAAAATACATTAAATATATAATTTGTTTAAATATTTTCAAAAAAAATACGTAAAACGATATACGCGTATTTATATACTTACATTATTCGCTAATTCGAAAATAAAAACTCTTATTTACTTAAAAGAGTTTTCGGGTTTTTACATTCATCTGAATTTGTACTGAAAAATATATTTCGCCTTTATTAATTTAGTGTTACTAAATGAGCACAGACTCTAAAGATTCTAAATCAACTCAATTTTTAAAAATTCCAGAAATGATTTCTGATGACAAAAGTCAAAGTGACAATTTCTGGACACGTTTCCAATCTGCATATGACGCGATAGTAGAAACTGACGACTCAGATCTACCCGAAAATTTCAAATTCTCGGCTTACGCCAAATATGAAAATTGCCTTGACTTATATGAAGAGACAAAAGCCATGATCTCTAATCAATTAAAATTATTAAAGTCAATTGCACCTACTCCACAACCGAGAGTAGAGCTGCCACAAATTCAAAGCCAAGAGGCGAGTTCAGGCATTCAACTTAAAGTGTCAGCATGCGATACAGCTGGAGGTTATGAACAATGGCCGTCTTTCCGGGACATGTTTACGGCCGTGTACATAAACTATCCATACGATAAAAGGTCAAGTAAGCGTCATAGTAAAACAGTTCGCTCTTAATGACAATAATTTCAACTTGGCTTGGGAAGCTCTAAAAGAACGATATGAGAATGAAAGAATATTGGTCGACAAATAATTGACCATATTAATGAATTTACCAAAAATTCAGAAAGAAACAAGTGAAGAGTTCATAAAATTTCAATCCACTGTTTCAAATTGTTTGTCGGTTCTATCGACACAGAATATTCCCACGGACAATTGGGACCCCATACTGGTAAACATATGCTCCGCGGCATTACCAGAAAAAAGGGTTGCTTTTGTGGGAGCAATCGCTTTCATAGAGAAGAAAATGCCTAACGTGGCAGCAGATGAAAGATTTCTTAACTACCCAATACGAAATTGCGGAAAGGGTAGATAAAAAAACGGTCAGAACTAAAAACGTTCAACACGACCTAAATCGAAGTTTCATTAGACCCCAAGCTAGTAATAACAACAGTTTAAACAGAAGCTTTTTTAAAAATCAATCGTTCACATCCGAACAATATAAACAAACGTCATGCGAACTGTGTAAAGGAGGGCGCAAGCTAAAATCTTGCGAAAAGTTAAAAAAAAACTAAATATCAATGAAAGGAACAACTTTGTCAGATCAAAAAGACTCTGTACAAACTACTTGTCCCACTCACACAATCTTAATATTTGCGAAAGCAAGCTCAACTGCGTATATTGCCACAAAAAGCATCATTCTATGTTGCGTTTAAACTTTCCCAACACACCCCAAAATAGCGCTCTCTCAAAAAGAACTACGGGTTTAGTTTCAACCGCAACTCCCGTAACACAAAATCCCGAATTTTGCTAAGAGACACCATGCTGCTCCAAGGCATTAAAAACTCAAACGCTGCACAGCGAGATTCAAAGTAAGGTACTTCTACCCACAGCAGTCGTCTCCATAGAACATCGAGGAGAACTGTTTAATCTCAGGGCCCTAATAGACCAAGGATCACAAGGATCTTTCATATCGTCTAGGGCACAAAATAGGCTAAAACTGCCAACAAAACAAACCAATTATGAAATTACGGGAATGGGCGGAAGAGTAGTACAAAACTCAAATAAAATATGCCCCATTACCCTAATTTCCCCCCAAGCGGATAGGCGCATTCAAGCAGATGCAATAGTCTTGCCGCAACTCACGAACATGCTTCCAAGCTATCATATAGATAGCAAACATTGGCATAAGGTTACACACCTAAAATTAGCAGATCCCAACTGCAACACTCCCGCTCAAATAGATATTCTATTGGGCAGCGATCTTATATCGCAAATTATACTAGAAGGTGTTGAAAAAATTTTCGGATGGGTCCTAAGTGCTCTAGTTGCGGAACCAGACACAGCAATGACAACTCAAGTTGAGGAAATCTCAAACGAGTACCTCAATTCACAATTGAGAAAATTTTAGGAGTTAGAAGAACTCCCCCATTTTAATTACAACACCTGAAGGTCAGTATTGTGAAGACTTTTACAAAGCCACAACTACTCGATCAGATAATGGTCTGTTTGTCGTACGACTACCACTAAAATAACAATTTCCAGCCACACTCGCCTTAGGTCACTCTCGCACCTCTGCAATACAGCAGTTTCTAAGTATGAAAAAAACCTACTTAGAAAAGGAGAGCTCAAATAAGATTATGATGGTGTCTTGGAAGAATTATTACTCATTCTACTTGCCTCATCATGCAGTAGTAAAGCCTGACAAAAAAACAACAAAAGTTAGATTAAGTTTAATGCATCGAGATCTACTAGCTCGGGGAATTCCCAACCAGATTTAATGCTCCTCATATCAAATTGGCGTATATACAAATACGTATTCAATGGTGATGTCGAAAAAATGAATCGACAAATAATTGTTCATAAAGATGATCAAGATTTTCAACGGATTATTTTCCGAAAATCTCCCAATAGTCCACTACGCGACTTTAAATTGAAAACAATTACCTTTGGCGTAAACTGTGCCCTTTATCTAGCCATCCGTACACTCCACGAACTGGCAGAAGACACAAAGTCAGAATTTCCTCTGGCAACAAAAGTCTTAAAAACACAAACGTATGTAGCCTATATTTTGTCTGGGAGCCACAGCCTCTCACAAGCATACAAGTCCTTATCACAAGTGATAAAGGCCCTCAACATCACAGGGTTTCCCCTAAAAAAGATCACAGCTAATCACCCAAATATCTTAAAAAATATACTAAACGACAATTTGTTGGACACTAATTTCCTTATATTCGAAAAAGAAAGTACAACAAAAATTCTGGGAGTCCAATGGAATTCGTTATCGTTATCGTTTTCATACACGACTGAGTCCATATCCGCATTATCCGCCATTACAAAAGGACAAATTCTCTCCTCTATGGCAAAATTTTTCGACCCCGCAGGAAAGCTTTCGCCAATTATGGTACAAGCGAAAATCCTGATCCATGAATTATGGCTAGACGAAACTGACTCCACGGTGGGTAAACTATTCCCCCGAATACAAAGTGGAACTACACGGCTTCTGGGACGCCTCTGAAAAGGCATATTGTGCCACTATATATGTGTGCACACAAAGCGATACCGCAACTACAAGCCACCTACTAGTGGCAAAAGCAAAAGTTCTGCCTCTAAAAACGCTAAGTCTCCCACGACTTGAACTCTGTGGAGCTCTGCTACTAGCAAAACTATCTTCCATGGTGCAGACCCACTTAGACGTGGCGAAATACAAATTATATCAATGGTCTGATTCCGAAATAGTTCTAGCCTGGTTAGAAAAGCCACCATACTCGTGGAAAACATATATTTCTAATCGAATCTCTCAAATACTTGACCTAGTAGGAGCAGCCACGTGGCGACATGTAGCCAGTGCTGACAATTCTGCTGATCTAGGTACAAGAGGGTCAAAACCCCTGCACCTTGCCACCACCACCCTCTGGTGGAATAGCCCCCGATGGTTAACAGAATCTCCCGATTTTTGCCGCAAGCGTCCAAGCCCAATATAATTGCCCCCGAAAGTCGAAAAGTCGGCACCTATCACACAATATTGGAGGATAATGACATCCTTGAACGATTTTCATCGTTCCCCCGAGCCCTCAGAGTAGTCGCCTACATGCTCAAGTTCTTAGAGCACCTTAAACTTGAAGTGAAAGGAGCCACTTACCCCCAATGCGATACATTGACGCATCAAGACTTACAAAAAGCAAAGGTCGCTCTTATCGCATCAACCCAAACGCGCTACTTCAGCCGCGACATGTCTTTACTAAGAGAATCGAAGCCAATTGACAATAAGAGCTCACTCTTAGTTTTAAACCTATTTCTAGACACGAAAGGTCTGATTCGTGCCAATGGTCGGCTTGTTAACTCAAGCCTAACGTACAACGAACGCCACCCCATCATCATACCTGAGAAGTCTCCATTTGCCACATTATTCCTAAATTAGATCCACATTTTAATGCTACACGCCGAACATCGCCTCATGCAACATATGGTACGCCAAGAATATTGTATCCCTCGCCTAAAGCCCCAAATCAAGAAATGCATTTTCATGTGCAAGATCTGCACTATGCCTAAGCAAAAAATTCGAATGCAGATTATGGCAGCAATTCCACCTGAACGCTGCAATTTCGCTCCGCCTTTCACCACTACAGGTGTCGATTTTGCTGGGCCTTTTCAAATAAAGGCGTCCATGGTAAGGTCTCCCACTGTCATGAAAGGCTATGTGGCTGTCTTTATATGTTTCACGACAAAGGCAGTACACCTTGAGCAATGCACTAATCTGACGACAGAGGCTTTTCTCGCGGCATTTGCTCGCTTCGTCGCTCGACGTGGCCTCACATCAAAAATCATGAGCGATAATGGCAAAACATTCATTGGAGCTCAACGAGCCACAGAAAAACAGTTTGTGGATTTCTTTAAACAAGTATTTCTACCGAATAGCGGCTTGGCCACATAGAGAAGCTTTACCAAGGCTTCGACGGTCATATTCGCGTAGTCGATCTCCGCACGCAATCCGGAAAATTAACAAGACCATTCGTTAAGCTATGCTTTTTACCAACCGCCGATCGAAACGTAAACGATAAAACCATTCAATAAACTCGATAAAATAAATACTTTAAAATAACAAACAAAACAACCTAATGGTCGATCAACTTGACGATCCACTTATGCCACAACGTGCCAGCCATACTCATATCCACTCTATGCAACAAATTTACAATTAAAATAACACTCTTCCATACAGATAAACATGGATACAGACATGCCACTTGCTTCGACGCCAACCATTCGCTCGACTCGTTGCGGCAGCCCCAGTCGCAGCTCCCCGAAGGCTAAGGATGTACTATACACTGGCTCAACATTACAAGCTGCTATCATGTTACTTTTACTAATTGGCGCATGTTTAAATACGTTTTAAACTGGGTTGTAGAGAAATTTTACAAACAAATCCTAGTACACAAAGATGACTAAGACTTCCAACGTATATTTTTCCCCAAATCAGGCAATGGTCCAGTCAGCGACTACAAACTCATCAAAGGGCGCACCCTACTCCGGCAATAGGACATTGCATGAAGTGGTAAAAACTTGTGAAACAAATTTGCCTTTAGTAACTTGTTACAATACAAGTAACTGTTACAAACACAAACATTCATTGACGATATTCTATCAGGTAGCCACAGTATGTCATTAGTTTGCGAATCACTATCTCAAGTGATCAAAGCACTTAATTCACGGGTTTCCCCTTATAGAAAATTACATCAAACCATCCCGAAATAATAAAAAATATATAAAGGGAAGACATATTAGATACAGATTTCCTGAAATTTGAAAAGGCCAGAAGGGTTCAATGGAACGCGATAACAGATTAGTTCTCATATACAATTGAATTAATATCTTCAATGTCCGCCATAATCAAACCCCAAATACTATCCTCGGTGGCAAAACTTTTCCACTCCGTAGGATGACTTTCGCCAACGGTAATTCAATCACAAATCCTCATTCAAGAATTGTGGCCAGATGGCACTAAATGGGATGTGTCGGTAAAACCTGTACGCTTAACAAAATGTGTTCAATTTGCTAACAACTTACTTACTATTTCGGAAATTAAAATCCCTCGATGGGTAAATTTCGCCCCTAATCAAAATGTAGAAATACATGGCTTCTGTGATGCCTCTGAAAAGGCATATTGCGCAACAATTTGCGTACGCACTCAGCATGAAAACAAAATATATTTACATCTTTTGGTAGAAAAAGTCAAAGTTGCTCCCTTGAACATATTAGGCCTGCCATGGCTCGAACTGAGTGCTGCTCTTTTGTTAGCAAAACTAGTTCCAGTACAAAAAGTGTCTTTGGTCATATTCAGAAATAGTTTTAGCATGGTTATAAAACCACATTATAGCTGGAAGACTTATGATCGAACCGCATACCTAAAATCTTAGACTTTGTTGGCCCAACAAAATGGCAACATGATGCAAGTGTCGACAATCCAGCGGATCTAGGGACAAGTGGCTACAAACAAGTTCGGGTCACCAGCAGTACACTCTGGTGGAACGGTGCTACGTGGCTGACAGAATTATAATAATTCTTGCCAAAGTCTCCCGCTCGCAATATCTTAGCTATTGAAAGTCGGAATATTTAAATTTTTCATATCATTCCTGAAGAGGATGATATTTTACACCGATTTTCGTCATTGCCGAGAGCACTAAGAGTAATCGCTTACGTGCTTTAATTTACTCAAAACTTAAAAAAATAAAAGGAATACCAAACGATCCTTATACACATCTAACTGGCATTATGGCAAGGTCAGTCTTATCAATCAATCAGAGGTGCTCGAAAGACCACCTCTCAAAAAAGAAGCTCTCTTCACGTCTTAAACCCATTCTAGGACGCTAGTTACTATGAACGACAATCTTATTTGACTTATTTATTTCTAATATACAAGGTGCGTTCCAAATAAACAGGACTTAAAAAAAAAACGAACAAATGGTTTTTTTCGGCAAAATCATTTATTTTATTCAAAATATTATATTTCTGCTTCAATTTCTGCTGATTTTTTATCAGTTCAGGCACAATTTCGATGAAACTTCCGGTGAGCATTGGTTTTGATTGGCCCAGATATTAATCCTCATTTATGTCCTCACCAGCACTTTGAATACGTTGGAACCACTCGTGCATTCTGCAAAGGGATAGACAATCATCGCCATAAACTTGTTTCATCAATTGAAATGTTTCGGTAAAAGTTTTACCAGTTTTAAAACAAATTTTAATGTTGGCTCTTTGCTCGAAACTCATTTTCGCAAATATAACGCAAGCATACTGACACTTAACACGTCTTAAACCCATTGGCTTGGCATTCTCACTGGATAATCGATAAAGACAGCTTCTAACGCACCCGTCGACGTATAAATAGATGCCGCCACCAGGAGACGCTAGATTCAAAAGGTCCTGTCTAGTTTGAAGCACACCTTGTATCTTCATGCAACAAATAGTCCGACAAGAAATGTATGCACATAGCCCATAAAGTCTGCGTTCACCGGACATATGTTTTTAAGAGAAGTAAAAACACAATATTAATAGATAATTCTGTTTAAATTTTTTACATGTATTTCTTCTTTATATTCTTCAGTTCAAAATACAAAAACAAAAAATTATATTCCATTTTTGAGATAACGGGAATTTAGTGTAACAACAAGTAAATATAGGCACCATAAAGTCTGCGTTCAGCTTTAAAATTAGTTACAAAAGCACTAAGATATAAAAAAAATTGAGTTCAATATTTTGTAGAATAGCCACGTTGTTTTAAAACCTCACAAATCGATTTGGCATTGATCTTACCAACTTATCTGTTTCCTCAGCTGTAATCCGGGACCATTCTGCCTGCCTAACACTTCGTAAAGCCTCCTTACTTGTTATCGTATGCTGACGAATTCTTTTTTCTAACAGATCCCATAGATGCTCAATAGGATTGAGGTCAGGTGATTGAGGGGGTGTTTTAAGCTGTCTAGGAGCATTGTATAAGAGCCAAAGTCTAACAATTTCAGCAGTATGCTTAGGATCATGATCTTGTTGGAACCAAAACGTCGAAGATAATCCAATATTCTCTGCACTTTGTTTCAAATTATTTTTTAGAATGATCAAACAACCCCATTTATCCATTGTGGATTCAATAAATTCAAGCTGACCCACACCACCAGCCGTCATGCAACCCCACACCATAATTCCACCACCACCGTGTTTCACTGTACCAACAATATTTTGTTTTTCAAGTGCAATTCCTGATTTACGCCACACAATTTGTCGACCTTTTATGCCAAAAATACAAAATTTACTTTCATCCGAAAATATCACTTGATTCCAGAGTTCTGGAGACTTATTTGTATGATTATGAGCAAATTCAATGCGCTTTCGTCTGTTTATAAGTGAAATATATGGTTTTTACGAGCGACTCTGCCATGATATCCAGCTTTTCGTAAAACATTTCTAGCAGTTTCGGCACAAATTGTTTTCTTAAAGCTTATATTTACTTTTTCAATAATATTTGTGGACGTAAGTCGAGGATTAACTTTGACCATATTTATAATTTTGCATTCTTCCCGGACTGCTAATATTTTTGGACGGCCAAATCGCGGTTTTGGCGTTAAAGTTCCGGTTTTTTGAAATTGTTTAATACACACTGGACCGATGAATACGTTTTTCCAATAGTTTGCCCAATTTTTCTAAGACTTTCACCATCTTTCCACAACTTAATGATAATTTTTCTCTCCGACAGATTAATTTCTTGTCCTTTGGTTTCCATTTTTTTTAAATATTATTAAAACGCGTCACGAGCTCTTTAAACGATTAATTATATTAAAACACAATAGAACCTATTCAAAAAGAAAATACAAATTCGTGAAAAGTAACGGTATTTCCAATTTAAGCAAATTGAACGCAGACTTTGTGGTGCCTATATTTACTTGTAGTTACACTAAAATCCCGTTATCACAAAAATTAAGGTAGGAATATATATTTTTGTTTTTGCATTTGACTTACTTACTTAAGAATATAAAGAAGAAATACATGTAAAAAATTGAAACAGAATTATCTATTAATACTGTGTTTTTACTTCTCTTAAAAACATATGTCCGGTGAACGCAGACTTTATGGGCTATGTGTATACCGCGACCAAAGCCAAAAATCGAAAAGGCGATTTTCATGTGTAAACAATGTAATATGTACAAACAAAAAATGCGTACGAAGATCATGGCAGCTTTACCAGCTGAACGTTGCAATTGTGCTCTTCCCTTTACCATTACTGGGGTTGATTTTTCTGGACCTTATCAGTTAAAGGCTAAAATGTTAAGGTCTTCCTAATTTAGAAAAGGGTATGTGGCTGTCTTTGTATGTCTTACGACAAAGGCAGTACACCTCGAGCTTTGTTCAGATCTTACAACTGTGGCTTTTCTCGCAGCATTTGCATGCTTTGTCGGATGACATGGATTTCCTTCAGAGATTATGGGCGACAATGGGAAAAATTTTGTCGGAGTCCAAAGGGCCACAGATAAAGAGTTGTTAAACTTCATGAAAGAAGTCTCCCCTGAAATTGTTAAAAAATATGCATCCCAAGCCATCGATTGACAGTTTATACCTCCATGTTCTCCATACATAGGCGGACTTTGGGAATCAGCAGTAAGAAGCTTTAAGTCCCATTTGAAGAAAACGGCAGGTAATCGTTAATTCAATAACGAGGAGTTTAGTACACTACTCACCCGTATTGAAGCCGTATTAAACTCAAGACCTATATAACTACTCTCATAAGATCCCTCCGATTTCATAGCTCTTACACCTATATATTTTCTCAGAGGAGCTCTACTTCTCGGCATACCTGAGACAGACGGAGATTCACCTATTTTAAAAACCGATGGGGAGCAATCAAGATTCTCCATCATGAATTCAGCTATAGATGGATGGAAGACTATCTCAAAGATCTCCATAAAACACATCGGTGGAAAACGATTCAGAGGGAACCTTGTACAGGACAACGCGTAGTTATAAAGAACGAATACCTTCTTCTAACGGAATAGGGACTAGGCCAGATTTAAAAGGTTCATAGAGGGTCAGATGGCCATATAAGAGTAGTCAGTGTACGAACGCAAACCGGCATCTTAACTCGACCACTCAAAAAACTGTGTTTTCTTCCAACTATTGTTGAACCAATTGCATAAAAGATTGAAATCAATCGCAGAATTAATAAATCAAATCCGCACTTTGGAGAAAGCTCGCTTTATAATTCGTGCATAAACGGAAACTCAAACAAGCGCGTTGAAGATCAACCTATTAAACATATACATATATATAGATGTGTAGCTACAATACTTACATTATAAACAAAACCAATTTAATTTTCCAAGGGCTAACATTTCCGGGACCGCCAACCAGCCAGGGAAAGAGCTCACCCAACACAACACACAATATAGTTTATTCTACATACATACATAACACATCATACGACCCACTCACTACCCCACCACAAAGGAATCAACCCACGATTTTACAACCATAACTATGAAAAAAAGGTAAATCCGAACGAGATCCCTCTCCTTTTTGTTTCCTCCGTAAACCAGAACGTTTGACCGCAACAACAATCCAATTTTTTTCATCAGCAAAAGACCCTTTCCTTTTTCTTCCATGAGCATAGTGACATACTTGAATACCCGATTTCGCCGTCAAACTCTAATGTTCCGCAGTGGGTTTTCTCGCGGAAAATCGAATAAATATACAGTGTGTTAAATAAATGATCGAGCGTATTATGTGAAAGATTAAAGCCCACCGTCAACAAACTGATTGGACCTTATCAATGTGGCTTTAGACCTGGCAAATCAACAACCGACCAGATATTCACCATGCGCCAAATCTTGGAAAAGACCCGTGAAAGGAGAATCGACACACACTACCTCTTCGTCGATTTCAAAGCGGCTTTCGATAGCACGAAAAGGAGCTGCCTTTATACCACGATGTCTGAATTTGGTATCCCCGCAAAATTAATACGGCTGTGTAAACTGACGTTGAGCAACACGAAAAGCTCCGTCAGAATCGGGAAGGACCTCTCCGAGCCGTTCGATACCAAACGAGGTTTCAGACAAGGCGATTCCCTATCGTGCGAATTCTTCAATCTGCTGCTGGAGAAAATAGTTCAAGCTGCAGAACTAAATAGAAAAGGTACCATCTTCTGTAAGAGTGTACAGCTGCTGGCATATGCCGATGATATTTATATCATCAGCTTCAACACCCGCGCCGTTAGTTTTGCTTTCTCCAGACTGGACAAGGAAGCAAAACAAATGGGTCTGGCAGTGAACAAGGGCAAGACGAAATATCTCCTGTCATCAAACAAACAGTCGTCGAACTCGCGACTTGGCTCTCACGTCACTGTTGACAGTCATAACTTTGAAGTTGTAGATAATTTCGTCTATCTTGGAACTAGCGTAAACACCACCAACAATGTCAGCCTAGAAATCCAACGCAGGTTTACTCTTGCCAACAGGTGCTACTTTGGACTGAGTGGGCAATTGAAAAGTAAAGTCCTCTCTCGACGAATAAAAACCAAACTATATAAGTCGCTCATAATTCCCGTCCTGCTATACGGCGCAAAGGCTTGGACGATGACAACAACCGACTTTAAGAGTTTTCGAGAGAAAGGTTCTGCGAAAGATTTATGGTCCTTTGCGCATTGGCCACGGCGAATATCGCATTCGATGGAACGATGAGCTGTACGAGATATACGACGACATTGACATAGTTCAGCGAATTAAAAAGCAGCGGCTACGCTGGCTAGGTCATGTTGCCTGAATGGACGAAAACACTGCAGCTCTGAAAGTATTCGATGCAGTACCCGCCGGGGTAAGCAGAGTAAGAGGAACACTTCCACTCCGTTGGAAGGACCAGGTGGATAAGGACCTGGCTACGTTTGGAATCTCCAATTGGCACCACGTAGCGAAAAGAGGAAACGACTGGCACGCTGTTGTTAACTCGGCTATAATCGCGTAAACTGTGTCTACGCCAATTAAGAAGAATAAGACAGACGGACATGGCTATCGATTCAGCTCGTCACTCTGATCATTTGCATATATTCTTTTATACGATTTCCGACATTTGCCTTTCTTTTACAGTGTTATATTTTGGTGAACCTAACGGGTTTTTCAACAGAGACGCTACAAAAGTAAACCAATGGGGACAGCAAACAACACCATATTTTTTCCCGCTCTGTCGACATTTATCTTCAGTAATGTTGGCTATTTAATCATGAAAAGATATACAGGGTTTGTTCGGAAAGTAATAGGACTGATTTTTATCCGCCGCGACTGTACCTCGGAGCATACGGCCACCGACTGGATTCAGTAGAGGGCATTCCTAGCTAACGAACAGTTGTCTTCGAGCACTTGGATAGTCAGGACGATCATTTTTGCGCGACGTGTTTCTGTGAGTGTGCAAGCTGAAAATGCAGCGTTCGTCAGAATAGAGGCACGCCATTAAATTGTTGGTAAACTCGGTAAATCTCTGACAGAGACGGTTTATATGATCAAGCAAACTTACCCAGATGTTGCTTTTAGAAATGGTGTATTTTGGTAGCATCAGAACATTTTGTAGGGCCAGGAAGAGATCGCTGATGAAAACTTGAAGAAGGAGCAAATGCAAATTGAAAACGATGGTCATTGTCTTTTTTGACATCAAAGGCATCGTCCCCCATGAATGTGTTCCTCATAGACAAACCATCATTGGCATTGTTTTACATGAAAGTCCTCAAGAGACTTAAACGAAGGGTCAATCAAGTCCTACAAGAGATCGCAGCCAATTGGAAGTTTCACTACGACAACGCCCCGGCTCACACCGCGCTTCTTGTGAACAGCTACCTAACCAAGGCCAGCACCCCAACGCTTCCGCGGCCACCCTATAGCCCAGATATGGCCCCCTCGAACTATTTTTTGTTTCTTTGCCTGAAAAGGCTGATGAAAGGCAAGCATTTTGAGACGACAGAATGATCCAAGCAGCATATACCTCGGCTTTCGAGGCCTTTTATGTTATAGTAAAAGGAGAATTGTTATTATTTACCATGAAACTTTTCTATGATTATATTACACACACTCCAAAGGTATTAATAATAAATACACTTATTTTGACAACATTTTAATCATTTTACTTAGTAAATGTCAGATATTTCTAAATATCATTTCTTATCAACTAAACAGCACATGAGTTGCAAAGTAAACATTATAATATTAATATAATACACATATTATATATTCAATTAAAACTAAGAATTAAAATCTATTGAATCGAATTACAGAGTTTACAGTTGCATAAATTAAAAATATAACATTATTAATTTAGATTAAAATATAGTGAACTGTTCTCTAATCTTAAGTAATTTTTAATAAAAAAAAAATGAAACAGCATGAAAATTAGTGAACAAGTTTTCAGAGTGAAAAAATCTAAAAAAAAAAATTCTAAAAAGAATCGAAATCCAAATAGATAGTTTTAAAACTTTTACATATATGTACATTAAACCTTATTTAAAATTGCCTTTAACAAACATTCTTAGCGATCATTTGTTGCTAGCTTGTTTATTTAAATTACGTTTTAAGACTGTTTTCCGACTTGTCTAGGATTACCTATGTAATAAGAGTCATATTTTACAATTAGAGTATATTGTACAAACTATCTAATGAATTCACGAAGATATATCATGAATGTGTATGATAAATTCAAATAAACACGTAAAGCACGAACAAGTTTTAAGCATACAATTTCATCGGCTAATCATTTTTATTAGATTCTTAATTCTAAATGAAATTTGGATGCGTTTTCAATAGTTGATTTGGAAATTAGTAATTCATTTTGCATTTTTAATATTTAGCTAGTTTCTTATAGTTCATAGTTTATATAAATTCTATTTGCTTAGAAGCGATTTATAGTGCATAAATTTGCGCTGTTTTAGCCGTATCCTCTTGCATTTTCTCTCTCAGATGCTTAATATCTTCATCTATTCGTATGATCGCTCGAATTTTCTGAAATCAAAACAATTATAAATTAATAAATAATCAAAAGCTCCAAAATAATATTGTCAAGCCAATTATTCGTGGCTCAAAACTGTAGATATTAAAAATATCTGTGTGGCAGGTCATTTACTGATAATGATTGATAAAGAACCTAAATAACGAGGAATATAAATTAATATCAAATTTACTAATAAGTTATTAAAAATATTTAGGTATCTATAATAGGTACAGAAATTACGATCCAGATGGAGAATATGTTGAAACTGAAGGAATTACGAGCTAGATTGGGGAAATGCTGAAGCATAACATTATAAGAGAAAGTTGATCACATTTAAATAGCCCTTTGTGGATAGTACAGAAAAAGATAAATAACTGTGTTAACAAGAAATGGAGAATAATTGTTGATTATGTTGAAAACACAATTGTCGATAAATTCTCAATTTCGAATATAGAAAATATTTTACATTAATTAGGAAGATAACAAAATTATACTACCACTGCCCTAGGCAAAGGTCTTATTTTAGTTAAAGAGGGTTATGCATTAAATGACAAAATAATGTCGAGGAGAAACAAATACATTCCCAATAAAAAAATTCCAATAATTACGATCTCATGTTTGAAACAGTATCACTTCAAGCCGCAAATTTTTAAAACAAAAGATAAGAAAACGAGTTAAAAAAATTGTAATAAAATAACTTACTTAAGTAAGCCAAGAAGATCTACATAAAAAAATATTCCTTGAAAAATGTTAAGCCCGCAAGAGTAAGAAATTTTTCGGAACTAAATATTATATATAAAAGTGACCAAAAAGAAGAAAAATATAGTAGTTTAACAATTGTAAAAAATTTATTTACATGTCGACCACAACTAATATTTTTGTTTTGTAAAGAAAATACATCCCTCTATTACAAAAACAATGCCAAACTGGTAATGAAGATATAAAGAGTGATCCATTCCGAGGATTATTATCATTCAAAATAAAATTATTTGGCATTTATTTTTGAAGACTATCTCTTTTTAAATGTTGTCTGCAGCTACGACTTAGATTGTCTATCTATGGAGTCCAATTTTCAACGACGCGTTCGAGCATTTCGATTTGTGACTGGCGAATGACACGCGTGATTTTTTGCTCCAGCATAATGATAAAATAATTATATTCAATCTACAGTCGGAGATCAATAAACTATTATGGAAAAGAAGAGGATAAAAATATGACACTACTGGGGTGCGGCATTTTTGCGCACCGGTTATGCTTACCTTATTTTATTTTGTTTTTGCTTATACCTTAAAATAAGAACAAAATTAGTTCTGATTTTGATTTTATGTTCCAAAAATGGAAAAACTTAACTTAATAAAAATACACTAAACTTTACATACAAATAATTTATTAAGGGATACCGATCACCTATTTAGGATTTATTCCCACATTTTGAAATAGACTCCATATGTTTAACAATTAACGGTTTTAATTTTTCTGTCAGGTTCCGTAGAAGTTTTTCTTATTTACCTATAAATAAAATCTCGGCTTGGAAATGTCTCTCAAATTCCATTTTAGCTTAAAAGAAGCATTCTCCTTGTTCTTCCGAAAAAGCTCCCAGATTGTTTTCAAATTTATGTTAATGAGAATATAATATGTGCATCTCTAGAGATATTCTTCATCTGATAATGGACAAATTCCTAATCATGTCAATGACAAGCTCATCATAATTGTTGTTGTTAAAACTATCTCAGGTTTTCTTCTCTCCATTGCTTAGGATTGCATAGGGAAACTATCAAAATCTATGTTTTTTTTATTTATGGGCCTACACAAATTCCAGTTTTTTTCGCCTCTCAAAGTTTTGAAAAAAATTCTTCAGGGTACATCTTCTTTACTGAAGAAACAAGAAAATTTCTCATATCGTTTTCCTAAATGGGATATTCGAATAACAGAAGTTAGTTTCACCTTGGTTTCAATAACGTTAAAAAATGAAAAAAAGCATACGTTAAGAACTATAAAGAGAGAGACGAAAATATGTTAATTCTTTACGATATTACGATATTAGCTAGTATTACCAGGTCGATTAAAAAGTTCACGGCTTACGGTAGTAAACCAATTTTTTCTTGGTTTTTTTTATTCAATATAGTTCCCTTCAAAGGTGGTATGATTAGAGCGAACCTCCAACTTTTCAAATTACATTACATGTGCATGATCAGGATGTCGAGAAAAGTTGAAATCCGGGTGACTGTCTGTCTGTTAGTCCGTTCGTCCTTCCGTGAAAGCTGTAACTTGAAAAAAAATTAAGACATCTTGATGAAACTTGGTATGCAAGTTTCTTGGTACAAAAAAGACTACGAGTTCATAGATGTAAATATAAAACTGCAATTTCGTATAGGGAATCGCAGTAGCAAGGGGCACTTGTGGGCAAAAAGGTTTAAAAAAGTGGGCATGTCCACGGCCTCCAAACAGTTTAATGTATATGGCTCTTAAATACCAAGGCTACAACGACCACATTTGCTGATCACAAATACTATAAGAATTCCAACAGACAGTGTGAAAATGGATGGAATCGGAAGATAACCCCGCTTCCCACCCATATAACGGTACTGTCAATTGAAGCCGTTAGACTATTTCTCGTGGAGCTACGTGAAGTCTGTGGTCTACATCAACAAGCTAGGGACGATTAATGAACTTCTTACGAATTTCGAACGTGAAATTGCATCAGTATCGGCCGATTTTTGCTTAAAACCCGTTGAAAATTAGGTTCATCGTCTGGACTTTTGCAAGTCTGCCCGTGATGGCCATGCAAACGAAATCGAATTCCATACATAATGGCACAAATGCGCTTTCACAGGAATAAAAAATTTCAGTGATATTGATTTTATTTTTGTAGCGCTCTTATTGAAAACTCCGATATGAAGATTTTCGAACTTCCGAATGATCTTATTCCGTAAATATCGGCCAATATTTAGGTTATCTCAATGAAAATTACAAAGCGTGTTTCACTTCTAACGGTGTATCTTTGCGCGAAAGTTAGATTAAATTGGGCGAAAACTTGACCCTAGGCGTCAAGAAGGCATTCAAACATTGGCGGTCACTTTCACACACCAACTTCGCGCACACTTTGCGCATGTTCAACATCTGTGTAAGCCTGCTTGATCATATTAAACGTCTCTGTCGCAGATTTGCCGAGTTTCACATAGAATTTAATCGCGTACTCTGCTCTAATGAACGTTATATTTTCGGCTTGCACCACTCACAGGTCGCGCAAAAATGTTCGTCCTGACTCTCGAGGTGCTCGGAGACAACTGGCCAGGCGCTCGTTCGTTAGCCAGGAACGCTCTTTCACGAACCCAGTCGGTGCGGAAGAAAATCAATCCTATTACTTTTCGGACAAATCCTGTATAGAACACGGTGTCCCATATTTGGAATACATAATTTGTTTTAGGTATCGAAATGCATATGTACCTCTTATTTATTTTAAACTACCCAGACTTACTTAAATACAGCATTTTAACTTCCTACGTCAACGTTAACCCGTGCCGACAGAGCTCTCAAGATCTTGAAAATTGCTGTTTTTAATCCTTTCCGTAAATCAGAGTCGAGTAGCTAAATCAATTGAAATATTTAATTTTTTAAGAAATATTTATTAAAAGGATATAAAATTACAGATCGGACAGCCTATTTTCTTTTCAAGGTCTTTTTTTTACAATCTGGGTACAGAGTTTAATGCTCCTGAACACAGCGTAGCAAAAACTCAAACTATTGAAATTTTGGATATGTTTTACACCTCGTTCAGCTGTATCATTAACTCCCTTTAAAGAAAACACTTTCATTTTCACCATATTCATCCCATGTAGAAACGGGTCTCTGGAGAAAATTTTTATCAATTTTTAGACGAGAAAATAAATTTGTGCTTTTTTGACAGACACGAAACTTAAGTAATTTCGTGGGTAAGGTTTCTAAGGTAAAAAAATACATTTTGTTCGAATTTATTTCTTATATATGAATTGAGTAGTTTTATTCGGGCCTTTTGTACATTATTAAGTACACTTTTGACAATACAGGGTAATTTTTTCATGCTGAAATATTGAAGTATAAGCCATAGACAGAGCTTCCCCCAGCACGTCTCAACTCGGCTGAAAATTTTCCGAAAATAAAAAACCAAGAAAAATTTGTCAAATTAGAATCAAATCTTCCCCATCGTACTCTGTTCTTTTTTTTTCATTTACAAATTTTTGGCGGCTATTTAAAGTGAAAACTGTTATTTTCCACTAAAAAAATCCGCAATTTTGTGGGTGGAAAATACCCTTAATGAAAGAAAAGAATTTACCAAACGATGGGAGGAGATATTTTATTTATTTACTTGGTGGACTTTTGTTTGGAAGACTTATTTAAAAACCATTTCCTAAACGTGATGACGGCAAGCAAAGGGTAGTAATTCCCTGTCTAGTTTTTGTTTCAAAAGTACATAAGTTCTTTTCAATCGCCCTGTATTAGACGCAGTTGTGTCACAACACATTACGGATACTTTGTTATCGATGTTCCAGTCATAAATTGCGTTTGTTGATGCCGCCCCCGCCTAATTTCTTTTGCCACGTCTGTGTCGGCAGAGAAATCTCTTCTTCGAAGTTTTAATTCGCGCGCAACTAAACACCAACTAAAAAAGTTGCGCGTTCTCTTCTTTTGCGACAGCCCTGCGATACAGACGTGGTAAGTGTATTTCCAAATTTTTATAATTAAATGTATATATTATATGAAACCCTTTGTTTTTTATTTAACATTTTGTGGAATAAATTTGCGCCGAACGTTTCCCCACGGCCAACCACATCTTTGGAACGAGCGAGCACCGTGCTCCACCACCCGAATTACCATTGGTCCTTCGAGCCGGATAACAGGTAACAAGTTGATTTTTTATTTAAAGTGAAAGTGCATAATTTGCCCGCTTTAGCAACTCGCAAGTTACAGTCAAACATATTTTGGATTTGTGCTCTGCAAGCTATAAGGCAATATATTGGTTAATTTGTCCATCACTTATGTACAAAACCCATTGTGCTGTGTGAAGTGGAGACCAAAACTTATTTTTGGCACTCTGCCCACAAAATCAACGCACAAGATTGCAGGTAGTATTGTACTTCATTTAAGTACAACAACAAATACACCTGGCAAATGCACTTACATATTTCACTTTGCAAAAAAAACCACACACTCTGTTATTCGAGAAAAAATTATAAATTTCTTGGACGCGAAAAATCGTCTGGAGCGTCAAAAATCTCTCTCGGTTTTTGGTTTTTCTTATGGTTATTTTGAGTCTAGTCGCTCAACTCTGCCTTTCCATATATTGCTCGAATAGCAATTAAGGCAAGCAGCAATAACGCAGCTGCAGTTTCGCGAGTGCAAACAACAAAAAAAAAAAAAATACAAAATTACAAGTGCAGTGAGGGACACAAAAAAATTAGAAAAGTGAAGTGAGCGACGGCAAGAAAGCCAAACAGCGAAGTGAGAGCAGCAAAGGAAAGCAGCTAAGGCAAAGCAGCTAAGGCAAAGCAGCACAGGCCAAGCAGAAAAGTGAGAGCGGCATAGGCAAGCAGCATAGGCAAAGCAGTACAGGCCAAGCAGAAAAGTGAGAGCGGCATAGGCAAGCAGCACAGGCAAAGCAGCAAAGGCAAGGCAGCGCAGCAGCCATCCCAGAAAGACAGCAGCAAACAAAAAAGTGTAGTGTTAAATTCGAAAATAACCCCGTGAACAAAGTGAAAGTGATTAGTTGATAAATCAAATAGATGCTTCTGAAATTTTATTTGTATTTGCATTTAAATGAAGCAATTAAGCACACATCAATTTTGTTTGTGTACATAGTCAAAGACTATGCTTGCAAGTGCATTGGGCCGCTTACCCAGCAAGCACATTCAAATTAAATTTGGGAAAATTACTTTGCGGAAATACTTCACAAAATTTGCAAGTGCAAGTACAAGTGCATTGGGCTGATTACCCAGCAAGCACGTTCTAATTAAATTCAAAAAATTTAAATTTATTATTTTTTTGTGCCTTCGAAAATTCACGCTTTGCTGAGAAACAGCGCACTACTAATTTGTAGTTTGTCCTTGATTGGTTCTATAACTTGTGAACTTTTGCAACATATTTGCAAATATTTTTAAATTTTAATTTCAAGTTTAAAATCCGAGTTTGTGCAACATTTTTGCAGTTCCAGTTCAATTTTCGAAAACAATGGAATCCATCAGAGCCTTTACCACAGCTGCAGACGCTCTACTATAGTTTGAGGAGTCTTTTACTCCAACAGCAAACAACCAAAGTGCCTGCTCTCTTGAAGTACAACAAGCTGAACTGAAATCTCTGTGGGCAGAGGTAAAGTCAGAATACAAGTTGTGTTTGCCAAAAAAGGATCCTTCTGACTCAAGCTCAATTGACGACCTTAAACTTAAATACACAAGCTGTTACCACGCTTATGTGTGTTGCGCGGCCTTGATAGGCGAACACATGCACAACCTCACGGCGTTCAACCAAAGCCCTACTTCAAATTCTACAGTGATTCAACCTGAACGGTTGCAACAAACTGTAGAACCCGTGAGGTATTCTATCAATTTACCGCCATGTGATACCGAAATATTTCATGACGATGTTTTACAATGGCCCTCTTTTAAGGATTTATTTGCCGCTATATATGGGAATAACCTAAGGCTGTCTCCGGTAGAAAAGTTATTCCATCTGAACCAAAAAACGCGAGGTAAAGCAAAAGCTATTGTTTCGAAAGCGCCACTGGCGAATGACGGATTCGCATTGGCTTGGAATAATTTGTTGTGTAGGTATGAAAACAAGCGAGTGCTTGTCAACACACAATTGAATTTATTGTTCAAGCTCCCGCACATTTCAACAGAATCTGAGACCGAACTCAGACATTTTCAGCGGGAGATTAATAGCTGCATTTCTGCTTTACAAATACATGGCATCAATTTAGATAGCTTGGATGCCATATTTACGTATTTGTGTTCTATCCGACTGCCGAACTATACACTGTCACTTTGGGAACAATCTCTGGATTCAGATTCAGAGATCCCAAAATGGGTTGAGGAAGACAAGTTTTTAACCAAACGGGTTAAAACGCTTGAGAGAGTATCAAACCTCAAAGGCGAGTTGAGTACTCAACCCAATATTAAGTCGGCTGATGATGAAGATCGGATACCAACCTTGCAGTCAAGGATTGGATCCAAACCCATCAATTCCTATCACGCCAAGAAAAACAATATTATATGTAAACTGTGCTCATCTCAATCGCACATTTTGAAAACTGGCCAAAAATTCATTGAGATGCAGCCTAATGCACGATTAAATGCTGTCAGAAAACTCCACGTCTGCCTAAACTATTCATCGGACTCACATGAAGTCAAAAATTGTAAAAGTATGTTTAATTGTAATAAATGTAAACAGAGACATCACTCTATGATTCACAGGGATCAGAGTGAGGATATAGCTCAGATATCTGACAGCGCCGACACTACAGAGATTTCTACTAAATCTCATGTGGCCTCTATTAAGGCCAATACTTCAAATGTGCCTACCAGTCGAAGCATGCTCTTAGGTACAGCCATGGTGACCATATGTCACAACGAGAGCACCTTCACTGTCAGAGCCCTGATTGATTCGGGATCTGAAGCCACCTTCGTAAGCAATAGTCTACAAAAACGCTTACATCTGGCAAGCAAAAAGGTCAGCGCGCGAGTTTCAGGATTGAATAATACCTTATCAGGACGAGTTCAATCGGTATGCTCGATTACAATTGGCTCGCCGCTTAACAAAAGTTTAAGACTAGAAGCGGAAGCGTTGGTACTGCCAAAATTGACTGGACTGCTTCCATCCAGGTCAATTAACTCTTCAATTTTAAAAAGGTTACCCAATATCCTCTTAGCTGATAATAATTTCTATACGAGTCAAAAGGTTGACTTGTTGATTGGAGCGGATCTTTACCCGAAAATCATTCTAAATGGGGTAAAATCGAAAATCTTCGGATCCCTCGTAGCACAACGTACAGTGTTCGGTCTTAACAGGTTCCGCTCCCTCCGAAGAAACGAAGATAAATGGTAAAGGCGACGAACAAAATCCAGCAATAACTCAACAACAAACACAAAATCATTCTAGTAGCAAAAATAATAATAGTTTTATGTTTATACAACAGAAACCACATCAGCAGCCTCAACAGCAGCAGCAGCAACAACAGAATCAGGCTAACAATGATGCGTCCGTCTCAACGAATCACACCGATACGCATGGTGGCGCGTTTCGAACACTCGGCGTTGGGATGCATTCGCACATCAGTGACCACTTATCTGGCAGTAGTTTGTCGCAACAACAGAATTCGATGCCACACCTGCAGGCTTTCCACAGCGGCCTCCACTCGCATCTGTTGCGCCGCCAACAACATGCCGCAGCCGCAATGCAACGAGAAACCGCAAAAGCAAAAAGACGAAAGAATCGTGATTCCGATAAGCTCTTCTTGCTCTCACTCTAAGAGGAGATAAAACGTGTGCTCGAAGAGATACGACTCGATGTCAAGGGTAAACTTATACAGGTGCTCATCAATCACAAACACATGCACAATCCACAGCGTCGTCAACGAGCAAACAAAGTACGACCACCACAAGCGACAAGATACAACAGTCACAGCATGCGCAAATAACGCACAAGAGAATTCGTTGACAATTGGCACGGCGGATTCGGAGCCCTATCAACCATGTCAACCGAGGTCAACAGTCAAGCATCTGCAAAGCTCTGACCAACGGTGCCTCTCCCGCATACCACACGCCCAAGATCGAGCCAGACTCGAGTCGTCTCGCCGACTTCGGCGTGCTGGTAACTTCCTTTCGGACTGGCGGCATGGCAACGATCGACTGAGACTCGATTCGTCTCAGCGACATTGTCCGGACCGAGCGGAACTCAATTCGTTCCGCCGGCCACACCATCCGAAGCGAAGGCGGGAACAAGACACTCGTCGTCAAGCCGATGCACGCCGTTTCATTAAGGACAGGCACGCAACACTACCTTGGCAGCAAAGAATTGCGCTGTCACCAACCGCTTTTATAAGAGTTCGAACTGCAACGAAGTTCATAACAGTGCTTGCCATATTAGCCCGACAACAACGAGTTCTACAAGTCAGCGCCAGTCGAGATAATTTTGGGAGCGGACGCCTACTCCCGGCACATCTTGCCAGAGTTACAACCAGTGGCAGTGGGACAACTCATCGTCCAAAATACGATACTGGGATATAATATCCGGTGTCGTATAGTATCGGCACAATAAAGTGCACTGGCTGCCAACGCCTTTCACATTTACCGCCTACCCAAGATCGAGTTAGACTCGAGTCGTCTCGCCGACCTCGGAAGGTGGTGACTTCGATGCAAATTGGCGGCATGGCAATGACCGACTGAGACTCGATTCATCACAGCGGCATTTCCCGGACCGAACCAGACTCGAATCGTCTTGTCGGCCATCCCATCTGCAAAGAAGACGTGGAAGAGGAAGTGCAGGAGCCAGTTAGTTAAGTTAGTTTAAGTAATTAATTGTAAACTGCATTTGCAGTAATAGTGCAAAGCGGGGAGAATGTTGATGCCGCCCACGCCCAGATTCTTTTGCCACGTCTGTGTCGGCAGAGAAATCACTTCTTCGAAGTATTTTTCGAAATTTTAATTCGCGCGCAACTAAACACCAACTAAAAAAGTTGCGCGCTCTCTTCTTTTGCGACAGCCCTGCGATACAGACGTGGTAAGTGTATTTCCAAGTTTTTATAATTAAATATATATATTATATGAAGCCCTTTGTTTTTTATTTAGCATTTTGTGGAATAAATTTGCGCCGAACGTTTCCCCACGGCCAACCACATCTTTGGATCAAGCGAGCACCGTGCTCCACCACCCGAATTATCAGCGTTCAACATAGCGGAAGAGCTTTCCGGTACAACCGGAAGTTGCTCCTTTTCTCCAAATTAAATTAAAATTGGTAGGCGTTCTCTTTTAGAACATCTCACGTCATCCCAGCTAACGATCATTATTTCAGGCACCTTTTTATTCTGAAAATCTGCTTATCGGAAAATCATCACAGCTAATATCTAGTGCTTCTAATACAGCCTGAAGTATATAGACAGAATCCCTTATACTTAATTGACATATATCTGAAGCTACCACTAACTTAGGCGTGATAAAGTTTTTCCTTCCTCTTTTTGTAGTAGTTTGAGAACATACCATTTTATAGGTGGATGCAGAGGGTTCCTCAAGGATGGTAAGTTGATCGTGATGTCCTTGCATTTGAATAGAATCTTGAGCAGTAACAGATGACGATAAAGCTCCGAAACACATTTGCTCACATCTTCTTCTCTCCATTTAATTTCCTTTATCGTGCCCTGCAAAGCACCCTGGACGCTCTGGTAGTCTTTGTTTTTGTTAAAATATCTTATCTTCTTCAATTCTTATCACTTCCAAAGTATCAGCGTGTGCTTTATCAAATAAATTGTTCTTAAAATCCTCTTCCAGCCCTTTCAAATATCTTATATTTTTATATTCTTGCAACCATTTCCTTAATACTCTGTAGCAACTTTGTTTTTGTTTTTTGTGTTCACCTAACGGTTGCACGTATCATCTAAGCCTAATCGAGATAGATATATTGGGTTATATATGTATAACTGATCAGGATGACGAGAAAAGTTGCAATCCGGTGACTGTCTGTTTGTACGTCCGGCCGTGCAAGCTGTAACTTTTGTAAAAATTGAGATATGAAACTTGGTATGTATGTCCTTGGTACAAAAATATATAGAGCTCGTAAATGGGCGTAATAGGACCACTAATACGTCCGCAAATGGTCATTAATGGAAAACGTATACAGTGCCATAACTAAGCACTAAATTAAGATATATATATTTTTCCTGAGCGAAAATTTGTTGAAAAAGTGGACGAGGCGCCGCCCTCTAACAATGTGCATATCTCCTAAACCACTTAAGGTACAACAGCCGCAGGAAACTTATAGTTTTCGACTATTTGAATAAAGTATTTTTGCGATTTAAAATTAATTTTACACTTATCTCTTGCACTTTTGCATCCACTAGCACTTCACTAATTCATTTCTTCACATTCATTTTACGTTATATAGTGCAAAAATAGTTTAATTCATTATTTAGCTTATTGTTCAAATCTATTTACTTAACAACAACGAAAGAACTACAAACTGTCAAATAATCAATGTTACCTTACAAATATACTTGAACAAACTAACAAAAATACAATAAAAAGAAAGATTAACAAAAAGGAATTTAATGCGAAAAAAACTTGTCAGACTGCAACCCTTTAGTTGTTGTCAAATAAGTAAATTTGAACAACAAGCTTAATATTGATATAAAACTATTTTTGCACTATATAATGTAAAAAAATGTGTACAAACAATAAAATGAAGTGCTAGGGAATATAAAAATGAAAAATATAAGTGTAAAATTAATTTTAAATCGCAAAAATACGTATTTCAAATAGTAGTAATTTTCAATTTTATACAAAAATTTCTCGAAACTATAAGTTTTCTGCGCTATAACTATATATATTCTTGATCTGGAGAGCCTCCTCTATCGGACCATACCCATTTTATTCCCGAAATTCTGGGACTCACTCCCCATATAACGGTACTATTTAAAACTACTGAAAGAGGAATAAATCAATAACTAGATACGGCAGAGACTTTTAATTTTATCACCGAGATGATGTGAGAAAGGTTTATTGGAGCCGGTGTGAAAATTTGACAATGGGGTGGCACCGCCCAGTTTTTGGTGAAATCTCATATCTCGGAACCCGACCAACCGATTTCGATTTAGTACGTAGCATTCTTCTTACATTTTTATGTCACAGTGTGAAAATGGACGAAATCGCACAAAAATCACGAATACCTCCCATAAAGCAAAATTCTAAATTCCACTTGATTCTTATAGTTTCTAATACGCAAATCAAAAAGCAATTAATATAACGGTATAAAACTTTGCATGAGTAATGTCTTTAGTGTATGCCATCTTATGACCAAAAATTGCTTAAATGCAATAAAAATTGTTGAAGCCCCTAGATGCCAAATATTTAGACCCCGGTACCTATAGTTGATTTGTGTTCCAAAAAATCGGTAAATGTGTAATATTAGTAACTGAAATTAAAAGTTTTTTTATAATGGTATGTCCGTATGTCAAAAATGATTTTTTTATAATGGTATGTCCGTATTTCGGGCAAAATGTGAGTTATCCCAATGAAAATAAGAGAACGTGTTTCATTTTCAGTGTGTTTTTGTGAATAAAATATATAAATTTGAGCGAAGACTTGGCCCATAACTAATATCAGTATTTTCGAACATCCGGCTGACTTAATTCTTGATGATTCGATTTACAACCTTGTTTTAGAATGTTTTTGCGATTCCTTTCAAGCATGGTGAAGATTTACAAGTGTTTTTACACAGTTAGGTATACCTCTGGTAGGGATTCTACAAGGTGTCTTCCAAAGTAAACAGGACTTTCTGAATCTACCACCCACTGGTGGCGCCATCTATATGTCGACTGGCGCGTTAGAATCTTCTATCTTTATTGATTATTCAGTAAGAATTTCATGACATTTCATAAATTGGGAGTGAAGTTATAGCGTTTTAAGTGTCAGTATGTTTGTGTTATCGGAGCGAAAATGAGCTTCGAACAAAGAGCCAACATTAAATTTTGTTTTAAAGTTGGTAAAACTTTTACCGAAACGTTTCAGTTGATGAAACAAATTTATGGCGACGAATGCCTCTCTCTAACATTCTAAGAACATCATTAAAGAGGTCAAAAAGGACAAAAACTTCTTTTACAATTTAGTGACTGATGACGATTCACCTGATATGACACCGTGCGACTTCTTCCTTTTAGGAAAAATGTATTTGCCCACGAAAGGAAAGCGTTATGTAGACGTAGAGGCCATTCAAAAGGCTTGCACCGGCTTACTGGCGACCATATCGGTTAACAAGCTAAAACACTTGTTCGACATGCTTTTGGATCATGAAAAAAGCTATAGTGAAGCAGAAGGGAACAATTATGAATAAAGTAAATGGTTTTTGCCGAAAAAACATTTTGTTCGGTGTTTTTTTTATTAAGTCCTGTTTACCTTGGAACGCACTTTGTAGCTTTTTCCCAACATATAATGCACTCCCGAGTGATGAGTTTAGCGCTTTCACTAATAGTAACTTCGGTTGCAACGGAGTTAAATACCCTTCGCAGGTGCATATCTGTTAGTAACTAAATATGGGTTCAGTTTGTATGGAAGCTATATGCTATAGTAATCCGATCTGAACAATTTCTTTGGAGATTACATTGTTGCCTTAGAACATAATCTATACCAAATTTCGTGAATATATCTTGTCAAATGTGAGAGTTTTCCATACAAGAACTTGATTCCGATCGTTCAGGTTGTATGGCAGCTACATGCTATAGTAATCCTATGTGAACAATTTCTTCGTATATTACATAATTATCTTAGAAAGTAACCTGTGCCAACTTTTGTGAAGATACATTGACAAATGTGAAAGTTTTCCATACAAGAACTAGATTCCGATCGTTCAGTTTGTATGGCAGCTATAGGTTACAGTGGTCCGATAGCGGCCGTTCCGACAAATGAGCAGCTTCGTGAAGAGAAAATGACGTTTGCAAACTTTAAAAACGAAATCTTAAAAACTGAGGGACTAGTTCGTTAATATACAGACAGACGGACATGCCTAAATATACTCAGCTCGACATACTGATCAATTATATATGTATATACTTTATAGGGTCTCCGACCCTTCCTTCTGGGTGTTACAAACTTCGTGACAAACTTAATATACCCTGTTCAGGGTATAAAATGTACTGAAAGAACTTGACTATTAGACGGTAACTTTACGTCTATTATTTAACAATTTACGTCACTAACTAAGAAAACCTATTTTTTTGCTTCTTAATTCCACTGCTATTTTTAAATGTACAACAATTCATGTTAATCGCGAGAATAATTGAGAACAAATCCGCTACCGCCACGCAACATGTATGAACATGATTCGATGCAATTCGGCACGGGTTATCATACTCCAACTAAGGAACCGAATGTTTTCGAGGCAAATTAACAAAATTAAGACCTATGCAATAGAAATTTAAGACTTTGAAAAATAAGGGATGCCGTACTATAGACTATACTCGTATCTACATATATATCTAATTATTTACATTCCGATCCTCGTCGTTGGTTTTGGTCAAAAGTGTGCTCCCGGGGCAAATTTATACACGTTATCGTCTGATAAAGTATAAATTAAGATTCTAATTCATCGTTTTAGCAACTAAAACCATTACATCTGATTGGAGTTAATAAAACAGCGTATATAAATAAAAAAAAAAAAATAATAAGAACAAAGCTAAAAACATATTCCATAGATAGATCACTTAATAAAACTAAATATTATGCAAATAGAACTGCAAAACCATCAATGGGACTATCAATAGTTTTAATTTCTGCTTACTGTCTATAGTTTATTTTGACTGCCTCTACTATACTTACAAACGTAAATTTGCAAAATTTCTCTTAAGAAGGCTACATAACGAAATATTCTGGTAATACCAAATTTGAAGTCTAATTTTTGATAAAATCTCAGCAAGTCACTATTACCGAAGCTACATATAATCCAGTAAAACCAGTAAAGTTGGCCACTATAATAACTTGGACACTCACTCAAATTGGACAAAATATTCTGTGCCAAAATAATATAGTACGAAATATCCATTTTGGAAGTCGGGAAAGATTTGTCTCAATATTTATACAGCAAACCATTCAAATACTTTTTTGTCTTGAACAATACATTAAACATATACATATCGCACCCTAAATACAAAAGGGTCACAACTTAAAATTTTCCAAAACTGAGTTTTTTGCATAAATTAATTCAGAGTACACATCTCTAACTACTGCAAAAATTTCGTTCACATAACTATCTTTGGAAAAATACAATTATGTCTATTTTTATGTCAAGTGTGTTGCTTTTGCACGATCAATTAAAGAGAATTATTTTTAGTTGCGTAATCAGCTGTTCTTGAGCACATAAGATTACTTTTATTACACATAAAGAGTTTTATTTTGAGTTCTGCCTCTATAACTGTAAAAAGTGATAAATTTCGTGGTATATTATTTTGCATTGTGCCTCTTTAGTTGTGAAAAGTGAGTTCAATTAACAGTATTATTTATTTATGTGTCTTCTTTGATTAAATAATCGTGAGCGTCTTAAGTTTTATATATTTTTTTTTTTATTTTAAAGTAGAAAAAAGAATTAAATGTTAATGATATTGGTATTAGTATTTTGTTTGTTTACTTATTTTGCATGCCTTTTGTAAAATTTTAAATTATTTGCAATACAAAATTTAATTTTTAGTCGTGACCCCTTTTATGAAAATGTCTTGCCCAAACCTTGTAGTGTGCCTTGTCACAATGATGATAGTAGCACTAATGCATTTAGTGACTCAGGGAGTGAATTTTGTGTGTACGGAAAAAGCAGCACCTCGGAAGAATACTCAGAAGAAGAAGAAGAAGATATAAAAAGATTAAGTAGGAAGAGAACACTTTCTAGATATATATATCAAAACAAGCATTAACAGAAACAAAAATCCAAGTCGAAAAAAGAAGTAAATGCCAGGTGTATAAGGCCACCCTGCGGAGCAAAGTGCCGACTTCGATGCAATGAACTAATTTCCGAATCGATGTGCCTTGAAATATTTAAAAAATATTGGGGTTGCAGTGACTTGCAAAGACAGAGAGAGTTTATAGCCAGGCATATGAAAGAAATTAAACCAAAATACAGATACACCTGTACAGATGGGCTTCGCAAACTTAACAATGCTTTTTCTTTGAGCTCAACTCAACAACTATTATAGTGTGTAAGACTTTTTTGATATTGATATCATCGGCCTCAACACCCGCGCCGTTAGTTCTGCTTTCTCCAGACTTAACAAGGAAGCAACGCAAATGGGTCTGGCAGTGAACGAGGGCAAGACGAAATATCTCCAGTCATCAAACAAACAGTCGTCGCACTCGCGACTTGGCTCCTAAGTCTGTTGACAGTCATAACTTTGAAGTTGTAGATAATTTCGTCTATCTTGGAACCAGCGTAAACACCACCAACAACGTCAGCCTGGAAATCCAACGCAGGATTACTCTTGCCAACAGGTGCTACTTTGGACTGAGTAGGCAATTGAAAAGTAAAGTCCTCTCTCGACGAACAAAAGCCAAACTCTATAAGTCGCTCATAATTCCCTTCCTGCTATACGTTGCAGAGGCTTGGACGATGAAAACAACCGATGAGTCGACCTTAATAGTTTTCGAGAGAAAAGTTCTGCGAAAGATTTATGGTCCTTTGCGCGTTGGCCACGGCGAATATCGCATTCGATGGAACGATGAGCTGTATGAGATATACGACGACATTGACATAGTTCAGCGAATTAAAAGACAGCGGCTACGCTGGCTAGGTCATGTTGTCCGGATGGATGAAAACACTCCTGCTCTGAAAGTATTCGACGCAGTACCCGCCGCGGGAAGCAGAGGAAGAGGAAGACCTCCACTCCGTTGGAAGGACCAAGTGGAGAAGGACCTGGCTTCGCTTGGAATATCCAATTGGCGCCAAGTAGCGAAGAGAAGAAACGACTGGCGCGCTGTTGTTGACTCGGCTATAATCGCGTAAGCGGTGCCTACGCCAGTAAAGAAGAAGAAGAAGACTTTTTTTTAAAGCAACCCTTGACATAAATGACAAAGTTATACGAACAGTTATAAAAAAGAAGGGCGAACGTGGTTTCATTGAGCTGGATCTTCGTGGAAAGCATGATAATCATATTACAGTAAGCCCAGAAATCAAAAACAGTATGAGAGAATTTATTCAAAATATTCCAAGAATCGAGTCTCATTATTTACGTGCTAAAACTTCTCACGATTTCATTGAAAGCAGTAAAAGTATAGCAGATCTATACCACGACTACAAAGAATCTCGTGAAGCTGAAAATTTGGAGTTTGGGAGTAAAATTATGTTTTATCGAATATTCAACACAGAATTCAATATTGCTTTTTTCAAACCAAAGAAAGATCAATGCGATGTCTGCGATTCCTTCCTAAATGCTGATGAAAATGGAAAAAGAGATTTGGTGCAAGCTTACAACACACACCACGAAGAAAAGGAGCTATGCAGAACCGAAAAAGATAAAGATAAGAAGAAAAGCAATGTAGCTGTGTATGACTTACAGGCTGTTTTACCATTGCCAAAAAGCTGTACCTATTGTTTTTACTACAAAAGTAAAATTAACTGTTAAAATTTTACCGTAAGTGACCTCAGTGCCAAATATGTAGAATGTTTTTTTGGACTGAAGTACAAGGAAAACGTGGGAGTAATGAGATCGGCACCTGTGTGCTTTTATATATCGAAAATCTGGTACTGTTTAAATGAGTTAATCCTCCCCCACCCTAACCGGGAAAAAATGGCGCACCTTAAGGGCAAACACACATCACTACACAACACCAGAACAACTCACCACACCTGTACCCACTAAACAAAAAGGATGGGCAATGGGAAAGCAACTCACTCTTCGTTACATACAGTTCGCACATCAACCTACGTTTTTCGTCACCGATCTCGCGCTGCAATTATCTCTCGCCCATTAAATCAGTCAATCCTGCACTAGCATTCAACATTTTGTTTTTGATATTTCCACGTTGAGTCACGTCGACACCAGCCACCAGTTATTTACTTCGTGGTACATCGATCCTGTGCGCTAGGTTAAGCCGATACTAACGTGATACGACGACGAGCCTGCGCGTTAAATTCTTTTCGCACCCAATTCGGTTAAGATCGGCATCCGCATTTTTAATAACTTCGAAAAACGTTAACTTGTGTAAAAGACATTTGTACATTAAATAAACATTAGATTAAAACAATTGTTCAATTTAAATAATGTGGCGTTTTCTTTGGCGATCAGAAAAGTGGTTTGTACTCCCGTTTGCATATTTAAGCAACACTCGTAAACATGGTCCTTCGAGCCATTCCGAATGGCACTATTGGTTTCGTCTAATAAATCAAAAATACATTAAAATCGTGAAAAATTTAAAACAAAACAAAACCTGGTGCAGTGCGGTGATGTGGCAAAATAATAACTAATAGATGTACAAACATAAGTAACACGTATGTACAACAAAAGACAAAAAATAAAAAAGTATAGTGGAGCAAACCAAAAACAAAAAAACTTTTGTTGACTCGGCAAAAATATACTTATGCATACATATTTGCAAAACTGCAGAGACAAAAACAAAATATACAAAACCTTAAAAACACACAAAAAATAAATCGGGCGCAAAAAGTAAAAGCCTCAAACAATAACACAAAAAAAAAAAAAAAAAAGAAACAAACAAAGTGCGATAACGATGATGAAGTGAAACAATATCCAGTGCAGTGCGGTAGAAGTGCAGTGACACAAAAATAAAAAAAAGCAGAACAAAACCATATTTAAATGACAAATAAGTAAACAGAGTAAAGAGAAACAAAAACAAAGTGCAACAAGTAAACTGTTCCAAAAAAACAAAAATAATCCACACAATCGGGCGCGAAAATCAAAACAAATACAAGTCTATTTACATGCAAACAAACAACTCGCACAAGAAGCCAGCAGAGAAGGATAAATAGAAGACGTTCCCTGAAGCCAGACTGCTGGAAGACTATAGAAGAAGAGATATACAAGGAATTGGCAATAAAATCTCAAACACATTCATATATGTATATTCATACACATGTATATACAAATATTAGCCCCCAAAAAAGCCCCTGCGGGAAGGTAAAGTGAGTTGTGTCGATTCCATTTATTATTATTGTATCTCAAGCACATATGTACATATAGATATGTATACCTAAAATCACAGTTTTATATAATAATACATATAACCTGTATTAAAAAATTCGTTTGGGTAATATGACAAAACTGGTACCAAACGGTAATAACTTACGTTTCCGAAAAAAAAAAAATTAAATTGCCTTGTATTTCTACAAGCATTGACTTGCGAAAATTTTTCGGCAATATCCCTTCTGCTTAATAAAGCAGCAAGTCAGATTGCGTATGACAAAATAAGCAAAGGCAAACATTAAAATTATAATATAAAAAGCAACACAAAAAATATAAAAAACAAAACCGACATACCTATGCATATTTACCGAGTGAAGGTATATTACACGTACTTGCATACGGAAAACATCTGTTTTACCGAATCCATTTTCCCGCTCTCTTTTCGTCGTGCAAATATATTGCCAAACAAAAAAAGCAAAATTACACAAGCATTACAGTATATTGTTTGCTCATATATGTACATTAGCACAAACAATTTGTGCATATTAATCAAAAAAAAAGCGAATTGATCTCTCTAACGAGCTCTCAATTGCTTAAGAATATAAGAAAAAGCATAATCATAAGCCCACTAACAATTCGTGCATACTTATGTACATAGCGCATTGATCTCCTCAGCGAGCTCTCAATTGCACAAAACATAAGTACCTTCATAAGCACATACATACTTACATCCACACAAGTCCAAGTATTAGGGTGTACCTAAATACTAACATAAGGACGTAAAAGGTGGTAATAAAGAAAAAGTGCGGATATTTTCAAAATTAAAGCTAAAATAAAATAAATAAATATTATTATTTCGCAAAAATGGTTAATAACGACACTAATCAAAATACACCTGCAGCAGCTACATGCTCAAAATAGGTTGCTAAATTTATGTCAGAAAGTGACAGTTTTTTAAGATACTGCACTAGATTTGCATCTTCACCGATTCACGAAAACTCGGAAACGTTACAAGAAATAAAAAATCAAAATCTAAAAAATTTTTGGACGCCATTGTAGATTCTGACGATTCAGATCTACCACAAAATTTTAAATTATCTGCTTACGATATTTACGGAAACTGCTTGGACCAATATGAAGAAACGAAAGCTATGATCTCCGATCAATTAAAGCTCATTAAAGCAATTGAACCTACTCCCCACAGTAGAGTAGAGCTGCCACAAATAGACAATCAAGAGGCAAGTTCAGGCATCCAACTCGAGGTGCCTGCATGTGATACCGAAACGTTTTACGGAGGTTATGAATGGAATGGCCGTCCTTCCGGGACATGTTTACAGCCGTTTACATCAACCATCCACAACTATCAAAGGCACAAAAACTGTATCACCTCCGATACAAAACAAAAGGTCAAGCAGGCGAAATAGTTAAACAGTTCACATTAAATGACGACAATTTCAATTTGGCTTGGGAAGCTCTGAAAGCTGGAGGATGGAGTCATGTGTAGAAGTTCACGCAAGTGAGGAAAGTTCTCTGATCGCCATTCACTTGGGAGTGGTCAGAAACGATTTTTTACATATGATTCAAGCAGCTCACGACTTCCGGTCTCTGACCAAGTATCCTCTGGGTAGCCTAAGAACATCCGTTTGAAGGCGAGCTAAAGTGAGAAGGCGAAATATCCCCTACTTAGGGTTGCGCGCTGGGTTTGGGACCCGCCACGTAAAAAACCACACCAATGAAAACCAACAATCAGCCTCGGATGAGAGACCCCCCTTTTGATGACGACCATGGCAAGCAAAATAAGGACTACAAATTGAGGGCATGCACCTGGAATGTCCGGTCCCTTAATTGGGAAGGTGCCGCTGTCCAGCTGGTTGATGTCCTCGTGAAAATAAAGGCTGACATCACCGCCGTCCAAGAAATGCGATGGACGGGACAAGGACAGAGACGAGTAGGTCCTTGTGACATTTACTACAGTGGCCATATAAAGGAGTGCAAGTTTGGTGTTGGATTCGTGGTGGGAGAGAGACTCCGTCGCCGAGTACTATCATTCACTCCTATGAATGAACGTCTAGCCACAATCCGCATCAAAGCGAGGTTCTTCAACATATCGCTGATTTGCGCCCACGCCCCGACGGAAGAGAAGGACGATGTGACCAAAGATGCCTTTTATGAGTGCTTGGAGCGCACTTATGAGAGATGCCTCCGCCACGATGTCAAAATCGTGCTTGGCGACTTCAACGCCAGTGTGGGCAAAGAAGGTATCTTTGGCACTACGGTCGGTAAATTCAGCCTCCACGAGGAAACATCCCCAAATGGGTTGAGGCTGATCGACTTCGCCGGGGACCGAAATATGGTTATCTGTAGTACTAGATTCCAGCATAAGAAGATACATCAAGCTACCTGGCAGTCTCCGGATCGAAAAACCACCAACCAGATCGATCATGTTGTGATAGACGGAAGACACGTCTCCAGTGTTTTAGATGTGCGTGCGCTCCAAGGTCCTAACATCGACTCGGACCACTATATTGTTGCAGCCAAAATTCGCACCCGCCTCTGTGCAGCAAAAAACGCACGCCAACAAACACAAGGAAGGTTCGACGTCGAGAAGCTGCAATCACAACAGACAGCCGAACGATTTTCTACTCGGCTTGCACTCCTGCTCTCTGAGAGCACTCGTCAACAACTCGGTATAAGGGAACTGTGGGACGGCATTTCAAACTCCTTACGTACAGCTGCAACCGAAACCATTAGTTTTCGGAAAGTGCAAAAGAACAGCTGGTACGACGAGGAGTGCCGTATCGCAGCGGAGAGAAAACAGGCTGCCTACCTCGCAACGTTACGATCGACCACAACACGTGCGGGATGGGATAGATACCGAGAGTTGAAGAGGGAAGCAAGACGCATTTGTAGAGCTTGATAAGCTGGCCGATAGAAGTAATGCTCGAAAATTCTACGAAAAGATGCGGCGACTTACAGAAGGTTTCAAGACCGGAGCATACTCTTGTAGAACCCCCAAAGGTGATCTAGTCACCGATGCCCAAAGCATACTTAAATTATGGAGGGAACACTTCTCCAGCCTGCTGAATGGCAGTGAACGTACAACGCCAGGAGAAGGCGAACCCGATTCCCCCATCGATGACGATGGAGCAGACGTTCCATTGCCTGACCATGAGGAGGTTCGAATAGCAATTGTCCGCCTGAAGAACAACAAAGCGGCAGGGGCCGACGGATTGCCGGCCGAGCTATTCAAACACGGCGGCGAAGAACTGGTAAGGAGCATGCATCAGCTTCTTTGTAAAATATGGTCGGACGAAAGCATGCCCAACGATTGGAATTTAAGTGTTCTATGCCCAATCCATATAAAAGGAGATCCCACAATCTGCGCCAACTACCGTGGAATTAGCCTCCTCAACATCGCATATAAGGTTCTGTCGAGCGTATTGTGTGAAAGATTAAAGCCCACCGTCAACAAACTGATTGGACCTTATCAGTGTGGCTTTAGACCTGGCAAATCAACAACCGACCAGATATTCACCATGCGTTAAATCTTGGAAAAGACCCGTGAAAGGAGAATCGACACACAATACCTCTTCGTCGATTTCAAAGCTGCTTTCGACAGCACGAAAAGGAGCTGCCTCTATGCTGCGATGTCTGAATTTGGTATCCCCGCAAAACTAACACGGCTGTGTAAACTGACGCTGAGCAACACCCAAAGCTCTGTCAGGATCGGGAGGGACCTCTCCGAGCCGTTCGATACCAAACGAGGTTTCAGACAAGGCGAATCCCTATCGTGCGACTTTTTCAATCTGCTGCTGGAGAAAATTATTCGAGCTGCAGAACTGAATCGGGCAGGCACAATCTTTTATAAGAGTGTACAGCTGATGACGTATGCCGATGATATTGATATCATCGGCCTCAACACCCGCGCCGTTAGTTCTGCTTTCTCCAGACTTAACAAGGAAGCAACGCAAATGGGTCTGGCAGTGAACGAGGGCAAGACGAAATATCTCCTGTCATCAAACAAACAGTCGTCGCACTCGCGACTTGGCTCCTAAGTCTGTTGACAGTCATAACTTTGAAGTTGTAGATAATTTCGTCTATCTTGGAACCAGCGTAAACACCACCAACAATGTCAGCCTGGAAATCCAACGCAGGATTACTCTTGCCAACAGGTGCTACTTTGGACTGAGTAGGCAATTGTTCTTTCGAACGGAGTGGAGATCTTCCTTTGTTTTTCCCGGCGGGTACTGCGCCGAAAACTTTCAGAGCTGAAGTGTTTTCCCCCATTTCGACAACATGACCGAGCCAGTGTAACCACTGTCTTTTAATTTGGTGAACTATGTAAATGTCGTCGTATATCTCATACAGCTCATCGTTCCATCGAATGCGATATTCGCCGTGGTCAACGCGCAAAGAACCATAAATCTTTTGCAGAACTTTTCTCTCGAAAACTCGTAACATCGAGTTTTGACTTATAGAGTTTGGTTTTTGTTCGTCGAGAGAGGACTTTGCTTCTCAATTGCCTACTCAGTCCAAAGTAGCACCTGTTGGCAAGAGTTATCCTGCGTTGGATATCCAGGCTGACATTGTTGGTGGAGTTAATACTGGTTCCTAAATAGTTGAAATTATCTACAACTTCAAAGTTATGACTGTCAACAGTGACGTGAGAGCCAAGTCGCGAGTGCGACGACTGTTTGTTTGATGACAGAAGATATTTCGTCTTGCCCTTGTTCACTGCCAGACCCATTTGCTTCGCTTCCTCGTCGCGCCTGGAGAAAGCAGAACTAACGGCGCGGTAGTTGAGGCCGATGATATGAATATCATCGGCATACGCTAGTAGCTGTGCACTCTTATAAAAGATTGTACCTGCTCGATTAAGTTCCGCAGCTCGAATAATTTTAATAATTTGATTTAAATTTCCCACCAAACAAAGCTAAATAAAATCAAATATTAATGCGAAACTCTAAAACCTACGAAATATTGTTTTTGTTTTTTTGTTCGCACAACTGTACAATTCCAATTTCAAGTAAATTTCTGCTTTTTAATTTGTGTACAATGGCAGTATTGCCGCAACCAGGAACAAAGGGATGTCCAACTTATTCCAGTGTGAGAGCGCTTCAAAATTAGCGTTTTTAATAACATTTTCCATTATGGCCAGATTGCACAAAATAATAATCTTTGGGCATTTCTTCCTTTTAACGACGTCTACCCATTTCTCGCCTGTGGGCTTGTCTCCCAAACTGTCTTTCTTCATGCATTCAGTAACCTCACTATATGTTGCTTGCACTTTATGACTCATGTTTTTCGGCTTCTTCGTTGGTGGCAAATATCCCAATATCTCGCGAGGTCTCTTTGTTACATTTTTATCACTTTGGATAGGGGAAACCTGCGACGCCTTTCCTACCTTAACTCTTTTAGACGGGTTCTCTTGCTTTTCTGCCTTGTCATTCAAGCTTGTGATACAGCTTACCAGATCACGCATAGCTTGGTTAATATGTCTCTGACCAGACATCATGCTGTCGAGCTCTTTAATTTTCTTACCCAGTTTGCAGAAAATATTGGTATTTTCACTATTTTGAAGCTACTCAGATTTGCCACCTTTGCCTGCTTGGTCGGCGATTTCGCATATTTTTGCTGAATCAACAGCGATGCGTTCTTCAGGTTTGCCTTTTGGAGGCGTTCTCAAGATTATTGAGTTCCTCTGAAAAGAATTCTCTGGTGAACATCCCAAACTGTTCTCAGAGGTCATAACTCTGCGATAACTAACAGAATAGTTGGGAACACCTGTCAGTGGGTACGTTCAGTCTTTTCCCTAACAAATCTTACTTATATTTTGATGGTTGGCAATGCCGTAACCAAAGCAAAACGAAGAAGAAGAAAAAGGAGAAACAAAACAGAAAACAGTTGACAGCCAAAATCAAAACGGCAAAAAAAAAATTGAGTGCACGTTTTGATTCGCTGTTACGTGGGGGAAATTCCTATTTAATTTTTAATATTTGTGTATAAATTTACCAAAAAACGGGCAGGTAAGGCAGGTTCTAATGAAACCAAATCAAAAGTATTTATCTAATTTATATATATATTATATTATATAATATATATATACTTATATTATATAATATAAGTTATACTTGTATTTAAAAACAATTTACAACTTCACAATACCTCATGCTTGTTCCTATTTTGTTCACACCACTGCATTTGTGATAGAACAGTTGTTGGTGGTGATGCCAGTTGTAAAAATTCATTATAGTTACAATTGGGAAAAGCTTCTCAAGTTGTGGGCTTGATATTAACAATAAGTTTGTTATTTACATTTTCTATAGCTTTTGTCTGTACTATCTCGCAGGTGTGAGTTTCGACTTTGTCGCAATGGGCACTTTTGTAGAGTGCTCAATTCTGACGAAAGTGTGTGTTAAGTCAAAGCGATGCCATAAAATGCCTCTGAGCTCTAGACATTTAAAGATAAATAGTCACGATTTTCGTGTATTTTCAAGGGAAAATTGTTACATGCCTTGATTCAGTACTTAATTTTTTTATTTTTATTTTTTGTCTTACATTTTATAGATTTATGGTAGTTATAAAAAAAACTTAAAATTATTAGCCAATTTTACAATTGTTACCCACGTGCAGCTTCGCATTTAAGCACACTCTGATTTGTTCCCACTCCCCTCTTATGTTTGCCCGCGATGATACTCTCATCTAGCCTTCGAAATGTGCACGCATACCCGATCGGTGCAAAATGCCACTGAGGGCTAATATACCCACCTCTGTTCTAGGGCAATAGTGTCACCCAGGAATGATAGTGTCAACGAAATAAACGATCTAATTATTCCTTAATATATTAAGAAATAAAAATATACAAATCGATAGACATCGTGACTAATATCGAAGGCGCAGTCCATTATCGCCAGGAGTTTTTAAATTCATTAAACCCTGCTGGACTGCCACTACATGAATTGGCTTTAAATATTGGAATTCCAATTATGCTTTGGAGGAATTTAAGGCATCCAAACATGTGCAATGCGACAATGCTGATTATTAAAGAATTGAAAGACAACTTAATTGTAGCAACCATTATTACCGGCCCAGCAGCTGGTCAACTAGCTCACATACCAAGAATTCCGATGATCCCATGTGATCTGACAGTTCCTTTTAAACGGCTTCAATATCCGATGAAAACATCTTTCACTCTAATTATAAACAAGTCCCAAAGACAGACTTTCGAATTATAGAGATAGACCTACGAAAAGATTGTTTTACTCATGACCAACTGTATGTTGGTCTATCACAGGCCGGAGGTCCTGAAAGTCAATCTATGTTGTTGTCATAAAATAAATTAACATCAAATATCGTTTATAGGGAAGCTCTGATTTAATAAATTATTTTGCCGAAGCAGAGAAAGCAAATATATAGTAAAGACCTTTAAAAAATAAAAATAAAAAAATAAAATTAATAAAAAACAAGTAAAAAAAAGGCTATGTTCGTGTGCAACCGAACATTTTATACTCTTGCAACTTGCAAGAATCAAAGCCAGGGAAATATTTTAAGGTGTAAAACCAATCACATAGAGTATAGTCAACCGGATGTTCGAAGATCCTGATGTTGGTTATATAGAGGCTAGGCCAAGTTTTCTCTCAAATTAATTTATTTTTGGGAAAAGATACACTGTTATAAGTAGAACGTGCTCTCGTATTTTCATTGGGATAACTCACATATTGGCCGATATATGTGGTACAAGGTCACCCTGAAGTCCGAAAACTTTTTTATCAGGTATATGGGGGCTAAGGGAAGTATTTGTTCTATTGAATGTATTTTTAAGATACAGACATATCATTATAAGAGAAGGATAATCCCTCTATTTCAATTATATATCTCACACATTGACCGACATTTTCGATTAAAAGTCAACTATAGGTACCGGTGTCCAAATATTCGGTACCTAGGGGCTTGACCAGTTTTGGTTGGATTTATAAAATTTTCGGTCATAAGGTGGCACACACTAAATTTATTATTCGTGCAAAGTTTTATCCCATTATATTAATTCCTTATTGATTTGTGTACTGAAAATTGAACGAATCAAGTGGAATTTAAAATTGTGTTACGTTTTTACACTATGACATAAGAATGTAAGAAGAATGCCACGTACTAAATTTTGTCGAAATCGATCGGTCGGGTCCTGAGATATGGGATTTCACCAAAAAGTGGGCGGTGCAACGTTCATCGTCCAATTTTCACATCAGCTCTCATAAAACTCTTCCGTACCACCTTGGTCGTAAAATTTAATGTCGCCGGCGTATTTAGTTCTTGATTTATCCCGCTTTTAGTAATTTTTAACAGTACCGTTATATGGGGAGAAAGCAGGATTATCCACCGATTTTATCCATTTTCACACCGTCGAGTGAAGTCCTTATACAATTTACACTCAGCAAATTTGATTGTTGTAAGTAAAAGGTTTAGGAGATATGTATATTAAAATTGTTAGGTTCGGGGCCACGCCCGCTTTAAAAAAAAAAAAATTGCCCACGAGTGACCCTTGCTACTAGGATCCTCTGTGACAAATTAAAGCTTTATATCTTAATTTAGTGCGTGCATAGTTATGGCACTTTATACGTTTTCGGTTAATGACGATTTGTGGGCTAACAGTGGTCCGACTACACCCATCTACGAACTCGATTTTTTTCTACTAAGGAACCTACAAACCAAGCTTCATCAAGATATCTCAATTTTTACTCAAGTTATAGCTTGCACGGACGAACGGACGGACGGTCAGACATACAGTAAACCGTATTACAACTTTTCTCCTCATCCTGAACATTTATATATAAATCACTGACCAATTCGGCACAAAACTTGTTGCAATAACGATTTTATTCATTTTAACCAAAATTTATTTTAACCAAAAATGTTCACAGACTTTCATCAAAGTTTCTCACATTCCTTGTCCAGTCTGGAGAAAGCAGAACTAACGGCGCAGGTGTTGAGGCCGATGATATCAATATCATCGGCATATGCCAGCAGTTGTACACTCTTATAGAAGATGGTATCTTCTCTATTTAGTTCTGCAGCTCGAACTATTTTCCCCAGCAGCAGATTGAAGAAGTCGCACGATAGGGAGTCGCCTTGTCTGAAATCTCGTTTGGTATCGAACGGCTCGGAGAGGTAGAGGTAAAGGCAGCTCCTTTTCGTGCTGCCGAAAGCAGCTTTGAAATCGACGAAGAGGTGGTGTGTGTCATTTCACTTTTCAGGGGTCTTTTTCAAGATTAGGCGCATGGTGAATAACTGGTCAGTTGTTAATTTTCCAGGTTTATAGCCACACCAATGAGGTCCAATCAGTTTGTTGACGGTGGGCTTTAAACTTTCACAAAATATGCTCGATAAAACCTTATATGCGATGTTGAGGAGGCTTATTCCACGGTAGTTGGTGCTGATTGTGGGGTCTGCGTTTTTGTTGATTGGGCAGAGCACACTTAAATTCCAATCGTTAGGCATGCTTTCCGTTCGACCATATTTTACAAAGAAGCTGATGCATGCTCCTTATCAGTTTTTCGCCGCCGTGTTTGAATAGCTCGGCCGGCAATCCGTCGGCCCCTGCCTCTTTGTTGTTCTTCAGGCGGGCAATTGCTATTCGAACTTCTCCATGGTCGGGTAATGGAACGTCTGCTCCATCGTCGCCGATTGGGGAATCGGGTTCGCCTTCTCCTGGTGTTATACTTTCACTGCCATTCAGCAGGCTGGAGAAGTGTTGTATAATTTAAGTATGCTCTGGGCATCGGTGACTAGATTGCCTTTGGGGGTTCTACAAGAGTATGCTCTGGTCTTGAAATCTTCTGTAAGCCGCCGCATTTTTTCGTAGAATTTTCGAGCTTTCCCCCTGTCAGCCAGCTTATCAAGCTCTTCGTACTCACGCAAATGCGTCTCGCTTCCCCCTTCAACTCTCGGTATCTATCCCTACCCCCACACGTGTTGTAATCGATCGTAACGTTGCGAGTTAGGCAGCCTGTTTTCTCTCCGATGCGATACGATCTGTCCTTGGAAAACATTTCTGTGCCTTTTCCCAGTGACTACGCTCCACTCTAATTCGTCTTGGTGGTATGTTCGCGAAGAAGAACAGAAAGAAAGAAAGAACAGAAAAGAAGGAGTAGGTTCTGTGACGATGGGTAAACGAGTTAGTTCCCACAGTCAACAAACTGATTGGACCTTATCAGTGTGGCTTTAGACCTGGCAAATGAACAACCGACCAGATATTCACCATGCGCCACAAGACCTGTGAAAGAAGAATCGACACACACCACGTCGAGGGCAAGACAAAATATCTCCTGTCATCAAACAAACAATCGTCGCACTCGCGACTTGGCTCTCACGTCACTGTTGACAGTCATAGCTTTGAAGTTGTAGATAATTTCGTCTATTTAGGAACCACTATTAACACCACCAACAATGTCAGCCTGGAAATCCAAAGCAGTATAACTCTTGCCGATAGGTGCTACTTCGGACTGAGTAGAGAAGTAAAGTTCTCTCTCGACGAACAAAATCTAAACTCTGTAAGTCACTCATAATTACCGTCCTGCTATATGGTGCAGAGGCTTGGACGATGACATCTACTGATGAGTCGACGTTGCGAGTTTTCGAGAGAAAAGTTCTGCGAAAGATTTACAGTTCTTTGCACGTTGGCCACAGCGAATATCGCATTCGATGGAACGATGACCTGTACGATATATACGACGACATTGAAATAGTTCAGCGACGAAGTACCCGCGGGGGAAGCAGAGGAAGACCTCCACTGCGTTGGAAGGACCAGTTGGAGAATTACTCTCAAAAAAATGCTTGGTCATACAAGTCAGAAATATCTAAAAATTAAACAAATTTGATTATATTTAGTGCCGTGTTTCCTGAGTAAAAATTAGAGAGACAAACTTTTAAAATTTAGAAGTAATTGTGCCACGAACTAGTATTAAATTTTTAGGGCTCCAGAAAAAGTTCATATAAAAATACTTATCTGATATAAAGAAGTTAAGCTGAAAACAAAAGCGTATTTAAAATTTCTTGAGGCCTCACACTATCGAACTTGTATCGATATATTGGAAGGCCGTTGTAGCAAAATGATTATTGTAAATGGAGTTTATACTGAAAAATAAACCCTTATTTGCAAAAGATATAGTTCGTTGGTGGCCAGATATTTATCAGCTCATGTAGCTAAAGGTTCATAGATTTGGTTAGGCTAAGCTACACTGACTAGCTTTCACGACGCACATAAAGCTACAAGTTCTTTGTAAAAAGTTAAAAAATTGTTAAAGTTTATTATTAATTGAGAGTTGAAGCTTATGCCTTTGAGTACGTCAACGCTTTTTGCATATCTTTCCTAGATTCCCAAGCTGAGTTTTGGATAAGGACGGATAAAAGCAGCGGACGTGTTCTCCCTCATGCCTTCTTCTCTCACTTTCTACATGTATCATCGTTAATAATCCCCATACGGTATGTATGTGAGGAAAGTAATTTGTGACCTGTGACTAGGCCAACAAACGTTCTGCAGTCTTCTTGACACCATGTGAATGGAATGCTTGCGTGTTTTTCTTTCGCTCCGCTTTACATGAGCTTGGCGATCCTGCAAGACCCTAAAGCATTTCATCTCACTCTGATCCGTCTGTCAGCCTTCGAAAATTTCTTTGTGTATGGTTCTTAACGCCTTGCCTGTTTCCTGAACTGTGGCGGTAGTCAAGCAAATGGCATTCTTGGTAATCTCATCTACTATTTCGTTTCCCGGAATGCGATTCTTGCCTAGAACCCAGTATATAGTCTATGCAGAATTTTCCGGCAGCCTGCTTTTAAAGAAATTCTCTGACGTAATGCGAAGTGAGGTTATTGCTTTATTTGCCGCTTGGCTATGTCGTATGTACTGATATTCTTTAATTCATTTTCTGCTATCACAGCAGACCTCCTGGCCGCAAACACCAGGAAGATACTGCAGTGTTCCGGCAGCTTAAGGGGTCGCCTGAGATCTAGTAGTTTTTATCCCTGCGCCATCTACTCCATTTTAGTGTGACTTTAAACATTCTCTTCCAGATAAAGCTCAAGGGTCTATTTTACCCACCGTATTCCTGTTCATCGAACTATATTTGAAGCCAAGCTTTCCACTGCAATTTGGTGACAGGTAGGTAAAGGGCTTAAATGGTTCGAAGCCTTTGAGTGACCAAAGTATTATTGGACATACTCTACGCTATTTCCCACAAGTTAGAACTTAGTAGAGTCCGTATACCCATGAAAATGCATGCTGCAAAGTTCTTCCAGTGATTTCTCACTGCACTCAATTCATTCGCCACATATTTAGGGCCTAAGGGTAATCAGTTGTTCAATGGTAGTTTCCTTTGCCTAGCTATCCCGGTTGTCTTTTCTAACTTACCGCAGAAGCTCTTCCACCACTGATCTTTGGCCCTTCGAATTTCTGTTTTTTTAGTTCCAGTTTGAAGAATTTTACTTCATTCGTTTTATCGATGGTCAAAAACTGAGCGTGCCCGAAGCATCTCCCAATCTTCAACATTATTTATATTTATTTTAGTATCATTGTATTTTTTTAAATAAAGATATGTATGTTAGAATGTGTTTTTCGAAAAGTTCGACCGATTTCACGGCTGTTTTTTCGTCTTCAAAAAGTGCATTGCGTATTCTTTATTTAATAACAAACTCAATAGAACAAATATTTTTTCAAATTGTTTATTTTATGAATGTTTGAGAGTTAAAGTTTTGACTTTCTAACATTTTAACACCTGATTTTTACGCGGAGAATTCTCAATTTACTTCTTACACGCAGACCTTTCTGCATTGAAAGATTACAATGTTGCCAAAATTTATTTGCTTTAAACGCTATTAGATTTTACAATAGACTAGCTCACTGAAACTCAGTATATAACAGTTTCGTTCAGATCTTTTGAACTTACCTCGCCTGTATCTCCGGGAGTTCGCCTCCATAGCCAAACCATGTAAACAGGTATGTAAAGCATCGATGACAAAGCAGTAAACCATCCAAACGCATGAGCCCACCAAGGATAATTATAGTCTAAGTATTTGATTGGTTTCCATTGGACAATGTTGAAAAAGAATACTCCCTAAAAATACTTGATTAATAAAAATTGCGACTTAGTACTATTAGTTTTTATTTTACCAGACAAATGAGCGGAGTTGTAACACACCAACAAAATTTCCACCAGACCATTGGGTAATAACCGATCATATCTTTTATGCCGTCATAAAAACGGTCGACGCCATAGCACCACGAGATTGACACACATTCGAAAAATATTAGCCATAATAGGCAGAAACCGCTAACTGCATACGAGTCCAATATTTGAAATATGTACATGCCACCCTATATGATTTTATGAATTTAATTTAAAATTAATGACAAATGTATTTTCATAAATTAATTTCTCTAAATGAAATTTGCATTAAAATCTAAAATTGTGAAAAATTTCTCTACGCAAGACTATGCCCTCAGTCTAATTATAATTCGGGAACGGTTGAATCGATTTGGCAGAAAATTGGTGGGGACGGGCATAGAATACTTTTAATCTCTTTATGTTAAAAGTCAATACAATTCATAAATATAGAAATTATATTTCAAATAATAAGCATGCGTTCAAAATTAATGTAAGAATTATCTGAATATTTTATTACACCACAAAAAATAAAAATAAAATCAACACACAGCAACTGCAAGAGTACAGTAATTTTCGTATACAGATGTGGTTTATACTGAACAAGGCCGTTTTCTAGGATCATGTGGAAATGTAAAGGCATTTTTAATACTAAAGCAAAAATCGCATTGACAGTAGAGATGGCAAATATTTGAGTACCTGTGACTTTGTCACTGCTACTTAAAAATCACTGGTCACAACTGGGACAAGTTTCCTAAAGTAGCAGTGACAGGAATTAACGAACAAAGTAGCAGTCACAGTATCACATGAAAAATTGCGACTGTTGCAAAATAGCATTCACAGTGTAACATAAAAAATTGCGGCTGTGTTGAATTCATATTCATTAAAGCTATGGAATTTTCTTCAATTTTAGAGTATAAATTGGTTAACATATAAAAAGTTAATTTATCTTTAAACGGGTAATGCTTATGTACAAATTAAATTGATTACAGAAACCTCAATGCTGTAGTAAAGCCAATTATAAAACTTTTAAACTTAAAATTGCATCAATTTATATAGTAATTTAAAAAAAACTTATAAAAAGTATTTTATAAGTAACGAAATATTTTTAAAAGTATGTTTTCGTTTACTTTAAATAGTTTCTATTGAGTATCCTTATATTGAAAAAAAAACCTTCAGAGCATATATTTATTGTGACTTTAAAAATGTACGTCTCAAAAAATAGCGGATCATTTACATTAATTTTTGTACGAAACGGTTACAAATCAGTTTGCTTATCTTTCTTATATATAAAAATGAATCGCAAAATGTGTTGGTAAGCGCATAACTCAAAAACGCCTGGACCAATTTCGCCAATTCTTTTTTTAAAATGTTCGGTGAGTCTCAAGGATGGTTTTTACGGCAAGAAAAGTTCGAATATTTGCCGGGAACCCCTAAAAACAGCCCTTTTCTTTTTTCCATACAAACGAATGAATGTTTGTTTGTTAGTAGCGCTAAGGGAACGACTGAACCAATCTTGATGAAATTTTCAGAGAATATTCTGTGTGGATCGGGGAAGGTTTGGAAATAAAAAAACCGTATGCTTTTCGTGAGGAAAAGTCGGAAAATTGGACAGTTCCAAAAAGTTATTTTTTTCCAGACAAAATTTTTTTTTAAATTTTTTTGTTTTGTTTTTCAATTATTTGAATCGTTCAAATTTGTCGTTTGCTTCAAAAATTTATGAAAATTATTCAGTGAAAGCGTTATGTATGTCGCACACAAAGTGATCAATTTCAGATTGAAATTTGTTACGATGCCACGAAGTGGTCGCGCTAATATCGGTCGGCGTCACACCAAGGCACATGAACGAGTATTCCCAGGATGCGGTGACATAGTACGTGCAGTATTATGGATCGCGGTCAATCAGCAAGCGATCGTCACGATGTCACAGCACGAGTTTTCAAACAACAGTTACGATGTTCTTCTTTGGATGGTGGATAGTGGTTCCACCAGATCAAATTGATGAAATCATTTCTGCGGAAATTCCTGATGCAGAGAAAGATCCATTATTATACGAAGTGATGAAAACGAATATGGTTCATGGACCTTGCAGACACCAAAATCCCACTTCGGTTTGTATGTCTGACAATAAATGCACAAAACGGTATCCACGTGCTTTTCTTTCGGAACACAAACTAGAAATGATGGATATCCACTTTATCGGCGTCCAGACGACAGTGGCAGAACATTCAGCATTCAATTTAGAAGAGTGAATATCGAAGTTGACAACACATGGATCGTACTATATTCACCATTATTGTCTAATTCACATTCAAAAATTATATCAATGTTGAGTATTGCAGTTTGGTGTAATCGATAAAATACGTTTGTAAGTAGATCACCAAAGGAAGCCACATGGCGGTTATTGGTCTTGAACGATACGGTCGATACGTGAACTGCACTACAGCGCTTTGTAGGATAAAGGGTGATTTTTTAAGAGCTTGATAACTTTTTTAAAAAAAAAAACGCATAAAATTTGCAAAATCTCATCGGTTCTTTATTTGAAACGTTAGATTGGTTCATGACATTTACTTTTTGAAGATAATTTCATTTAAATGTTGACCGCGGCTGCGTCTTAGGTGGTCCATTCGGAAAGTCCAATTTTGGGCAACTTTTTCGAGCATTTCGGCCGGAATAGCCCGAATTTCTTCGGAAATGTTGTCTTCCAAAGCTGGAATAGTTGCTGGCTTATTTCTGTAGACTTTAGACTTGACGTAGCCCCACAAAAAATAGTCTAAAGGCGTTAAATCGCATGATCTTGGTGGCCAACTTACGGGTCCATTTCTTGAGATGAATTGTTGTCCGAAGTTTTCCCTCAAAATGGCCATAGAATCGCGAGCTGTGTGGCATGTAGCGCCATCTTGTTGAAACCACATGTCAACCAAGTTCAGTTCTTCCATTTTTGGCAACAAAAAGTTTGTTAGCATCGAACGATAGCGATCGCCATTCACCGTAACGTTGCGTCCAACAGCATCTTTGAAAAAATACGGTCCAATGATTCCACCAGCGTACAAACCACACCAAACAGTGCATTTTTCGGGATGCATGGGCAGTTCTTGAACGGCTTCTGGTTGCTCTTCACCCCAAATGCGGCAATTTTGCTTATTTACGTAGCCATTCAACCAGAAATGAGCCTCATCGCTCATCGGACACGGACGCGAAACACATTTCGAACCGAACACTGATTTTGGTAATAAAATTCAATGATTTGCAAGCGTTGCTCGTTAGTAAGTCTATTCATGATGAAATGTCAAAGCATACTGAGCATCTTTCTCTTTGACACCATGTCTGACATCCCACGTGATCTGTCAAATACTACTGCATGAAAATCCTAACCTCAAAAAAATCACCCTATATTTACTTTTGCAATTCATGAATGATTTCCGAGTGTTGTGCGTCTCGCAGTTAATTTGGAGAACAGCCAAAGAGTGTATTTCAACCCAAGGGATACTGTACAAAAAATTGGAAATGGGTTAATTCCGGTTGATACTTCCGGTGGTTTGATATCAATTCCATTCGCCGGTTATCAATTCACGAAATATGAACTCATCACGAATGTTCGGGCATTAGCCAAATTATCGTAACTACGATTCCTGAAGTGCTCGCGCAATGTTAGCTACCAAAAATGCCAATGTTGTTGGATTAAACTGGAAGATTCAAAGTCAAATTCCGGGAGACTTGCGCTCAGACAAATCGATCGATCGCCGTAAATTATCCAGTGGAATTTCTAAATTCTTTGGAGAGGCTTGATATGGCCCCGCATTATTTACGTCTCAAAGTTGGATCTGTCGTTATTATGTTTCGCAATCTGTAAGCGCCGAAACTGTGTAATGAAATCCGACTGATTGTGATGAAGCAGCCATCAAATACAAAGGGCAGAATGCTTAATTCAACGAATTTCTTTGAATTCCAACTATTTGCCATTTCAGTTCAAACATATTCAGTTTCTAGGGAAAATTGCATTTGCGATTACAATCAACAGGACACAAGGATAGTCGCTAGAGGTGTATGGCATAAATCTGGAAATGCTATGTTTTTCACACGGCCAAAATTACGTGGCGTGCTTACGAGTTCGAAAACTATCTTCTCTGTAGATTTACGCACCGGAACAGAAGCCAAAAAATGCTGTTTATCAAGCTGCGTTACATTGAAAAAAAAAAGAAATGATAAATTTAACCTTCTTTTCATTTCAAAACACAGAATTTCACGCAGGAAAACGGCTGCGGGGTCAGCTAGTACTTAATAAAAATTAAAGATGTCTGTGTCAAAAAGAACCAAAACGAGTTATGTGTGGCAATTTTTTAAAGAAGTGGATGCTGTTTTCGCAAAATGTGATATTTGTAAATGCAAAATACCATATAAAACGTCAACATCAAATTTGAAAAAACATATGAAACGGAGGCATCCTACTGTTCGATTGGAAATGATAATATAATTTTGAATTTACTATCAAATTGGTATTGTGAAAATATTTTTGCAGTCGGAAATTACGCCAGCGCCGCAAAATGCGCCTGTTACTTTTAAAGAGGATATTCCATCAACTTCGACTGAATTATCAAAGTCTTTAACACAAACTTAGATTTTAAATGACGCGCAGCTAAAATAAAAAAGTGAAATAACAAGCAAGTTATTGCAGCTGTTTATGATAGATTTGCAACCTTTCTCTATAGTTGAGGACAAAGGTTTTCGAGAATTTGTAACAGCCCTAAATCCATTTTATGACATTCCTAGCAGACGTGTGATTTCATAATCAATGATTCCTGCATTGTATGAGGAATGTAAACATAAGGTGCCAGAAATGATTAGGAACGGAGAAAAGTTTTGCATCACCACTGATTGTTGGACATCGCGGAACACGTCTAGTTTCATTGCTGTAACTGCACATTATGTCTCCGAAAATTTTGAACTTACGTCAGTGCTTTAATCGTCATCCCAACTGAGGCAAAGTCATACAGCTGAAAACTTAGGTGAGGCGATACAACAAATCGTAAGTGATTGGAAAATTAACGACAAACTATTGCTAGCTGTGTCGGATAATGCTAGTAACATAAAAAGTGCTATAATTAGTAAGTTAGGTTGGAAGCATTTTGGATGTATGGCTCACACAATTAATTCAATTGTAAAAGAAGGATTACGCATTCCTGAAGTAGAACAAGTAACTGATAAAGTTAAAATAATAGTTGCTCGCTTCAAGAAAAGTACTTCAGCGAATGAAGCGTTTGAAAATTACCAGCGCAACAGCGGTAAAGAACCTCTAAAATTAATTCAACAAGTTAAAACGAGGTGGAACTCCACATTGGCAATGTTAGAGCGTTTTTCGGAGTTGGAGGAAGCGGTGAAATGTACTTTGGTAATTATAAACAAAAATTTACCTATATTAACCAGCGACGAGTGGGCGACTGTTGCCGCTTTGTGCAAATTTTCCGAACCATTTAGAGACGGTTCGATTACGGTAAGCATTATTGGTGAAACATATTGCACAGGTTCGCTGGTAATACCAACCGCAAATGGTCTATTAGATGTGTATAGACACTTGCGAACTGAAACATTTTCAAACACTATACAAAAAGTGATTGAAAAACTTATAAAACGTTATCTAATAGATATGCAAAGGGAAGAAATATAGTAGAATTTCAGACTGAAAGAACAGAAGAAAATATTGAAAAATCAATATCAATATGGAGTTCTTTCGATAAATACGCTAATGAGCATAAACCACATAGTAGCGTAGAAGCAAAAGAGATTATTGAAATTCAGCGCTATTTGGAAGATGACCTAAATACAGATACCCCAAAATGGCAGAATTAGCCAAAAAGTATCTATGTGTTTTAGCCTCCTATGTTCCTTGCGAGAGAATTTTTTCCAAAGCGGGGCAAATTGTATGTGAACGTCGGTCAAGATTAAGCGAAAGGAAACCTGAAATATTGTTGTTTTTGAATACAAATGGAAAATATTTACAAACATAATGTGTTGGCATTCTTTTACATTTAATGTAAATATTTTTAACACTATTTAATTTTATCTTTTATGTATGTATTTTGTATTTGGTGATTTTCTAAAAATGAATTTACTATGTTAATTTCTGTTTATTCTAATAAATATGTACATTGTACCTAAATGAAAAAAGGAAACAATTTTGTTCTACTTTATTAGCTTTAGTCTGTTACAATTTTTATTCTAGTCACAGTTTAAAATCACTGCTACTTCAAAGTCTCAGTCACAAGTAGCAGTGTTCCTTAAAAGTCACAACATCGCCCATCACTAATTGACAGTTCCATCGCACAGGCAGAGAACGTATAGTTAATATAGAGAGGGTTCATGGTGTGCCGATTGTCATCACGTTCCTCTTTTTAGAGGGGTTGAGTTTTCTATTAGTGGATTTCACAAAAAAGAATTATTATCGGATTTCACCAATATTTAACATGAAGGAGTCGAAAATAGCAGAATTGAACATGAAATGAGAAAAATATAAATAAGAGACAACCAATGAAGTAAAAGCTATGCATATGTATTTACAATGTATGCATACTCTTTTTGGCTGAGTATTTGCATATTAAATTTTTTTGATATGTTTTCATGGAGGAATTGCGCCAAATTTAATGATGAAATATGCGTATATGTATAAAATATGCAAGTAGTTACATTTTTTTTAATTGAAGGTAATATATGTTTTAACGCCAAATGTATTTGCAAAATATGTATGCGCTTTCTGACTGAGTATTAGGCATATTTGAGTTTTCAAATGTTGGTTTGTACTTAGATTTTTTACGTATGTAGTATATGTATATTTTATATGTATGCAATATGCAAGTAGTTTTTTTTTCTGATTGTAGGTAATATAAGTATGTTTTAACGGGGAAATTGCGCCACTAGGACCCGAAAAACTAATACAAATGTATGTATGAGTGCATTTACAATACTTATATGTTTGCGCTTTTTGGCTTAGTATTAGCATATTCCATTTTTCTAATATACAAACATATGTATGCAATATTGAAGCAGTTAGATTTTTTCTAATTGTATGTAATACATACACACATACATAAGTTTTTGCGGGGAAATTGCGCCAAAACGAACCACAAATGCTAAAAATGTACTATATGTGTGGTATACAGGTGGTTTTTGGCTGAGTATTTGCATATTAAATTTTTCTGATATACATATGTTCATATGTTTTCATGGAGAAATTGAAATGATAAAAAGTACAGTAGAATCGAGCAAAATTTGGAAATACAGTAGAATCCGATTTGGAGCGTCCATGTACAGCTTTTAAAAGTTAACTTTAGGTTAACGGTTTTGAACTTTTGTATCTATTTTTTTTTCAAACCCAACCGTTTGTTTGGCAAATATTTTTTCCTTATTTCTATTCTATTTTAAGTTTTAATGCTCAATAAAATACCATATAAACATACAATTTATATGCATATCTGAAATTTTATAGTTTTCAACATTTTTACACTGTTTTTCGAAGTAAATATTGTATATGTATGTAGTTCCTTATTTCATCTTACACGGTTTTCAAATGAAATGGAATATATCCCCCATTTTACTATAGGAAACGCCTCTTTTTTTACACGTTTTTTTACACGGATTTCTGAGGAACGTACTTATCTACCGTGTAAAAAAAGAGTTGGGTGTATTTCTTTCATCTTGGTTAACCTTTTCGCGATTCTACTGTGCGTACATATGTATATGCATGTATTCAATACGCAAGTAGTTAGTTTTTTTCTAATTGTAGGTAGGGGAAGGTGGGGAATGTTGGGCCACGTTTTGATTTCGGTTAAAAAGTCACATAAAAGTTATTTTTTGTGAAAATTCCAAAGCATGGATTTGTAGTGCGAGTCGTAACCTTCCTTTTGATAACATTGGTTTGATAAAATTCTACAAAAATTTAAAAGTTATAGCCATTGGCGCAAAAAACCTGACTTTGCGATTTTGAAAAAAGGTGGGGAATGTCGGGACAGTCTGTAAATCGATTAAAACATGATTGTTACCGATGAAAAACGTTTATTTATCAATTGAAATGAAAGAGAGATTCATAAATAATAAGAAAAATAGGAATTGGCGAAAAAAATTATTCCGACTCGCAGTGGATGCAGGTGTAAGTGTTCGGGTTCGGTCCGGCACATTTCAAGTGAACCCCTCGATCACAAACAATGCAATGGACCGTGTTTTGACGATTCTCGTGCTTCGGCATCTTTTTTTTGCAAATCGTGCAAAAATCGAAGTCCTCTTCGATGTCGGTTTCGGTCGGAGACGGGCTTCTCTTCCGTGGCGTCTTCGATTTGCCACGGCCTTTTTGCTTCTTAGCTGCTGGTTTATCGGCCGCCTTCGTCAATTTTTGCCGCTTTTTTTCGGCCTTGTCACGCAGATCTGCGACAACCTCAGGCGATGTCAAAATCGTTGACTCCATTGTCTTGCGGCCACGTTTTGATTTCGGCGCAGGTGTGCCCAATTTCAACGGGCCAACCGATTTCAATGCATCACGGAGCTGTGGAGCCGAAACAAGAGACAACGACGATGATGCAGCACCACTTGTTGAAGCTGGGGCACTTGTCGAAGCCTCCGACGTTGACACCTCCTCATTCGCAGCAGTCACAATGGCATCACCAGAGGCAAGAACTCGACGTTGATTGTTGGCGTCTTTCTCTTCGTCACCGAACAAATTTTCGCCGCTCAGTTCCGAAGCGACAAAGTCAACTTCAGTGAAAATTTGCGGGTTGAACGAGTAGATGCCAGTTGTTCGCAAGCCGGATTTGATGGTTTTCGGCGTTAACATAACATCGAGTCACTGATCGACAAGGAGCGGCACATGATGCAGATCGAAAGTGACACCAATGTTGGACTTTTTCCATGCATCATGCTTCACGGTCATCATGCCTTTAAATGGTGCAAATACCGCAACATCTAGCGGCTGCATTTTGTGCGTGCATTTCGGCGGAAAAGACAGCAACGTGATGCCATGATCCAACGCCAAATCTATCGCCTCGATCGATAAATGCGAACCGTGGTTGTCCAGCAGCAACATGGTTGGCGAATCGGCATTAGCACCGGTGTGCTTGATGAAATGACGCATGAATTGAGGGAATACGTCAGAGTTCATGTAACCAGAATCGTTCGCAACACCAACAGCGCCATGAATCGCATGAGTCATAAAAATCTCTTACATGTTGACTCGGGGAAAGAGGAAGAATGGTGGTATAGACTGGCCATTAGCGCTGACGGCCAAAGCCAAAGACACATTGGTGTCTTTTTCGGCAGATGTTGATGAGCCGACCTGCTTTTGTCCTTTGCGCGCGATGGTTTTGACAGGTTTGGTTGGCACGATCGGGCACCCGGTTTCATCCATGTTCCATATCCGGTGAGGTTCAAACGGCGACTTACCGAGAACGGCTGAAAGGTTGGCAAATAATGCATCGACATTCTCTTTGTTGAATCGCTTCGCACGGCTCTGGCTTACTTGCTCTGGTGTTCGCAGTGACAAATTTTTGTGGCGTTTCATGAACGCCAACTGCCAATCCTTACTCGCCTGTTGATTGTCGTTCCATGGATCCGGATACGACGCGCCAACTTTCCGAGCAAATTCATACGCGAGCTTACGAAGCTCCATCAAACTAATTCCATAGTTGATGTCGCTGGCCTGGAGAATGTAGCTTATCAGCGCCTTCTCTTGTTCGACGTTGAAGATCTGAAATAAAAAAAAAAATTATTTATTATTCGATGAAAGAAAAAGAAAGAAACCAGCAGAACTCACTGTTTTTGTGCCCATCGTCGTGCTTTCAGCCAGCAAATTCTTCATTACATCGGCATTGGCAGTAGTAACGTCGATGCTCGCACCATCAAATGCTGCAATATAACGCATCAGGTTGGTCCTCGGAATTTTGTGTGCCGTCGCAGATTGTCGAACGCTGTTGTGATGTATTTTCACCGACTTGATCGCCTCCAAAATGTTGTCGAAATCAACAATTTTCTCTTGTTTGGGATAGTTCCGCGGCATAATGACTAAAAAAAATTTTTCGGAGCACGAAACTATCAGGAAATGTTGAAAAACTATTGTGTTGTTGAAATTCTGCACGAAAAATCACTTATACACGTCAAATATATGAAGTTAGCATGTCAAATGTAAAAAACTATGTGACCCGAGATTCCCCAAACGCTCATATTTGCAAAATGGCGGTGGATAATGAACACAATGTAAATTCGTGCAAAATTTCTTTTGTGTGTCGAAGGCTAAAGGCTCAACTAATATTATAAACATATTTACCTGGATGAATTTATTGGAAAATGTGAAAAAAATCAACTGTACACAGAGTTGAAAAAAAACTTTCGGAGTGTCGAATTTCTTTTTGTTGTGGCAGAGAGGTTATAACACGTGTTCACAGCTCAAGTGCTATATAGAAACTGAGCTTAGTATGAGACGAGCCGATGACATTTGGTTGCAGCTGTCAACCTATACTAGGGAAAAAAATATCGCGCTGGCCCGAGATTCCCCAACCCAACAACATTCCCCACCTTCCCCTAATATATGTTTTAACGGGGAAATCGCGCCAAAACGAACCACAACAGCAAATGTATGTATAAATGTATTTACAATATATGCAGGTGGTTTTTAGATGACAAAAGCTAATATATGTACATACATATACATATGTATGTAGATATGTATGTATGTATATGAAAGTGCTTTTTGGTTGGGAAGTACTTGTATTTTTGCGCCAAAACCAGTGTTAAAATGAGAAGTATGTTCATGATTTGAAAAAAAAATGTACATACAAATATATATTATATGCTTCGATTTTTTTTTAATTTTAAGTTTTAATGGGGAAACTGCAAAAAAATGGAAGTTAAACTGAAAATTTTCAACGAAATTTTAGTTTTAAAAGAACTTCGACGCGTGAACTTTAACCGTTGCGTAAACCGTCTGTAAAAAGAAAATTTAAATAATTTATAAAAATGTCGTCACAAAAACGAAAGTGCCGAGTTCGCGAGTGTGTTTCCGCGACTAACAAACTTTTTTCATTCCCTAGGGATCCAGAAGAAGCAAAAAAGTGGGTGGAGAACCTAAGGATCCCACCACCGCTGGACTTACCCGCCCACAATGCATTCGTTTGCATAGAGCACTTTGAACCAAGTGCAGTGGGCGTGAGGAAATTGAGGGCAAATGCGGTGCCAACCCTCAACCTTGGTGAGTTTTTTCATTTTAAATTCAAATATTTAATTTTTAATTTAATACTATGTATATATCTAATTAAAATGTGCGAATAGTGTATAATAGTGTGAATAGTCTGCCATTCCGATATCCATCTTTTTTGTTAAGTGGGTTGGTGTTGTGTCGTGGTGTATCAAGCTGTGTTTTGCAAGGGTGCGCCAGTTTTTCCGGGTAGAGTAGATGGAGGCTTGTCTCATATAAGCAATTTTTTAAAAAAATTTGTAAATATAGTGAATATAATATAATGTCTGAATATAGTGATTTAATTATTGCAAAACCTGTGCACTATATTCAGATTTTTGTAAAAAAATATATTTTGTGTAATTAATAAAGTTGTGCCTGAATATAGTGATTTAATTAATGTAAAACCTGTGCACTATATTCAGATTTTTGTAAAAATATATAGTGTTGTGTATAACTAAAGGACCCGTCCACGTTTTACTGTGGCTGTTACATAGGTAGTACTACTAATATCATTTATATGATTTCTATTATTTAGATTATGACTTTTAGTTAAGGAGATATAGCATTTTTGGTGGTCTTGTGTTAGCTTACAAAAAAATTAATCAAAAAGCATTTCGTGTGTTAATAAAGCATTGGTTTTTGAGAGAAATATACTGTTGAATTTGGGCTGAGCCCAGTGAAATCAACCGAGTTCAATCGATAGTCAGCCTAGTGGACTACATATTATGAAACGGTTCTCAAAAGTGGAAAAACAAAAAAACCGGCTGGCAAGGTTTTGGCTTCAGCCTTTAGGATGGTATATTATTCATCGAATGATTATTGAGCCAGTTTTAATTCATTGCACTGACCAAATACATACATTTGATTGCAGATCTATCCCACTATTCGCAATATTTAGCATTTTATTTGTACGCATGTACATATGCACTTCATCGTTCCCGTTTAAATATTGCACTGCTAACTAACACAACTTTCTTTTATACATACATATGTACATATAGATTTGTAATACAGTTGTGTCTGAATATAGTGATTTAATTATTGTAAAACTTGTGCACTACATTCAGAGTTTTGTAAAAAAATATATTTTGTGTATAATTTATAATACAGTTGTGTCTGAATATAGTGATTTTATTATTGCAAAATTTGTGCACCATATTCAGATTGTTAAAATGTAAAAACTTGAGTATTCGTTATATCGAGGTGTTTACTATTTAGTAGAGCTCCCACTCCCGGGTTCCCGAAATCCCGGGATCCCGGACTTAAAACTCCTCCCGGGATTTAAAATTAATTTCACGGGATATTCGGGATTTTTGTCCTTTTTCTTTAAACACTGTTAATTATTATTTTTTCATAAACAAAGTTGTATTTACAATAGATGAACATTGCCAAAAAACAATTAGTAAGAATTTAGTACTTTACAACACTGTTTGATCAAAATTACAGCACTGGTTTGATCAGCTGTTAATTGGCAAGCTGTAGCATATGCCAAGCATACGATCAACCGCACTGCTTTTTACAAACTTACACTTGTGCTTATTGAAAAAATTGTAAAAATGGAATGTAAGTACTAAATATTTTAATTATAAATGTTAAAATAACAATTATTCATTCACTTAGCATCATTTATAAAGCACACAAAAAAAGGAGACGATAAATCGTTAACATGGTTTTATTTTCTAATATCAACAAGTTCAGTGGAAGCCAAGTGCAAAATATGTAATGCAGTCCTCAAAACAAAGGGTGGTTCAACAAAAGGATTACACGAACATTTAAAGGTAAAAAATATAAATCCGCAATGAATATAAGATTGTAGAGAAATTGATAATTTTAGGTTCATGGCATAAAGTTGTGCCGCGAAGCAACTCCTACAATTGCTGTTCCCAAGAAAGTGGCAAAAATTACTTCACATTTTTCACCAAAAAATTAAGAAAATATTCGTGCTATTATGGCCAGTTTGGTAGCTGTGGATGGATTAGCCTTTTCAACCATTGCGCAATCAACACAAATCAGAAAAGGTATTGAAGCCAGAAAATTTAAAGTTCCCAAATCTGACACCACAATCACAAAATATGTAATGGAATATTTTGAAGAATGTCGCGAAAGAGTGAAGAAAGAAATAATCGATTTGAAAGTGAAAAATAATAGATTTAGCATTTCATTCGACGAATGGACTTCTGTGGCCAATAAACGCTACTTGAATTTAATACTGCATGGTCAAGAAAACATATGGAACTTGGGACTCGTCCGAATAAAAGGTGCCGCAACTTCTGAAAACTGCATTGATATGATTAAATCTCGTTTGGTAGATTATGACTTGAGTTTAGCAACTAATATTTTTTCTATTATCACGGATGGTGCCTCAACTAAGCTGAAAATTGGCAAACTCATAGGTCCACATCAACAGCTGTGCCTGGCACATGGAATACAGCTAGGTATCCTTGATGTGATGTACAAAAGACAAATAAGAATTGAGCCAAATGAAATTTCTGTCTGTGAAAATCATGATTCCGAAGAAGTTACGAGAGATCAAACTAATTGCATACAGGTAGACATATTATATACATTTATTTTTTAAATATGAAAATCTAATTTTAATGGTATTTTTAGTTAGCTGATAATGAAGAACGTGAAGAATTTACAGACGAATTTGATATCAAAAAAATTATAGACAAAATTCGGAGCGTTGTACGGTCATTTCGAAAATCTCCCAAAAAGAATGAAATTTTACAAAAATATGTGAAAATGGAGTCCAACAAAGAGTTGCAGCTCATCCTAGATTGTCAGACTCGGTGGAACAGTTTACTAAAAATGATCGAACGGTTTCATATGCTGGAGTCTTGCTTGAAAAAAGCGATGGTCGACCTTAAGGCAGATTGCTTGGAAGATTTTGAATTTAATATTATTAAAAGCATTTTTAAAGTTTTAAAGCCGGCAGATTTAGTTAAAGAAGCTTTGTGTCGCCGTGACATGAACCTCTGTTCTGCTGATGCAGTGATACATTTTATGCTGGACGAAGTTAAAAATATGGACTTATCAATAGCTTTCAATCTTTTCGAATCAATTAAAAAACGCGTTTCTGAAAGGCGAACAATATACACGAATATATTGAAACTATTAATAACGGGAAATTTTGTAAGTACCACAAATGAACCGAGTTTAGAAGAAATGACAAACACTATTGTAGAAATTGTCAAAAAGTACAATACTAATGATGTTGAGAATCGTGATATCGAAAAACGTTGAAGGAAAGGTTGCAAGAAACTGTCAAAGAATTTCGCGTTTTAAAAAGAGATGTCTCATTATCAGTAGAGGAAGCGGTACCAAAGGAAATAAATTTACTTCTTGGGGGTGGCGGGCTTGGCAGCAATCTGGAGGTTGCTTGTAATTTTTTAAAGACAATACCACCAACTAGTGTCGAATGCGAGCGTTGTTTTTCAGTGTCTGGCTGCATTTGCACTAAAATGAGATCTAGTTTAAACGATGAAACAATGGATGCGCTTGTATTTTTAAAATACTATTTAAAATTAGTTCCTACAGAAATCGATCAGTGATTTTTATTATTTGTTTTTTGACAAAATAATATAGATATAATACCAAATACATAGGTATATTTTTAATTTAATTCATGTAACTGATTCGAAATAAAAAGTGAATTATATATTTTTTTAAATTTGTAAGAAATAATAATTATTATTAAATAATAATTGTTTTATTATAAAGAACCCAAGAACATGGGCTTACTTAATTGAATCTATGTAACTGATTGGAAATAAAAAATTAATTTAATTTTTCTAAATTTATAAGCAATAATTAACAATTTTTATTTTCTCCCGTTTTTCCCGGGAATCCCGGGAAATGAAATTTCGATATCCTGAAATCCCGGGAATTCGAAAACATTCCGGGAGTGGGAGCTCTACTATTTAGAGTGTGCACAGTTGTACAGACTACTGACGTCCGGAACACATAGAGCGCGACAGACTGCAAGCGACATTTGTCAAATATTAAAATACACACGTTCTTATGGACACAGTTATATAGTTGTGCAGCTGCCTCAATAACTGTGCCCTTAAGAACTTGTGTATTTTAATAGTTGACAGATGTCGCTTGCAGTCTGTCGCGCTCTATGTGTTCCGAGCGTCAGTATGATAGCGATGCATGTAATACGTGTACATACATATGTATGTATTATATATATAGAAAAAATATGGATATGTACATATGTATGTATGTATGTTAATGCATGTACGCACATTTGTATATTTAGAGTGTAGTGCTTAACATCACCTAAAATGCAAAATAACGTATCATCAAAAAATTCGAAATTGATTATCTTATTGATTACGATTCACTACTTCAAATTATAATACATACATACATAATATAACATATCGTCACCTGAAATGCAAAATAACGTAACAACATTTTTGGAAATTTACAGTGCCATGAATGAAAGGCGAAATAAAATGGAGCATGAGTGAAACAAAATTTTAATATTGGTTAAAACTGGTTTATATTTGATTGCAGAACCTGAAAATTTTGAACATATGTAATATTATGTATGTAATTTGAAGTAGTGAAGCCTAATCAATAAGACACTCTATTTCGAATTTTTTGATGATACGTTATTTTGCATTTCAGGTGACGATATGTACATATGTCCAACATTTTCAGGTTCTGCGTTCAAATATAAACCAGTTTTAACCAATATTACATTTTTTTCAGTTTTGATCCATTTTATTTGTGTTTTATTCACGCCACTGTAAATTTTCGAAAAAGTGGTTATACATATACATTATACAATATGACATATGTATTTATAGTTTTCTTCCTCATATATCGGCCAATATTTAAATTATTACAATGAAAATGAGCTAATATGTTTTATTCTTAACAGTGCTTCTTTATGCCTAAAATATGTACGTAGATATGTAAATTTGAATGAAAACTAATATCTAGGATTTTCGAACATCCGACCGTCTTTATTCTATATGATTGGTTTTTTAGTATGTGGTATTGGGAAAAAGATAAAATCTGCTCGATACTACCCCAACTTCCATGTACTACATATAATGGTTTTCATATAGTATATGTATTTATATGTATATAAAATTCGATTCTCATATTGACGTTTTCCTCCATAAAGTATTTCCAATGATTTGATTCTTGCAAGTTGCAAGAGTATAAATTGTTCGGTTGCACCCGAACTTAGCGCTTCATTACTTGTTTTTATATATGTAGATACAGCAGCGCGCAATAATATAGTAGTGGGCAATAAAGTTAGTGAACAATTTTTTTTTAGTTAATTGTTTTTATTATCCATAATATGTAAGTTTCACAGTTATTTTGCATTTTCACAATATAACTTTTATTAAGCACTACTATTTCATTGCTCGCAGCTGTACATATACATATTGGCACAATTCCGATTACTTTGGCGGTGAGGTAATGAAAGCGAATTTTGTTATAAATGCGGAATGTTCTGAAAGGGGAGCTTTTCCAGAGGAGGAATATGCAAAATTAATGTTGCTAACACTTATATTTTTTAAAATATTCCAGATTTCCTCATAATTGTCCACAACGGATGTAAAAAGTAATTTTTAAAATGTAGATTTCTTAATTAAAAAACCTGCGAAAAATGTAAAATGTAAATTTGTTTAAATGTTTACAGTTAAATTTAATAGATTTGAAGTGAAAAACTTGATAATTTAAATTCTGATGAATGTAGTGAATCAGCTTGTTAAAATGTAAACTAAGCATTTTCGGTACCTATAACCTATATTTTTTAATCAGGAGGATGTCCTCTTTCCAACGGTACATTTAGATCGCCAAAGTTATCGGAATTTTTCTATTTTGCCCACATATTACTGCAAACTAAAATATCAATATAATATTATATATGTGCATATATGTACATATGTATATAATCGCATCTATATGAGGTTCATTAAAAAATTTTAATGTATCCTATTAGGGTATGAAGATGCACCTAGGCATTTGTGGACGGTTCCACGGCCAAGACGACGATGCTGCATTAGTAGCTGCGTTTCGAGACAGGCGACTCTTTTTGGATTCCCTAAAAGGGAAGATGTTCGTCAAAGTTGGGCAAAGGCTTGCAACATAGTTGCATCGCCTTCCGATTACCTATTTATTTGTCGCTACCATTTTGAAACAGAGCATGTCGTTAAATTCAAACTTTTGCCTGGGGCTTTCCCTTCTTTAAGATTAGAGTCAGAACTAAATCATAGCTCATCTAGCTCTGACTCTGATTGGGTATGCCCACCCGTCACTTCAACTTATGTTCGTCCTAAAGTAGCTGTAGAAGGTAGTGTAGAGAACGACATAACTTTGGAATTTGAAAAGTATTCCATCCTAGAGGAAAATAGATTAGGATTAGGGTTAGAAAGTAACTGCGAAGGCTATGCATTAGACAGCCGCGAGCGATTTTTCGATCCGCGCGTTATTATCAAAGTAATGCGCTGAAACTAAATAAAAAGGTCAAAGAGTTAGAGAAGGTTATTCAAGATTTAGAAAAAAAATATGAAGAACTAAAAAACGTGCAATAGTTGCGGATGAGACTTCTAGCCAAGACGCTATAACATTCGCTAGGATGATCGTTATCAAACGCAATCACTTTTTTAGTGACAATGAAAAGACATTGGCACAAAACATTAGTTATATGTCCACCAAATCATACAATTTCATGCGTGATGATTTAGGTTCCTCTTTACCGAGTACAAGTTCCCTTTTGAGATGGCGCCCCATAAAATATGTTGTTCCTGGCTTCGATGCCAATGTCATATCAAATTTAGGCAAAATCGCCAAAAATATGTCCGATCTAGAACGTAATTGCGTTCTTTTATTTGATGAAATCGCCATAAAGTCCGACCTAAATTATAATAGAGTTAGAGATATTATTGATGGGTTTGTAGATTATGGGGACGACCATCGGGAAATGAAAATAGGCAATAAGTGTTGTTTCTTTATGGTAAAAGGGATAAGTTCAGGTTGGAAATATGTGTTTTCATACTATATTTCCAAAGGTGGACTTAATAATCAAAATTTATCTGAAATTTTGAATAAAAATATCGCAGCACTAAAGTCCATTGGACTTAATGTAAAGGATTTAGTCTGCGATCAAGGAGCTTCGATTTTCGATAAGAATTAATGTAGAAAATCCCTTTTACATGCACGATGGTTCGAAAGTGTATCGCTTATATGACTATTGCCATCTAATTAAGTCCGTCCGCAATACGTTGATGAAATAGTCAGTTTTAGTGTTATTAAAAAACTATTCTCTATTGACCAGAGCAATACACTTTAAAATATGTCCGAAACTTACCGAGTCACATATTTATCCCAGCATTTTTGAGAAAATGTCAGTAAAACGTGCCACTCAGGTTTTTAGCAATTCGGCCGCGGCTGGCATCGAAATGGCTTATAGCCAAAATCTATTCGGCAGTAACGAATATTTATTAAAATGTGTAAAGCCTACGCAGTTATTCGTCAAGAGAATGAATGATCTCTTTGACGATTTAGACTGCAAACCATTTAATTTCAAAAATCCGTTAAAATGCCCGCTCTAAAGAAATGAATTCGGGAAGGTTCAATGCCTCTATGATCACATTGAATTTTTACAATCCATCATATTACCTGTCGGTGTTCGGATTAAATGTATTGATGGCCTTTCCAACACAATTAAGGGTATGTTAATGTTATCGGAAGAGCTCTTTAGGGAACAAAAGGAATTACAATATATATTTCTTTTATAGAATCCGAGCGAGTCAGGGTATTAATACCCATCCGATTGCCCATGAAATCCAGTATATTGTAGGTAGTCTAATATCTATGAAGATACTTAGGCAAAATTTTGAAAATAAGGGGGCAATTTGCGAGAATGATGACGATGTTAATTTAGATTGGATTTTAGGCCCCGAAGATCGTCATCTAGATGTGCAGGAAAGCGATCAAGAATATGAGCAACTCGGTTTGAAATTCTTTGTTATGGCAGACGAAAATTTCGTTGAAGAGGACGATGAAGCTGACGTCCAAATCACGCGGTACTACACAGGCTATAGTATTTACCAGAAAATTCTGTGTAGAATTCATTGCGAAAAGTGTAAAAAGGCAATGACTAAGCCACAGAGCGACTTAACGCTCTATTCGGAGGCCCTCATTAGAGCGAAAAACTACAAGGATGACAGCAATTTAAGGCTGGTCAATCCTAGTGATAGGGTCTTCGAAGTGTGTCGACTGCAAATGATGTGGTACGTCAAGCTCTTCGACGAGTATGCTCATCATTCCAATGTTCGTTTTCTAATGTTGTTCGCTATACAACAAAAAACCGAAAATGTCTTTCCTCAATGGTTTGATCAAGCCGATGAGTGTTTCACACAAAAGCTAAAATTGTTGAGTATTTAGTGACAGTACTCCTTTTCAAAAATTCAAAGTGGTTTGTAAAAGAAGAACTAAATAGGGAACGACATCGGAAGCACGATGAAAACATAAAAAAAATTTAAAAGTAAGTTGCAAGTCAGAACCCTTTGGCATCTTACTTTTGGGTAAGAAATGATTTACAAAATAATAATATATTAACTTTTTTTTTAATGTTTTGGACTTTATTCTATTTACAGGTTTTTTCTATTTTCAGCTTTTTTTTATATTTTCAGCTCTTTTTTTACTTTCAGTTTTTTATTATCTTTTCGGGTTTTTTTTTTTCTTTTTCTAACGTTAAATTTAATTCATCCTGATTAATATTATTGTTTAAAAAAGCAGGTGAAGTTAAATGACTTAATTTAATTATTAAGTCGTGTGAGAAGCTTTCATTTTAAATGGAACATTTCGTTATTCAGTTTAAAATATAATTTTTATATTAAGAATTAATTTAATTAAATTTTTTAAATTTTTAGTTTTAAGTAAATATGTTTCAATAAAAATAACTTACATATTTTATAAAAAAATAAAAAAAGTTGTCTTTATTTACAGTAAAATCATTTTAGATTTGTTGCAGTTCATTGTCATGCAAACCAATAATTGTACATACATACATATATACATGCATATGTAAATTTGTACAGTAACGTTGGCACGACAAAAAATAAACATACATACATTTGTTTCAACAGAAGCATACACACTTTTACAAACATACATGGCATGTGAGCAAGCATAAAATCAAGGGAAGCATACACACTTTTACAAACATACATATGCATATGAGAAAGCGCAAAATCAACAGAAGCATACATACTTTTACAAACGTACATCGCATATGAGCAAGCGGAAAATCAACCCTTATTCGTGTACAACGTGGCACGCGCAAGTCAATATGTCTAAGTTACATATTTGCATACATACATTTCATGACAAATACAGTCAATCCCGGTTATGTGCCGCAATCAAACATTCAGATTTTTGTGTTTTGTTAAAAATAAAAATATAATACGGTACATAATGGACTGTGTACAAATAAGCGAATGTTACTTAAAATAATAATTTCTATGATATTTCATAAAACACAACGTGAGATGCAGCAAGACACAGGCAGTTAAGAGCTTTTAAGCGGAGCAATACTTAACCGGGATTGACTGTACACATAATTCAGAGGAATATTGAATATTTTCTTTGAAAAATTTCTTGAATTGAAAATCGACAAATAATCTATGTTGTTAATTTTATTCTAATATATTTTAATACTTATTTTTGCGGGTTGACACTTTTTCCTTGTCATAGATTTCAGAAATATATTCAATTTATGATTTTTTGCTTTTGAAATCGTCGCGAAAAAATGCTTGTAGGCAAGGCATGTTCGGGGAGATGTAATGGCGTCTGCTTTTATGAATGAATCGAATTTGCTTTTTGAAAGTACCTTTGCGTTTAAGAATGAAAATTTTGTTGTTGTGTAATTTACTATAAATTTTGACGTCGGCAATTTGGCTGCCATATTGATTTCTGATGCTATTTGGACGATTGTTGTTTTATGTGAAAAATAATGACAGTGACCTGCAGTTAATGAAGTTAATGTACATACATCCAGATAGTATGTGGGGAAATTAGCGGCAATTAACTAATCATATTTATTGCGAACAGATTAAAAATGAGTTTTTTTTACAGTTTTACACATATTTTGCTATGTTTTGTATTTAATTTGCATTTATTTTCAATTCACGATGTTAGCATTTGAAAAAAAATAAGACTTTGCGATTTATTTAAAAAAATGCAATATTAAGTAAAAAAAGTAACTAGTTTTCACTCAGAAGTGATGATATTAATTACTTATTACTTTAATATTTTGTTATTTAAAATTGATCAACACCGCTTTGGCATAGAATTAACTAGGTTTTGGCAGACGGAAACTGGAATTGCATTCCATGAAACTTGAATAAGTTGAAAAAGTTCTTCATTAATACTTGGACACTTTTCTATCAACGACGCTTTCACCATATACCACAAAGTTTCAATGGATTTTAGATCCAAGGACTGCAGTGGCCACTCCATTATTGACCCTAAACTACTCTTTTATACACTTAGACGTGTTTTTAGGGTCGAATGGATTTAACATAGCAGACTATATTTTCTTGACAAACAACGCTATTTTTGACTTCCTAGCGCGTGCTTCAATCTGGGAAATCCAATTTACTACTTGTTTACTTTGCATTTGTGTAACGGTATCTATTTTTATAAATAAGGAGTGATGAAAAAATGCCATTAACTGGCGGAAATTTTCATGACTTAGTACAATTTTATTCTTGTTTTGTTTTTATGCATCCCTGCCCTTATTATTTTTCACATACATAGCTGTACATTAACGCGCGCACGTATACTTATGCACATACAAAGTGTATTGATAAATGATAAAATAACTTTTTGAATTTCTTAATACCAAATAAAAATATTAAATGTCCAAATTGGTTATAAGTGATAAGTGTGAATATCGGTGTTAAATGATGAAAGGTAGGATTTATATAAATTGATTATTTTAATATTAGTATTTTATGACGATAGTACACATATGGCAAACATATATGTATGTACATACATATGTATGTATGTATGTATAAGTATTTGCATATAAGTTTAAGTTTGTATGTTATATTTTCAAGCATTAGAAATACTCAAAAAGTACGTCTTATTTGCAGATTATCAATAAATATTATTTGAAAGAGCATAGTTTAACTTGAATGTTATCATTTTATCATTTTTGCATGCATTCGTAAAAATTTCAAAACGAAATTCATATCCATACATATTCCATATAAACGTATAAAGGTTGGTACGCAGCTCTCAAGTAATTGCTCAAGAACAAAAATACATTATTTCTGAAGTAATATTGACAGCTGGTTACGCATTGTGAATGATCCACATTAGAAGAGCAAGGGAGAATAAACAAAGTAAACAAGCTTTGTGCGTATGTATGTATGTATGTATGTGTATGGTAACACAAATATTTTCATTGAGATTTAAGGAATGTTGTTGACGATTGGTTGGTTTTATACAACATTTCAAAATGGAACATACTTTATAATAATGATTTGAACTAATTTAGGATGAATTTGACGATTACTTCGAATTTCCTGCAAGAAACAATTGTTGATTTGATGTTTCTTTGCAAAACCAGGTTTGCCATATTCACATTTTATTGAAAAAAAGTATTAAAAATTAGTACTAGCTTTCTTAAGAGCTGCGTACTAGCACAAGTAACTTTATCGCAGGAACGTTTCTGGACCGTTTCTTAAGCGTTTTTTTATATGAAGTTTTTACGTTTCTTGAGAGCTGCGTACTAAGCTTAAGCAAAGAGACTAACATGCAGCTGAAGTATTAACGCAAGTGTCTGAGCACAATTTTCATTCAATGCTCAGCTCTGTTCACTCATTTCTGTTAAAATTTCTCCTGCCGAGCCAAAAATGGTGAAATCCACTAATAGAAAATTCATGGCTCTTGACAGTTCACACGCTTGTCCGTAGTTGAACCTTCTCTATATTATACGTTCTCTGGCACAGGTGTTATAGCTACTTTGTAAGATGATGTACGAAAGACGTACAGGCATTTATAACAAACGAAACGCAGCTATTAAAATGAAAAGGTGGAATAGCTGCAGTGTTGATAAAAAGTTCAATTTTAATGTGAGATGAGTGCATAATGGCTCACAAATATTCTTAAAACATTGCACAATATACTTAACTGCAATATTTCAACGGCAGCGATGAAGCTTTCAGTGGTGCCGTTATACCACTGTCTGTTGATTATCGACAGCTCAACCATACTTCGCCTTTCTTAAGCCAATGATACAGTATTAACGAATGTTTAAGCAATCGTTCTTATGGTAAAATGTTTAAACACTTCAATTCACCATAAAAATATGCGAACAATTGCAAACTGATCTCAAAAATAATACAAATGGGATATTGGGAATGGTAGAGTAAAACTGCAACCAAATTGTTTAATTAAGAGTATAGTACAATTCTGAATGTTCAAATTTATTGTATGAATCATAACTGACTCAATTATGAGACTACACTGTCGACCAAGTATGTAGATGTTGACGAAATTGATTTCCTGATACGACAGTTATTTCAGACTATTAGTTATATTCTAAACCTACCGCTGTTGATTTAAGTTAAAAAGTAATTTAGCTAGATCCTAGATATAAAAGTAATTTATCTAGATACCAGATAAACCCGAAATGACAGGCTAAGTTTGGGAGTAATCGAACATTTTGAATGGAGTTTTCGTACATACATATTTTGATTATTATTTCTATTAATACTTACAAAGCTGACCCTGCAGGCGTTGTCCTGCGTGAAATTATATGTTTTGAAATGAAAAGAAAGTTGAATTTACGTTGTGTTAAAAATAATTTATTTTCGATTTTTCAACATTTTTTCAATGTAACGCATTTGCAGATTTATGCCACACATTTTTAGCGACTATCTTTGTTCCTCTTGACTGTCATCGCAAAATTTTCAATTGAAACAGAATTCATTCCTTCGAAGTGAAATCGCAAATCGTTGGAACTCAAAGGAATTCACAGAATCAAGCACTCGCAAAATCTTCAATTTAAACAGAATTCGTTCGTTCGAGCTGAAATCGCAAATCATTGGAACTCAAAGGAATTCAAAGAATCAAGCACTCGGTCCGTCGGTCCCTTGTATTTGATAGCTGCGGTACAATCAGTAGGGTTCCATTAAAAAATTTCGGCAAATCAAGATTGCGAAACATTATACATAATGACATATCCAACTTCGAGAAGCAAATAAAGCGGCGGCATACCAAGCCTCTCAAAAGATTTTAGAAATTCCACTGGATAATTCACGGCTTCGTATTTTTGGCACTCAAGTAATCATAGTTACGATAATTTGGCCATTGTTGGCATAAATATTCGTAATGAGTTCATACTTCGGTGGAATGAATTGACAAAAGGCAGATGGAATTGATATCAAACCACTGGAAGTATAAACCGGAATTTGCCCATTTCCAATTCTTATCGAATACGATGTAAAATGTCTTCGGCAATATAATTATTGTTCATATCCCATAATTGACGTGGATTTGAACATGTGTATATTCATATTCGACATATCAGTCGAAATGATCATCGCCAAAAGTGTTCAATCTTCAGAGGCATGCGAAGTAGCCATCGAATCGTCCATCTTTGATTCCATTGATTATCAATCTCAAAAAGTTGCACACGACGTACCATTCTCAGTACACAATGACTCAAATGAAAATTATATTTATCAATAACAGCGAAATTTAATCGTCGTTTTTCGAGTAGATTGTGTAAATTCATCCTAATGCATTTATTGAGAACAAACCTGGATGTCAATCTACTGGCTGGCTTTGCTTTCTGCGTAACTACTTCTTCAACGATGCGCTCCATGTATAATATTAAGGCACTGCCGCAAGTTGAGAAAAAAGTCGTTAAGGTCAATTTTGTTGGTGGCGGTGTTTCCACTGGCTGTAATGTATTCCCTGAGTTGAAATACACCCTTTGGCTCTTCTCCAAATGAACAGCGAGACTCACAACAGTCGTAAAATGATCATGAATTGTAAAAGTAAATATCAAACAAAGCGTTTTATTGCAGTTCGTGTATCGACTCATTTGATACTTGCTGATCTCATCACGGTCAAAGCAAATAACCGCCATATTGCTTTCTTTGGTGACGTATTTGCAAATGTATTTGATCGATTTCAACAAACTGCATTATTCAACATTGACATTTGTTTTGAATGTGAATTGGACATCAGTGGCGAATATAATACGATCCATGTGTTGTCGACTTCGACATTCACTCCTCTAAGTTGAATGCTAAATACTCTGTCATTATCGGCTGGTAAGCTACGCCGATAAAGCGGATATCCATCATTTCCAGTTTGCGTTTCCCAAAGAAAGGCACGTTGGTAGGGTTTCGCGCATTTATTGCCAGACATATGTACAAACCGAAGTGGGATGGTGGTGTCCGCAAGGTCCATAAACCATATTGGTTTTCATCACTTCGTATAACACTGGAACTTTCTCTGCATCAGGAATTTCCGCAGAAATGATTTCATCACTTTGATGTGGTGTAACCACCATCCACCAACCAAAGAAGAATGAGCGCGAGTTACGTCAGTAACAACGACGGCAGCTCCAACCCCAAAAACACCGAAACCACAGCTAAGGCTTAGCCTTCACAATTAAAAAACCAATGCACGAAAATACATATAAACAATCAAAAATGAAATATGCCGATTAAGCATAAACAGCAGTTAGTATTATTGTCGCTTATTACTTTGTAGCGACACTTACATAATTCATGTACAGAACGATACTTAAGCAATTTGCTTGCATAAGAGTCGTTCACTTTATTATTGTTTATATTACTTTTCGAGCATTGACCAGTAAATTCTGCATATGCAGAATTCATACACAAAGAAATACACCAAATGGTATAGTATCATGTAACAGCTTAACAGCTGAACAATTTTTATTATAAATAGCAGTGACATTGAAATTTTCAAGACAGTTCAGAAGAACCAATAAAGAAGAGTGAAATTAAATATAACTTTGTCTTTTTATTTAATCTACACACTTAACTGGCGCAGTCGAAGAGTTATTTTTTCTGAAGAAAAATAGCAAAAAGTACCTACTATCGATATCCACAAGGATGTTCAACCAAAATTTTATTGAATCATTTTTGATGAACATTCAGCATTACTTTCGCTAGACACGGTGGTGAAAAAAATAAAGAAAAACAAATTAAAAGTAATTAAGTAAATTGTGAAGAAAAAAAAAACTTACGCTAAAAATTGAGAAGTTGAAATATGTACTATACTTCAACCAAGCAGTAAAAGTGTATAGAAGAATTCTGACGTATTCACAACAAAACATCTTTAAACTATAAAACAAAAACAACAAGAAAAAAATTAAAATGGAAACACATAAAACAGAGCAAGCACCCACATCGGCAGTGTCAATAGAAGCATCAATATCAGCTGCAGCAAATCAAACTCCATCTGCTGCAATACGTCACTTGCCACCTAATAATTCAACTTTTCAATTACCACTATCGGAAGCACTAAAAGAAGCAGCGAGAATCCAGGAGTTCCGATTAGATAGCACATACGACGTCACATCATTCATTAATGAAGTCGAACTTTTCATTGACTTGTTTGCTGGTACTAATATGGAGGAGTATTTCGATAAACGGCACGTCCAAAAAAAAAAATTCAAGGAGAAGCAGCGAACACAATTAGAGCCCTCGACAATCCAAGGTGGACAGAAGTAAAACAAGAACTCCTGAGGAATTTTGGAGTTCGCGAATCGTATCATCAACTGTACCACAAGGCTCTGAACGTAAGAAATTATAATGTAAGCCAATCATTCTATTATCTTAAAAATATATTAGATAAGTTAAACAATAAATACTATCAAGACCCGGGAAAACCAAAATAGTTTTCTCCGGCAATAAATGAGGCAATGATATTAAAAACATTTTTGAGCAGCATGCCAGTGCATCTAGCCCGTATAATACATAGTAGAAGCATAGGGAATCTTAGAGAAGCATATTATTGTCTAGAGGAATGTGGTCTGGTACAGAATAGAATTATTACAAATAGCAACAACACACAATCAATTAGTAGCAATAATTTTAGGCCAAATCGCAACCCAGTAGATCAAAATAATTATCAAAGCAGGCAAACAAACAACCGGTTTCAAAACCAAAACAATAATTCGAGGCAAGATAATCCCCAAACACAGCAACAATTTTCGAGAAATTTAGGAGCATATAGAAATCTAATTTACACAAGTAGAAACCAAAATAATGTCGCTCATCCTCAAGAAAATAATACTGATACAGAAGAAACTGGTGAGGTAAATTTTCAATTAATCAGCGAGAACAACATATACCGATAGTAAATTTAACAATAGGTAAAAATATGATTAAATTTTTAATGGACACAGGTTCTACGACAACCCTGATCGACGAATATTCATTAAAAGAATATAAAAGGACTAAATTAGTAAAACCTAACATATATAGTACACTATCTGGACAGACAAAAGTAGACTTTGAAATTACTATAACAGAAGTACCTCAAGAATTCAATGACCCGAATAAAATGGCTTGGAAGGTAACCTCATTCAGAAATAAAAACTTCAACGGACTAATTGGTCAAAATATACTAAAATCATTTAAGGCAAAAATTAATCTTAAAGAAGATTTTCTAGAAATTAATAACAATAAAATAAAATTCATAAATACGAAAATATCTACACTGGGACCCTCAACCTTAAATTTGGAAAACGTATCAAAACTCTATAGAGATGATATGAATGAGGAAGAAAAAACATATATGGATTTGATTTTGCGAAAATATTCTAATATGTTTTATAGAGAAGGAGAAAAGTTAACCCACACACATAATATAAAACACCAGATAATAACAAATACGAATAAACCTGTATATTCTAAAATATACAGGTACCCAAAGATACACGAGGAAGAAATTAAAAGGCAGGTGAATGAAATGTTGGAGCAAAACATTATTAAAGAAAGCTTTTCCCCTTACAATCCTCCTATTTGGATAGTACCCAAAAAATCGGATAATTCAGGGAAACAAAAGTGGCGTATTGTTGTAGATGATAGAAAACTCAACGAAATCACAGTCGATGATAAATTTCCTATTCCTAATATAGAGAATATATTAGACAAATTAGGAAAAGCAAATTACTTTTCAACAATTGACTTGGCGAAGGGATTTCATCAAGTATTAATGGATGAAAACGATCAAAAGAAAACTGCCTCTTCTACCCTCTTCGGGCATTACGAATTCATCCGTATGCCATTTGGATTGAAGAATTCCCCTTCCACTTTCCAACGTTTGATTAACTCGGTACTAAGGGAATATATTAACAAAATATGCGTTGTATATCTCGATGATATACTCATTTTTAGCACTTCCATAGAAGAGCATATGAACAGCATAAAACAAATTTTTGCAAAATTAAGGGAGTTAAATCTTAAAATCCAACTAGACAAATGCAATTTTTTTTTGAAAAGAAACTGAATACCTTGGTCACACTTTGACCACAGAAGGAATCAAACCTAATTCAACAAAAGTTGAAGCCATTCAAAAGCTAAAGCTTCCCCACACTCAAAAACAAATAAAATCATTCTTAGGTATAACAGGCTACTATAGGAAATTCATAAAGGATTATGCTAAAGTAGCCCACGGACTTACAAAGTACCTACAGAAAAATACTGCAATTAATATAAAAGATACTCAATATATAGATGCATTCGAAAAATTGAAAAAAATGCTCATTAACCCTCCGATTTTGAAATACCCAGACTGGTCTAAAAATTTTAAACTAACAACAGATGCTAGTGATAATGCAATAGGAGCAGTCCTTTCTCAAGAAAATCATCCCATCGCTTACGCTAGTAGAACCTTAAACGACCACGAAAAATATTATGCTGCAATCGAAAAAGAATTGCTTGCTATCGTCTGGTCAGTCAACTATTTCCGACCATATTTATATGGCAAACCATTTGAACTCCTAACAAACCATCAACCACACACAAAGACGAAAGGAAAAGATATTAACCCAAGACACCAACGGTGGCTCTTGAAACTTGGCGAATATAACATACATATTAACTACATAAAGGGTAAGGAAAATAAAGAAGCCGATTTTATGAGCCGAATAAATAGTCAATCAGGCAACATATTAAATACCGAAAACGTTGAAGAAGATAACAGTACCTATCAAAATTTTACACCACTCAATACAGTAGTTAACAGATTTGCAATTCAAATTATAATTACAAATAATAAAACGCAAGACACGAAAGTAGCGAACAGTAAAATCAAAATATATATAAATTCAAATGATATTGAGACTAATTATATGGCCGATTTGTTTAGGCAACATGTAAAGTCGAAAAGGGTAGGAATATATATCGAACTTACCGATAATTTATACAAGCAGGTTCAATCCAAGTTAGTAGAGTTATTTAACACTCAAGTAAAATTTTATAAATGTAGCTTTAACGCGAAAGAAGTTAGCAGTGAAGATGAATTATTTAAACAAATTGCTAAATATCATATTAATGAAACAGGACATGCAGGAATAACAGAAAATTATGAAGGTGTCAAATCAAAACTTTACTACAAAAACCTCAAGATTTTCGTATAAAAATATATAAATAATTGTGATATTTGCAACAGATCAAAATACAGTAGGAATCTTATTAAAGTAAAATTTAATATCACAGAAACACCATTTGATGTAAATGAAATTTTACATATGGATGTTTACACTATAAAGAAACATAGCTTTATCACATTCATTGATAAGTTTTCAAAACATGCAACAGCTATACAATTAGAAGACAGAAATAGTAACACAATTATAGCAAAATTAAAATGTACTTTTCAATGAGAAGTAAACCAAAAAAAATAATTACCGATAACGAGTTCAACTCAATAAATGTTAAAGATTTCCTTAAGACAGAAGATATTGAAGTACATTTTACGAAACCAAACAACCATACCGGGAATGCAGACGTAGAAAAGCTGCACAGCACATTATCCGAAAAATTTAGAGCACTTGAAACACAAAATTCTCAATGGTCAACACAAGAAAAGGTATACAAGTGTATCGAGTGGTACAATAAATCTATACATTCCACAATAAAAACAACACCCTTAGACATAGTAGAGGGCAAGATAGAAAAAACACTAATTAGAAACAGAATATTAGAAGCAAAAAAAAAAAAAATAATCACGAAGGTTATGTAAAAAACTACAAAGCACTTAGACATAAAGATGAGCCTCGTTACAAAAAATTAAAACTAGAAAACATATACCCAAGCAACATTAAAAGAAAAAATAAATTTTCAGGAGCAATGGACACCAACTGGTATATTAATTCTGATGATAATACCACTAGTAATGTCAACATTAATAATCCAACCCATCAATGAAAACCATAGTGGGTATGTCGAAATAAAATTAACTGATGTACAACTAATTGCGGACTATACAACTATACTACATATTATAGATCTTACTGAAATCGAAAAGACAATAGAAAACCTCCAAGGAAACGTAAAACAACTGAAAATAATAGATAATAAGGAACTTCTCTTATCAGAAATAAATAAAGCTAGGACTAGACTACATACCCTCCAGATAAACAAAAATAAAAGAGGTCTACTCAACATCGTAAGTTCAGGTCTCAAATGGATAGCTGGTACCATGGATGATGAGGACAGATCCGAAATAGAAAACCATATGAGTACAGTAGATGAAAATACCCACAACATAATAGAAGTTTTCATCGAAACTTTGAGGAAACTAGCTAATACAATTGAATTGGATGGGCAAAAAATTACAGAATAATTTAATAGCATAGATCAGTCTAACAACGATATTCTTTCACATTTATTTTATATGGATATTATGTTAAAAATAAAAATATTAAATGATAATATTGAACATATCTAAAACAATATCATTGCTGCAAACAGCAATATTATGGTAAATAATATACTAACATCAGAAGAAATACAAACTTTAGAAAGCAATTTCTATAAATTGCAAAATATTAAATTAGGCGTAGCAAAATTTTAAAGTAATAAAATTTTGTTTTTAATAAAAGTACCCAAAACAATTGTAAATGTCAAAAGATATTTTCTATCACCGCTTGCAGATAGAAATAAGTTTGAAATTAACTTTCAAGAAACAAAAATTGTATATTACAATAATAATACATATGAATACTTCAATAATCCTAATGTAAATAAGCTAAGAAAAACAAATCTTTGCATATTCAACAATAATGTATGTCCAAAAATCAAAAATGTAAAAGAAGAAATAAAAGAACTCGGACTTGGAGTCATTCTTGCAAAAAACATAAATAACACAAAATTAATAAATAATTGTGATGAACGAAATGTAACATTGAATAGTAATAATTTAATAATTTTTAGTAATTGTAAAATAGAAATAAATAATGTAATTTTTTCCAATTATGATAAAACATTTAAAAATAGCTTCGTTAAAGTACCCACATTTATGTACAATAATACAAAATTAACTTTATCATTAGACGAAATAGTCTTGAATGAAATATACAACATCAAAAATATCAAAGAATTAAAACTCGATAAAAATATTCACTCAACATCAGCATTATAACTTTTGCAATCATATTATTGATAATAATTATCACAGTGAGTGCTATTGTCCACATATACGAAAAATTCTCAACACTTAGAATAAAAATTCGGGAGAATTTTCAATCAAGGGAAGGAGGAGTTACGTCAGTAACAACGACGGCAGCTCCAACTCCAAAAACACCGAAACCACAGCTAAGGCTTAGCCTTCACAATTAAAAAACCAATGCACGAAAATACATATAAACAATCAAAAATGAAATATGCCGATTAAGCATAAACAGCAGTTAGTATTATTGTCACTTATTACTTTGTAGCGACACTTACACAATTCATGTACAGAACGATACTTAAGCAATTTGCTTGCATAAGAGTCGTTCACTTTATTATTGTTTATATTACTTTTCGAGCATTGACCAGTAAATTCTGCACATGCAGAATTTGTACACAAAGAAATACACAAAATGGTATAGTATCATGTAACAGCTTAACAGCTGAACAATTTTTATTATAAATAGCAGTGAATAAAGAAGAGTGAAATTAAATATAACTTTGTGTTTTTATTTAATCTACACACTTAACTCGCGTGCGGCAAACCTTTTTTTTGCTACTCAAAAAAGTACATCCAGCATCTAACAGCGCCATATATACCTACATACGTTGTTTCAAGAAAAAGTCCATCAAACATCGTGGCTGTTGTTTGAAAAGTCGTGCTGTGACATCGTGACGATGGCTTGCTGATTAACCGCGATCCATAAATCCACACGTATGCTGGGAGTATTCGTTCATGTGCCTTGGGCTGCCACACGTTGATAGCAAAAAGAACGCCGACCGATATTAGCGCGACCTCTTCGTGGCTTCGTAACAAATTTCAATCTGTAATTGATTACTCTGTGTGAAGTACACATACATTTTCAATACTTTTTTTTTGGAACAGCCGGAATAAAAAAGTAAGCGACCGAAATTGAACGATTCAAATAATTTGCAAATCAAAATATTGAAAAAATGTATATGGAAAAATGTTACTTTTTGGAATTGTCCAATTTGCCGACTTTTTCTCATGAAAAGTATAGAGTTTTTTTATTTCTTAACCTTCCCAGATCTACAACGAATAACCTCTAAAAATTTCATCAAGATTAGTGCAGCCGTTCTCGAGCCTTAGCGTTACTAACAAACAAACATTCAAGAAAAGTCTGTCTGTCTGTCCGTCTGTCTGTATCTATACGAAATAGTCCCTCAGTTTTGAAGATATAGTTTTGAGATTTTGCAAACGTCATTTTCTTTTCAAGATACTGCTCATTTGTCGGAACTGCCGATGTCGGACCAATAGTGGTCCGATAGCTGCCATATAAACTCAATGATTGGAATCAAGTTCTTGTATGGAAAACTTTCACATTTGGCAAGGTATCTTCACAAAAGTTGACACAGGTTATTTTCTAAGGCAACAATGTAATCTCCGAAGAAATTGTACAGATCGGATTACTATAGCGTATAGCCGCCATACAAACTGGGTGATCGGAATCAAATGCTTGCATGGGAAACTTTCTCATTTGACAAAAGTATCTTCACGAAATTTGGTATAGACTATTTTCTTAAGCAACAATGTAATCTCCGAAGAAATTCAGATCGGATTACTGTAGCATATAGATGTCATACAAACTGAATGATCGGAATCAAATGCTTGCATGGGAAACTTTCTCATTTGAAGATATATCTTCACGAAACTTTCGAATTTGACGTGGTATCTTCACGAAATTTGACATGGATTACTGCTTAAGGTAACAATATAATCTCCGTAATAATCCAAAATTACTATAGCATATAGCTTCCATACAAACTGAGCACATAGTTACTAAAAGAAATGCACCTGTGAATGGTTTATTATTATTTGGGCGCAGCCGAAGTTAACGTTTTTTCTTGTTATATTTTAGATTCATTATTTACAATAGTTTGATTTTTATTTTTATTGTTACATTCATTCTTTACAGTTACAGGCAAAAAGATACACTGTTATTAGAAATATTTTTGAATTTCATTAAAGTAGGTTTGAAAAAATATACATATGTATATTATATTAGGTATATAGAGGAGAAATAAAATATTGACCTGATTTTAGCCATTTTTGACAACAGGGCTTTCTGCCTACAAGAAAACATTTTTTTCGAATTTCAACACTAGAACTCACAGATAAACCGATATGTTTGGTAAAAATTCAGACAAATGCGCTGCGTTCAAATATTGATTACTTTAAGCAAAGTTTATCAAGTATGTTCATTGGTGTTTGATTTGTATACTTAAAGAATCAAATTACATCTCAAGTTGTGTTATATGGAAATTAGGCGCGGTCATTTACTCATTTCGGCAATTTTCTTGTGAGTAATAATAATAGTTCGGTGACCTTACATACCACATTTGGTTTACATTGCTCGAGCAGATTCATCTAAAAGTGGTCGGTGCCTTGCTCTGTGTCCAATTTTCATACCGGATTACTTAACGCCCTTCGTACTATATACGATGTGAAATTTAATGCTTCTCACAAATTTAATTAGTCAGATATCGCACTTAATTCGCTGAACTATGTCAATGACGTCGTATATCTCATACAGCTCATCGTTCCATCGAATGCGATATTCGGCGTGACCAACGCGCAAAGGACCATAAATCTTTCGCAGAACTTTTCTCTCGAAAACTCGCAACGTCAACTCATCAGATGTTGTCATCGTCCATGCCTCTGCACCGTATAGCAGGACGGGTATTATGAGTGACTTATGGAGTTTCGCTTTTGTTTGTCGAGAGAGGACTTTACCTTTAAATTGCCTACTTAGTCCGAAGTAACACCTGTTGCCAAGAGATATCCTGCGTTGGATTTCGAAGCTGACGTTGTTGTTGGTGTTGATGCTGGTTCCAAGGTAGACGGAATCATCTACAACTTCGAAATTATGACTGTCAACAGTGACGTGGGTGCCTAGTCGCGAGTGCGACGACTGTTTGTTTGATGACAGGAGATATTTCGTCTTGCCTTCGTTCACTGTCGGACCCATTTGCTTCGCTGCCTTATCCATTCTGGAGAAAGCAGAATTGACGGCGCAGTTTTTAGGCCAATGATTTCAATACCATCAGCATACAACTGTACACTATTATAGAAGATTGTACCTTCTCGGTTTAGTTCTGCAGCTCGAATTATTTTCACCAGTAGTAGATTGAGGAAGTCACACGAAAGAGAGTTACCTTGTCTGAAATCTCGTTTGGTATTGCTCGGCTCGGAGAGGTCATTCGCGATCCTGACTGAACTTTTGGTGTTGCTTAACATCAGTTTACATAGCCGTATTAGTTTTGCGAGGATACCAAATTGAGACTCAGCGAATCACTGTTTCAAGATACAGTTTTGTATCTAAATTTTCGGTTTAGTTATTGCGTTAACTGTAATTTGTGGGCGTGGTTGTGATCCGATTATGTCCATCTACAATGCCGATGTGCTAATGGCGCCAAGGAAGAAGTGTCTAAGTTTCACCAAGGTATCTCAATTTACGGCTTGCATGGATGGACTGATCATTTAGGAATGGTATATAGGGTCTAGCAAAAAGAACGATGATATGAAATTGATATGATTAATATGAAATTAAAAACTAAAATTTGGTCAAAACAAGTTCTGTTCCCAGAGAAAATAGTTTAGAGGTCACATCACTTCAAATAATCTTGGCGACCCTTTGACTGAGCCAATTGTCGAAATTAAAGAGCCACCCTGTGTCTATTTGTATTCGTCTTCTTATTTTCTTGCTCGATTTATCAAATTCCTGGAAAAATGGTCTACATTGTTTTATAGCCCTCGCTGTTGATGGTAATGGCATTTCCTGCCTCAATTCGAAAGAAATAAGGCCCAATGATGTCGTCACACACCAGCACCACATTTGAAGTCATTCACCTCAATGCAGTAGGGTCAAACCACAAATATTTTTTCATAGTTATTTTGTTTGAATAATAACCTATTTCTATAAATAAAAATTAATCGTCAAAATGTATGTACGCTCATAACTTTCATACGACTGAACCAAATTTGATAATTCTTTTTTAAAATGTTCGTTGAGATTCAGGGATGGTTTCTGCGGAGAAAAAAATTCGAATAATTGCCGGAAAACTCCTAAAAACAGCCCTTTTCTTTTTCTCATACAAACGAATGAATGTTTGTTCGTTAGTAACGCTAAGAGAACGGCTGAACCAATATTGATGAAATTTTAAGAGGTTGTTCGTTGTAGATCAAGGAAGGTTTAGAAATAAAAATATCTTATACTTTTCATGAAAAGTCGGCAAATTTGATAATTCCAAAAAGTAATTTTTTTTTAATTTTTGTTTGTTTTGTTTTTCAATATTTTGATTTGTAAATTATTTGAATAGTTCAATTTCGGTCGCATACTTTTTTATTCCGGCTATTCAAAAGAAAAATTATTGAAAATTATTCAGTGAGAACTTTACGTGTCTTTCACACAAAGAGGTCAATTGCAGATTGAAATTTGTTACGAAGCCACCAAGAGGTCGCCTTAATATCGGTTGGTGTTCTTTTTGCCATCAAAGTATGGCAGCCCAAGGCAAGGCAAGAAATTCTCCCAAGATGCGGTGACATACGTACGGAATTATGGATCGCGGTTAATCAGCAAGCGATCGTCACGATGTCACAGCACGACTTGTCAAACAACAGTTACGATGTTTGATTGACTTTATCTTGAAGCAACGTATATGTGGTGCTGTTGGGTGCTAGATGTACTCTGTTGAGTGGCAAAATAGAGGTTCCATTTTGCATGCACACAATTTCGTTGCGGCCATACTAATACCTTGCACTTCAATGAAATTTTTTATGCAAAAAAATAAGTAAATAGGTATATATTTTTGTTTTAAATTATCAATTGTTATTACAAATGATATAATAGAGCTATTTTATGCTTTTATTTGTAAAATAACTTTAAGTTTGTAAGATCTGTGAATAATTTTACATTTTACATATTAGTGGCACCACCACTCTTCCTTATCTCTCTATCTTCCATTCTACTGTCAACTCTACTGTCGTTGGCAAATATAGGAGAATATTGAAGTTAGCGAGAACGACAACTGTCGGCCTACCGTCGTGTAGTCGTGCAGCTGACAAAATAACAGTGTCCAGTGTGTATTTTAATATTTGACAGATGTCGTTTGTCGTCTGTCGCAACCATTGTGTTCAGCGTATAACGGTATAGACAAAAATAGACTTATAAATATACCAAAAAGATATAAAAGCGTATTTTACAACGAAGATGATAATTTAACATTTACAAGTTCAACAAAACATATAATAATAACCAAAAATGATATTCCGGTTAACTCTAAAATCTACCGATACCCAGAAATACACAAACCGGAAATACAAAAACAAATTTACCAAATAGTAACCCAAGGTATAATTAGGGCATCCTCTAGTCCTTACAATAGGCCTATTTGGCTGGTACCAAAGAAGCTGGACGCAACCAGTGAACAAAAATGGCGTCTTGTGATCGACTACAGGAAGTTGAACAGTGCAACTACGGAGGACAGATTTCCAATTCCAAATATAGACGATATATTTGACAAATTGGGAAGATGTCAATATTTTTCCACTCTCGACTTAGCCAAAGGTTTTCATCAAATTGAAATGGACGAACGCGACATACATAAAATAGCTTTCTCCACTGCAAATGGACATTATGAATTTCTAAGAATGCCCTTCGGATTGCGAAATGCACCGGCAACGTTCCAAAGGCTAATGAACGATATATTAAAAGAATATATGTATAGGCAAAATCTGCATTGTGTACATGGACGATATTCTAGTATTTTCTACAAGCGTAGAAGAGCACCTAGAATCATTGAGCAAAATTTTAATTTAATTCCAATTAAATAAATGCGATTTCTTAAGATAAGAAACAAAATTCCTAGATCACTCGATTGCAAAAGATGGTATTAAACCAAACCCTCAAAAAGTGAAAGCAATAGAAAGGATTCTACTTTCAAGAAGCGTTAAGGAAATAAAAGCATTTTTAGGCATTACGAGATACTATAGGAGATTTATCAAGAATTACTCTAAAATAGCATACCATTTAATAAAATATTTAAAAAAGGCCTCAAAAATAAACATTAATGACCAAGATTCAGAGATTCTTTCTTTAAATTAAAAATGTTGATAAAAAATTACCCCATTTTAGTCCACCCAGATTTCACAAAAACTTTTACTCTTGTGACAGATGCGAGTAATTTTGCTCTAGGAGCAGCCCTTATGCAAGATAACAAAACAATTTCATTTGCCGGTCGTACTTTGGATGGACATGAGAAAAATTATAGCACTATAGAGAAAGAGTTGCTAGCCATAGTGTGGGCCACTAAATATTTTCGCCTATATCTTTTTGGTCGCAGATTCACCATTAAAACGGATCATCGCCCACTGGTTTGGTTAAATAATATAAAGGAACCTAATTCAGAATTATGCAATAAGGCGAAGTTCGACAGAAACCTTATCAAACATAGTTAAAATATTACGGAAACTCCTAAAAAACATAATGAAACTGTTCATTTTGATATTTGGTACCCACAAAAAGGCATAATGTACCTTACAAGTATCGACAAATTAACAAAATATGCAACAGCCAAATCATTAAAGGACAGAACCTGGATATCAATTGTAAATGCCATAAAGGAAAGAATTCAATATTTAGGCAAACCGGAAACTTTAGTAACAGACAATGGATTAGATACAGTACAAATAAAACAATTCTTAAAAGATAAAAAAATAAACCTACACCTAACGACCACTTATAATAAAACAGGAAATGTAGATGTTGAAAGATTACACTTAACTTTGAATGAACACTTAATACTTTTTAATGCTGATGCAAATAACAACGACAATCTGAAAGAGAAAGTATTCAAAGCAATAACTACTTATAATAATACCATACATTCTACGACAAAAAAGAGACCAATTGATTTCATAAATAACTTACTTTCCGAACAAGAACTAATCAAACTCGCGGAAAAATTATAAAAGAAAAAAGAAAATATAATAAATAATATCAATAAAAAAGAAAAGAGGGTAAACATACAATATTTCAGAATAAATATAAAAAGAATCATAGAGTTAACAAAACACAACCAAGATACAAGGGAGTAGACAACTTTAAAGAAAAGGGAAATCACTTAATATCTAAAGATTCAAAGTTTAAAAAAGCATATAAGACTCAAGTTAAACGAAAATTTAAATTTCAGGATGGCGAAAATTACAATACTTTTAACGATAATAACGGCAATCAATGGGCTTCTACAAATAAACAAGCTTGAAAACCAATCGGGATACGCTAAAATAAGAAACAGAGAGATAGAGATAGTGAATCAAACTGCAACGGTAATCCATATAGTACACCCCAAGGAATTTAAGCAGATTATAAATAAAATTGAAAATAACTTAGAAAATAATTTCAACGAATATAACAGGAATAACAGGGAAATATTATACTAAGAAATAAAATCTATTACAGCAAAAATAAACACATTAATGCCTATAGGAAATAACAGAAAACGCAGAGGACTATTTAATATTTTAGGTACTACATACAACATATAGAAATAATTGAGAAAAACAATCATAAGCGGTAAATCAACAAATATATATAAATGACAACTTCAATAAATCCATTAATACATTAAAAAGAACCATAGAAGACGATAGGGCAGAAATACTAAAAATCTTTGAAAAAAAATAAATAAATCAAACGAAAAAATTATAAAACACATGCTTTATACCAATCAGATGCTTAAACTTAAACACTTAGAAAGTAAAATTGAACAAATTCAAGAAAACATAGCTTCAGAAAAACATAATATACTACACCCTAGTATATTATCAACAGAAGAAATTGAAAGATTCAATATTGACATTTTTAAATTAAAACACGTAAAGACAGGACTCCTTTCATATAAAGACAACGCATTACTTTTAGCTATAAAAATACCAATCACACACGTTAATGCAGATCTAATACTTATAACGCCATTACCTAATAGGCAACATTTTGAAATGATAGGAGAGCAGAAATATGCAATTACAATAGGAAACAAAATATATAAATATACAAAAGGAGCACATTTCAAAAACTTAAAAGAAATTAACGTTTGTTCGTTTAACCAATGTAAATACGAATATAACAATGACACAATGATCGAAAATATCGAAGACGTTACTATCCTGATTAAAAATGCATACAAAATAAAAATGAAACAAGATTGTAACAATAGAGAAATTGTACTCGAAGGAAATGCACTAATAAATTTTTATAATTGTAAAGTTGAGATAAAAAATTAATCATTCCAAAATCAAAAAGTTATTGTAGAAGAAAGATTTATTTTCCCTGAAAAAGAAACTGATATACTACAGTTTGAAAAAGTAATACATTTCTCAGAAATAATAATAAATGAAGAAAAAAATATTAACAAATTGGAAGAATTAAAAATACACAAAAATGTTAACTATGGCATAAGCATACTAAAAATATTATTAATAGCAATAGAAATATTGGTAAAATGTATAATATGTAAGAGAAATAAAAATACGAATTTAAATGTAGAGCTACAAATTCAATCTCTTTCAAATGAGGAAAACACAAGAAAAATAAATGGTCCAATATCAAGCTCAAAACTCTAACTACACTTTTTTAATACTAAGTAAGTTTCATAATCACTAGTAATAATAAGAAAACTTGGCGGCATTCAATATTAGATATTCAATGGAGAATCTAGGGGTGTAGGAGTCACATATTGACATATGTACATACACCCAATAAATAATAAAACATTATCCACTTCAAGAAAGATTTCGAAACCTGAACTCTTTCTTGAAATAAGAGAAGCTTGCCTACACATATTCTGCTGATAAAACAAATTCTTCTGGCATGCATGCAGATGTGTGTATGTATGTAAGTAAATATAAACACATGTATAAGTGCCTGCGCGCACTTCAAATTAGAATATAAGCAACAAATTGCAATAAAGAAAAATTCAATTGAAGATTAGACCTAAGCAAAGAAGCTCAGTGTGTTTCAGAGTTGACATAAAGAGCCCAGAAGAAGTTGAGCTCTTTATGACACCAAAACTATATACAATGACTCACAAGTCTAACCGGATGCGTGCAGAGCCAATGATGACACCCCCCAATCATATAGTGAACATCATAAAAAGGATACATATGATACATCAAATTAAAGGAAAATCTTCTATTTTATTTTCGGAAACTTAAAATAGTAATAAATTCATTCGCTGCGTAATATTTTGAGAAATAACTCGCAACAATTCGTTCCACACAATTAACCGAACGAAGCTTACTTGCCAAAACATACTAGGTAGAGATGGCAAATATTTCAGTACATGATTTTGTCACTGCTACTTAAAAATCGCTGGTCACAGCTGTGACAAGTTTCCTAAAGTAGCAGTGACTGGAATTAACGAACACATAGGAAGCTTCAACAAAGTAGCAGTCACAGTTTCACATGAAAAATTGCGACTGTGACAAAATAGCATTCACAGTGAAACATCAAAAATTGCTTCTGTGATCAATTCATATTCATTAAAGGTATGAATTCTCTTCAATTTAGATAAGTAGAAATTGGTTAATATATAAAAAGTTAATTTAGCTTTAAACGGGTAATACTTACGTACAAATTAAATTGATTACAGAAACCTCAATGCGGTGGTAAAGCCAATTATAAAATTTTTAATCTTAAAATTGCATCAATTTTACGAGTGTATAGTAATTAAAAAAAAGCTTATAATAAGTATTTTATAAGTAACGAAATATTTTTAAAAGTATGTTTTCGTTTACTTTAAATACATAGTTTCTATTGAGTATCCTTATATTGAAAAAAAAACACCTTCAGAGAATATAATTATTGCGACTTTAAAAATATGCTTCTTAAAAGATAACGGATCATTTACATTAATTTTTGTACGAAACGGTTACAAATCAGTTTGCTTATATTTAATAAAAATAAATATGTCTGTATCAAAAAGAACCAAAACGAGTTATGTGTGGCAATTTTTTAAAGTGGTGGATGCTGTTTTCGCAAAATGTGATATTTGTAAATCCAAAATATCATATAAAACTTCAACATCAAATTCAAAAAAAAAACGTATGGAACGGAGGCATCCTACTGTTCGATTGGAAATGGTAATATAATTTTGAAGTTATTATCAAATTGGTATTGTGAAAATATTTTTGCAGTCGGAAACTATGCCAGCGTCGCAAAATGCGCCTGTTACTTTTGAAGAGGATATAAGAGGATACTGTTGCTGCTTTGTGTAAAATTTGCGAACCATTTAGAGATGCTACAGTTAGCATTATTGGTGAAACATATTGCACAGGTTCGCTGGTAATACCAATCGCAAATGGTCTATTAGATGAGTATAGACACTTGCGAACTGAAATATTTTCAAACACCGTACAAAAAATGATTGAAATTTTTTTAAATGGAATTGGGGAAAGTGTTTAGCAGTTTACAACACAGCAATTCACTTACGGTAGCTACTTTGAAGTGATAGAATTTCAGACTGAAAGAACAGAAGAAAATGTAGAAAAATCAGTATCAATATGGAGTTGGCGCTATTTGGAAGAAGGCCTGATTCCCGTAGTTGCGACCCATTTCATTGGTGGCTTGAAAATAAATACAGATACCCTAAAATGGCAGAATTAGCAACAAATTTTTTATGCGTTTTAGCCTCCTCCGTTCCTTGCGAGAGAATTGTAAGTGATTGTCGGTGAAGGTTAAGCGAAAGAAATACCGAAATATAGTTGTTTTTGGTTACAAATGGAATATATTAATAAACATAATATTTTGGCCTTCTTTTCCATTTAATTTAAATATTTTTAACGCTATTTGAAATTATTGGGGTGCTCACAATGTATCATAAAGCATCGCAAAATCATAAATTTGTATACAAGTTTAAAAATTTGTTGTGAGATTTCATACTGAAATAAGTTTACGCAAATACAATTCTGAACGCAATGTTTTCGGATCGTTATAACTTATAACTTTATCAGACTATGTGAAACCCCTATATGTTTTTGGAATGAAAAGAAAGGTGATATTATATTGTGTTGAAAATCATTTATTTGCGTTTTTTTCTACATGAAGATTGCAAAACATAATGAAGGCACATCCACCTTTGAAACGCAAAAAGGCATACCAAGCCTCTCCAAAGATTTTAGAAATTCTACTGGATAATTCACGGCTTCGTCTTCATTGTCAAGACAATCGATCGATTTGTATGAGCGCGAATCTCCCGGAATTTGACCTTGAATCTTCCAGTTTAAATAATTAACATCGTTAAAATTGCGCGTTTACTCAAGCAATCGTAGTTACGATAATTTTACCAATGTTCGGATAAATATTCGTATCAACCGAAATTTGCCAATTTCCAATTCTTATCGAATACGATGTTCCAGCAATTGTAATTGCCGTCATGTTTCTCAAAAAGTTGCACACATTGTACCATTCACAATACGAAATAACTCAAATAAAGTTGAACCGCGTACATTAATCAGTAACAATCGAAGGTAGAAGCAATCGTCGTTTTTTGGGTGCATTGTATAAATTAGTCCTAATGCATTAGTAGAGAACACACCTGGATGTCAACATACTGCTTGGTCCTGCTTTCTGCGTAACTAAAGGGTGATTTTTTAAGAGCTTGATAACTTTTTAAAAAAAAAAAACGCATAAAATTTGCAAAATCTCATCGGTTCTTTATTTGAAACGTTAGATTGGTTCATGACATTTACTTTTTGAAGATAATTTCATTTAAATGTTGACCGCGGCTGCGTCTTAGGTGGTCCATTCGGAAAGTCCAATTTTGGGCAACTTTTTCGAGCATTTCGGCCGGAATAGCCCGAATTTCTTCGGAAATGTTGTCTTCCAAAGCTGGAATAGTTGCTGGCTTATTTCTGTAGACTTTAGACTTGACGTAGCCCCACAAAAAATAGTCTAAAGGCGTTAAATCGCATGATCTTGGTGGCCAACTTACGGGTCCATTTCTTGAGATGAATTGTTGTCCGAAGTTTTCCCTCAAAATGGCCATAGAATCGCGAGCTGTGTGGCATGTAGCGCCATCTTGTTGAAACCACATGTCAACCAAGTTCAGTTCTTCCATTTTTGGCAACAAAAAGTTTGTTAGCATCGAACGATAGCGATCGCCATTCACCGTAACGTTGCGTCCAACAGCATCTTTGAAAAAATACGGTCCAATGATTCCACCAGCGTACAAACCACACCAAACAGTGCATTTTTCGGGATGCATGGGCAGTTCTTGAACGGCTTCTGGTTGCTCTTCACCCCAAATGCGGCAATTTTGCTTATTTACGTAGCCATTCAACCAGAAATGAGCCTCATCGCTCATCGGACACGGACGCGAAACACATTTCGAACCGAACACTGATTTTGGTAATAAAATTCAATGATTTGCAAGCGTTGCTCGTTAGTAAGTCTATTCATGATGAAATGTCAAAGCATACTGAGCATCTTTCTCTTTGACACCATGTCTGACATCCCACGTGATCTGTCAAATACTACTGCATGAAAATCCTAACCTCAAAAAAATCACCCGTTATTTCTTCGACGACGCATTCTATGTATAATATCAAGGCATTGCCGAAAAGAGCAACGTTCTCGGAAACGGATCACTGACGCTAGTTGAGAAAAAACTTTCAATATTAATTTTGTTGTTGGCGCTGTTCCTGGCTGCACTGTATTCTCTGGGTTGAAACACACTCTGTGGCCTTCTGCAAAAGAACTGCGAGATGCACAGCATATTTGATACTTGTTGATCTCATCTCGCTCAAGGCCAATAACCGTCATGTTACTTTCTTTGGTGATGTACTTGCAAACGTATTTGATCGATTTCACCAAACTGCAATATTCAACATTGACGTGAGTTTTGAATGTGAATTAGACAACAGTGGCGAATATGGATCCATGTGTTGCCTACTTCGACATTCACTCCTCTAAATTGAATGCTAAATGTTCTATCACTGTCGTCTGGTGAACTACGTCGATGGAGCCGATATCTATTGTATCCAGTTTGAATTTCCGAAAAAAAGCACGTGGAAAGTGTTTTGTGCATTTATTGTCAGACATACAAACCGAAGTGGGATGGTGGTGTCCGCAAGGTCCATGAACCATATTGGTTTTCACCACTTCATATAATTCTGGATCTATCTCTGGATCAGGAATTTCCGCAGAAATGATTTTATCAATTTGATTTTGTGTAACCACAATCCAAACAAACTGTGACATCGTGACGATCGCTTGCTGATTGATTCCGATTCAATAATTCCATAATCTATGCCCATTTTGCATCACAAGTGAATGTAACAAACAAATCCGTCAGTCCAAAATTCCACACGTATACGTATATCATCGCATCCTGCGAGTACTCGTGCATATGCCTCGTGCTGGCAATATACATATGTTGATGGCGAAAAGAACGCCGACCGATATTAGCGCTACCTCTTCGTGGTATCGTAACAAATTTCAATCAGTAATTGATCATTTTGTACGAAACACACATAAGGTATTCACTGAATAATTTTCAAGAATTTTTCTTTTGAATAGCCGGAATAAAAAAAAGCATACTTAAGCATATTAATTTTATAAATCAAAATAAAAAAATTTAAAACAAAATTGCATGGAAAAGTCATTTTTTGGAATTTACGCTCATAAGTCGATTAAAAATGAAGTTTTTCTAAATTTTTGTATTCCTTTCAAAGTGGTTCAGGCCATTTTTCATTTCGTGCAACGGTTCAGTCAACTATAGCGAACAGACAAAAACCCAACTTATGTTTATTTATAAGTTTATTATTTATTTACATTTCAATAATGACTAAAAAATCCCGATCATACGTTGCTGCTGCTAAGATATTATTCAATAAATTAAAATTTTACTAATGAATTAAGGCGAAAAAAATAAAATTTGAACCTAACTTTAAAGTTTAAAAATTATTGCTAGAAATTTTCTTTGAGTTGCTACAAATCAACATAAGATATTGATTTCTTTTACTTTTTTATCTAATTTTTATTTTGTTACAAATGAGTCCTTTTCAAACCTATTAGTTAATAAGACGTAATATATATATATATAGTATATATTAATAATTAAGGAAGTAGTTGGTAGTAGTAGCAGATCACTCCAAATTTTTGTACTCTTGCAACCTGTTGCAACAGGGTATTATAGTTTTGTTCACCATATCACCTAAAACTAAACAAGATAGATATAGGGTTATACTGCTATGCCCCAAAAATAGGTGACATTGTATTTATTTTGAAAATTCTTTATTTATTCTTCCACATCAATTCCGGATAGCGTTACGCAAACGACGCATAACGTTCAAATAATATTCCTTGTTGACTGTTTGACCAGTTGGAAGGAATTCATAATACACAACACCACAATAATCGAAGAAAACAGTCAACATGACCTTGATTTTTGAGCGAGTTTGGCGCGATTTTTTTGGTCTCGGCTTTCTTTTGGCATGATATTCGCTCAATTGATCGGTTGTTTCGATGTCGTAAGCATAGATCCAAGTCTCATCGCCAGTTATAATGCATTTCGTGACACCCTGAAAGTCGGAAAGCATCGTTTCACAGTCTTCAACGCGACGCCTTTTTTCCAAAAAATTCAATGTTTTCGGTACCAGTCGAGATTTGATCCTTCTAAATGGTATTGGCTGACTTTTTCGATATGCCAACTTCATCAGCAAGGTATCCAATTGTTAATCGACGGTTTTTCAACACCAAATCTTTGATTTGTTGAACGTAAGCTTCGTCGGTTGAGGTTGATGGTCGCCATGGACGCACTTCGTCTTCGACACGTTCACGGTCGGCTTGGAACTCACTATACCACTTGTAAACATTTTTTTAAGACATAGCCTGATCACCAAAGGCTTTCTGCACCATCCTCAAGAATCCGCAGCAAAAAATTTTTTCCGTAAACAAAATTTAATGCAAATTCTTTGCTCAACAAATTTCGACATCGCAAAAAACGAAAAACTCAATTTTAGCAACTCACAAAACGACACGTATCTCAAACACCAATGAATATATCGACATGAAATTTGACATAAATGTGACTGACAGAACTCTTCTTCTTCTTAATTGGCGTTGGCACCGCTTACGCGATTATAGCCGCGTCAACAACAGCGCGCCAGTCGTTCCTTCTTTTCGCTACGTGGCGCCAATTGCATATCCCAAGCGAAGCTAGGCCCTTCTCCACTTGGTCCTTCCAACGGAGTGGAGGTCTTCCTCTACCTCTGCTTCCTCCGGCGGGTACAACGTCGAAGTGGAGTGTTTTCGTCCATCCGGGCAACATGACCTAGCCAGCGTAGCCACTGTCTTTTAATTCGCTGAACTATGTCATTGTGGTCGTACATCTCGTACAGCTCATCTTTCCATCGAATGCGATATTCGCCGTGGCCAATGCGCAAAGGACCGTAAATCTTTCGCAGAACCTTTCTCTCGAAAACTCTTAAGGTCGACTCATCGGTTGTTGTCATCGTCCAAGCCTCCGCACCGTATAGCAGGACGGGAGTTATGAGCGACTTATAGAGTTTGGTTTTTGTTCGTCGAGAGAGGACTTTACTTTTCAATTGCCTACTCAGTCCAAAGTAGCACCTGTTGGCAAGAGTAATCCTGCGTTGGATTTCCAGGCTGACATTGTTGGTGGTGTTAATAGTGGTTCCTAAATAGACGAAATTATCTACAACTTCAAAGCTATGAGCCAAGTCGCGAGTGCGACGACTGTTTGTTTGATGACGAGATATTTCGTCTTGCCCTCGTTCACTGCCAGACCTATTTGTTTTGCTTCCTTGTCCAGTCTGGAGAAAGCAGAACTAAAGGCGCGGGTGTTGAGGCCGATGATACGCCAGCAGTTGTACACTCTTATAGAAGATGGTACCTTCTCTATTTAGTTCTGCAGCTCGAACTATTTTCTCTAGAAGCAGGTTGAAAAAGTCGCACGATAGGGAATCGCCTTGTCTAAAACCTCGTTTGGTATCGAACAGCTCGGAGAGGTCCTTCCCGATCCTGACGGAGCTTTGAGTGTTGCTCAACGTCAGTTTACACAGCCGTATTAGTTTTGCGGGGATACCAAATTCAGACATCGCGTCATAGAGGTCGTGCTGTCGAAAGCAGCTTTGAAATCGACGAAGAGGTGGTGTGTGTCGATTCTTCTTTCACGGGTCTTTTCCAAGATTTGGCGCATTATGAATATCTGGTCGGTTGTTGATTTGCCAGGTCTAAAGCCACACTGATAAGGTCCAATCAGTTTGTTGACAGTGGGCTTTAATCTCTCACACAATACGATCGATAGAACCACACATGCGATGTTGAGGAGGCTAATGCCACGGTAGTTGGCGCAGATTGTGAGGTCTCCTATTTTATGAATTGGGCATAGCACACTTAAATTCCAATCGGTGGGCATGCTTTCGTTCGACCATATTTTACAAAGAATCGGATGCATGCTCCTTACCAGTTTTTCGCCACCGTGTTTGAATAGCTCGGCCCCTGCCACTTTGTTGTTCTTCAGGCGGGCAATTGCTATTCGAACCTCTTCATGGTCGGGCAATGGAACGTCTGCCCCATCCTCATCGATTGGAGAATCGGGGTCGCCTTCTCCTGGCATTGTGCGTTCACTGCCATTCAGCAGGCTGGAGAAGTGTTCCCTCCATAATTCAATAATTTTCTGGGCATCGGTGACTAGATCACCTTTTGGGGTTATACAAGAGTACGCTTCGGTCTTGAAACCTTCTGTAAGCCGCCGCATTTTTTCGTAGAATTTTCGAGCAATACCCCTGTCGGCCAGCTTATCAAAGGTCTTCATACTCACGCATTTCGGCCTCTTTCCTTTTCTTTCTGCGAATGCGTCTCGCTTCCCTCTTCAACTCTCGGTATCTATCCCATCCCGCACGTGTCGTGGTCGATCGTAACGTTGCGAGGTAGGCAGCCTGTTTTCTCTCCGCTGGGACACGGCAATCCTCTTCGTACCAGCTGTTCTTTTGCACTTTCCGAAAACCAATGGTTTCGGTTGCAGCTGTACGTAAGGAGTTTGAAATGTCGTCCCACAGTTCCCTTATACCGAGTTGTTGACGAGTGCTCTCAGAGAGCAGGAGTGCAGCTTCTCGACGTCGAACCTTCCTTGTGTTTGCTGACGTGCGTTTTTTCTGCACAGAAGCGGGTGCGAATCTTGGCTGCAACAAGATAGTGGTCCGAGTCGATGCTAGGACCTCGGAGCGTACGCACGTCTAGAACACTGGAGACGTGCCTTCCATCTATCACAACATGATCGATCTGGTTGGTGGCTTTTCGATCCGGAGACAGCCAGGTAGCTTAATGTATTTTCTTGTGCTGAAATCTAGTACTACAGATAACCATATTTCGGGTCCTGGCGAAGTTGATCAGCCTCAACCCGTTTGGGGATGTTCCCTCGTGGAGGCTGAATTTACCGACCCTTTGCCCACACTGACGTTGAAGTCGCCAAGCACGATTTTGACATCGTGGCGGAGGCATCTCTCATAAGTGCGCTCCAAGCACTCATAAAAGGCATCTTTGGTCACATCGTCCTTCTCTTCCGTCGGGGAGTGGGCGCAAATCAGCGATATGTTGAAGAACCTCACTTTGATGCGGGTTGTGGCTAGACATTCATTCACCGGAGTGAATGATAGTACTCGGCGACGGAGTCTCTCTCCCACCACGAATCCTACATAAAACTTGCGCTCCTCTATGTGGCCACTGTAGTAAATGCCACAAGGACCTACTTGTCTTTGTCCTTGTCCCGTCCAACGCATTTCTTAGACGGCGGTGAAGTCAGCCTTTATTTTCACAAGGACATCAACCAGCTGAGCAGCGGCACCTTCCCAATTAAGGGACCGGACATTCCTGGTGCATGCCCTCAATTCGTAGTCCTTATTTCGTTTGCCATGGTCGTCATCAAAAGAGTGGTCTCTCATCCGAGGCTGTTGTTTATTTTTCAATGGGGGTGTTTTTTACGTGACGGGTCCCAAACCCAGCGCACAACCCTATGCAGACTGAAAGTATTACCAACCTTAAAAAAAAACAAATAATTCTCCAAATCCTTCGACGCGCGCAGTTTAAATTCAAATGTCACTTTATTTTTTGGGCACAGTAGTATATATATGCATATATATAAATGATCAGGATAACGAGAAAAGTGGAAATCCGGTCTGATTGTCTGTGTGTCCGTCCGTCCGTGAGAGCTGTAACTTGAGAAAAATTCTCGTGTTCATAGATAGGCGTAATTGGACCACTGCCATGCCCACAAAACGCCATTAACCGATAACTTACAGACTGTCATAACTAAATACTAAATTAAGATATAAAACTGTTATTTGATACAGGGGATGGCAGAAGCAAGGGGTACCTCTTTTTTGTCCATCTTTATGTAAGAAATGTGAGAAGCTCAGCAGTTTATTGGAGATCAGCTTTGAATTAGCTCAAATCAGATGTTTAAGCCCTCCAACTTACTTTGTAACATTTGCTCAATTGATCTCAACTGATTAGATCAACGAAAAGCTTTGTGAATAGCCGATGGTAGGGCTGATGTTGACCTTAGGACGCTAGATATTTATGAGACACAAAGACTTATCGAAAAGTATCCAGTAATTTTGAGTTGACATTTCATGGTAAGAGTAAATGCTCTAATGTAGTTTATAAAAAAAAATGATTATGTGTTTGCCGGCAAAGTGCGCCATTGGTGTCGTATTAAATTCCAGAATTGGGGTAGTTCTCATCTCCATATGGTGATTTGGATCGAAAATCATCCAGAACTTAACTTAGATGAAGGAAAACTTCTTCTGGATAATAATTGTTGGTGTATAAGAAGATCCAGAGCTTCATGAATTTGTTAAAAAATGTCAAATTCATCGGCATATACAAATTTGCACAAAAAATAATATAATACCTCAATAAGATGATGATTCAACGAGTGACGAGACACGAATTGTGTCACACAGATGATTTGCTTCGTAATGGAGGTCGGATTTGTTTACTTAAGCGTCGAAAGAAGACGCTTGGGTAAATAATTAACACCCAGGTAGTGGGCAGTCAACATGCGTATGCGTATGCCTTGCGTATCAATCGGAGTGATACCGTACTATATTATATACAGCAAATTCAACGCGAAGACACTGATATTTTACGCAAACTGTTAAGGATATGTATGAAGATTATTCATGAACGACAAGTATCAGCTGCAGAATGTGCATATAGACTTTGTCGTATCCCATCACGGGATAGTTCTAGAAGCTGCATTTTTCTGAACAAAAGAAAGCCAGAACAGCGTTGGAGAGTATTGCAATTATACACGCACTGGTTATTATAGTAATATATTTGAAGGATATCAAAAACGTCCATTACAATCTTCCGACTACGATTTTACCAACATGAACCTTACAGAGTTTGCAATGTTGTTTGAACAATTCTATTTGAAAAAAGTAAGCGAAAATGAAGAAAGTGTTGAGGATGGTGCCTATGAAGAATATCGAAACACACGTTGTCCGCTCAATACGCTATTAGATAAGAGCAAAATAATTGTGAGAAAGGTTCCTGAAGTTTTTAGGGTGCCATACTTTATAGCAACATCAGATCCAGAAAACTTTTTCTGCACCTTACTCCTTCTATGTATGGAACTGAATTATTTAAAGGTTCGATAAAAAAAAACAGGCCTTTTTACATCGAGAGAATCGTTTGAAGGAAATGAGTAGACCTGAGTGTGCCCAACAGCTTCATAATGCATTCAATCAAGTATGTACATGCATTTGAAATTTTAGAACAATCAGAGATTATAAATCCTTAAGTTAGAAAAGAAGAATTTCCGGACACAGAAATGATTTCAGATTGTTCAATGTTCGTATAGCACAACAATGTTTCGCTCGCTTCCGTTCTGGAAATTTTGATTTACACTGATGACAGTTTTACATTAAAAGAATAACATCTCTAGCGGGAAAAATGGCAGAGTGGTCGACCAAAATGGTAAATGTTTGTTTATTTATTTATTAGTATAAATATAAAAAAATAAGTTGAAGTTTGATTAGATACGAAACGACTTTTCGACTACCAATATAATAATTCTTAATCGTAATAAATTTTGGAGGATTTAATTTAAATGCCTTAATTGAGCCTCACACTGGAATAAGTTGGGCATCCCTTTATACCTGGTTTGGGCTTTGTGACACACCGTTTTTCTGTCACATAATACTAAGCTCTTTCAGGAATTTGTTAAACGCATTATTACAAACTCCGTGCCGTAGTCACTACGAATCATTTTTACTTTTATTTGTTGTTGGCACTCTACCATTTGTTTGATTTTATCTAACATTTCGTGCCTGTGTTTTAAAAAATATACGAATATAAAACGAGTCTTATCATTCATTAAAGGAAGTACGTATTTTACACCACCAACCGAATCATCCCGCATGAACCCACACGTGGATCAATCTCAAAATCTCTGGCGCCACCACCAAAGTAAAATCACTAGATTTAGTGCATTGTATAAAAATAGGTTTATAGACCTGGAACCACTCAGTTAACATCACTATGACTACTTTAGTTAAATAGTAATACACTTACCTGAGAAATACATGTAAGACCAACAAGATAACTCAGGGTGCACACGACGGCAATAAATATTTCTTTACGTTTGCGTAACAATTGTGGCCATTCATCAATTATAGCTGTAATGAAACCTTCCATTGTACAGAATTGTGAATCAAGCCCAATAAGAAGTAACATAAAAAAGAAAAGACAAGACCATAAGGGTGAACCTGGTAGTTGCAACACTGCTGATGGATATACCAAAAATGCCAAACCAGGACCTGTAAAGACCGAAAATACAAATATTACAATATAAAAGTAAACTTTAAAACAATCAAGTTAAGAGAGCCATAGAATACATTAGGGGGATTCTCTTGCTCTTGCAAAACCCTTGCACGGTGCACGACTTGCAGAGTTTTCCTGCAACGGCACAACAACAAACACACGCAAAATTCTTAGCAATGGCTGTAAAATATGTCAGACCAAAACCCATATTTATTTGCGTGCAATGACATGTAAAAAAATAATTGCAAACATGTTTTAGCTATCATTTCACATAAAGACATATTTCGCCGCTAAATCTTATATCTTATACATATATAAAAATGAAACCGTTTTCGTTGTCACGGCATCACGCGTGAATGGCTGATCCGATGTGGCTGATTTTTTTGTTGTATTTGTTATTATTAGGAGAAGGTTCTTGTGTAAGAAAAAATTACGAAAGTTGCCGCAAAACCCCTAAAAACAGCCCTTTTCTTTTTCCCATACAAACGTTTTATTTTGTATATACATATGTAAGAAAGATTAAAACGAAGTTGAGTTGTACTTTGAACAATTAGCTTTATTACACTTCAAATGACAAACCAAAAGTGATTGACTTAGACTAATTTTTCATGTCGTCACCCACGCTTCGAGCTCCTATCTCTTAGTATAAGAGACGAAATGTGAGAACGCCTTGATGATTACTGTTAAGTATGTATGTACGTGAGATTGATATGTTACTCCTCCAATCTTTAAAAATTACAATGCCCTCATTGTAGTGAATATCTTAAAACTAATTATAGTGTACTCTAGTTATATGAAAGAAATAACCTAATACATTCATTATTTGCTTCTTTCGAATTAATTTCAAATACATGTAGACAAAAAGGTTAGATTTATTATCTCATACAATACTTATAATCTATATCTATAAAATAGTTAAATCTCATAAAATATTTATAATCTAAATCTATGAAATAGTTAAATCCATTTTGAAATTTCTTTTATTAATAATTCTTCTTTTCCGTTTGAACTGGTTTTTATATTTTCTGACTTTTTGATTTTTAAATTTAACTACATGGTGCTCTCCATCTTTTTCCGTTTGTAATAGTTTTACTTGACGATAAGGATTACATAGTTTTACCAATCTTTTTCTTGATTTTTCTGCACTTACAAAATTAGTATCAATTTCTTTTTCTTGCCTATATTTGTTCACATTATTTATTCTTCTGTCTTTGCTTAATTGAGGATCATTTTCTGGTAGTTTTTTTATTAAAAAAAAATGTTATATGGAACTTCGCCTGTAGTGGAATGTTTATTTATATGATTGTAAGTATAAAGTGTTTGTTCTATTTCTAAGTATTTAAGCTCTTTATCTTCTGATGTATTTATTATTCTTAATTTTTCATTGAGTGTTTTATGAAGCCGTTCTATATCACCAATACCTGTTTTACCTGTTGTTACTATGACTTCTATGTTTAACTGATTACACCACTCTTTGATATTTATATTGTTTAAACCTTGATCTTTGTCTATTTTCAAAGTTTTTGGGGGCCCCATAGCATTAAATACCTTCAGCAATGATTTTTTTGCTTCCAGCTAGTTAAGCGCCTTCACCTTTTCCACCATAGCAAATTTAGAAAACAAATCAATGCATGTCAAATAATATTCATTATCCCATTTCCAAAAGTCAACCACAAATTTATCTCGTATTTCGTACACGGGATGTGTAACTTTAAATGGAAGCTTATTGGCAATATGATCACTTTTGCAGTGATTGCAAAGTTCACAACAATTAATTTATTGGAAATTTCATTTAGATATTTTGGATAATAATATTTTTCCTTGAAACATTTTGCAACTTTCTCTATGCCCTGGTGAAGTCCACTTATATGTATTTCTGTTACTATAGCTTTAAATTCAGAATATTCCAAAATATTTTGCAATTCCTTAGTTGTCCTGTAAACTCTATTTCGACTACTATTAATCAAAGTTTTATACATATTTTCAAGCCGCAAAAAATCATTATCATCTGGCATATATATCACTGTTTTGTTCTTTAAAAGGTAAGTTTTAATTATTTCTTTTATATACTCTGTAGTTAGATCTTTATAAGTAATCAAAGTCAAATTATTTGTGAAAACTTTTTTCGTGTTGCTACTATTCTGCTTGCCTCTAACTATTTTGAGTTGATTTTTATACACATTCAAGGGCCTTTCAGTTATTTGAATAAAACTTTCGCTGTCTTCATCAGCGGAATGAACTGTTGCGCAATTTGAGGCGATTTCATCTTTTTTTCTGCATTACATTCCTCAATTTTAATGCGAGAAAGTGCATCTGCAACGTGATTTTCCCTTCCCGGGATGTACTTCACGTCGAAGTCATATTCGTTAAGGCGAATCTTCCACCTCTGCAACTTGGTATTCGGCTCTTTTAAATTATGCAGCCATTGAAGTGGTCTGTGATCGCTATTAATAATGAATTTTCTCCCATATAAATATGGCCTAAAATACTTAGTAGCCCAAACCATTGCTAAAAGCAGAAGCATCTGTAGTTAGGGTAAATGGCTTATCATAGTTTGGGTATACCAATGTGGGATCTTGGATAATCAATATTTTTATAGTATTTATGGCGTTTTGATATTCTTTATTCTCGCTATTTACTTTATTACCCTTCTTCAAACAATTTGTCAAAGGTTTAGTAATATTTGCGAAATTTTGAATGAATTTTCGATAGAATCCCGCCAGACCTAAGAACTGCTTTATTTCTTTCTCTGTTCTAGGTATAGGATAATTTATAATTACCTCTATTTTATTTGGGTTGGCTTTTATGCCTGTTGGAGTCACCACATGCCCTAAAAACTCTGTTTCGTGTTTTAAGAACTCACTTTTAGTTAACTGTATTTTCAGATTAGCGTCAGCTAGTCTATGAAAAACCTTATCGAGCGATTCGATATGTTTCTGAAGTGATGTACTAAACACGACGATGTCGTCTAAATATACCATACAAATGTTTCCAACTAGCCCATCCAAAACTGTGTTCATCAGCCTTTGGAAGGTTGCGGGGGCGTTTTTTAGCCCGAAAGACATCCGTAGAAACTCAGGGTGTCCACTCTGGGTGGAAAATGCGGTCTTTTTTCTGTCCGCAGGGTCCATTTCGATTTGGTGGAATCCCTGTGCCAAATCTATTGTAGAGAAATACATACATTTACCTAATTTATCCGAAATTTCGTCCATGTTGGGAATAGGATACCTATCATCTACAGTTATCGTATTTAGTTTTCGAAAGTCAAACACTATTCTCCATTTCTCTCTTCCAGATGAATCCTTTTTTTTGGTACAACCCAGAGAGGTGCGGAATATGGAGAGTCGCTATGGCAAATAATTTTTTGCCTGAGCATTTCCGTTATCTGGTTATTCACTTCGGCTTTGTGAACTTCTGGGTATCTGTAGGATTTAACATAAATTGGGTCTTCATGTATGGTTTTTACTTTATGTTTTATTTTGTGTGTAAAAGTGAGTTGCTCTCCTTCCTTATAAAAAAAATTTTTAAATTTTCTTAGTAATTCATTAAGCTTTTTGTATTCTTCATAGTTTAAATGGTCTAGTCTAAAATTATTACTGTCTTCTTCTTCACTGCTAATATTCAGTAAATTATCGAAATTTTGATCTGAATTTTTCATTTCTAAGAAGTTATACATCTGATCGTTTAAGATAATAGTATTATTTTCTAAATTTATCTTTGAGTTAAGTTTTTTTAATATATCAAATCCCAAAAGCCCTTCATAGTTATTAGAAAAGTCAAACTCAAAAAGTTTTAAATTCTGGTTTCCAAAAGTAACGACTTCTTGTACTTTGTCTAACAAAACTTTTCCTGTTGCTGTTTTTAAAACGATTGGTTTAACTTGAATAGCTTCATTACTAAGTACAAACGGTCTAATTAGGCTAACTGATGAGCCCGTATCTACTAGAAATATTATTTGTTTGTTGTTTATTGTTAATCTAGTGGTGGGTAATGTTCCGAGACTTCTAATTGAAAATTTGAAAAATCTTGTTCCATTGGCTCAGGTCGTCCAAATTGGTAGTATTACGGTTGTTGCTTATGTTAAACGGAGAACTGAAATTCGTTGGCTGAAGAGGTTGAACGCGATCAATCTGTCTGGATTGCATTTTATTAAAATCATTGTTGCCTAATGGGACCCCTCCCGTGTAATAGTTATTTGTATTTAAAGTCTGCCCTAAATGGTTTCTATCTGGTTGGGAGAAGTATTCAAATTCGTTTCGATAAAAGCTATTTTTATTTGAATAATTAGGAGCTCGGTTATTTATAAGTGTATTATTTCTTATATTTTGTTTATTCTTATTTATGTTTCTGTCATCATCAAAATCACCATTTTCTTTTAAAATTTTAATTGCGGATTTAATGTTTGTGGCTAAGTTTGCATTAATTAATGCTGTTAAGTAGTTTGGTAATTCTCGTTTAAGAGTTTTCATACTAATTTGTTCTAGTTCATTATTCAGAAATTCTTTGGTAGAGCTACTTGCAGTTTTTAATTTAATACAATCTTTAATTTTACAAATTTCGTTATTTATTTCTTCACATAAAATTCTCACGCTGTGCTTAAACCTAATGTTACTAACTTGCAGTATAAGTGCTGATATTGGAGTGTGCTCATCAAACTCGTCAATTAGAAGTTGCCGCAGTGTTGCCCAGTCAACCGGTTGCTCTCTTCTTACGACGTCTAACGCTGGCCCTCGCAAAGTGCGTAAACGCTATAAAATGCTCGTTGTTCTGGTAACGATGGTAATACTGATAAAGCGCCAAATAATTGCTATCGCCGTCAAAGGCCTGAATTAATTTAATGTTCTGCAGCACAAGTTCTCTTCTTTGTTGTTCCTCAGCCATATTGATTGTAGGGTTTATGCTCAATGTTTGAAAGTCTTCACTCAAATACTGTAGTTCTGTATTAACCTTTAATTTTTCACAGAGAATGTAGGTTCGTTTTTTATTAGGATCTTTTTCACAGATCCTACCGACTGCGCCAGAAAGATTAAAACGAAGTTGAGTTGAACTTTGAAAAATTAGCTTTATTACACTTTTAATGACAAACCAAAAGTGATTGACTTAGACTAATTTTTCATGTCGTCACCCACGCTTCGTGCTCCTATCACTTAGTATAAGAGAAGAAATGTGAGAACGCCTGGATGATTACTGTTAAGTATGTATGTACGTGAGATTGATATGTTACTTGTAAGTAAAAATGAATGTTTGCTTGTTAGTAACGCTAAGGCTCGATTGGCGAAACCAATCTTCATGAAATTTTCAAAAGCTGTTCGCTGTGGGTCTGGAAAGGTTCAGAAATAAAAAAAAAACTTTTCATAAGAAAAAGTCGAAAAATTGGAAATTTCCAAAAATTGACTTTTTTCATACAATTCTTTTTTCTTTTGTTTTTCAATATTTTGATTTGTAAATTATTTGAATCGTTCAATTTCGGTCACTTGCTCTTTTATTGCGGCTATTTAAAAAAATTTTTTTTGAAAATTATTCAGTGAAAACTTTAGGTGTTTCAAACGAAGTGATCAATTACAGATTGAAATTTGTTACGAAGCCACGAAGAGGTCCCACTAATATCGGTCGGTGTTCTTTTTGCCATCAACGCCAAGACACATGAACGAGTGCTCCCAGGATGCAATGACATACATGTGGAATTATGGATCGGGGTCAATCAGCAAGCAATCGTCACGTTGTCATAGCACGACTTTTCAAACAACAGGTACGATGTTCTTCTTTGGATGGTGGATAGTGGTTCCACCAGATCAAATTGATGAAATCATTTCTGCGGAAATTCCTGATGCAGAGAAAGATCCAGTATCAAACGAAGTGATGAAAACCAATATGGCTCATGGACCTTGCGGACACCACAATCCCACTTCGGGTTGTATGTCTAACAATAAATGCACGAAACATTATCCACTTGCTTTTCTTTCGGAATATCAAACTGGAAATGATGGATATCCACTCTATCGTCGTAGGTCACCAGACGACTATACAACTTAGAGTAGTGAATATCGAAGTTAACAACATATGGATCGTACTATATTCTCCACTATTGTCTAATTCACATTCAAACCTCACATCAATGTTTAGTATTGGTGTAATCTATAAGTACGTCACCAAAGGAACCGAAGAAATAGTTACGCAGAAAGCAAAGCCAACCAGTAGATTGACATCCAGGTGTGTTCTCACCTAATTCCTGAGGACGAATTTACATAATCCACCCGAGAAACGACGATTGCAATACCTCCGGTTGCTATTGATAAATGTACGTGGTTCAATTTCATATGAGTCATTGCGCACTCTGAATAGTAGAGTGTGTGTAACTTTTTGAGAAGCATGCAAGCAATTACAATTGCTGGAACATGATAATAAATATAATCAAACGATGGACGATTCGATAGCTACTTCGCATGCCACTGAAGTTCGCACACTTTTCGCGATGGTCATTTCGACATATCAACCTTCAAATCCGCGTCAATTTTGGAATACGAACAAAATTACATTGCCGAAGACATTTTACATCGTATTCGACAAGAATTGGAAATAGGCAAATTTCGGTTCCAGTGGTTTGATATCAATTCCTCCTCCCTTTTGTCAATTCACTTCAACGAAATTGGCCAAATTATCGTAACTACAATTGCATGAGTGCGTGCCAGTTATACGTGGCGTGATCCCGAGTTGGAAAACCATCTTCTCTGTACATTTACGCTCCGAAATAGAAACCAAAAAATGTTGTTTATCAAACTACGTTACATTGAAACAAATTTAGAAAAATCGAGAATAAAAGATTTTTAACACAACGTAAATTTAACTTTCTTTTCATTTCAAAACACATAATTTCACGCAGGACAACGTATGCGGGGTCAGCTAGTCTATATATATAAAAATGAAACCCGTTTTCCGTTGTCACGGCATCACGCGTGAATGGCTGGACCGATTTCACTAATTCTTTTTTTGTTGTATTTGTTATTATTAGGAGAAGGTTCTTATGTAAGAAAAAATTACGAAAGTTCCCGGAAAACCTCCAAAAACAGTCCTTTTCTTATTCCCATACAAACGTTTTATTTTGTACATATGTATGTATAAGTAAAATGAATGCTTATTTGTTAGTAACGCTAAGGCTCGAGAACGGCTGAACCAATCTTCATGACATTTTCAGAAGTTGTTCGATGTGGATCTAGAAAAGTTTTCATGAGAAGAAGTCGAAAAATTGGAAATTTTCAAAAAGTAACTTTTTTCCAAACAATTTTTCTTTCTTTTGTTTTTCAATATTTTGATTTGTAAATTATTTGAATCGTTCAATTTCGGTCGCTTGCTTTTTTCTTCCGGCTATTTAAAAGAAAAATTATTGAAAGTTATTTAGTGAAAACTTTAGGTGTTTAAGACGAAGTGTTCAATTCCAGATTGAAATTTGTTACGAAGCCAATAAGAGGTCTCGCTAATATCGGTCAGCATTCTTTTTGCCATCAACGTATGGTACACCAAGGTACATGAACGAGTACTCCCAGGATGCGATGACATACGTGTGGAACTATGGATCGCAGTCAATCAGCAAGCCATAGTCTCGATGTTACAGCACGACTTTGCAAACAACAGCTTCTATGTTTGATGGGCTTTATCTTGAAGCAACGTATGTATGTATATATGGTACTCTGTTGAGTTGCAAACAAGAGGTTTGCCGCACGCACACACTCTTCTTTGGATGGTGGATGGTGGTTACACCAGATCAAATTTATGATTATACGAAGTAATGAAAACCAATATGTTTCATGGACCTTGCGGACACCACAATCCCTTTTCGGTTTTTTTGTCTGACAATAAATGCACGAAACACTATACACGTGCTTTCGGGAACGCAAACTGGAAATGATGGATATCCTCCCTTTCGTCGTAGCTCACCAGACGAAAATAGTAGAACATTTATCGTTCAAGTTGAACGAGATGAGATCAGCAAGTATCAAATGGGTCGATACGTGAACTGCAATACAGCGCTTTGTAGAATATTTACTTTTGCAATTCATGGAAGTTTTCCGACTGTTGTGCGTCTCCCGGTTCAATTTCATTTAAGTCATTGCGTATTGTGAATGGTACAGTGTGTGTAACTTTTTGAGAAGCATGCCAACGATTGCAATTTCTGGAACATGATAATCACTGGAAACAAACGATGGACAATGCGATAGCTACTTCGCATACTTTGCGCAAAGATCATTTGGACATATCAGCCTTCAAATTCGCGTCAATTACGGGATACGAAAAAAATTACATTGCCGAAGACATTTTACATCGTATTCGCTAAGAATTGGAAATGGGCAATTTACGATCGTCTTGACAATGAGACGAAGTCGTGAATTATCCAGTGGAATTTCTAAATTGTTTGGAGAGGCTTGGTATGCCGCAGCATCATTTGTGTCTCAAAGTTGGATCTGTCATTATTATGTTTCGCAATCTTCAAGTGCCGAAACTGTGCAATGGAACCCGAGCTATCGAATACAAGGGGCTTGATTCTACGAATTCTTTTGTGTTCCAACGATTTGTCATTTCAGTTCAAACCTATTCAGTTTCCAGGGAAATTGCATTTGAAATGATAATCAACAGGACACAAGGATAGTCGCTAGAATAGTGTGGCATAAATCTGGAAATGCGTTTTTCACACGGCCAGATATACTTGGCATGTTCACGAGTTCAAAACTCATCTTCTCTGTACATTTACGCACCAGAAAAGAAACAAAAAAATTTTGTTTATCAAGCTGCGCTACATTAAAAAAAATTTAGAAAAATCGCAAATAAATGATTTTCAACACAATATAAATTTAGCTTTTCATTTCAAAACACTTAACTTCACGGAGGAAAACGGCTGCGGGGTCGGCTAGTTGTTGATAAAGTTGAGTTTTAAATAGTTTTTATAATATCTACTTAAATTATAAAGATTTGTTAAATTTTTCTTTAAGAATGAATGAATCAGCCATTCATATATCACTAGATTCTGCAATGGGTGCTCTCTTGGCCTAGCACATTTCGGTATAAGATTTCTGCATTCATCGTGCAATCTTGCAAAAGCAAGAGAATCCCCTATTTTTAAAGTTTGTTTGGAATTTGGGGTGGCCTCGCTCCTGAATAGGTTTAATACATTAAATTAAATTTTGCAGTAAAGATCTTACAGTATGATTACATGTAACTCATTGAGTCTAAGTTAAATGCCATATCTAAGTAATTCATCATCATCATAAAATAAAAACTAACCCACAACGTTATCTTGACACCTTTGTGATATGGTTTAAAAATTAGTGGAATTGGTGTACAACCACAGCTACTTGCCCTATTACACAAGTGTAGATATTGGATCTAAATATTACACAAATAGTGCTTTCAAGGTGTGCCACCTGTCGAAGCAGTCGAAAAGGAGTTACAACTTTTCAATACTCAGATACCGAATATACCTAGCAAAACATGTAACACATGATGTATGGAATGTCGACCTGCTACTCTAATTGACTTTATGCTAAATAGATATCTGTCTATCTGCGAGTTGTCGTAACCAATATTCCGTTAATAAAATAGTAAATTTTTTTCTAGTCTAAGTATGAAGTTGGTCTAGACCTTAGCCCAAACCTCATATTCCCAACGTAATCAATTCCGATTTTTTGGGTCACTATTTCACCATCAACGGATCATATGGGATTTAGTTTCTTTAGTTGAGTTTATATTACATATGTCTCATTTGATGATGATTTTAGTACAATTTTCGCTAATGGAAAGTAAAATATAGTTGTAAAACTAAGCGAGTCTTTAATATAAGTTAATAAGATGTACATTTTTTAGTAACCCATTCACAATTTTATCGAATATTGAATATTTTTTTGGAAAAATTTTTTATTTTAAAGATGTTTGGTTGCATCATTGGTTGGTAGTCGAACTTCATTACTTCTTTTATCAGTACAATTTTTATTGTGAAATATTTTTAAGAGTTAACATTGATTATTGATGCACTAATATGATTAAAATAATATTTATAGTTGAAATAATTATGTTTTTATAAATTTTCAGTTAGTAATCATTTTTAAGGATTCTGTAAAATGTCAGTAATAATCAACTTGAACAATTGAGTCAACGCATTGAAATATAGTACGTTCAGGAAAAGCGTACAAATGAATTAAACTCTGCTTAACATACCTATTTTAATTTTTAATGAACACATTGCTTACCGGCCTATTATTGCATATGTGTAACAGGTGAGCCAACCCACATCGATAAAAGTTTTTCTTCCCTCCGTCAAATTATCCTTCTATGTTCTGCCATAGCCTACTTAAAATTTCAGATATCTCATGTGAACTAAGGAAAGTTTTGGAAAACTACAATAAATTTTAGGTACCAAATTACATTGTACTGGAGAGTGCAGTCGGCCGAAGAGAGACCAATTGTCATGTGAATATAGGTTGCAAAATTACGTGAGATCAGTTCGAAGTTTTTGGAAAATCCTCATAAATCTCTTAGAATGAGATATAACTCTTAAAATGAGTGAAATTTGTTCATGCATCTAGTGAACTCTAAACAATACATATACCATTCTAGGATAAAAAAACAATAAAATAATTCATTGTTTATATTTCTAAATTTATAATACTTTTTCTTACTAAAAAATATGAGTAGAACATAAAAGAGTGATGTTAAAGAAAATTCATTATTTTCATTATAAATTAATCATACCAGATGCAGCTACTTCTGCAACCGGCCTTTGCTGCTCGTTTGCCATAAAACCCACAACGGAGAATATCACAAATCCAGCAAACATGCTTGTACTTGAATTAACCGTACATACAATTAAAGCATCTCTAAAAAGTAAAAAGACAATTATAATTACTATCTCGTGATCTTGTAAGGATCGACATATATAAGACTAACTTGTATACATTATTTGTAAATTTATTATAGCTGCCAAGCGCAACTAATGTTCCAAGTCCAAGTCCATAAGAGAAGAAAATTTGTGTAACCGCATCAATCCATACCTATGGTCATATTTAATTATTCAAAATGATAAAATAATATTTTTGGTTACTTTATACTTCTGATTCCGTCAGTTTTGAAAAATTAGGTATCACGTAAAACTTTATTCCTTCTAATGCCCCTGGAAGGGTTATACCACGAATAAGTAATACAGTTAGCAAGACGTATGGAAATAGTGCAGTGAAGTAAACTACTTTGCCTGTCCATTTTACTCCTTTCCATATACAGAAGTAGCATAGAATCCACACCAGTAGCAGAGTTCCCGCCAATTCCCAGCGAATATTGCCAATATGTTCGATACCATCAGATATTTGCAGTGCGCGACGTCTGAATGAACGGAAAACATTTATCAATCAAATACTATTATATATCCGTTATAAATAAGTATAAAATGTGCATTAGTTTTAAATTATATAAATTTAAATTACCGTACAGAAGATTTAGAAAATACATTGTGAATTATTAATTTAACTTTAGTTAGAAATTTTCAGAAACCTAATATTTTAAACTTTTCCAATTTACCGACGCGCTAAGTTCGGATAAAACCGCAAATTTCATATTCCTGCAATTTGCCTAGAATTATTGTATTCTATTCTTGATAGTAAGGGCTTCCGTTTTTCTTGCCTAAAATGCACACCAACAGGATTAAAGCTGGGGAAATACCTTCAGGTTTGTTAGTTATATGAGATTTAAGGAAAGTTTTCGTCCAATTTTATTCATTTTAGGCACAAATATGCACCGTTATTAGAAGACCATGGTCAATAAATTTTTACAAAAATAGCTCACATATTGGCCGATATAAAGTCATTTCGAAGTTCGAGAGCCTCTATGTTAGGAGACTAAGTTGATTATTGACTCCAGTTTACCCATTTGTCAGAGACATACTACTATTAGAAAAAGATTCTCTCTGAATTTCAAATTTACCGATATTTGCGCTTAAAAGTCAACTAATAGCCTTGGGTTTACATATTCAGTACCTATGGGCTAAAACAGTTTTGAACTGATGCGGATATTTGTTTTTTTCATAAAACGATTTACTTCAAGGGCAGTATTCCTAAATATGATACTGATATATTAATTGATTCCAGATTTATATACTGGATAGTGATAAATAGAATATACAATTTTGCTGCGTGGAAAGTAGGCGTGATTATAGACCGATTTCGCTCATTTTCACACTGTAACATAGGAATGCTCGAAGTCGTCATAACCTCCAATCGTAGACAATTTCGTCCATCTTGGAACCAATATTAACAGCAACAACAATGCCAGCCTCGAAATCTAACCCAGATTAACTCTTGCCAAGAGGTGCTATTTCGGACCAAGTAGACAACTGAGAAGTAAAATCCTCTCTGGACGAACAAAGGCCAAACTCTATAAGTCACTCATTATTCTCGTCCAGATATATATTGTAGAGGCTTGGACAATGACAACATCTGATGAGTCGACGTTGCGAGTTTTCGAGAGAAGTTCAGCGAATTAAGAGACAGCGGCTACGGTGGCTAGGTCATGTCGTGCGTATGGATGAAAACACTCCAAGCCAGAAAGTATTCGACGTAGTAACCGCTGGGGGAGAAGGACTTGGTATCTGAAATGTTGACGCTGACTACAATCTTAAGTCCCACCAGTTTTCAAGTGCTCGAAATCGTTGATGTGCAGGAAAAGGCAACGTTTCGTGAAGCATGTGAGGCAATGTGGTTGTTTGAGCATGACTACCGCTGGGGCGAAACAATGGACGACGCCATGTTTCGCCGGTCAGCGGCTACGTTGAAAGAGCTCTTTGCGATTATGATAAGCATCCGCGGACTCCCCAAGCCCGGGTCAAGTACAAAATCGTTTTGTCAGAAGACACTGGGATAACAGTTACTACCGGAGCTAAAGAAAATTTTAAAATTTAAAGCAAACCGTGTAGTTAGCGGTCAAGGCGGTATATCATAGGCACCGGCAAAACAGACTGCTGAACTTGCTACAGGCAAAGGCAAATGTTGCGCTGACTGTTGCGTCCTCCGGAATGACCGCAACCTTGCTAAGTTGCGGCAGACCTGCTGACTCAGTATTAAAACCCCGGTGGACTTTGCATTAAAAGAAAATCCCGTTTGCAACATCACCAAAAGTAGTAGTGCTCTATTACAATGGAGAAAATGGATCGTGTGGAACGAGTGCAAATGGGATAAGAGTGAACGATTGAAGCACAGGATGGCAAATTGCTGTACAATTCGGGTTAATCAATCTTAATGGGTGGAGTAGTAGTTTTGCTGGCAGGTGATTTCCTTTAGTGTTTAATAATACAGTAGATAATGCGCTTTCTAAAAAACCTCTCACTATTTTTCCTAGGTGATTTTTTCCGATGAGAAAAAGTTCAACCTTGATGGTCCAGACGGCTCTTTGGGATACTGGAGAGATTTGCGAAAATATACGAATTTTTTCAAAACGCAATTTTGGCGGTGGCTTACTTATGGTATGGGGCGCATTTTCAAATTATAGGACAGTTCCATTGGCATAATCTTCTTGTCGAATGAATACTTCCTAATACCTGGAAGTACAAAAAGCAAATATTCTGCCTTATATACAGAGTCATCCGCAAAAATATTTCTCTTTTCAATAAGACAACGCAAGAATTCCACCGAATCAACGTAAACGTGGCTTCAAAAAGCTTAATTTACCTATCTCCTAAACTACTAAGTCCACAACAACTAAAATTATCCAGCTCAAATAATATAAAAACTCCTACTGAAAAATGGATGAAAGCGGGGGAAAACCCCACATATACAAGGTGTGTTCCAAAGTAAACCAACTTTAAATAAAAAACAGAACAAATGCTTTTTCAGCAAAATCAATTTATTTTAATATAGTAAAATAGTCTTCTTCTGCTTCAATATAGCTTTTTGCACAGTCCAGAAGCATGCCGAACGAGTGTTTTAGCCTGTTGGCTGGTATGGCCGTTAGTATGCTGGTGCAAGCCTTTTGAATGGCCGCTACGTTTGCATAACGTTTTCCTTTCATTCGCAAATGCATTTTTCCGAAAAGAAAGAAGTCGCACGGTGTCATGTCAGGTGAATACGGGGAATGGTTAATGGTTAAAATGTGTTTTTTGGTCAAGTAAACGGTCACAAGGTATCCTTCAAATGTTGGATTCTGAACAATTTTCGGTCGTCAGTCAATTTGTGCGGAACAAATCGTTCACACACCTTTCGTAAGCCCAAATGTTCGGTCAAAATGCGATAAATCGTTGTTTTGGAGATGTTCAGTTCAATTTTGGAGATTGCTGTTTGATGAATTCACGCACAGTTTCGATAGAATTTCCGGTAATCACGGATTTTGATTGGCCCACATGTTGATCGCCATTTATGTCCTCACGACCACTTTAAAAACGTTGATACCACTCGTGCATTCTGCTACGGGATAGGCAATCATCGCCATAAACTTGTTCCATCAGTTGAAACGTTTCGGTAAAACTTTTACCAATTTCAAAACAAAATTTAATGTTGGCTCTTTGCTGGAAGCTCATTTTCACCGGACATTCAATAAAAAGAGCAGATTATTACGCACCAGTTGATATATAGATGGCGCCACCAGGGGGCGCTAGATTCAAAATGTCCAGTTTACTTTGGAACACACCCTGTATAACATAACAAACCAAACAGAACATGTAATATAAAAAATAGCGGAATTGTTATTTGTTGAGAAAAAGTTCAATTAAAGTATAAGGTGAGTGCTTGATTTTCTCGACAACAACGCTATAAAGATACCAGTAAAAATTCCACGCAAGCGGAGCTTGCAGGTCCAAGTGTTTAATTCTTTCGAAACATTTTTTAATAACAAGTGCTTGGGGAGTATTGACCCGATCTTACCTATTTTTGTGCAACGCTAAAATATCAGATTACCAAATAAGGGAAAGCATTCGTGTTTTAAAACCTTTTATAAATAAGGGAGATCGGCCCCAAAACGGTTTAATTAATAGATAAATAAAGGAAAGCAGTTTGAACCAATATTATAACATAATATTCCCTCGAATCCATGTGACTGAATCAATGAGATGGACGTGAATCCAGTAATATCATATGTCTTTCTGCGACGAATAACGGTAGTCAAAAGTGTTCCCTTGCTCTGTTTTCGATCGTAGGTATCTCTTCTTCCTTCCGTTCTTCTCCACCTGGTCCTTCTAACAAAGTGGAGGTCTTCCTCTTCCTCAGCTTCCCTCGGCGGGTACTGCGTCGAATACTTTCAGAGCTGGAGTGTTTTCGTTCATTTGAACATCATGACCTAGTTAGCGTAGCCGCTGTCCTTTAATTCGCTGAATTGTGTCAATTTCGTTGTATATCTCATACAGCGCATCGTTACATCGAATGCGATATCCGTCGTGGCCAACTCGTAACGCCGACTCATCAGTTGTACCAAATTCAGACATCGCCGCATAAATACAGCTTCTTTTCGTGCTGTAGAAAGCAGCTTTGAAATCGACAAAGAGGTGGTGTGTGTCGATTCTCCTTTCGCGGGTCTTTTCGAAGATTTAGCGCATGGTGAATATCTGGTCGGTTGTTGATTTGCCAGGTCTACAGCCACACTGGTAAGGTTCAATCAGTTTGTTGACGGTGGGCTTTAATCCTTCACACAATACGCTCGATAGAAACTTATACGCGATGTTAAGGAGGCTCATCCCACAGTAGTTGGGGCAGATTGTGGAGTCTCCCTTTTTATGGATTGGTCATAGCAGACTTAAATTCCAATCGTTGGGCATGCTTTCGTCCGACCATACTTTACAAAGAAGCTGATGCATGGTCCTTACCAGCTCTTCGCCGCCGTGTTTGAATAGCTCGGCCGGCAATCCATCGGCCCCCTCCGCTTTGTTGTTCTTCAGACGGGTGATTGCTATTCGAACTTGTTCATGGTCGGGCAATGGAACGTCTGCTCCATCGTCATCGATTGGAGAATCGGGTTCGCCTTCTCCTGGCGTTGTACTTTCACTGCCATTCATCAGACTGGAGAACTGTTTCCTCCACAATTTTAGTATGCTCTGGACATCGGTGACTAGATCCCCTTTTCGGGTTACACAAGAGTATGTTGACAAGTGCTCTCAGAAAGCAGGAGTGCAAGGAGAGTAGAAAACCGTTTGACTGTCTGTTGTGATTGCAGCTTCATGACGTCGAACATATCTTGTGTTTTTTAACTTGCGTTTTTTGCTACACAGAGGCGGGTGCGAATATCAAATTACAAGCTGTTCTTTTGCATTCTCCGAAAACCAATGGTTTCGGTTACAGCTGTACGTAAGGAGCTTTAAATGCGGTCCCACAGTTCCCTTATACCGCGTCGATGTTGGGACCTCGGAGCGTACGCACGTCTGGAACACTGGAGACGTGTCTTCCGTCTATCACAAAGTGATGGATCTGGTTGGTGGTATTCCGATCCGAAGACAGCCAAGTAGCTTGTTGAATTTGTCTATGATGGAATCTAGTACTACAGATAACCATATTTTATTATATATTTCGGGACACGGCGAAGTCGAAAAGCCTAAACCCAATAGGGGTTGTTTCCTCGTGGAGGCTGAATTTACCGCCTGTTGCGCCAAAGATACCCTCTTTGCCTACCCTGGCGTTAAAGTCGCCAAGCACAATTTGACATCGTGGCGGGGGCAGGTCTCATAGGTGTGCTCCAAACGCTCTAGAAGGCATCTTTGGTCATATCGTCCTTCTCTTCCGTTGTTGAAGAACCTCGCTTTAATGCGGATTGTGGCTAGACGTTCATTCAGCGGAGTGAATGATAGTACTCGGCGTCTCCCGGAGTCTCTCTCCCACCACGAATCCCACACCAAACTTGCGCTCCTTTGTATGGCCACTCTTGTAAATGCCACAAGGACCTACTCGCCTCACTCCTTGTCCCGTCCATCGCATGTGTCGGACGGCGGTGATGTCAGCCTTTATTTTCTCGAGGACATCAACTAGCTGGGCAGCGGCACCTTCCCAATTAAGGGACCGGACATTCCTGGTGTATGCCCTTAATTCGTAGTCCTTATTTCGTTTGCCATGGTCGCCATCAAAAAGGGGGTCTTTCATCCGAAGCTGGTTGTTATTTTTCATTGAGCTCGCCTTCAAACGGTTCTTGGGCTACCCAGAGGAAACGTGGTCAAAGACCGGAAGTCGTGAGCTGCTTGAGACATGTATGTAAAAGAATCGTTTCTGGCCACTCCCAAGTGAATGGCGATCAGAGAACTTCCCTCACTTGCGTGAACATTTACACTCCATCCTGAATTGATCAAGGTCTACAACAACATATCATCCTTTTGCACAGCAATAACAACGACAGCAAGAAAAAACGATTTCTGTGGAATGTGCAAAAAAAGTTGCCTGTGTAAATACTTTTAACTACGTAACTACTGACGTTTTCGAAAACGTACTACTGCAAAGTTTCAAAAAAGTATGAGTGCAGAATTCGTATCATTGTTATGCAACGTCAAACAACATTGCAAAAGGATGCGTTGCTTAATTGTACAGCATAGACAAATTTACTTTAAATTAAAACCACTAATATAATTTATAATATAAAAATGAACCGCAAAATCTGTTGGTAAGCCCCATAACTTAACAACGCCTGGACCTATGTGGCCAATTATTTTATTAAATTTTTGTTAAAATTCAAAGATGGTTTTTACGGCGAGACAAATTCGAATAATTGCCGGAAAACCTTAAAAACAGCCTTTTGCATTTTACAATACAAACGTTTGTGTATAAAAATGAATGTTTGTTTATTAGTAATGCTAGGGCTCGAGAATAGCTGAACCAATCGTAATAAAATTGTTAGATATTATTCCTTGTATATTTAGGAAGGTTTTAAAATAAAAAAAAAATAAACATTTCATGAGGAAAAAACGAACAATTGGAGAATTCCAAAAAGCGACTTTTTCCACAAGATTTTTTTTCAATGTTTTTTGAAGTGAAACTTCTTAGGCGACTCCGGAGAAGATTGCGTTAAACGTTTAACGCTTCAGTGGAGGAATGTGATCGCTTGTGGTTCAAGCGTGATTTAACCGCACTTCCTGGGAATATTGATCAGGAAGTACTTGACAGACTTCTACCGGATGTTCCAGCGAAAATATTAAACCATGTTCAGCGTGTCTGCCATCACTGCGGCAAAAAAGTACCAACTTACGCAGTTTACAATGGCTTCAAATATCTACCAATGCCTTAAGATTTGCCACCGTTGGATATTATAACGGAACGATTAATTTCCCCCAGAATTCCTTTCATGGAAATAAAACGTTTGAGTCACATGCATGGGCAATTTGGAGTATATGGACAGGTTATAAATGTGCGGGTTGACGTGGATGTGATGGTAAAAGAAACTACCACGCAATATTGAAGATAATCACAGCATCAACGTGCTCATAAAAAACGGAAGATTCACAAATCGAGCTATGTTCAAGGTTTTTTACACCACTTTCTCAAGACATAGAAATTGATCAGCAGTTCTTGAGTGGACCGATATGTGACGAAATCAGTGAACAAATCACAATCGAAGATAGCCTCACTGCCTTGCAACAAACGCTATTATGGGATGAAGATAAATATTTGCGACTTGCGCCAGGAGAAAATCAAATTCCAAAAAGTCTGCTTTTTGATAATTACGAGACGGAACTTCAGTCACACCCTTCCAAATGGCAACGAGTGAAATAAGACGAGTGGATCATCGTGGGGTTACTCCTCTCCATTTTCTTCTTCAGTTGCTTCTTCCCTGACTGTTGCCATCAAGTTTATTGGGAATGACATAAGAGTAACGAGATAATGTATGTGATCGCAAATGTATGTGATCGATTTCACCAAACTGCAATATTCAACATTGACATGAGTTTTGAATGTGAATTAAACAACAGTGGCGAAATAGTAAGATCAATGTTTTGGATACGGGAGGCTCGTTGACGTTCATAAATGTTTCTGATCAGATCAAGATGTTTGACTGTTTAAACACTCTATCTGAGAAATCATCAACATGAGCACGAAGACTATAGAATGATATTATTGATAAACATTTTCTTGTGCTAATAAACTCGAATAATTCTTTTTCTAAGGGGATAATTGGGTTTTGAAAGCGCGACATGACCTGTTATTGCTTCCAATGCCATGATAAAATTTTTTCTGTTTGTTTACTGGGGTTATGTAAACTCCTTCAATGGCAACAGCTCTTGACAGTGCGACATAAACTAACTGTTGAGATTGAACTTTTTCATAATAGTAAACAGTTTCATTGAAAGTTCCTCCTTGTGACTTGTGAATTGTCAACCCACAAGCTGGCGCGAGTGGAAAGTGGTTTCTCTTAGCTGATATACTCCTCTGTCTATTAAGATATATTGTTGCGTTTCGTCGGTCAATTGGCACGGCCAAAGGATTGATATTGTTTGCTAGCATGAATGACCGTGCTGTCATACGAGCTTTTACTCCATTGCAAATGACAGCGTCCATACCAGAGGACTGCAAAAATCACAAAAAAAAACTTTTTCATTCAACTCAACTCACTGAAAAAAACACAGTGAAGAGTAAAAATCAACTCATTTTGCCGTACATATCATTCCGAGCATCTTGGGTCTTCGTTTCAAAATTTCTCACTCAATTCAACTCACTGAACAAAAGTCAGCGTTCAATAAAATGAACATGTGTTGACGAAAGCATCATTCGGTTCAATTTCAGTTGATCGTGTATGAGTAAACGATTAGCGACAAGAATACACGATGTGAGCGTTACGACTGCATGTACAGTAAGAATCTCTATGCAAACGCCTTACATTCCACGAACTGCAGCTTGTTGTTGTAGCTTGTTTTTGTTTTCGTTCTTCTCACATTTCATCTGTGCAGAAAAAGTGTCGCTTGCTGCCCACATGAGTAAAATCATACGAGTTGATTTTTGCGAGTTGAGTGTTGTTCTTGTTCAAAACAATGATTGTTGAACCGAATGAGCAAGCGCCCGAAATCATTATATTGAACACGAGCCGAACAAACTAGGAGTGAAACAAAAAATCGCACGCACCCGAGTGAATTTAAAATCAACCACGAAAATGTGTGCGCAATTTTGATCGGCTGATTCGAACAGTGTGATTATTCGGCTGTTGAGCGCGTACGAATGTTCTTCATTCACCCGAAGCCGTTCTCTGGCCCATACGCATTACCGCACGTACTTACCTACTTTATTTACCGAGTGGCTTTGATTGAAACTACATCATTTACGTAATTTTTTCAAAGAGAAATTATTGATTTAGATAAATTTTTATCGACAAAATACATTTCATGTACTTCCAACTTAAGATATGTTTGGTTTCATACAAACAGGCTCGATGTCTTTTGCACTTTGTTTTTTACTTTGTAATAACCTACACTGCCTACACATACGCAATACTAATTTATTTGAGGTACCAGAGGGCCCCGTACGTATACAGAAGGTGATATTTGTTATTGATACTAATCATCCACATATATTAAAAATGAAACGCCATGATCTCAGTGGCGCACAAAAACGCAAACAGGCAGAGCTGAAGAAGAAAAAAACAGATGCACTCCCAAAAATGACATCGTTTTTTCCAACCAATCAGTTGGAATCTCAATCTTTATCATCTGTTAGAACACGAATTGATAAAAACAGTACTACAGGCACCTTAGATGATGATTTTGATGACGATGAAATAAATAGCGAAATTAGAACACCTGCTCCAGTTCCCGATAAATCTGAACCTGTTATTGTTGCGATTCCTGAAGTTTCAAAAGTGTAACTCGTAACTTCCAATAAAAAGACAGATGCTGGGCTGTGGACGGAATTTTCTGAGAATGATATTTGCTATTGGATTGACCACGGCCCAGAAAATTGCCAGCACCATCAGGGCCCATTTTATGAATTGCGCCGTATATATGCAGTTATACAAACGCTTGCAGAACGTGGTTTGGCCATTATGGGACATGATGAGTCTTTTGGATCTATACATAATGGGAATTTTTTGGATTTATTTGAACTTGTGGCTCAATTTGATCCATTTTTAGCAAGCCATATTGCAAGATATAAAAATAAAGGGAAAGGCAACCCATCATATCTATCGAAAACAGTATGCGACGAACTTATCGATTTAATCAGTGATAAAGTTCACAAAGTGATTGTCGAAGAAATACAATCAGCTGGGTACTTCAGCCTCTCAGTGGACTCGACGCCTGACCTATCACATACGGATCAACTATGTATTATTTAGAGATACGTATCGTCATCTGATGGTATGTCGGTGGAACGATTTCTGACGTTTTTAAATTTAAAAAGCCATACCGGAGAAGAGGTCAAATATAGTACTCAGTTATCTAGAGGGTTGCAAAGTAGATATTGCGAAGTGCAGAGGACAATCATATGACAATGCTGCTAATATGTCAGGACGATACAAAGGGACAAAGCAAAAAATTTTAGAGCATAATAAATATTCTGTATTTATACCATGCGCTGCACATAGTACTCTAAACTTGATTGGTCGTAGTGTTTTTGATTGTTGTACGATCGCAGTGAATTTTTTTTCAATTGTGCAGTTGTTATACAATTTTTTTTTTCGGCTTCTCCTCATCGTTGGGCAGTTTTAAAAGAATTAATAGGCAACGATAGCGTTCTGAAGTCGCTGTCAGACACTCGTTGGGAAGCTCACGCTGTAGCTGTAGGAGTGCAATATTACAATCCTTCCGAAAATTTTGGATGCTTTAGATGGAATTGCTGAGGACACAAGCCAAATCACAAAATATTTGAAACAAAATGCAAAATTTTGAATTTATATTTATGCTCACCTTGGGGAATGATATTCTACAAGTTTTTCATCGCACCAGTAAAGGACTTCAAGAAGAAGGATTAGAGCTTAAAACGTGTTCCAATTTGTATCACTCTTTATCGGGTCATCTCGTTGAAATGAGGAATCAATTTGAAAAATTTGAATGCGAGGCAAGAAAAATTTTTCCTAATGGGGAATATAAGGAAACTCGAAGACGAATTGGGAAGAAACAAGGAAATGATGGAAATGCAGAGGAACTTGATTTGAATCTTAGAGACAAATTCCGCATTGAGACTTTCAATAATAATAATTGGCACACTTAACGCTCAAATGCAAAGAAGAGGTGATGTACACCACGAAGTTTCACCAAAAGTTTTCATTTCCTGCGGATCTAAAGAAGTCATGTTCGGAATATGAAAAAGATATCCAATTGCTCTTAGAATCTTACCCAGAAGACTTCAATGAAAACTTCCTCGACGAATTTAATCATTTTCTCAAACATGTTCGAATAAAATATGAATTTTCAGAAACAAAGGTCACCCATTCCGATCTATGACATTATTATTAAAGATAAAGTAAAGTGCGTTTTCCCAAATATAGAAGTGGCGTTTAGAATCTTTCATAGCTTAATGATTACTAACTGCTCTGCTGAATGATCCTTCTCACAACTAAAAATATTGAAAAACCCGCAAAGAACAAAAATCCGTCCAGACAAACTTAATTCTTTAGCATTAATGTGTGTTGAGGCAGATATACTTCGTCAGACAAATTTCAACGATATAATTTCGGAGTTTGCTCTGATTAAGTCATGGAAAAAAATGTTTTAAGTTTTAAATTGTACCTACTACACTTTCTATTTTGATGAACTTTCATTTTATACTTTCTACCTTCCATTCCATTCCTTTCATTTCCATTTAAGCAATAGAGGGCCTACACAGGCTCTGTGCTTAGGGCCTCGGATACTCTTAATCCGCCACTGGCTGGTAATGCTTTCTTCTCAAGGGCATTACGTGCGCTCTGTAATTGTTCATCATTTTCACAACCTGATTGCCAAAATGAGTTGATTATATTTGTCGACCGTGGCATTAGAATATGCCAGTCGAATCCCGTGAGGACATAATTTCTTGGCTTTTTCTTCTGTCACAAATTTTGATAAATCAAGTTCTTCATCATTCAACCGATCCCCATTTCCGATTTTCATTAGAATGGTGGAGAAAACCACATTTGCTTGACGCATGACTTGTGTGAGTTCATGCAGTTTGAATGAATGCCAAGTTTCCGATCCAATGTAATGTTTCGATTGTTTGAAAATTGGTGCAGCTTTCACTGGCGGGAGTTGTCTCAAATCCCCAACTAGTATCATGTCCAGTCCCCCGAAAGGTGCATCTGAATTACCTATTATAATTTTCAATCTTCTGTCGACTCTTTCCAGAAACTCTGCTCCAACCATACTAACTTCATCGATTTTGATCAGGCGAATATGTTGAAACAATGATCGGAATTGGTGTAAGGCTTCAGCACTCAAAGCATTATCTTTACTGGTGGACAACGATAAAGCAGTATGAATGGTGGTACCGTCGATTGCCACTGCAGCTTTTCCTGTCGTAGCACATGTGAGATATGCATTACAGTTTGCGTTGTTGGTTGCATATTTATTGTAAATTTCCATGATGAGCCGAATTACAAAAGTTCTTCCACATCCAGCGGGACCCGTCAGAAATACTAACAATGGTTGAAATAGTTTCGATGTTGAATGAAGGATAGTCTGTAGTAAGATGGATCGTTGTTCGACATTTGTTGTTCGCATAAATTCACAAAATTGTGCACTCGGCATTAAATTTTCTATTCGCTTCGCAATTGCTTGGAGTCTATTCAAGGTTGCTAAGCGGAGATCATCGTTGGCGTTTGAATTAGGATCTGCGTACATTTCATCGAATGGAAGTGGATGAGGAGCCGCTCCCATAACATCTTGATTGTCTTCTTGCATAAAATTTTCTTTCTCATGATACAACTGTTCGCATAATCTCATAGTTTCTTCAATGTTGATGTTGGACTCGAATTCCTTGCGAGACTCTAGAATAATATTCTCATTATCTGCAAAAAGTTGAAGGAATTTCGAATCGGAAAGTAGTTCTGTCTCTTCGTTGCAGAAAGGAATATGCGTTACCATCTCTCTTTTGTACTCTTCGAATTGGGTTGTCCTATTATAATTTGTAGATCTTATAACATAGTGTTTTGTCAATTTCCTGTATTCATTACTGACGTTGCATTTGTATTGCGCACAAAACTGGGCCAGAGTTAGATCATTCAATTTCTCCGGTCATTGCTCATATTTGTTGAACACATTATCCTTCCAAATGTCTATGGAATCGTCACTAAGCTCCGCCAATTCTTTGAGTGCTTTTTTGAATCTCTGTCGGTCTGTCGGTCACGACGTTGGGGTGAGTATTACCGATTTAGAGGCTTCTGACATTGGTTTACGAAGTAGCCACCAAACTGCTTCATGGCTCGAAATCTGTCCTGAGTTCAATAAGTGGACACTCATTTTTCTAGTGATTTCAACTACTCCAAAATCCGGATACTTTTCTGTGATTTCATTAACTGATCCCTCGGTTAGATTTATTAACATAGTCCACGACGTGCGTCTCGCAGGAATATTCGTCTAATATGAACTGCAAATACATATTCGATTTTAAAACATTAAATAAGAATGGGTTGAGTGGATTATGCCATTTCTCCGTGGCCGGTTAATTCCCGCAGAAAGTATTTTATAGTCCTGTTCATCCCAAGTTATATTGTTGCTTTGATAGTAATCATCAATGTCGTTGTAATCGGCTATTTAGTACTGAGACCTTATTTTCTTGAAATGACTGGCGTAACTGACGAAATTTGGGTCTTCTTTCTTCATAGGGATGAGTATTTGTAGGGATCGAGAGGGCAGGAAAGGGGCTTCAAATCGACATTTTTGTGGCTGGTCCCCTCTTACTTTTTTATAACACGTAAATGTGTGTTTATGTGTCTGCAATGTGATGTTTCCTGATGCTTCAGAAGTGGATACTGCGATCAAAATGTCGATCAATGATGTCGCACTTTCTCTGTCTTCCTCCAAAGGGCGCTTTGATGCGTTCTCCAGCCAGAGTAGAATATGGGCGTGAGGACGACCACGATGTTGAAATTCGATTCGTTTGAAATAGGATAGGAGACTCATTAACGTGTGCACTAATTTGTCGAAATAGATGGCACAGGTTACAGCGTCCTCGTTGATTAATGTATTTTTATGTAACCAATTCAAGTGAGCGGCTTCATCTTCAGAAATGACCCCTTCATCTTTCAATTGTAGCAGTTGTAACAGCGGGATCTACCCAATTTCATTTGCACTCATCGTGAGAAACAACGTAAGCCTTTCAAATTGCCAAATTAAGGCGAATAAATCTTTTTTACGCTGTGACCAATAATATGCAGAATTCGGTATTGATCTTAGAAATTCCAGATTTTTGTCGAGGCAATTATGGATATACTCTTATATAGCAATATGGCGGTTATTGGCCTTGAAAGAGATGAGATCAGCAAGTATCAAATGTATGATATTTACATTTACAATTCATGAACGTTTTACGACTGCTTTGCGTCTCGTAGTTCAATTGGAGAATGGCCAAAGAGTGTATTTTAACCCAGCGAATACATTATAGCCAGTGGAAATACTGCCAACAATAAAATCGACATTGACAATTTTTTTCTCAACTTGCGTCAGTTATCCATTTGCGAGAACATTGCTCTATTCGGAAATTTCTCGATATTATACATACATGGAATGCATCGTCGAAGAAATAGTTACGCAGAAAGCAAGGCCAAGCAGAAGATTGACATCTAGGTGTGTTCTTAACTAATACATTAGGACTAATTTATACAATCCACCCGAAAACCGACAATTGCTTTTACCTTCGGTTGCTATTGTTTAATGTACGCGCTTGAATTTCATTTGAGTCATTGCGTACGGTGTGTGCAACTTTTTGAGAAGCAAGTCAGCAATTACAATTGCTGGAACATGATAATCACTGGAATCAAACGATGGACGATGCGATAGCTACTTTGCATGCCACTGAAGTTCACACACTTCTACAATGCCGCAGACATTTTACATCGTATTCGCTAAGAATTGGAAATGGAAAAATTTCGGTTGATACTTCCAGTGGTTTGATATCAATTCCACCTGCCTTTTGTCAATTCACTTCAACGAAAGAAACTTATCACGAATGTTTATGGAAACATTGACTAAGTTATCGTAACTACGATTGCTCGAGAGCAAGCGCAATTTTAGCTTCCAAAAATACCTATGTTAGTGACTTAAACTGGAAGATTCAAAGTCAAATTCTGAGAAATTAGCGCTTATACAAATCGATCGATCGTCTTGGCAATGAAGACGAAGCCGTGAATTATAAAGATGAATTTCTAAATTCTTCGGAGAGGCTTGGTATGCCGCCGCATCATTTGCGTCTCAAAGGTGGATCTGTCATCATTTTATGTTTCGCAATCTCCATGCGCCGAAACTGTGTAATGGAACCCAACTGGTTGTGATGCAGCTATCGAATACAAGGGGGTAGAATGCTTAATTCTACGAATTCCTTTGAGTTCCAACGATTTTTAATTTCAGTTCACTACAATAGTTGTTAGAAATGTGTATCATAAATCTGGAAGTGCCATGTTTTTGGCGTGTTCACAAGTTGGAAAACCATCTTCTCTGTACATTTACGCTTCGGAACTGAAACCAAAAAATTATGTTTATAAAGCTGTTCTATCTATCTAAATAAAAATGAATCGTCAAAATGTATGTACGCTCATAACTTTCATACGACTGCACCAAATTTGATAATTCTTTTTTGAAAATGTTCGTTGAGGTTCAGAGATGGTTTCTGCGGAGAAAAAATTTCGAATAATTGCCGGAAAACCCTAAAAACAGCCCTTTGCTTTTTCTCAGACAAACGAATGAATGTTTGTTCGTTAGTAACGCTAAGAGAACGGCTGAACGACTATTGATGAAATTTTAAGAGGTTGTTCGTTGTGGATCAAGGAAGGTTAAGATATAAAAATATCTTATACTTTTCATGAAAAGTCAGCAAATTGGATAATTCCAAAAATTAACTTTTTTCCATAAACATTTTTTTTTCAATTTTTGTTTGTTTTGTTTTTCAATATTTTGATTTATAAAGTATTTGAATAGTTCAATTTCGGTCACTTGCTTTTTTATTCTAGCTATTCAAAAGAAAAATTATTGAAAATTATGACACAAAGAGGTCAATTGCAGATTGAAACACACATTCTTCTTTGGATGATGGTTACATCAGATCAAATTGATGAAATCATTTCTCCAGAAATTCCTAATGTAGAGAAAGATCCAGTATTATATGAAGTGGTGGAAACCAATATGGTGCATGGACCTTGCGGACATTACAATCCCTTTTTGGTTTGTATGTCTGACAATAAGTGAACGAAACACTTCGGAAACACAAACTGGAAATGATGGATATCAACTCTATCGGCGTCGCTCACCAGACGACAATGAACATTCTGCATTCAACTATATTCTCCACTGTTGTCTAATTCACATTCAAAACTCACATCAGTGTTTAGTATAGCAGTTTGGTGAAATCGATAAAATACGTTTGAAAGTACGTCATCAAAGCAAGCAACATGATGATTATTGGTCTTGATATTATGCACGGAATGCATCGTCGAAGAAATAGTTACGCAAAAAGCAAGGCCAACCAGTGGATTGACATCCAGGTGGACGACGCCGTGAATTATCCAGTGGTATTTCTAAATTCTTCGGACAGGCTTGGTATGCCACCGCATCATTTGCGCCTCAAAGTTGGATCCATCGTTATTATGATTCGCAATCTTCATGCGCCGAAACTGTGTAATGGAACCCGACTGATTGTGACGCACCTATCGAATACAAGGGGGAGAATGCTTGATTCTACGAGTTCCTATGAGTTCTAACGATTTCCCATTTCAGTTCTTTAGGACCTAAAGATAGTCGCATAGTGTGACGCACAAATTTGGAAATGCTATGTTTTTCACACGGCCAAATATACGTGGCATGCTCACGAGTTACAGAAGCATCTTTTTTGTACACAGGAACAGAAACCAAAAAATGTTGTTTATAAAGTTGCGTTACATTGAAAAAAAAAACACCAAAAATGAAATGATGAATTAACTTTCTTTTCATTTCAAAATACATAACTTCACGCAGAACAACGGCTGCGGGGTCAGCTAGTATTGAAATAAAAATGTAGGAAAATTGCAAATAAATTATTTTCAGCACAATATAAATTCAACTTCATTTTAATTTCAAAACACATAATTCTCGCAGGACATATTTGAATAATGCATAGAAAATAGAAGCGCAATCATCATTCGAATACAGTATACAGAAAATTGTATTTTTGTCATCATAAGTGCATTTTTTGCTATAATCCGTGAATTTAGCGCATATTACGTATAAATTAATGTGTGTTGGTTAATATAAGTTTACATTAATGGTTTATTTACCTTAAAAAAAAAACAAAATACTTCGATATTTTATTTATTAAGTTCGAATTTATTAAGTTGATGTTTAATGTTTATTTTTACAAAAGTTTGAATTTAAGCCGCGCAGTGCTCGTCCGCGTATCGGCTTTTGGTATCTTTTTTATTATGCTTCCCTACTCGTTGCGTTTTTTGTCGTTATTCGTTATCATTTTGATAGCAGTGTTGCATGTCACTGTCCGTACGTACCTCTCCTTCTAATATCGTTCTACCGTCCTGACATTCGTTCGTCCTCAAACGACCTGCTTCATTTTTTCATGAACTTGCCAACTGTTGATTTTCGATTAGTTCCTCCATAATCACCTACCTTCTCAATACATACCAGCCTCTTAACAATTCCTTAGGAACTTTTTCTTAATCTTTAATTCAACACCGTACTGTGTACGCATTATAGCTACTAACTCATTTTCTGCATACGTTTGATTGGATAATGCATCTACAACGCATAAAATGTGGTTATAATGTTTTGCAGTAGCCCCCAAAGGTCTTAAATTTTCTAAGTGAAAGATGCCTAATGGTTGATCATCTTTAGGAATTAGGTCAGGAACCCTTCTTTTTTAGCCCTAGTGTTTAACGTACGGCAAAATTATTTTGTCTATGCACTCTTCCATTAAACTGGGAACAACGATAATCATTCAACTATGCTTGTAGGAACCGATACCTTAAGGTATCTTCCATCTGAAAGCAATGCATTCCGCTTAGGGCACCTACATGCCTCATCTGAGTTTCTGTGTACAATTTGTTAGTCAAATTGTCTAAACTAAGAAGTTAATCCGAGAAGTCGGTCGACAGTTTTCCTATCATTTGGCAATGCGTAATTTTTAATGGCCTGAATCTTTTCCTCAGATGGCTTAATTGTCCCCGCCTCAATGACATGTCTAAGAAAATTTTGTTTTCGCTCCAAAAATTAGCCCTTTTTCTATCTGACACGCACACCGTTTCGCGATCCTATTTCCAAAACGGGTCTCAATTTCATTATTTCTTTATCGACGTCTAGTAATATGGTTTTTTCATAGTCGCATTTTGTCTTCTCTCTTACTTGAATTCGCTGCTAACACTTCTCCGTTGGATTTTTATTTTACACGAATGGAATACACTTGTCGCTTTTTGGTCGCTAGCATTTGATGACGCTTGTCGTACTTTCGAGAATTGTAAAAATTAATGTGTGAAAGTTATGAAATGTATAGTGTTTAAAGACGCTTTCTTTATCCTTTTAGAAATAAAATAATTATGTCCACTAGCGTTATCGACGCTCGTAAACTTTTTGTTTTTATTTTAGCATTTGAGGACGCTTTAGCAATGCAAATTTTCACTTGTCGACACTTCAAATTGGTTCGTGTATTCCACTGGCAAATCCAACTTTAAGATGTAAATAATGCAGCGGCATACCAAGCCTCTCCAAAGATTTTAGAAATTCCAATGGATAATTCACGGCTTCGTATTTTTTGCAGCTAAAATTGCTCGTGCACTCAAACAATTCGTTATTTCGTTGAAGTGAATTGACAAAAGACAGGTGGAATTGATATCAAACCACTGGAAATATCAGCCGAAACATGCTTTTTCTAATTCTTAGCGAATACGATGTAAAATGTCTTCGACAATGTAGATTTTCGTTGTATCCCATAATTGACGCGGATTTGAAGGCTGATATGTAAAAATGATCTTCGCGAAAAGTGTGCGAACTTCAGTGGCATGCAAAGTAGCTATCGAATCGTCCATAGTTTGGTTCCTTTGATTATAATGTTCCAGCAATTGTAATTGCAAGCGCAAAGTTGTACAAACTATACCATTCAAAGTACGCAATGACTTAAATGAAGTTGAACCGCGTACATTTATCAATAGCAACCGCAGGTAGAAGCAATCATCGTTTTTCGAGTGGATTATGTAAATTCGTCCTAATGTATTAGTTGAGAACTAACCTAGATGTCAATCTTCTGCTTGGCCTTGCTTTCTGCGTACCTATTTCTTGGATTGCATTCCATGTATAATATCAAGGCATTTCCGAATAGAGCAATTTTCTCGCAAACGGATCACTGCCGCAAGTTGAGAAAGAGGTCGTTAAGGTCAATTTTGTTGCTGGTGGTGTTTCCACTGGCTGTAATGTAGTCCCTGGATTGAAACACACTATTTGGCTATTCTCCAAATGAACTGTGCGACGAACAGTCGGAAAACCTTCATGAATTGCAAAAGTAAATATCTTAAAAAGCGCTTTATTGCAGTTCACGTATCGACCCAATTGCTTTCATCTCGTTCAAGGCCAATAACCGTTATGTTACTTTCTTTGGTGACGTGTTTGCAAGCGTATTTGACCGATCTCAGCAAACTGCAATATTCAACGTTGACATGAGTTTTGAATATGAATTAGACAACAGTGACGAATATTGTACGATCCACGTGTTGTCGACTTCGATATTTACTACTCTAAATTGAATGCTGAATGTTCTGATATTGTTGTGTGAGCTACGGCGATAGAATGAACATCCATCATTTTCAGTTTAAGATTCCGAAAGAAAAGCACGTGTATAGTGTTTCGTGCATTTGTTTTCAGACATACAAGTATAAACCGAAGTGGGATTGTGGTGCCCGCAAGGTTCAAGAACCATATTGGTTTTCATCACTTCGTATAACACTGGAACTTTCTCTGCATCAGGAATTTCCGCAGAAATGATTTCATCACTTTGATGTGGTGTAACCACCATCCACCAACCAAAGAAGAATGCGCGCGTGCGGCAAACTTCTTTTTTGCTACTCAACAAAGTACATCCAGCATCTAACAGCGCCACATATACCATACGTTGCTTCAAGATAAAGTCCATCAAACATCGTAGCTGTTGTTTGAAATGTCGTGCTGTGACATCGTGACGATCGCTTGTTGATTGACCGCGATCCATAATTCCACACGTATGTCATCGTACTCGTTCGTGTGTGTTGGCTTGCCATACGTTGATGGCAAAAAGAACGCCGGCCGATATTATCCCGACGTTTTCGTAGCTTCGTAATCTATCTGTGATTTGACTTTGTGTGAAACACAATTAAAGCTTTCACTGAATAATTTTCAATAATTTTTCTTCTGAGTAGCCGGAATAAAAAAGCAGGCGACCGAAATTGAACGATTCAAAAAATTTACAAATCAAAATATTGAGAAACAAAACACAAAAAAATTAAAAAAAACTTTGTATGGAAAAAACTTACTTTTTGGAATTGTCCAGTTTTCCGAATTTTCTTCATGAAAACCCTCTCCGATCCACAACGAATAACCTCTGAAAATTTCATCAATATTGGTGCAGCCGTTCTGGAGCTTTAGCGTTACAAACAAACAAACATTCAGGAAAATGACTTTTTTAGGGGTTTTCCGGCAATTATTTGAATCGAAAAAACCATCTTTGAACTTCGACGAAGATTTAAAAAAAGAATTGGCAAAATTAGTCCAGGCGTTGTTGAGTTATGCGCTTACCAACACATTTTGCGATTCATTTTTATATTATAGATTCCACCGGTTGAGTTCACAATTTGTGGTTGGGTTCGTGTTCATTTAAGTTTACGTTAAAAGTTATTTTAACAAGAGATTTCGATATTTTGTTTATTATTTTTGACTTTATAAATTGTATTCGTCTAAGCGAATAAATTTGTCAAATACAGTCGAGTCGCGATAAGTCGTACCCTGCTAATTCAAAATTCTCAATAATTCGTAAAAAATTTCTATCCGCTTGAAGAAAATTGGATAGTTCATAAAAATTTCATACATTTTGGTGCCCACGTTAATTCGTAATATTTTTCGAAACGCAAAGAATATCTAACCTCTTATAAATGGTAACTTTGTTTCGTAACCTCTTATAATTCGTAAAGCAATGTGAAATTTTTGGCAGTTAAGTCACAAGGTTTGGAGACAGTTATGCTGCCTTTATGTCGCTATACATGCTGAATTTTATGCTGTCTCTCATTATTTTCGTTCAGCTTGCTGATTTTTTCCTAAGCGTAACATCGATGCGTAATGTTCCCTTTGGAGGCGTGTTATTAAAAGAAAAGGCTTTGTTTTTTGCCAAAGCTATGAACATCATGAATTTTAAGGCAAGCAGTGGTTGGCTAGATTGATTTAAAAAGCGGCACGATATCACATTTAAAAAATGTGCATCGAAAGTTCTTTTGTCAGTGAAGGCGTATGCTGTGAATGGAAGGAAAAGTTGAGTGATCTGATAAAAGATTAAGAACCTAAGGATATATTTAATGTTGATGAAGCTGGGTTGTTTAATAAATGTTTGCCAGACCGAACCTATTGCTTTAAAAATGAAAAATGTCATGGGGGTAAGCACAGTAAAGATCGAGTGCCCATTTCATTTGCTGTAAACATGGATGGCACCGAAATACTTAATCCTCTATTAATCGGAAAGTCAGCAAAGCCAAGGTGCTTAAAAAATAAATGTAGCTTTCCAGTGCATTATCGGCACAATAGGAAGGCGTGGATGACAACAACATTATTTAACGAATGACTTCAAATGTTAAATGACACCATGGCAGCCGATAATCGAATGATATTGCTATCCATAGACAATTGTACGGCGCATAACACAGGCCAACACTCAATTTGCTTCTTTGAATTTATCAACTGATTCTAGTTAATTTGGGTGCGCTGAATTCAAATCTGTAATCAGTTTGTCGCTATCAGCTCTAGCTTTCATGATATAGCTATTTTATACCCTCCACTTATGAACTCCAATTATGACCGCCTGTCAGTTTTTTCAAATTTTTTTTTAAATCAAAATTTCTTCTTTACAGCTATAGTAGTTGCCAAAAAAAAACCTTTTTTTCGGAAAACAATTTTTTGCCTAAATTTTTTTTCCAAATTTTTTTTCATCAAAATTTTTTATTTGCTGCTTTAGTTATTGCCAAAAAAAATTCCCACATTTTTTAAGCATTTAAAAAGTAAAACTTTTCCTTAGGAATACAAAAAAAAGAAGTAAAACTATTTCATGCGGATTTATTAAAATAAAAAAATTCTCACAAAGCATTAAAAATATAATATCTAATATATAAAATTCTCGTGTCACGGTGTACGTTATTGAACTCCTCTGAAACCGCTCGACCGATTTTCGTGAAACTTAGCGTGCATATCGACTAGGGTGGAGAATCGGACAACATCTATTTTTCATCCTCCTAAATGTTAAGGGTGGTCCACCCTTCCCTGGTACCGATTCTCCATAATTTTGATATCGTGGTGAAACCTTTCTCCTTGTTCTTTGCTTAAATTACCCAAATTTTCGGGAAATCGGTCCAAGTGACTGTGCAAATAATGGATTTTAATACTCATGTTGCAGCCAAGGTCTCTGAACGTATCCAGCATATTCTCCACTAATTGAACATAATTTGGAGCTTTAATATTTCCCACGCATTTCGTTCAGTTTCGGTCATTGACTTATGAAAATCCTTGTCATTGGTGGTCTTGGTATTTTATCTTTTTCATTACTAATGCAACGTTGTTATATTCTTCTTTCATTGTTGCGGAGTGCGCAATTGGAATTGATGCATACACATTGCCATTGTGCAATAAGACGCACTTCAAACTTCTCGTGGAACTGTCCACGAAGAGACGCCAATCGCTAGGTAGACACTTGGATTGCCCCATTTCCTGCATAAGACCATTTATATTATTATAAAACACCACATTGCCTTCCTTAGTAAAAACTGTTAAAAAAGCTTTATCCCTGCTGCGGTAATAAGTTATTTTTGTTCCACGTTTTAACAATTTCTCATCATTAAACTTCAAAGCTAACACTTCAGACGCTCCTTTTGATAAGGCCAAATCTCGAATTAAGTTATTCAACTCGAATTGATTAAAACGTTGAGGAATAGTTTCTGTGTCTTCGAAAACACTGTCGCAATCACTTAGATCATTAGCGGCATTTTGTTCAAACTCCGAACTCGGCTCGGGAGAATTCTGTTTTGGAATGGGAACATCTTCGCAATGGGGAAATGGACGGCGTGCTGACGGTAAATCGGGATACTGCTATTTATTTCGAGTTTTCCTATTAATACCAGCAATACTCATTAAACAGAAGTAACAGTCGTCCAAATGATTTCTGGGCTCTTTCCAAACCATCGGCACACCAAACTTAAGCCTATTTCGTTTTCCTTGAGTCCACTGTCGCAAATTTACACAGCAAGTATTGCACACAATGTGTGGAGCTCAGCTTTTATCTTGGTCACCAAGATCAACTCTAAAGTAATCTAAATACGATTTTTTAACAAATTACGAAATAGGTCTTGTGTTTTCTTTAAATATGTACCTTAAAATTTTTTTTAATTCAAATATTTTTTCAGGTCATAAGTTAAATGAAGGGTATAAAAAAGCTATATCATGAAAACTAGAGCTGATAGAGACAAACTGACTACAGAATTGAATTTAGCGCACCCAAATTAACTAGAATCAGTTCAATACAATTCAAAAAAGCAACAATTTTTTTAATTTTGTCGGGCTGTGTAATGGTTTCCCTCATCTTAGCCACTTAAAAATTGAGTTTTTGCCACCCAACACTTCGTCTAAACTGCAACCCCTTGACATGGATATCACAAAAGATTTTAAGTCACTATACCGCAAGGAAATGGTAATTAAACTGGTTAATAGCATTGATGAAAAGAAAAAGTTTAATTGCACAATATTAACAGCTATGGAAATTTCGTATAAAGCTTGGAAAAATATTAGCACATTGTGTATACAAAACTGCTTCCGTGCTTGCGGTTTCCTTAAAACATTAAACAATAATTTATTGGAATATAGTCAATTGAACATTGACTATCTTTGGGAAACTATTTCTTTGAGCTCTGAAAATGCTATCACTTTCAATGAATACGTAAATGTTGACATTGACGTTGCTGTAGCCGGTATTTTGACAGATAACGAAATTTTGGAAGAAGTTTCGCCTAACAATAATGAAAGTGATGAAGATAATAGCGCAGAAGAAGAAAAAATGTTTACGAACTTACAAGTTAGAGCATTAATACCACAACTATGACGTTATTTTTCAACCTATGATGCCCCAAATAATGGCTTCGACAACCTAATATGTTTAGAAAACTCAGAAAAAATAAGAGAAAAAATATGAAGCATGTCATGTACTGTATTTATACACTTACTCACTGTGTTACACGAACGCACATATAAAAGTACAAGTATTGGTGTAAATGCCTTTTATCAGCTCTGTAATTGTTTGCGAAAATGTTAAATTTGAGTGTTCAATACTAAAATCATACTACAGATGGCCAATACAAAAGAGAAGACGAAACTAAGGAAGACTTTGCCCTTGCAATTGCAGGTTCTAAATATTTCAAATATGGATATGGATTTTGTTCATCATTCTGTTTCGAAATCGCAAGAACTTTTAATCAAAGTTTTGCCGCATTTAGATGGTAATGGTAACAGGTTTAGACAAATTGTGCAAGTCAGCTGATAGTATACGTTTGATGTTATTATTGAGCTAAGTCTGCGTTGGTGCAAGCAATTCCCTGCCCAAATGCAACTTTTAATAGTACTTTACCGACTGGACTTAAGTCGGGAATGACCGACAATTTCAAAAATCGCAAGTTTGTTTGGTTTTCATTACGGAGGAGTATTAAATTGTGTAGCTTTGCTTGATCTTATACATCTAATCTCCCGTTTTGGCAATTTGGACTGGCCAGCAAGATAGCCTGATTTGGCCGCTCCAGAAGTTCTGGCCAAGGTGATGGAAAATGCCATAAAAAGGGCTCAAATGACAATCAACTTTGGCGGCGGTCATTTTCTCATATTCTCGACTTGATGTAAAAGAATTTAAAAGACCAAATGAAAATAATCCACAAGCAAGAAAGTTTTTAATTTTTTAAAAAGTTTTTCATTTGTCAAAAAACACCGGGAGGTTATTTTTGCGCCATCTGTTATTTCTCGATAGCATAGGTTGTAAATAATACAGTATTTTGTGCGATTCTGAGGCTAAAAGACAACTTTATGTAATCGCTAGATGCAGCAGATCGCGGAGCTTTAGTGGCTAAAACACTCCATGAGCTGCCACATTGTCTTGGCTATAATGACGACACGGAAATAAAATTTGCTGAGAAACTTACTGAAGATCCAGAAGCATATTTTTCCCGAAAACATGTATATTCATTAAAGATTCAATGTGTCCGTAATCACAATGTACTAATTCGTCATGTGGTGTTGGGGTATCCTGGCAGTGTATAAATACATAATTGTATGTAGCTGCTCACAAAAGCTCCTGAACTAGCACTTTGCAACAACGAAATCTGTTCAACAGAACTTTTTGTCAGTATCGAGTTAGAATTGAACATTGCATTGATTTGATAAGAGACCGAAAAACAAAGAAAAATCAACCGTTACCTGAAATTCGCATGTCTTTGGATATTAGTTTGTGGAATACTGCACAATATTATACAGGTACAAAAATACGAAAGTTTTTACAATTATAAACGTATAAATGAGGAAGGTGAAACTGATGAATCTAAAAACCAAAATTTACCTACTAATGAGAATGAATTCGCCTTTTTATCGTTAAAAAACGATTTGAATGCTTAAATCTGGTTTCGCAACTAATATATCATAAATAAAACACATAAAATATTAACAAGCACTTTTATTTAGTAGAGGTTTACGAAGTTTTACATTTCAACTCTATTTCAAACATTTTAATTATTTTCTTACGTGCTAATTTAGGTTTTTCGATTTCCAACTGTTCTTCTTTTTGAGCTGATTCCATTTGATTCTTTTCTTTTTCTAATTTAACATCCTGGGTGCTCTCAAAAATTACCCCTGGATTGAGATTTTTTCGCCGTTCAATAAGTCCCAGTGGGACAAATTATATGTGCTGATACTCTGCCCTCATCACCACTCGCCAGTAGTCCAACACTTTTCCAGGCTTCTTCTTACTGTGGATAAGTAAGACGCTTTGAAGTGTCACATCCTGCTCTTCAGCGCCACTCAAAGGATCATAAAATTGTTATTTTAAATTCTGCTCAAGGGACTCACCACCATCGGCAACTGCTTGCAGCAAGTGTAGCATCTTCGACTCTACCTTGCTATAGGGGGTTAATTCGCTTTCGTTTTTGTTTTCGCAATGTTTTCTTAATGTAGGCAATAGTGGAAAGTAATTTTCATCTTTTTACAATTCAAACATAAAAATAAATCAGGTGATCATTTGGCAAGGTTGCATTCAAAATCTCGTAAATTTACGCAAATTGTTTGCAAAACGAAAAGGCTACGCAAAGTTATCCGGTCTGCGTAAATAAATTTTCATACAAATTTTGACAAGTTATTTATAGAATGGCAAGCACCGTTTTTACTCATTACCATTACTACAAGGTGCATTCCAAAATAAACAGGGCTTTAAGGGGATATTTTAGTCTAGAAGCATGAAATTCAGGTAATTTTTAAAGTGTCCTAAAAAAAAGCAATTAATATTTTTACTATCCATTTTTTTATTAGGTATTTTTTTTAGAAGAGTAGAAAAAAAATTAAAAACTAAAAAAAGTAAAAAATTTCAAAAACTATGAGCTGACGAAGTGGGGGGTCTTTAAAAATTTCCACGTGACCATACCCATGATTTCAACCCTCCTAGCTATCTGAAACCAAAAAAAAAGATTATTAATCTAGAATAATGTCGCAATGGCCGGAACTACGGAAAAGTGGGGAAAATTTTTTTCACAAAATGGCGGCTGCCTAAAAAAAAAGGTTTTTTGGATCACTTTTTCTGACTACTTCGAATATTTTAAAAATAATAACAATAAAAATTTGGGGATGGGGCTAGTTCCAACCATAGACAAGCCTATAAAGAAGACTCTATAAAAATTTCAAGTAAATCGGCCCAGTAGAACCTGAGAAATCGTTGGTATCGTTCCGAAAAAGTCAGTTTTGAGAAAAAGGCGTTTAAAGTTTCGCGTTCCGGTTGAACCAGTTTGGATGCCGGGTCAGAAAAATGCCTATATCTCCGAAAATAATTTGAATTTTGAAAAATCCTCGATTTTTTTAAATTTCTAGACTAAAATACCCCCTTAAAAAACAGAGCAATGGGTTTTTCGGCAAAATCAATTTATTTTATTCAAAATAGTCTCTTTCTACTTCAATACAGCTTTTTGTACGGTCCAAAAGGATGTCGAAGGAGTGTTTTAACTTGTTGGCCGGTATGGCCGCCAGTATGCTGGTGCAAGCCTATTGAATGGCCTCTACGTCTGCATAACGCTTTTCTTTCATGGGCAAATGCATTTTTCCGAAAAGGAAGAAGTCGCGCGGTGTTATCAGGTGAATACGAGGAGTGGTTAATAGTTAAAATGTGATTTTTGATGAAATAATCGATCACAGGTAACAAGTCGATCGATGAGACGGCGCATTATCGTGCAACAAACTCCGACTTTCATGTTCGCGATATTCGGGCCGAACACGTCGAATACGGCGCACCAAATGCTTTAAAACTCCAAGGTAGAATCCAACAAACACTATTCAAGCTCATAGATACCGAATATTTAGACCCCGGTGCCTATAGTTGACTTTTGATCGAAAATGTCAGTCAATGTGTGATATATATAACTGAAATTATGCGACAATCCTTCTCTTGTAATGGTATGTTTGTATGTTAAAAATGGGTTCAATCGGACCAATACTTCCCTTAGCCCCCATACGTATACTTAATATAAAGATTTTCGAACTTCGGGTTGACTTTATAGCCCCTATATAACTAATATCTAGATTTTCCAACATCCGGCTGACTTAACTCTATGTGACGGGTTTTACACCTTAAAGTATTTCCCTGGCTTTGATTCTTTCTAGTTGCAAGAGTATAAAATGTTCGGCTGCACCCGAACTTAGCCTTTCCTTATTTGTATAATACTATAAAGAGTTGTTGTTCAAACATGAACTTATACGCTGATATCAAAGGGCGGATATCAGCAATATATTTAGTATTTTTTTATATATTCTACATATTACGAAGTAGATGAGGTGTCGATCAATTTTAGCTCCCCAACAAAGGTAAGATAAAATTGTTTCGCCATCGTTTGGTCTTACCAACAAACCAGTTGTCAATATGTTAAAATACTATATCAGGTTTTATATTTTCAAATTGCGAGAGTGTAAATTCGACGATAACTCCCGAACTTAGTCTCTGCTTACTTGATTAATATAAAATTTTGTTAATAAACATTTTTAAGTAAGTTATACCGAGTTTTCCATTAGGGATGATATGAGATCTAAGTTTCGTGACTTTTTCATTGTATTCAGTAATGTTTACGATTTTATCATGGAAAGATACATATACGCAAGAACAATGCATACAAATTTTTAAACTTTGCTATCAAAATAATCGTTCTGCAATTGAAACTTTTCATGCACTTTTACCATTGCATGGCCGTAATAATGGTCCACCTGTACTCTCTATTCGTCGAATCGTTGGAAATTTCGTGCGTACATTTTCTTTACAGTAAGAAAAATGTTGCTGCCGTTCAGGAAATTGTTGCTAAAGACCGCAATTTATCGATTCCAAGACGTTCTCAAAAATTGGAACAGTCTCAAACCCCAACCTGGCGGATTTTTAGAAAGGATTTGGGCTTGCATCTGATGAAATTGATCTCACTCACGGTCTGAAGCCATTGGACCACCAAGAACGTTATGAGTTTGCTGAATTTGCCTTGGAAGAACTTGAAAATGCTAGCGATTTTTTTAAAATTTTCTTCGTTAGCGCTCATTTTCGTCGGAGTGGTGCGGTAAATAAACAAAACTGTCGATTCTGGTGCAAAGAAAATCCACAAATTATTAATGAACAACGATAACATTAACCTAAATTGAGTTTGGTGTGGTTTTTAGTCTGGTGGAATCATCGGTCCATACTTTCTTCAAAATGAAGCTGGTTTCACCGTTAATGTCAATAAATATCGGCACAGATCGATTATAATCAACTTTATATTGCCGCAATTTAAATAAGTTGATCTTGAAATTATTTGTTTCCAACGAAACGATGCTAGTATGGAGATTCGATTATTTCAACAAATTATGACATTGAGTGATATCCATGGAATTGTGGTTTAACACCTTTAGACTACTTCTTGCTAATATACATCTAAAAACAGTTTTTATTAAAAGAGCTCGTAGTATCAAGTACACAAAATAAAAATCATATACTTACGTAGAATAACTTTTAATTAAAGGGCTCATAGCATCAAGTAGAGGCAGAAAAATATACTTACTCCCAGAATTCTTTAACTGGATCTGTCAGTTCTGAAGCGGTGATATTTGCTAAGGTTAAAGAACAAATTTTTTTTACTGTTCCATTAATTGAATCCTCCCAGCAAATTAAATTGTTGCGTTCGTATGGATTGACACAATTTGCAGTATTCCAGAAGTTATTACAAGAACGCCAAGGCACATCTACAAACGACAAAGTAAACTAGAGTTAAGCAAAGACGGCAGAGAAATTGTATTTTAAAAATGGTAACTATTTGAAAAGGCTGCACGTATATTTTCAATAAAGTTTTTAGTTTTGCTGAAGAAACACGTAAATAAACTCATATGAGTAAAATTCTGTAACATTACTTTATTCATAAACTAGAGGATGCGTCCAAGCTTTACTGTGGCTGACACATAGATAATACTACTACTATCATCTTTATGATTTCTATAATTAAGATTATAACTATTAGTCAATGAGATATAGCATTGTTATGAAGCAACATGTGTTACTTAGTGAACAAAAAAATGTATCATAAAGCATTTCGTGTGTTAATAAAGCCTTGCTTTTTGGGGAGAAAATACTGTTGAAATTAGGCTCTGCACCGAGGAAATTAACCATTGAAAAGAGGTTTGCTAAATTGGAAAGAAACAAAATGAGCATAATAAAAGCGAATTTTTGCGTTGGTGTATGACAATAGAAACATGGATCCATCATTTCACACTAGAGGCCAATAGACAGTCATTCTAGTAGACTGCACATGATGAACCGGTTCTCAAGCGTGGAAGGACGAAAAAGTCAGCGGGCATTCATCGAAAGATTACTGAACCAGTTATTATCCATTGCACTGCGTATTTGGTTGCAGTTCTATTCTACTATTCCAAATATTTAGCAATTGTATTATTTTTGAGGAATGATCAGTTTGAAATTCTACGCATATACTTCATGGTTCCCGTTTAAATACTCCTCGTTACAGAGTTCCGATAATAAACGTGTCCGATCGCTGGTAAATTCAAAGTGTTATAGGGAGAACCGCGACCGCCGACGCGCTATTTGTAAGTACGCTCCCGCCGAAATATCTTCGAAAATATTCATTTAAATCATATGCAGAAAAGACCAAACAAGTCTATATTAAATCAACAATGTATTTAAGGAATTTAACTGAATAAGCATAAATTCAGTATTATCCATTTTCTGTCGTAAAAAGTAAATTACAAAAAAATGTTATTGTGTTTCAATGTGTACAATACTTTGTACATTGTTTTAATAAATCTCGTAGGGTTCAGCCTGCGTTTGCAATGTATGTAATTATTTACGACATCACATAAAAAACCTGAAAAATAACAGTATTTCTCTACTATTTAATGATTGTTATTACACATATAAACCACTTCAATCACTCTATCTATTGAAAAAACCGCATAAAAATTCGTTGCGTAGTTTTAAAGATTTAAACATACAAAGGGATATACAGAGGGACAGAAAAAGCGACTTTGTTCTATACTATATATTGGTGGTATAAAAAAAAACCTAAAATAACATCTTACTTATCAGCTTTTCGATACGAATTGACTTTGTTGACGTCTGCCGTCCGTCTACCGTGCAAGCGATAACTATTTGAAATTCTCGGTTATGTTAGTACAAACTGCGTCGGATTAGAGTAGGGAAGAGCATTACGAGGGCTGCTATATATATTTATGGCCTAATAATGAAAATAGGAATATTTATCAACGAAAATGGTTTTATTGTTTTTCAAAATATTCTCCATCAAAATTTATACATTTTTTCATGCGCTCAAACCAATTTTCGAAGCACTTTTTCCACTCCGATTGAGACACCTCCAAAACATGGTTTTTGAATGCTTCAACAGCAACTTCTGGCGACGAAAATCGTTGACCACACATTATTTTCTTGATGTGTGGGAATAAAAAGAAGTCATTGGGTGCCAAGTCAGGGCTGTACGGCGGATGACCCATCAATTCGCCGTTTTGGCCGGTCAAAAAGGCGCTGGCTTGAGCCGATGTGTAAGAGCTCGCATTGTCATGTTGCACAATGAAGACGAATCATTGTCTCTTGTTCGTTTTTCGAATTTTTCCGAAGACTTCAGGCAAACAAATGGTGGTGTACCACTCAGAATTGACCGTCCTACGTTGCTTAAGCGGAACAGTCACCACATGACCAGTTTTGCCGAAGAAACAGGCGACCATTTTCTTGGAAGTGCTTCTTCCACGAACAACTTTCGTTGGATTTGGCTCGTCTTGGAAGACCCACACGGTCGATTGCTGTTTTGTTTCGGGCTCATACGCCTAGATCCATGATACGTCACCTGTGACGATCTTATAAACGTCTTTTGAACCACCGCGATCGTATTTTTTCAGCATTTCTTTACACCAATCCACACGAGCCTTTTTTTGAGCGATTGTCAAATTGTGCGGGATCCAACGAGAACAAACCTTTTTTACGGCCAGGTGTTCATGCAATATCGAATGTATGCTGGTGGGAGAAATGCATAGGCATGCCTCTATCTGAAGGTATGTTACATGACGGTCTTGCATTATCAGTTCAAGTACGGCATCGATGTTTTCTGGCACAACGGCTGTTTTTGGACGACCTTCACGAAATTCGTCTTTGAGCGAGCGTCGGCCACGATTGAATTCGTTGTAACAGTTTTTCACAGTGCTATAGGATGGTGTTTCATAGTCATACAAAGATTTTAGTGTTGCCTAGTCCAGAAATATATATAGCAACCTATGTAATGGGCCCACTTCATACAAATATTATATTGAGAAGTTCTAAAAAGGCGATAATTCTGTAAAATAAAGTCAGAATATATTACTTTCACAGTAAAGATAGGCAGATTAGTAAGGAAACCCAGTGAAGGTTCTGTAAGCTGAAAGAAATAAGAAAGAAAACCTTTTCTTGGCACTCTAAGAAGGAATGTAATTTAGTTTATTAAAGGGCTATACCAGTGTGACGAATGAAAAGTTAGGCGATTTTCGTGACTTTTTTTAAGAGAAAGTACGCAATTGAAGATTTCGAACTTCCTTGAACACAATAAAGTACATTTTCAGCTATATTTTACAATTTTTTTTACAAAAATGTTGAAAAATAACGGAGTTATGGGCTGTCTTCAGAGGGGCCAAAAAAAGTGCCCCAACTGCTGGCATGATTCCGTCCCAGGATTTCGGGAATAAAATGGGTATGGTCGGATGGAATAGATTCTCCAGATCACGAATATATATGGTTATAGCCGCAGAAAGCTTATAGTTTTTGAGATATTCGCGTTTAAAGTTGAAAATATGCAATATTTTAATTACATATTTTCTATATAACGGGTGATTTTTTTGAGGTTAGGATTTTCATGCAGTAGTATTTGACAGATCACGTGGGATGTCAGACATGGTGTCAAAGAGAAAGATGCTCAGTATGCTTTGACATTTCATCATGAATAGACTTACTAACGAGCAACGCTTGCAAATCATTGAATTTTATTACCAAAATCAGTGTTCGGTTCGAAATGTGTTTCGCGTCCGTGTCCGATGAGCGATGAGGCTCATTTCTGGATTGAATGGCTACGTAAATAAGCAAAATTGCCGCATTTGGGGTGAAGAGCAACCAGAAGCCGTTCAAGAACTGCCCATGCATCCCGAAAAATGCACTGTTTGGTGTGGTTTGTACGCTGGTGGAATCATTGGACCGTATTTTTTCAAAGATGCTGTTGGACGCAACGTTACGGTGAATGGCGATCGCTATCGTTCGATGCTAACAAACTTTTTGTTGCCAAAAATGGAAGAACTGAACTTGGTTGACATGTGGTTTCAACAAGATGGCGCTACATGCCACACAGCTCGCGATTCTATTGCCATTTTGAGGGAAAACTTCGGACAACAATTCATCTCAAGAAATGGACCCGTAAGTTGGCCACCAAGATCATGCGATTTAACGCCTTTAGACTATTTTTTGTGGGGCTACGTCAAGTCTAAAGTCTACAGAAATAAGCCAGCAACTATTCCAGCTTTGGAAGACAACATTTCCGAAGAAATTCGGGCTATTCCGGCCGAAATGCTCGAAAAAGTTGCCCAAAATTGGACTTTCCGAATGGACCACCTAAGACGCAGCCGCGGTCAACATTTAAATGAAATTATCTTCAAAAAGTAAATGTCATGAACCAATCTAACGTTTCAAATAAAGAACCGATGAGATTTTGCAAATTTTATGCGTTTTTTTTTTTAAAAAAGTTATCAAGCTCTTAAAAAATCACCCTTTATAAAATTAGTTTTGCAATTATATTTTTCAATTTTATATACACTAACACATCATTTATTCATTTGTACACATTTATTTTATATATGTAATATAGTGCAAAAATAGCTTTCAATACACATTTAAATTACTATTGAATCAGTGTTACCATATCGACATGATTTGTAAAACTAAATTTGTAAGTTTGTCAAATAATCAGTGTTACCATACTAAAATATTTTACAAACTAAAACAAAAAGAATGTTAAGAAATATTATACCCTAAATACAGAAAACATAATCGTTGATAAACAATAAAAATATATAAAAAAATTTAAGCGGCCTGAAGGCCGTCAATGTAAAAAAGGAGTTCTACGGGAAAAAAAAATTGTATACACCCAGTGTTGGATCGACAAGGGTAATTTTTTTGAAGCACTGCTGAAGGCAGCCTACGAAAAAAAAGTTCAACGCGAAAATAATTTAATACACCACGGTGTTTGTCCGACCAGGGTTATTCTTTTTTGAAGTGCCGCCGAAGGCCGCCCACGCAAAAAGGAGTTCTACGCGAAAAAAATGTGGTACACGCCGGTGTTGGACCGGCAATTTACACTATAAGTTTCCTGCGGCTATAACTATTCATATCCTTGATCAGGATAATCTCCTCTATCCGACCATATCCTTTTTATCCTTGAAATCCTGGGACGGTATACTAAATTCTTCCCGAAAATTTTAAAAGTCTATAAAACTTAAAGATATTTCCTATACAATGAACTACGATCTTTGAAAAATATCGAAAGTTAACAAAATGTCATAATTTTGAAAAAAAGAACCTTTTTTTAAGTAAAAAATGGTCGTTTTTTTAATGCCAAATTAACATTCGAAAATACTTAGCTTTAATTTGAAGTCGATCGGTCAATTTCTCGTTTAGTTATGATTCCAGTAATTTTGATAAATGTCGTTTCGAGAAAAACACGTTTAAAGTGTCACTTACATACAGGGTAGGCCATTTAAAGTTGACCCATCTGGCAACGCTGTAACTTTTAACAGCGCTGACAAATCGGCTAATGTCGTACCGCGTTAGAAGCGTCATTCGAAGACAATTTATACCATGGAACAGTACACTCCAAAAGAACGCGCTGAAATTGTTCAGCTTTATATTCAAAATAACTTTTCAATTGTGTTAACTCAACGTGCGTTTCGCAAAAAAAATAAAGTGAAAAGTGCTCCAGTTAAGAACACAATTAAGTCTTTATACGCAAAATTTGTGAACACCGGTAATCTCAGTAATGCCAGTCATGCATCCAGACAACGCACAAGACGTTCTGATGAAAATATCGAAGCTGTACGAGCCAGTATTGAGGAGACTCCATCGACATCGAGTTATCGCCGCTCTCAGGAATTAGACATCTCTCGCACCACTCTCCGACGCATAATTCATAAAGATTTGAAGATGTTTCCATATAAAATTCAAATGGCACAAAAACTAAACCCAGCTGATTATCCGCGACGCCTTAATTTTGGCAAATGGGCCATCGAAATGGCTGAAAACGAACTTGACTTTTGGCGAAAACTCATCATGTCAGACGAGGCACATTTCTCGTTGAATGGAGTCGTAAACAAGCAAAATTGCCGATTTCATGCCACCGAAAATCCTCAATTAATTGAAGAACAGCCTCTTTACGACCAAAAAGTAACAGTTTGGTGCGGTGTTTGCGCGAATATGATCATCGGACCGTATTTTTTCGAAGACGATGATGGAGCCACGACAACAGTCAATGGTGAGCGTTATCGAGCCATGATAACGGATTTTGTGATACCCATTATTCGCGAAAATGACATGGATAACTTCTGGTTTCAACAGGACGGGGCTACATGCCATACAGCTCGACCAACAATCAATTTATTGCGACCATTTTTCCCCGGGCGATTGATATCGAAAAATGGTGATGTTGACTGGCCACCAAGATCACCAGATTTGACGCCACCAGACTTTTATTTGTGGGGTTATTTGAAATCCAAGGTATACGCTAATAAGCCAAAGACCTTAGCTCAACTGAAAGCCAACATTCGACGTGAAACAGCCGCCATATCATCCGAAACATTGGCCAAAGTCATGGAAAATGTCGAAAAAAGAGTGCATTTAGCTATCAAAGCTAAAGGTGCCCATTTACGCGATCTAATTTTTAAATATTAGCTGAAACAAATCCCCTTGGACCAAAATAAATTATTTTTGAAATGAACAAAAAACATTGTTTTCTTTTGTTCTTTTTTTTTAGAAACAAATGGGTCAACTTTAAATGGCCTACCCTGTACTTATGTTTGCACCTCCGAGCGGTCGCTCTTTAAAACGCTGCCATCCAAAAACTTTTCAAGATAAGACCTTCCGATTTCACAGGATATTTATGGAAATATAAGCAAAAAGCAAATAAAAAATTTTTTTTTTTTGAAAGTGTCACATTGATATAGCCCCTTAAATTTTACCGTACCGCCTTTACCGTAGATAAATCAAGCATGAACAATTAAGGGGTTAGGTGTAGTGAGGGGCACGAAAAAATGAGAGTTTTCCGTATTCTTTTTTTGTTACTAAATCATGTTATTTTACAAAAGTAGTAATATGGCACTATTAAAGGATGTGCTGACTTGAAGTCACGAAAATTAAAAAAAAAAATTAATTTCCAAAATTACGAGGTGTGTTCAAAAAGTATCGCGAATAGTAACTGACAGTTTTCTTCTATTGCAGGGGCGTGGTGCATCATGAGTTCTTGCCACAGGGAAGAACGGTCAATAAGGAATATTACCTGCAAGTTATGCGCAATTTGCGCGAAGCAATCCGCCAGGAACGCCCGGATTTGTAGAAGAACAAAAATTGGCTTTTGCACCACGACAACGCCCCTGCTCACACACATCGTTGCTTGTGCGCGACTTTTTGGCCAAAAACAACACACTAATGATGCCGCAGCCACCGTATTCCCCAGATCTGGCCCCCTGTGACTTTTTCTTGTTCCCTAAACTGAAGAGGCCCATGAAGGGACGACGTTACGCTTCACTTGACGAGATAAAACGGCATCGAAGGAGGAGCTGAAGAAGATAAAAAAAATGATTTTTTGAAGTGCTTCGAAGATTGAAAAAACCGTTGGCACAAGTGTATAATATCTCATGGGGATTACTTTGAAGGGGACAAAATAGATATTCATGAATAAATAAATAATTTTTGAAAAAACACAAAATTCGCTATACTTTTTGAACACACCTCCAAAAAAAGGTACTTGCTGTGACAAGCATAAGTCCTTGGAGATTCATCAAAAAACAATCGGACAAAAAAAAAATAGTTTTATAAATAGATAATCCCGGGCCTGATGGAAGGATTTTTTTTTCAAAATTAACAAAATGGCGGCCTCAGGAAATTTGTCTTAAAAAATCGAAATTTTCGAAAAAATAAAAATCCTCCGATCAGGTCCGAGTTTAGTATGTATTCTAAAATCTGTATACTATAAATTTCATTAAAATCTGCTGAACGGTTTTCGAGTTACAGTTGTCACCGATTCAAAAAACATAGTTTTGAGAAAAACGCGTTTAAAGTTTCACACTAGCGCTTTGAAGTGCCCGAGCTCTCTTTCTTATTTCTCGAATAACTCAAGAACTAATTATCGGAACAACGTGAAATTTTCAGGGAATATTTTTACGATATTACACTTAACGAAAATGCAAAAAAAGAAAAAATAATTTTTTGAAAACTCTAACTACCCCCAACCCCTTAAGTAAGAGCTAAGTTCGAGTGCAACCGAATATTTTATACTCACACAAATTGATACTTGATTTTATCAAAACTATTGTTAAACATTTTTAAGAAAGATTATTTTGATGTAAGTTCTTACCTGTTTTCATAGACATGAAAAAATAAAAAACGGCCCATGCCAGAATTACGATATAGTAAACGTTCATCCAGCAAGACATCACAGCAGCAGCGTAGCCAATGCCTAAGATAATAAAAGAAATTTTTAGTAATGGAGCTAAATTTGCTTTATTAGATATATTTTTGAAGTGAGAATAGAAATTAATAGTAAGTAAAATACTAAAAATTAGAATGAATAAAATGATTGAAATAATTTGCGTATCGAAGGGTCTCACACTTAATATCATAATTGATGAAATAGTAATTGTAAAGACTGTTTGACGAACGTTAAAATAGACCAAATTTGTAACAGCCACATTAAAGATAATAACATTGACAAATGTTCTCGCTTTATTCGGAAAAGCAAGCCTCACTGTAGATATAAAACCAAATTCTTTATAACGAAAGAGTTGTTTGATGAGACATTTCTACGATCAAACTCACTGTTACATGATAACTGAATTTCGCAAAAAGAGTGTCCCAGAATAGGCGATGGGTCCTTCCGTGCGCTCAACGTAGCGGCTGACCAGTACAACACTTCGTGGTCCATCGCCTCGCTTTAGTGGCTGCCGTCTTGAAGCGAGCCCATCGCCTCACATGCTTATCAGGCAGCTATGATTTTGTATTTCTAGTACCGCTTCGATACTACTTACATATCGGCACGAGTTAATTTTTACATTAAGTAAAAATGAGTCAAAAGAATATATTTTGAGCTGCACCGAAATGTGTACTCTTTATTATACTCTTAAAACTGACTTATTACATGGTTCTTACTTCTATTTACATTAACTAGTATGTTTACTTATTACTAGTTGATAGTTTGTTTTGCTACAGATTATATTATTTGTTTAGGTTTGTTTACATATATATTGTTTGCTTAGATACATTTGTTTTGTTTTAAGATAATGTTGTTCTGGCCCAGCCAGCATTTACTATCAATTTTTAATGGAAAATTACTCATTTTCAATAGAAAAATTGATAGAAAACAGTCAATTTCTATATCAATATTCATTGTAAATTGACTGTTCCCTCGGGAGAAAACGGTCAAACAAAATTGAATGATTTTGATTGAGTCATTTTCAGGGTCAATTTCCAGTCATTTTATTATAAATTTCGATTGTTTTTTCCAGTCAGTTTTCAGTCATCTTATTAATCAATATTAATTTTTTGGTTTATTTTTAAATTCAAATTTATTTATATTTTAAATTAATTCATTAACATGTTTTTCCTTACAGCTCAATACAATCATTTATTTTCAGACAAAGGTAGACGGCGTTTTTTTACTCTTTCGTTTGCATAAACGAAATGTTTTTGTAGCGTTGATCTAACGGCTTTTTCGTCCACTTGAAACATTTCATGGCAAATATCTAAAGAAAGAGGAAAGAAATGTAGTTATTGTTAAAAGAATTAATACAATATAAAATAATATTACTTTTTATTATCGTTGAAACTAAACATTTTTCCGCGCTTGGCTTATCTGCCGTGCCCCTCCACGAAAAAGACATTGCCAACTCGTCTGAAAAAATACGCCTGATTGCTGCTCTTAGAAAATGAGTTGACGCTTCACCCCCAGTCTTCTTAATATATAGTTTCTATAAATAATTCTTTGTTATACATTTGTAACTGGTAAAAGCAACATAACAAGCATTATACATACAAATTTCTCCAACAACTCTGGCTTTTGTAAAAGCTGTGCTTCGAAATCGTCAAGATCCTTCTTATGGTAAAATGGTAGTTGGTCGAATTGTGGGCTTTGACTTTCAGAGGGGTTTCCCCTGTTTTCCAATATGATCGCAATAACTTCCTCTGTCAGCTTCAACAAATTTATTTTGTTTTCTTCCTTTAGCTCCTTCACATCTGTCTTTAAAGCCCGCACTTCCATCGTCAACTCCGCTATTAAATTTTTAAGAGACTGTTGGTCTGTGCTGTCTAGATTTTGATCTGAAAAACATAAAGTTAAATAAAAATGAAGAAAATTTAAAGTGTTTTATTTGGACTTACATATTATTTGGCTGCTGTTAGGTTCATATCCATAATTATATATAGAGCTCATGATGTCAATCAGTTGATTAGTGGTGTGAAATAAAATCCACTTCTAGAAGATCCATTCAAACATATAATCTTGGAAGTTATTTTTTCTTTTGTAAATTCTATTTCCCTATCGTACTGAATGCCAGCCACATAATATAAGTTCGTTGACAATATCAATATTATTTACCACTGCAACACCTTGGTCTTGAAATTGAACTTCAACACTTGAATCACTATGCAACAACTTTGAATTTATAATTTTTTTAGCTTCCTTTCTAGCTTATCTTTTTATTTGAGTGGCTGACATTGTAAAATAATTAATTTTTATTACTTTAATTGGCAAATTCAAAAATAATGAATTATTAAGCTATTTAAATTAATTACTTTAAAATTATGTTTTATTTTATTTATTTCACGCACTAGAGAGCTGTTGCTTTGGAGATGAACTATATGGAAGTGAGAAATGCATGCATTATTTTGTCACATAAAGAAATATTTTGATGTTGTTAACTGTATACTCATAACGGGATCACGAAACAACACAATTGATATTTAATTAACTTGTTGAGCGTTTTTTGATACTTGTACATTTTGTTATTGTAAACGGCAAATTTATCAAAAAACAATCACCAAGAACAATCAATAATGATTCGTAAATCACCATACAATCAACTCAATGCTATCTGGGGGTATTCAAACTCAATGTTGTTTTGATACTTGTTGGTTTAGGATTGTTTGTTGTAGTGATAGTGCATTTCAATTGTTCCAACTCTAGGTTGTTTTCATTCTGTTTATTGAACGAAAGGTTGTACGTTCCTTAACTCGCGCACGAAACATCTGGACCTCTTCTTTGGATCGATCGTAGCGTTACTCTCCTGTTTCACGGTGAAAATTGTCTGGTCACTGCCCTTATTTAAGTATTTACATATATAATTGATAGCTTGGACCGTGCTGAAAAAACTCCACATTTATGTGAGCGTTAAAAATTTGGCAAAGTAGTGGAGAATATAGGACCACCCACATATTGACCACGAACTCGCTTTCCGCAGTGCCTCTCAGATTAATATTAACTTTACGTCCAACTGGGGCGCAGTTCCTCTATGCAATGGGTAAGCATTTTCATTTGGTGGCGTATCTTTGAAAAGAGCGCATGGATATTTTTTTGTCCATTTTCCATCTTTCATGCATGAGACCATAGGTTTCAGTACGCCGCATGGTCCGTGGTTAATGGTGTCATATAACTTTTTATCTTCGTTGGGATCGGGCAACTCTGCAGAAACAAGTTCGGCAATTTGGCTGGGAAGCAATTTCTAGTTTACCTCGACTAATAAATGGACATCCGGCAATCCCCACTCAGTAGTGTGCATAAAATACTGTACGTCACCAAACATTTGAACTTTAGAGAGAGAGCCACTGTTTTGTACCTTTATATGCAAGACTCGCACTTTGATGTCGTGTAAGTCCGTAGATTTTCGACTGGGAATCAACACTCATGCAAATAGCAGGGACTATTTTCGTCATAAAAATTTAAATGACATTTTATGAAAAACTAGTCTATATCAGCGACTCCGCTCACTATTTGTTATCAAGAATATCATTAATCCTGATAACAATAAAATGGAGTAGTTAAATTGACAATTTGCATTTTTTATTGACTTCTTAAATCACTTAAGTGGGGAGCCTGCTTTAGAAGCTTCAAAAAGTCGATTTTTTTTTTTGCTTAAATCTTTTTAAAAATTATCTAAGAACATGACCCCAAAGTTTTAGATGGGAATTCGAAATGTTTTCAAAGCTAGAAGGGAAACATTGACCGAGCGTCTAGCAGATATCTTAGCGCTTGGGCAGAAAGCGAAAACTTTGACGCGTGATTTCTCGGTTTTTCATTTTTACGATTTTTCTTAATTATTGGGTAGGATAGAAAAAAAACTAAATGTCATATTGAATTAGGGCAAAATTTATTATCTTTGACCTAAATTATCTTCTATTTTAACTAAAAAAAAACTAAGAAAGTCAAGTTTGAACATATTTTTAAACAACATAAATTAGAATTTTTTTAATCAAAACCCACTTTTTTCAATTTTTAAATTTTTTTTTAATATTTTACACTTTATTTTTTTGGAGTTTTTTTAGTTTAACTAGAAAATAAATTGCTAAAAAATATGAATCTTTTTGAATTTTTTGTTTCGGATTGAAATTGCGACCTGCATCCTGCAATTGCTTCCCAAAGGTAGAGTATCAAAGATTTCATATCCAAAAAATTTGTGAATGATGTTTAAATATGTAACTATCAATCCTAGATATTTCGTTTTAATCAATTATTTCTTTCCCTTCCAAAAAAGTCCTCAAAAAATCAAATTTTTGAAGCCTCAAAAGCAGGCTCCCCCCCTTAAGGAATAGTACATTTTCGCAAATATCTTATCACTTGAAATATTTAATACGTAAAACATGTCACAATCTTTGCATAATACCGCATGTTTACAAATACATATGTACATTTGCCTCTTGTTCTATTGTATGATAGTGAAGGAGTAGAGCAGAAGAAGGAAAGACTCACAGCCTATGTCTAATATGGTAATGTCTTGTTCAACATTCATCGCATGTAATTTCAAAATCGACGACTAAAACCTAGAAAGTAGTATATAAAAATTCTCAAGCGTTTTTGAGAAATAAAATATTATTTGGGATACGTGATTTCACTAAATTTAAAAGTTAACCAATTGTGTGGACCGAAAATTATAGCGAAAAAAAAGAAACGCGTGTGATCACGTTTGAAGCGTAAAATATTGGGTAGTCGAAAAATTCTTTTCGTAATTTGTCAATAGATATCGTTGCAGTCGTATATTTTCAGTGCCACTTATCAAATTATGTCATACCATTATAGTGTTGGAAAGATGAGATTTTAAGCTTCAATTAAATTCGGGGAAATTGAAAAAAGTTATAGCTGTTCAAAAATGAGTGAAAATATTTCGCTTTATTTTAAAATCTTTGTATAAAAAAGGGAAGTATGCCACGCCAGCCACCATTGAAATTTGTGAAGTTTACGGAGACGATCGCAGTATCTGTTCATGTAGCACAACAATGGTTCGCTCTTTCTTTGTCTTGTCAAAAAAGTCTTGCGGTATTTTCGCTAGTTGGCGCTGAAAGCGCGTAGTTCTAGTTTTATTCGTCGCATGGTCATGCTATACCTTTTTGGAAAGCTCATTTCATGCGCTAACACGTGTTTGATTGATTGTCGTTTCTTTTAAGTCGTTCGTGAGTTATAGCGTCGCAAACATGGAGTAAAATAAAGAGAAAATACGGCATATTTGGCAGTACTACTACGATAAAGGCAAAAATGCATCTCAAGCCGCCAATAAAATTTGTGCAGTTTATGGACCCGATACAGTTTCCATTTCCACCGCACAACGATGGTTTCAACGTTTTCGTTCTGGTGTAGAGATGGTCGAAGATGCGCCACGCTCCAGAAGGCCTGTCGTCGAAAATTGCGATAAAATCGCTGAATTGGTCGAAAGAGACCGCCATAGTAGTCATCAAACCGTTATAAACCATTTGAAGAAGCTTGGAGTCACTAAGAAACTCGATGTATGGGTGCCACACGAATTGATTAAATAAAAATACCGCAAGACTTTTTTGACAACCCATTGTTACTTATGTCGCCGCAAAAAAAAAACACAAATATATCCTTTTTTCGCCTTTAATTTTTCTAATTACTAGTGCAAAGTTCTAGTCCGTTATAATAATTGCTTTCAAATTTGTGTGCTGGAAAGTGAAATAATCCCATGGAATTAAAACTGTGTTATATGGAAAGTATACACGGTTGTAGTCTGATTTCGCCCACTTTTACACTGTGGCAGAAAAATATGAGAGGAATGTGTTGCTCTAAATTTTGTCGAAATCGGTGGGATGGTCCAGAGATATGTGATTTAATCAAACAGTGGGCAAGCCACGCCCATCTTACGATTTCCACACCGGCTCCCATAAAGACCTCTCATACCATCTCGAAGGTGAAATTTACTGTCTCTGGCGTATTTAGTTATTGATTTATTGCGCTTTTAGTAGTTTTTAACAGTACCGTTATTTCATCTATTTTCACACTGTCGTTAAAAGGTCTTAAAAGACTTGTATTCATTTTCACACTGTCGTCAAAAGTTCTTATAAGATTTGTATTAGGTAAATTTGGTTGTTTGTTGTTGCTTAAGTGGTTTAGGAGATACATGTACATATGTAGGTGCTTTCCAAAGTAAAAAGGACTTTTTGAATCTAGCGCCCCCTGGTAACGCCATTTATACTATAGGTCGACTAGTGCGTTAGAATCTGCTATCTTTATCGATCGTTCAGTGAGAATTTCATGATATTTCTTCGATTGGAAGTGAAGTTATTGCGTTTTAAGTGTCGGTATGCTTTTGTTATCGGTGCGAAAATGGGCCTTGCCTATCCCGTAGCAAAGTGCACGAGTGGGTTCAACGTTTTCAAAGTGAGAATACATATAACCATCAACATGAGGGCCAATCAAAATCAGTGATCACTGGAAATTCCATCGAAACTGTGCGTGAATTCATCAAAACTCATCCGAAATCATCAGTGAAATTCATGGAAGTGGAATTGAACATTTCCAAAACATCGATTTATCGCATTTTCACTGAACTTTAGGGGCTTACGAAAGGTGTGTGCACGGTTTGTTTGAATTGACTGACAACCAAAAATTGCTCACAATCCAACATTCGAAGGACGATTATTTGACCAAAAGTCACATTTTAACCTGTAACCACTCCCCGTATTCACCTGATATGGAACCGTGCAACTTCTTCCATTTCGGAAAAATATATTTGCCCATGAAAGGAAAGCGTTATGCAGACGTAGAGACCATTCAAAAGGCTTGCGCCAGCATACTAGCGGCCATACCGGCCAACGAGCTAAAACACTCGGTCGACATGCTTTTAGACCGTTCACAAAGCTGTATTGAAGGAGACTAAATTGAAGAAAATAAATTGATTTACCCGAAAAAACTATTTATTCTGTTTTTTTTAAGTCCTGTTTACTTTGGAACGCACCTTGTACATTTAACATTATTAGAAGGCGGGGCCACGTCCATTTTTTTTTTTTTCAATTTTGCCGATAGGTGCCCCTTGCTTCTGCGATCCTCTGTACCAAATTAAAGCTTTATATCTTAATTTAGTGCTTAGTTTTGTCACTTTATATATTTTCGGTTAATGGCGATTTCTGGGCGTGGCAGTGGTAGAATTACGCCCATCTACGAACTCGTAATTTTTTTTGTACTAAGTAATCCGCATACCAGGTTTCATCGAGATATCTCAATTTATACTCACGTTACAGCTTGCACAGCCGGACGGACGGACGGTCAGACAAACAGTCAACCGGATTTCAACCTTTCTCGTCATAACCCTATATCTATCTGGCCTAGTTTGAGATGATAGGTACAACCGTTATGTGAACAAAACTGCTTGTAAATGTGAATAGTAAACTATCGCCTGAATCGAATTCAGACTGAACCTTTCGACCTAAATATTGTATAATAAATTTTATTTTGATACTTTGAATTTTGTTTCATGTTTGTAATTTATAGGATGGAGTCATGTGTAAAAGTTCACCCAAGCCCATCTGGTTGATATTCTCCTTAAAAAGAAGGCTAACATCAGTGCCGTCCAAGAAATGCTATGGACGGGACAAAGACTGAGACCACAACACGTGCGGGGTACGATAGATACCGAGAGTTGAAGAAGGAAGCAAGACGCACTTGCAGACAGAAAAAAAAAGCAGAATTCCGTGACTATGAAGGGCCTGACAAACTGACCGACAGATGTAATGCTCGAAAATTCTACACAAAACTTCTGACAGAAGTTTTTAAGACCGGAGCATATTCTTGTAGAACCCAAGGTGGTAATCTAGTCACCGATGCCCAGAGCATACTAAAATTATGGAGGGAACACTTCTCCAGCCTGCTGAATGGCAGTAAAAGTGCAACGCTAGGAGAAGGCAAACCCGGTTCCTCAATCGATGACGATGTAGCAGACGTTCCACAACAATAAAGCGGCGGGGGCCGATGTATTGCCGGCCGACCTATTCAAACACGGCGACGAAGAGCTGATAAAGAGCATTAATCAGTTTCATTGTAAAATATGGTCCGACGAAAGAGGAGAGGACTTTACTTTTCAATTGCCTACTCAGTCCGAAGTAGCACCTGTTGGCAGGAGTTGTCCTGCGTTAGATTTCCAGGCTGACATTATTGGTGGTATTTATGCTGGTTCCCAAATATACGAAACTATCTACAATTTCAAAGTTAGGACTGTCAACAGTGACGTGAGAGACAAGAAGCGAGTGCAACGACGGTTTGTTTGATGACAGGAGATATTTCGTCTTGCCCTCGTCTGAAACCTCGTTTGGTATCGAACGGCTCGGAGATGACCTTCCCGATTCTGACGTAGATTTTTGTGCTGCTCAACGTCAGTTTACACAGCCATAGTAGTTCTCATAGAAGCGCTCGAAGCGCTCATAGAAGGCATCGTTGTACACATCGTCCTTCTCTTCAGTCGGATCATGGGCGCAAATCAGCGATATTTTGAAGAACTTCACTTTGATACGGACGTTCATCCACCAGTGGATAATAGTACACGGGGACGGAGTCTTTCTCCCACCACAAACCACACCCCAAATTTTCGCTCCTGGCCTCTATAGTAAATGACTCATAGACCTACTTGCCTAAGTCTTTGTCCCGTTCATCGCATTTCTTGGACAACAGTGATGTCAGCCTCCACTCCTACGAGGACGTCAACCAGATGGGCAGCGGAACCTTTCCAATTAAGGGACCGGAAATTCCAGGTGCAAGCCCTTAAATGTTTGACCTTAGTGCTATTGCCAGGGTCGTTATCGTTAAGGAAAGGTTCTCTCATCCGATGCTGATTGTACTTTTTCATTGGGGGCATCTTTTACGTGGCGGGTCCCAATCTCAGCGTTGCGCGCTGTGGAAGGGATGGTTCGCCTTCTCTCTTTAGCTCGACTTCAAACGGATGTTCTTTGGCTAACAGAGCTAAGAGCATACTTGGTCAAGGACCAATTTCATCCGATTTTGGAATGTCAACGTCTTTCTCATAGAGCCATTCAACATGATTGTTCTCTAAATTTTTAGTAATACACATATGTTCTTTAGACGATTTTTACAAGCGTAACTTTCACTTCACTATGCGTTATCACCTGTTTAAGGAGCTTCTCAATGTGATGATTGACAGGAAAAAATATTCGTATTGCATTTGTAGAAAATATTTTAATGAAACATTTAAGCGTGGTTTTCTTCCTTTCGTTCAAGGTGTACGAACGTGTTTTTTAATTCGCTTCGGGTATTCAGATTGTGCAAAAAGAAAAATAAAAGCAAACAATCAATTAAAAATCACTGCTCACAAATTATTAATAATAAACATAAGCAAAAAATACTTGAAATTAATAGATAAAAACAAAACAAACAATAATGAGAGCTCCGCAGCCTCAGCAGCTAGGCGTAGGCATTCCTTAAAAGCTTTGTCGTGGCATCCTAAACAACGGCTGGCAAAAAAAATGTAACGACGATGATGACTCATCGCAGCGATCAGCTGAAATGCAAATTAAGCAAGCGCAGTCAGCAGAAGCAGGAGTAAACAACAATCGAGCAACATAATGCGCCGACAGCAACCATTATGCAGGTACCAGCAAGCACCCGGACAGCGAAGAAAAACAAAATACAAGGCGAGAATGTACCAAATAAAAATGGACCATCTGGTCAGACTGGTATTAATCACTACCTAAATGTAAAGAGAAGATCGAGTCCAATTAAGTCAGGGATCAATACCAAAAAAATTTCAACTAAGTACGCCAAATGGTCATTTTCCAGAAATGTTTTATGGCAACATATTTGCCTTGCTGAGAAAAGAACCTAACGATGATTCAAAGGGTATCACCACAGTCGTGAATGCCAAACCCCCTCATATCTATTTGCGTGAGCGTAGTTCAAATACCCTTGCAAAAAGGTAACATAGATGAAACAAAAATTCAAACATACACTAAAAAAAGCTTCTTACCAACAAAAGAGCTCAAAAGGCCTAGTTGTTGTCATAAAAGTTATAAAGTCTTCGGTAGACTCTATCGATGTTAAAGAAGCACTGGAAGAAGGTGGGTTTAGTATTAAATGAATAGTAAATAGTTTTAACAGGAACAAACTTCCTCAACCAATGCTTAAAATAGAATTGATGCAAAATTCTAACCAACTAACGAAAAATGAAATACACCTGGTTTACAATTTAAAGTATGAGATTATGGACACACGAAAGCATATTGCACCCTTCGCAGTGTCTGTGTGGTGTATGGTGATATAGTTTTAGTGTATCTGCGGAGTAAAAATACAAAAACCGATTTTCCTTGCTTAGTTCTACATTGCCGCTACGGAGTTAAAAAAAAAAAAAATCAGAGCTTCTTCGCTTAGTTCAAAACTTCAACTCTGGAGTAAAAATAAAAACACCGAGCTTACTTGCTTAGGTCTATATGCACAAAAATTATAATGTAAGCGACACAGATTTAAAAATTTTCCCCCGCATAGGGTTGTGCGCTGGGTTTGGGACCCGCCACGTAAAAAACACCCCCAATGAAAAATAAACAACAGCTTCGGATGAGAGACCCCCCTTTTGATGACGACCATGGCAAACGAAACAAGGACTACGAATTGAGGGCATGCACCCGGAATGTCCGGTCCTTAATTAGGAAGGTGCCGCTGCCCAGCTGGTTGATGTCCTTGTGAAAATAAAGGCTGACATCACCGCCGTCCAAGAAATGCGATGGACGGGACAAGGACAAAGAGAAGTAGGTCCTTGTGGCATTTAATGCAGTGGCCATATAAAGGAGCGCAAGTTTGGTGTTGGATTCGTGGTGGGAGAGAGACTCCGTCGCCGAGTACTATCATTCGTTCTGGTGGATGAACATCAAGCCACAATCCGCATCAAAGCGAGGTTCTTCAACATATCGCTGATTTGCGCCCACTCCCCGACGGAAGAGAAGGACGATGTGACCAAAGATGCCTTCTAGGAGTGCTTGGAGCACACCTATGAGCGCTGACCCCGCCACGATGTCAAAATTGTGCTTTGCGACTTTAACGCCAGGGTGGGCAAAGAAGGTATCTTTGGTACGACGGTCGGTAAATTCAGCCTCCACGAGGAAACATCCCCAAATGGGTTGAGGCAGATCGACTTCGCCGGGGCCCGAAATGTGGTTATCTATGGTACTAGATTCCAGCACAAGAGAATACATCAAGCTACCTGGCTGTCTCCGGATCGAAAAGCCACCAACCAGATCGATCATGTTGTGATAGATGGAAGACACGTCTCCAGTGTTCTAGACGAGCGTACGCTCCAAGGTCCTAACATCGACTCGGACCACTATCTTGTTGCAGCCAAGACTCGCACCCGCCTCTGTGCAGCAAAAAACGCACGTCAACAAACACAAAGAAGGTTCGACGTCGAGAAGCTGCAATCACAACAGACAACCGAACGATTTTCTACTCGGCCTGCACTCCTGCTCTCTGAGAGCACTCGTCAACAACTCGGTATAAGGGAACTGTAGGACGACATTTCAAACTCCTTACGTACAGCTGCAACCGAAACCATTGGTTTTCGGAAAGTGCAAAAGAATAGCTGGTACGACGAGGATTGCCGTGTCGCAGCGGAGAGAAAACAGGCTGCCTACCTCGCAACGTTACGATCGACCACAACACGTGCGGGATGGGATAGATACCGAGAGTTGAAGAGGGAAGCGAGACGCATTTGCAGACAGAAAAAGAAAGAGGCCGAAATGCGTGAGTACGAAGAGCTTGATAAGCTGGCCGACAGAGGTAATGCTCGAAAATTCTACGAAAAAATTCGGCGGCTTACGGAAGGTTTCAAGATCGGGGCATACACTTGTAGAACCCCCAAAAGTGATCTAGTCACCGATGCCCAGAGCATACTTAAATTATGGAGGGAACACTTCTCCAGCCTGCTGAATGGCAGTGAACGTACAACGCCAGGAGAAAGCGAACCCGATTCCCCAATCGATGACGATGGAGCAGACGTTCAATAGCAATTGCCTGCCTGAAGAACAACAAAGCGGCAGGGGCCGACGGATTGCCAGCCGAGCTATTTAAACACGGCGGCGAAGAACTGATAAGGAGCATGCATCAGCTTCTTTGTAAAATATGGTCGGGCGAAAGCATGCCCAACGATTGGAATTTAAGTGTGCTATGCCCAATCCATTAAGAAGGAGACCCGACAATCTGCGCCATCTACCGTGGGATTAGCCTCCTCAACATCGCATATAAGGTTCTGTCGAGCGTATTGTGTGAAAGATTAAAGCCCGTCGTCAACAAACTGATTGGACCTTATCAGTGAGGCTTCAGACCTGGTAAATCAACAACCGACCAGATATTCACCATGCGCCAAATCTTGGAAAAGACCCGTGAAAGAAGAATCGACACACACCACCCCTTCGTCGATTTCAAAGCTGCTTTCGACAGCACGAAAAGGAGCTGCCTCTATTCCGCGATGTCTTAATTTGGTATCCCCGCAAAACTAATACGGCTGTGTAAACTGACGCTGAGCAACACTCAAAGCTCCGTCAGGATCGAGAAGGACCTCTCCGAGCCGTTCGATACCAAACGAGGTTTCAGACAAGGCGAATCCCTATCGTGCGACGTTTTCAATCTGCTGCTGGAGAAAATTATTCGAGCTGTAGAACTGAATCAAGCAGGTACAATCTTTTATAAGAGTGTACAGCTACTAGTGTATGCCGATGATATTGATATCATCGGCCTCAACACCCGCGCCGTTAGTTCTGCTTTCTCCAGACTTAACAAGGAAGCAACGCAAATGGGTCTGGCAGTGAACGAGGGCAAGACGAAATATCTCCTGTCATCAAACAAACAGTCGTCGCACTCGCGACTTGGCTCCCACGTCACTGTTGACAGTCATAACTTTGAAGTTGTAGATAATTTCGTCTATCTTGGAACCAGCGTAAGCACCACCAACAATGTCAGCCCGGAAATCCAACGCAGGATTACTCTTGCCAACAGGTGCTACTTTGGACTGAGTAGGCAATTGGAAAGTAAAGTCCTCTCTCGACGAACAAAAACCAAACTCTATAAGTCGCTCATAATTCCCGTCCTGCTATACGGTGCAGAGGCTTGGACGATGACAACGACCGATGAGTCGACCTTAAGAGTTTTCGATAGAAAGGTCTGCGAAAGATTTACGGTCCTTTGCGCATTGGCCACGGCGAATATCGCATTCGATGGAACGATGAGCTGTACGAGATGTACGACGACATTGACATAGTTCAGCGAATTAAAAGACAGCGGCTACGCTGGCTAGGTCATGTTGCCCGGATGGACGAAAACACTCCAGCTCTGAAAGTATTCGACGCTGTACCCGCCGGGGGAAGCAGAGGAAGAGGAAGACCTCCACTCCGTTGGAAGGACCAAGTGGAGAAGCACCTGTCTTCGCTTGGGATATCCAATTGGCGCCACGTAGCGAAAAGAAGAAACGACTGGCGCACTGTTGTTAACTCGCCTATAATCGCGTAAGCGGTGCCAACGCCAATTAAGAAGAACACTGAAATTTAAATTTTCGTTTAACTTGAGTTTTGTACGCTTCTTTAAACTTTGAGTCTTTGGATATCAAGTGATTTCCTCTTCTGTAAAGTTGTCTATTCTCCTGTGTCTTGGTTGTTAAAAGTTCTCCTTTGTCTGTTATCTCCTTTAAAACTATTTTTTATTTCATTGTTTTTAGATTTGCATTATTTGCGAAAAATTTTATATATATCTCTTGAATTTGTAGAAATAATTTGTCATCTGGGCAGTAAATTACGGTTGCATTTTTTTTTCAAAATGTCACTTTCAAGTTTTATATTTATTATGTTTCTCATTTTCCTTTGATGTATTATTTTCTTTGTTATTGATTGTCTTTGCGCTCTTTGAATTATAAGTTGATTTTTATATATTATCTTGTATATTGGTTGTGTTTTCTGTTATTTTTATGAAGTACTATGTACTATCCGTTTCTGCGCTGTGCACTGTATCTACATACGTCGTTTGAATTAAATTCCATCATATTATACTTTTCATAATTTAGACTGCTTAGACCATCTGCAATTACATTTTCCTTTCCTTTTATGTAATTAATATCGAAATCGAACTCATTTAGTTTTATTTTCCATCTTTAGAGTTTAGCGTTTGGTTCTTCTAAGTTCTTCAGCCAAGCTAAGGGTCTATGATCAGTTTTAATAACGAAGTGTATGGACGGAAATATTTCGTTGCCTAAACTATTGCAACTAACTATTTTTTTTTTATCGTACTATAATTTTTTCATGTCCATTCAAGGTACGACTGAAATTGTTTTGTTATCTTGTATAAGGGCTACTCCTTCAGCAAAATTGCTAGGATCTGTAACAATAGTAAACATAGTCTGGGTGGATAAGAATGGGATCATTTTTAATCAACATTCTTAGTTTTTCGAAAGAATCTTTTTAGTTCTTGTCATTAACGTTTATTTTTGCGTCCTTTTTTAAATATTTTATTAAATGACATGCGCTTTTTGAGAAATTATTTATGAATCGCCTGTAGTATCCCGTAATACCTAAAAATGCTTTTATTTCCTTAACGCTTCTTGGAAGTAGAATCTTTTCTATTGCTTCCACTTTTGGAGGGTTTGGTTTAATACCATCTAATCAAGTGACCTAGGAACTTTGTTTCTTGTCCTCGAAAGTCGCATTTATTTTATTTGGTTAGATTTTTAGATTTGTTTCTTTAATTCTCCTTAAAATGTTGCTCAATGATTCTAGGTGCTGTTCTACGCTTGTAAAAAATACTAGAATATCGTCCATGTACACAATGCAAAATTTGCCGGTGCATTTTTCAGTCCAAAAGGTTTTCTTAGAAATTCATAATGTTCATTCGCGTTGGAGAACGCTGTTTTATGTAGATATGTCGCGTTCATCCATTTTAATTTGATGAAAACCTTTGGCTAAGTCGAGAGTCGAAAAATATTTGCATCTTCCCAATTTGTCAAACATATCGTCTATATTTGGAATTGGCAATCTCTCCTCCGTAGTTACGCTGTTCAACTTCCTGTAGTCGATTACAAGACGCCATTTTTGTTCATTGGCTGCGTCCAGCTTCTTTGATAACAGCCAAATAGAGCTGTTGTAAGGACTATAGGATGCTTTAACTATACATTGGGTTAACATTTGGTCTATTAGCTTTTCTGTTTCTGGTTTTTGTATTTCTGGGTATCGGTAGATTTTAGAGTAAACCGCAATATAATATTTGGTTATTATTCTATGTTATGTTGACCTTGTAAATGTTAAATTACCATATTCGTTGTAAAATACGCTTTTATGTATTTTTAGTATATTTATAAGCCTATTTTTGTCTATACTGTAAAGGGATTGGTGTCAACGAATTCTGTGACACATTTATCTTTTATGTCATTATTGAAGATTTCCAACTCATTGTCTTTATAACTCATTTCGTTATACTCGTATATTTCTTCTTCTTTTGTTAGTTAAAAAGTTAGTATTGTTTTATTTGTTTTTTATAAATCTGTTTGGGTATTTTATTATTGTATTTACATAGCTTCCTTAAGATATTGTTACTGTCAAAGTTCTTGTGGAAATTACAGTCAAGGAATTCACATATGAATTCCTTATGATTAAATTCTTTCAACATTGTTGTGATTTACACATCTATCTTCCATTTCGGGTTACAAATATTTTCATTGATAAGACTGAACTTTGCTCTAGTGTCAATAGTGAAATATAACTTTCTTATGTAGATAATAAATCTATATAGGGTAATTGTTTTGTGCCTCCCACTGAAAATTTGTATTTACATTGCCAATATCCATAGGTTCTGGTTTATTACGATTTGATATTGCGGACCGATTATATATATAATATATATTTACTGATTGGTTATAATTTCGTTTGACATTCTAGTTTGGTTTGATCCGCCACTGTTATAGTTATTACCTACATTATCGTAAATACCTGTTTTATGGCACATGTTCTATTGTTAACGTTATAACTAAAATTAGCCCTAGCGCTGTGAAGCATTGATAATTATTTTGTATGCCTTACCTAGACTGTCCGAGTTTCTCCGGGGCGATGCCTTTAGTACCGTCAAAAAAAGTATTTTTTCCAATTCTATTATGGAAGAATATAAACAGATCATATCCGGTTTTTTTGCATATATATTAGAAGTATTATTGAACTACAAAATAGAAATTATTTTATGTAAAAAAAAAAAACAAAATGGCGGAAATAGCAACGATCCCGTTGATGGACATTTTTTTACGACCGTCAACTTCCTGGCTAGGATTCTTATCCGAGACGAAAACAGTAAATTTTGTTTTAATCTGGTAGCTTTTGTCAAGTGCATAGTAGAGGGGTTTTGAGAATTTCAAAAAAATCGGGGATGTAGGTCAGAATTTTGTAAAAAGTGGCATTTTTACCTGGGTTTTTCGAGATCAAAATACTCAAACAAATCGGTTAGATAAATCGGCCGGATAAAAAAAGTCAGTTTTGAGGAAACGAGCCTCAAAATTCTCCGGTTGTATATACTGCAGCATGAAGTGTAATGGTTCTAGGACCTATTCATTCGAAACGATTCGGAGTAAACCAGTGAAACTTCGAAACTATATTTTTGTATAGTTTTTCAATTGATTAGAGCGAAACATTTTTTTTTTTTAATTTTTTAAAATTCTAAAGGTATCTCTCCTCTTAAATGATTTCAGCGCTATTCTAATAACCTCATTCGTTGAAAATTTAAAATTATTATGCGCTAATATTATATTATGTAGTTTGTTCCAAATTTTATTTATTTTAAAATAATAACTTTCTATTGTTGAGTCGATATTGATGGTTTTCAAGTCATCCATAAGTTCCCCTGAACTTTTCTTTTCCCCTCAATTGCTCAAAAGTATTTGTTTCAGTGTTTCCCAATCACTAACTGGTCCATATATGTGAATTATTTCCTTAGTTTTTCGCACGCACTGAATAAATTTTTTTTATTATTTGCATCAAAAATTGATATTGTGGGTAATATGTCTTCAATTTGCCTAATAAAATCCACTAATTGGTTCGAATCTCGCCCGTCAAATTCTGCAATTCCATAAATACAATTTAAAATTAGTTTAAAAAAATGGTTTTAGTCGAGACGAATTAAAAACATTATGAAACATTATTATTTGTTTTAAATTTTGCAGCACTGCATACACACGATGGAGTCATGTGTAGAAGTTCACGCAAGTGAGAAAAGTTCTCTGATCGCCATTCACTTGGGAGTGGCCAGAAACGATTCTTTTGCATATGGCTCAAGCAGCTCACGACTTCCGGTCCTTAACCAAGTATCCTCTGGGTAGCCTAAGAACATCCGTTCGAAGGCGAAATAAATTAAGAAGGCGAAACATCCCCTCCACAGGGTTGCGCTCAGGGTTTGGGACAGGTCACGTAAAAGACGCCCCCTATGAAAAAGTACAAACAGCATCGGTTGAGAGAACCCCTTTTAATGACGACCCTGGCAAACGCACTATAGATAACAACTAATGGACTTGCACCTGGAATATCCAGTCCCTTAATTGGGAAGGTGCCGCTGCCCAGCTGGTTGATGTCTTCGTTGGAGTAAAGGTTGACATCACCGCCGCCCAATAAATGTGATGGACGGGACAAAGACTGAGGCGAGTAGGTCCTTGTGGCATTTAAAGGAGCGCAAGTTTTATGTAAGATTCGTGGTGGGAGAGAGACTCCGTCGCCCACTACCATCATTCACTATGGTGGATGAAAGTCTAGCCACAATCCGCATCAAAGCGAGGTTCTTCAACATATCGCTGATTTGCGCCCATGCCCCGACGGAAGAGAAAGACGTTGTGACCAAAGATGCCTTCTATGAGCGTTGGGTTGAGGCTGATCTACTTCGCTGTGGCCCGAAATATAGTTACCTGTACTACTAGACTCCAGCATAGAAAAATTCATCAAGCTACCTGGCTGTCTCCGGATCGAAAGCCACCAACCAGATCGATCATGTTGTGGTAGACGGAGGACACATCTTCAGTGTTCTAGACGTGCGTAAGCTCCGAAGTCCTAACATTGACTCAGACCACAATCTTGTTGCAGCCAAAATTCGCACCCGCCTGTGTGCAGCAAAGAACGCACGTCAACAAACACAAGGACGGTTCGACGTCGAGAAGCTCCAATCACAACAGATAGCAGCTTGCCCTCCTGCTCTCTGAGAGCACTCGTCAACAACTGGGCATAAGGGAACTGTGGGACGGCATTTCAAACTCCTTACGTACAGCTGCAAACGAAACCATTGGTTTTCGGAGAATGCAAAAGAACAGCTGGTACGACGAAGAGTGCCGTGTCGTAGCGGAGAGAAAACAGGTTGCCTACCTCGCAACGTTACGATCGACCACAACACGTGCGGGATGGGATGATACCGAGAGTTGAAGAGGGAAGCGAGACGCATTTACAGACAGAAAAAGAAAGAGTCCGAAATGCGTGAGTACGAAGAGCTTGACAAGCTGGCAGACAGGGGTAATGCTCGAAAATTCTACGAAAAAATGCGGAGGCTAACAAAAGGTTTCAAGACCGGGGCATACTCTTGTAGAGCCCCCAAAAGGGATCTAGTGACCGATGCCCAGAGCATACTAAAATTATGGAGGTAAAACTTCTCCAGCCTGCTGAATGGAAGTGACAGTACAACGTTAGGAAAAGGCGAACCTGATTTCCCAATCGATGGCGATGGAGCAGACGTTCCATTGCCCGACCATGAAGTGGTTTGAATAGCAATTGCCCGCCTGAAGAACAACAACTAGTGAATAGCCGAATTAAAAGTGAAACCTAAATCTAAACTTATTTTAAGCGGCGGCAGAGCGATTCGGCGGCAGCGACGCATAAATCGTGCTAGTAGCGCGTTCTTGTAGTGGGTAGCGGTAAAGTGGCGTGATGCCTAATTTTGTACCTGCATTACTTAGCTTTCTTAAGCTTTGTATAGTACACTATATAACAAAATATTTATTTTGTTAACCCCTACTTTCTTAATTTCAAACGTCCGCGTTCGACAGCTAAGTGCTTGTATAGTTTTATTTGGACAACTGGGAGACGTCGATGTAAGGAGTACTAGCCTTTATTTATAAAAATGTTCCATTAAGCGACATATGTATATAGTGTCATCTTTGGCACTGGTATCATATTCATTGACGATTGGCTTCATTTCATAGACTGGTGATAGGTGCTGTTTATTCGCCTTTGCGCAATTATGTGGTGTATTTCTTAACTATGTACATATTTTACTGTATTTATTGCTCAACATATTAAAATATTAGAAAAAAGTTTACAATTCATTTTCATTCTTAAAAGTAATTCTTACTCTAAATGTTTCTTAATTTAATGTATATGAAGTTATAATATTGGCATTGGCTAAGTTAATAACATAAGTACATATATGTAGTAATTTTTTCATTTACAATTTCAATTTTAAATATTTTCATTTCTGTTTTTGATGGCAAAGTTATATTCTTTTTATTTTAACGTTTTTTTTCTAATTCTGATGCATATTATTTTTGTAATTTTTTGTTAAGTTATAATTTTAACTTTTTATTTAAAGCATTTTTTAATTAAATTTTTATCAACAGTTTTACCTGATTTGGTGAGGACAGTACTGTTAAAGTTTTTTGCGAATCTTTTGTTTATATTGCCATAAATTGTGTCACCTATGTAATAATTCTTCATGGGCGTTTTGTTTTTGTTATGATGGTTTAAGATGGCTTCTCGTTTTTCTCGCAGCCTCTTAACGTTTTCTTGCCTATTTATTTCTATTTTTTGGGATCGATTATCTTTCTGTGGCCAAAAAAAAGCTCGAGAGTTTTTTTTATCGGCTGTTGAATGGATTGCGTTGTTGTTAAAAATTTTTAAAAATTTTTAAAAATTTATTTATCTAGGAGTTCCTCAAACAATTCATGCGTATTTTCTTTCTGTATTCCTAATGAAATTATGATGTGTCTAAGAGGTTGTTTCAAATCTTCTACCGCTCGGGATTTAATTAGTTTTATAAAAGCATACATATTTCGAAAATTTATCTATGGCGGCAAGAATGAGCTGTTTGTTTGTGTGGTAGATATCGATATGGACAATATGTCCGGGGTACTCAAGTATTGGTGTGCTTTGAATGTCGTGTTAATTTATTTTGCTTACATGTTCTGCATTGTTTTACGATTTTTTTTAACCTTGGATCTCATTTGTGGATAATAGAACTTTTCTAGAATTTGCAACTTGTTTTCTTCGCTATTTCAGTGGGCACGACTGTGTTCATTAATAATTACTTTATTTTGATCGGCTGAATTTGTTAAATCTCTTACTAATTTTCTAGTGAACTGTGTTTTGTATCTGTTGAAACGATGGACATAAATCTTTTGTATTATACCTAGTGTTCCTTCGTCTCTCATGAGGCCGATGGGTTGAAATATGATTAAAGGATATTGGCTAATTTTCCTTCGTTTAAAGTTACGTTAGTTACTGTGTGACAATGGTAGGTTGGGAATAGAATTTCAAACTTATAGTCAGTATTATTTCCTACATTGAGAATAGTTTGGTTTTTAAATACGTTAAGCGGGACATTGGCCAATGGTATTAAATTCAGTGAGGAGCTTTCGTCGTTGTTCTGAGTCAACGACATAGAGTCGATATGCGAATTGCGAGGGGGACGAAATAAAGCATCTGCAACTTTATTCATAGTTCCGGGTTTGTACTGTAGGTTTTAATCGTATTATTCTAAAATTGATTTCCATCGCTTCATTTTAGAATTAGAATTTTTGTTAGATAAGGCGTATGTTAATGGCTCATGGTCTGTGAATATCTTTACTTTGGCTGTCCCGTGGAGGTAGTTTCGAAGGCATTTCAGAGCCCAAATAATATCTAGCATTTCTCTCTTTTTTGTGGCATATATGCTTCTTTTGTTTTACTAAGGGTTCTCAAAATGAATATAATGGGTCTATTTTCCTGTGTTAATACTGCGCCAATAGCATATTTTGATGCGTCCGTCGTTAAGTGAAATTCGTTATTATAATCGGGATAATCGGAACGTTTTCTGACAATAGAAATTTTTTTACCTTTTATAATACATGAATGGTTTCTTCATAAAGGTTAATGTATTTTCTACTAGAAATTCTTTTGGATATATATCCTTCCTCTCCCCTTAAAAGAGATGTCAAAGGTTTCGTCAATTGGCGTAATCTTTCATGAAACGACGGTGGAAACCGGACAGCACTGGAAATTACCTGAGGCCTTTTATGGTTCTTGGACAGAAAAAGTTTTTTATTGCCTCTACTTTTTTTAGGTTGGTTCGTATACCAATTTGGGATACAATAAAACCAAGAAATTCGACGTCTGTTTTCAAGGACTCACATTTGTCGATTTGTACCTTCATATTAGCGGTTTGTACAGATCGAAATATGGTTTCGATATTTTGGAAATGAGATTCGGTATCTTCTCTAAATACTCGTCTATGTATACGTAGCATATTTCTTGTCTATGTATATGAAGCATATTTTCCCTACATGCTCACGTAAAAAATTGTCGAGTGCACGTTGAAAAATTTGTGGTGCATTTTTGAGACTGAATGGTAGTCTCGTGAATTCGTATATTCCGTACCTTTTGCAAAAAGCCAATTTTTCTATATCGTTCTCTTTTAGGGGTACTCGATGAAATCCACTTTTAAGGTCTATCACGGGAAATAGTTTACTTTTTCCTAGTTCTGAAAGTACGTTACTGATGGCGGGTATGAGATAACGATCAGGAATGGTGACGGTATTGTGTTTCCTATAATCAATAACGAGTCCATATTTTTTCTTTCCTGAAGCGTCAATTTTCTTTGGTACTATCCATACCGGAGAGTTATAAGGAGACCGTGAAGTTCGAATTATGTTATTATCAGTAAGCTCCTGTATTTGTTTTTTAATTAGCTTTTCGTTTGGGTCAGCAAATAAAGTTGAGTATTGTCTTATTAAATTTTCGATATGAAATTTTTCTTGTTTAGTCATGTGTTTTGTTCTGATGCCAACATTATTTAAGGAATTTGCAGATTGCTGTTTTATTTTAATTTTATAGTTATTGTAAATAGTCATAATTTTTTTTCGTATGAATGATGGCGAATAGTTCCTTCAGGCTATCATCCCCTAATATTCCGTCGAAGGATTTTAAATATGGCAATAAAAAGAAAGTTTAAATAAATTAACCATTATATGGTGAGTTATCTTAACATTACCAGCTATTGAATTTACGTAGAATATATTTTTATTACGAATGGGTTTTTAAACATGTTTTCATCTTCTTCTTTACTGGCGTAGGCACCGCTTACGCGATTATAGCCAAGTCAACAACAGCGCGCCACTTGTTTCTACTCTTCGCTACGTGGCGCCAATTGGATATTCCAAGCGAAGCCAGGTCCTTCTCCACTTGGTCCTTCCAACGGAGTGGAGGTCTTCCTCTTCCTCTGCTTCCCGCGGCGGGTACTGCGTCGAATACTTTCCGAGCTGGAGTGTTTTCATCCAACCGGACAACATGACCTAGCCAGCGTAGCCACTGTCTTTTAATTTGCTGAACTATGTCAATGTCGTCGTATAGCTCGTACAGCTCATCGTAAACATGTTTTGGTTGTATTTAATTTCTGTTCGAGCCAGTTTTGTTTGTATGTATGTAATTTCTGTTCGAGCCAGAAAACGTGTGTCTGTAAAGTCTTCAGATTCGTTAGGAAATGTCTCGTTTAGAAATTTTGTTTTGTTCGTGTATTCAATTAATGTCTGTTCATAATTATGTACTTCGTTTTCGATTTCTGAACTCTTGATGTGAAAATTTCTTTGTAGTTTTGGTGGATTTTGATTATTGGAAAATCCACTTGTTGGTCTTTTCCCTGCGTATTTAGGAGCAATAGCTCTGTTCGCATAACTAACATTAGACTTGGATCCATATCCATAGGACGCGGTGGTTCTGCTTGGTTAGAACACCCTTTGAGGTATTTGTGGCGAGTGAAATGGTTGAGGATAATCTCGATATTGGTTAAATGTGTTGGGGTGTGAACTATAGGAGAAAAGTGGTAGTGAGCTTGTGCTTAGCTCTTTTCCAATGTTACTAGTATGTCCGGCATACTGAGTCCCAAAGTTTTGATTCTGTAATTTTGTACATAGATATAAAGCCTTTGGTAGGTCTACTGGTTCTTTCATTCCCAATAATCGCGGTAGGTTATCTTTAATCCTCTAATAAAAATTTCTAAAGCCTTATCAAGGTATGTGCCTATTAGGACGTTCATGGATTCACTGCTATACATGAAATTTTATTCAAAATAAGAGACAAATGTCCGAGTACTATCATTCACTCCGGAGAATGAACGTCTAGCCACAATCCGCATCAAAGCGAGGTTCTTCAACATATCGCTGATTTGCGCCCACGCCCCGACGGAAGAGAAGGGCGATGTGACCAAAGATGCCTTTTATGAGTGCTTGGAACGCACTTATGAGAGATGCCCCCGCCACGATGTCAAAATCGTGCTTGGCGACTTCAACGCCAGTGTGGGCAAAGAAGGTATCCTTGGCACTACGGTCGGTACATTCAACCTCCACGAGGAAACATCTCCAAATGGGTTAAGGCTGATCGACTTCGCCGGGACCCGAAATATGGTTATCTGTAGTACTAGATTCCAGCATAAGAAGATACATCAAGCTACCTGGCTGTCTCCGGATCGAAAAACCACCAACCAGATTGATCATGTTGTGATTGACGGAAAACACGTCTCCAGTGTTTTAGATGGGCGTGCGCTCCGAGGTCCTAACATTGACTCGGACCACTATATTGTTGCAGCCAAAATTCGCACCCGCCTCTGTGCAGCAAAAAACTCACGCCAACAAACACAAGGAAGGTTCGACGTCGAGAAGCTGCAATCAAAACAGACAGCCGAACGATTTTCTACTCGGCTTGCACTCCTGCTCTCTGAGAGCACTTGTCAACAACTCGGTATAAGGGAACTGTGGGACGGCATTTCAAACTCCTTACGTACAGCTGCAACCGAAACCATTGGTTTTCGGAAAGTGCAAAAGAACAGCTGGTACAACGAGGATTGCCGTGTCGCAGCGGAGAGAAAACAGGCTGCCTACCTCGCAACGTTACGATCGACCACATCACGTGCGGGATGGGATAGATACCGAGAGTTGAAGAGGGAAGCGAGACGCATTTGTAGACAGAAAAAGAAAGAGTCCGAAATGCGTGAGTACGAAGAGCTTGATAAGCTGGCCGACAAGGGTAATGCTCGAAAATTCTACGAAAAGATGCGGCGGCTTACAGAAGGTTTCAAGACCGGAGCATACTCTTGTAGAACACCCCAAGTTGATCTAGCCACCGATGCCGAGAGCATACTTAATTATGGAGGGAATACTTCTCCAGCCTGCTGAATGGCAGTGAACGCACAACACCAGGAGAAAACGAACCCGATACCCCAATCGATGACGATGGAGCAGACGTTCCATTACCCGACCATGAAGAAGTTCGAATAGCAATTGCCCGCCTGAAAAACAACAAAGCAGCAGGGGCCGATGGATTGCCGGCCGAGCTATTGAAACACGGCGGCGAAGAGCTGATAAGGTGCATGCATCAGCTTCTTTGCAAAATGTGGTCAGACGAAAGTATGCCCAACGATTGGAATTTAAGTGTGCTATGCCCAATCTATAAAAAAGGAGACCCCACAATCTGCGCCAACTACCGTGGGATTACTTCCTCAACATCGCATATAAGGTTCTGTCGAGCGTATTGTGTGAAAGATTAAAGCCCGTCGTCAACAAACTGATTGGACCTTATCAGTGAGGCTTTAGACCTGGTAAATCAACAACCGACCAGATATTCACCATGCGCCAAATCTTGGAAAAGACCCGTGAAAGAAGAATCGACACACACCACCCCTTCGTCGATTTCAAAGCTGCTTTCGACAGCACGAAAAGGAGCTGCCTCTATTCCGCGATGTCTCATTTTGGTGTAAACTGACGCTGAGCAACACTCAAAGCTCCGTCAGGTTCGAGAAGGACCTCTCCGAGCCGTTCGATACCAAACGAGGTTTCAGACAAGGCGAATCCCTATCGTGCGACGTTTTCAATCTGCTGCTGGAGAAAATTATTCGAGCTGTAGAACTGAATCAAGCAGGTACAATCTTTTATAAGAGTGTACAGCTACTAGTGTATGCCGATGATATTGATATCATAGGCCTCAACACCCGCGCCGTTAGTTCTGCTTTCTCCAGACTTAACAAGGAAGCAACGCAAATGGGTCTGGCAGTGAACGAGGGCAAGACGAAATATCTCCTGTCATCAAACAAACAGTCGTCGCACTCGCGACTTGGCTCCCACGTCACTGTTGACAGTCATAACTTTCAAGTTGTAGATAATTTCGTCTATCTTGGAACCAGCGTAAACACAACCAACAATGTCAGCCGGGAAATCCAACGCAGGATAACTCTTGCCAACAGGTGCTACTTTGGACTGAGTAGGCAATTGAAAAGTAAAGTCCTCTCTCGACGAACAAAAACCAAACTCTATAAATCACTCATAATTCTCGTCCTGCTATACGGTGCAGAGGCTTGGACGATGACAACAACCGATGAGTCGACCTTAAGAGTTTTCGAGAGAAAGGTCCTGCGAAAGATTTATGGTCCTTTGCGCATTGGCCTCGGCGAATATCGCATTCGATGGAAAGATGAGCTGTACGAGATATACGACGACATTGACATAGTTCAGTGAATTAAAAGACAGCGGCTACGCTGGCTAGGTCATGTTGTCCGGATGGATGAAAACACTCCAGCTCTGAAAGTATTCGACGCAGTACCCGCCGCGGGAAGCAGAGGAAGAGGAAGACCTCCACTCCGTTGGAAGGACCAAGTGTTGACTCGGCTATAATCGCGTAAGCGGTGTCTACGCCAGTAAAGAAGAAGAAGAGACAAATGTTCATACAGGGCTTGATAAAATTGTTCAACCGTTTTGTTGACTTGAAAGAAAGTAATTATTTGGTACTTAAGTGTAACGAGATCTCACATATCTGCATAATGCAGAGCCAAACAACGTAAAATGCTGTTCCAGATTAGTGGAGTATTATACGACTCCAAAACATTATCAGCAGTTCCCGTTATTTTATTTCTTATGTAATTTATAATATCAAAATATTTAGCTGTTCCTCTGATAGGTTCATACCACTATAAAATTCTATTAACGACCTTCTTCCAAGGGCTGCATTCGATTGGACTACATCAGGAACCGTGTCCTGTTCATCAATATTTTGCCTACATTCGCTATTAATTACTTCATCTGAACAGTTAAGTGCGTTATGTTTAGTTTGCCTGATGTCCTCGGTGAGGCATACATTTCTTACTATTCTTCTAATGAGAGCTTCTAATTCTGGTGTTGCGTTTCTACTTCTTTACTGGCGTAGACACTGCTTATGCGATTATAGTCGGGTTAACAACAGCGCGCCAGTCGTTTCTTCTTATCGCTACGTGGCGCCAATTGGATATTCCAAGCGAATCCAGGTCCTTCTCCACTTGGTCCTTTCAACAGAGTGGAGGTCGTCTTCTTCCTCTGCTTCCCCCGGAGGGTATTGCGTCGAATACTTTCAGAGCTGGAGTGCTTTCGTCCGTTCGGACAACATGACCTAGCTATCGTAGCCGCTGTCTTCTAATTCGCTGAACTATATCAATGTCGTTATGTATCTCATACAGCTCATCACTCCATCGAATGCGATATTCGCTGTGGCCAACGCGTAAAGGACCATAATTCTTTCGCAGAACTTTTCTCTCGAAAACTCGCAACGTCGACTCATCAGTTGTTGTCATCGTCCAAGCCTCTGCACTACATAACAGGACTGGAATTATGAGTGATTTATAGAGTTTGGTTTCTGTTCGTCGAGAGAGGACTTTGCTTCTCAATTGCCTACTCAGTCCAAAGTAGCTCCTGTTGGCAAGAGTTATCCTGCGTTGGATTTCCCGGCTGACATTGTTGGTTGTGTTTACGCTGGTTCCTAAATAGATGAAATTATCTGCGACTTCAAAGTTATGACTGTCAACAGTGACGTGAGAGCCAAGTCCGAGTGCGATGACTGTTTGCTTGATGACAGGAGATATTCCGATATCAATATCATCGGCATACGCCAGCAACTGTACACTCTTATGAAAGATTGTACCTGCTCGATTGAGTTCTGCAGCGCTTTTTTCCAGCAGCAGATTGAATAAGTCGCACGATAGGGAATAGCCTTTTCTGAAACCTCGTTTGGTATCGAACGGCTCGGAGAGGTCCTTTCCGATCCTGACGGATCTTTTGGTGTTGTTCAACGTCAGTTTACACAGCCGTATTAGTTTTGCGGGGATACCAAATTCAGAAATCGCGGCCTTTTCGTGCTGTCCAAAGCAGCTTTAAAATCGAAGAAGAGGTGATGTGTGTCGATTCTCCTTTCACGGATCTTTTCCAAGATTTGGCTCATGGTGAATATCTGGTCGGTTGTTGATTTTCCAGGTCTAAAGCCACACTGATAAGGTCCAATCAGCTTGTTGACTGTGGGGTTAAATATTTCAAACAATACACTCGATAAACACTCGGCACCTTCCCAAGTAAGGAAAAGGACATTCCAGGTGCACGCCCTCAATTCGTAGTCCTTATTTCGTTTGCCATGTTCGTCATCAAAAGGGGGGTTCTACTTCCGAGGCTGTTGGTAATTTTTCATTGAGGGTATTTTTTACGTGGCGGATCCCAAACCCAGCGCACAACTTTTTATTTATAATTGTATTTTATTTTGTTATAAGAATTATTTTATAGAATTTTAGTTCGTTAGCTAAATTTGCTATTATTTTATATTGAATCTAAATATATATTTCTTTTTAAATCTCTATATGTAAGTTGTAGGATAGGAACATTTTTCCTTTTTTTGAATTTTTAGTAGTTAGTAACTAACTTTTACGTCATTTTTCGTTTTTATTTTCTTTTGTGTTCAACTAAGATTTTCCGCATACTTATTATTCTAAATATTCTAAATATTAAAATTTTACATTAAAACGTGCATGACTGGAAGAAGTGTCCCGTTTTATCCGTTTCGTCATTACTAAGGTTCCCCCGATGGCCACTTTCTCGCACGCTTCTCTTCCTAATGAATGGGTAAGAGATCAGATGGACAGTTAATTCGGCCAGGAGAATGACTGAAAAAATTCCACTGCAGGCTCCTTCAGGCTGTATGATGACGCGATTCTCCAATTCGTTGGGCGCTAGTTAACTTATTTTGAGCTTAATTTTTCTTTTTATTTACAACTTCATTTATCTGTGTAAACATTTTGTCACGCACTGTACAAGTTAAGTATTTAATTTTACTTTTTATATTTTTGGAGTAATATCCAACTAGCGCAGTGAACAGCCGAATTAAAAGTGAAACTTAAATCTAAGCTTATTTTAAGCTGCTACAGAGCGATACGGCGGCAGCGACGCATAAATCGTGCTAGTAGCGCGTTCTTGCAGTGGGTAGCGGTAAAATGGCGTGATGCCTAATTTTGTACCTGCATTCCTGAGCATTCTTACGCATAGTACAGTACACTGTATAACAAAATATTTATTTTGTTAACTTGTATGTCAATATGTGACTATATACATCGCACATTCCAATGTACTCTTAAGAAAGAGGATGTATATAAAAGTGCAGCAATTGTGGGGGAAATGGCATTGCAAACTATAGGGGTTGTTCTGTACATAAAGACTTAGAAACGAAATTTTCTGTCGGAATTCAAACACGTCGTAACCAACTGTTACAAACACCCCGTAACGAAATTATAGCAGTCTCAGATAAAAATTCAAATCCTACTATTTGTAAGAATAATACTATGCAAGGAAGCTATGCAAATGTAGTGAAAGGCAACACTGTATAAATGCAACTGCCCCAAATCCCCTAAATGGAGGTACGATACAATTTATGTCTGCCATACAGAACATGATCCAAGATTTAATAAAATCACAAAATCAAATGCTGCAAAATTTATTAAGTAAGAAATAAGCATACTAAATATCTGTAAATTAGAGATTATTAGATTTCTGTCTGAAAAAATATGGATGTAATGCTTATATCAGAAACTGATCTACAAATAAAAATAATTTCAATATTACCGGGACTTAGACTCTATGTTACAAATAATCTTGATGGAAAAGCGCATGGTGGTACGGCAGTGTTGGTTAGAAATCGGTTACACCAGTATGCTCTAGAATCTCTTCCTACTACACAGTTACAAGCTACAACAATATCCCAACAAATCGGGGTTGCGACTTAAACTAACGGCTACATAGTGTCCAGCATGTTTTAAAAATACAGATAGCGAATTTAAAGAATTTTTGGAGCGCTAGGTCAAAGATTTCTAGCAGGTGGAGATTGGAACGCTAAGTTAAAGATTTCTAGCAGGTGGAGGTTAGAACGCAAAACACACGTATAAGGGGCTCACGTCTTATTAATCCGAAAGGACGGCAGCTGTACTTACTGTTATATCCCGGTAAGCTGACATATTGGCCCAGGAATAAAAAAAAAATACCAGACTCAATGGAATTTGCTGTAGTCAAAAATATAGACAAGTCGCTTATGACAGCTAATACATGTAAAGACTTATCATCTGATCTTTTTTCTGTACTAATACAATTATAAGAACAGTCCATGATATTTGAGCCAAAAGTTTCCCTAACATCTTATTAAAGTAACTGGTTGAAGTATAGAAAATATATCAGCAGCCACATCAGAATTGATTGCAAAATAAATACAGGAAGAGATATTGATGAAAGTATAAGAGAATTTAAAGACGTAATAACTAATGCTGTATTGGCACTAAAAATTAAATAGAAAAACTTGTAAATGAAAAAAGGCGAGCTAGACGTGAATGGCAGTTAAGTGGCTTTCCTTCAACTCTGCTTCAACTGAAATCTGCTGTACGCAAGTAAAAAAAAGCGCATAAACGCGAGGTAGAACACAACACTGTATATTATATAAAGAAACTGTGTCCAAATTCTAGAAAGCAAAACTCTCTTTGGAAAGCCCAAAAGTCTTTTAAGCCACCAGTAGATTCCAAGACTTCTAAGACAGTAACAGTTAAATGATAATTTGGCACGTAGTATTGAGGAAAAGGCAAATTGCTTTGCAAATCACGTAGAGAGGTATTTCAACCGAACTGCCCAAAGAACGACTTTAAGTTGCCAATTTTTCCAATACCGCTAACGAGTCGCTTGTATCTATTAGGACTTCTACTTCTGGAGTTACTAGAATCATTAAGGGGCTATACCAGTATGACGCTTGAAAAAATAGGCGATTTTCGTGCATTTTTCTAAGAGAAAGTGAACATTTCGAACTTCTTTGGATGTAATTAAGGTATGTTTTCAGCTATATTTTAAGATTTTTTTTTACAAAAATGTTGAAAAGTAACGGAGTCATGGGCTGTCTTCGGAGGTGCCAAAAAAAAAGTGCCACAACTGCTGGCATGATTTCGGCCGAATGAGTAGCAGAAACAAACAAATTTTAAAAGTTTATTAAACTTAAAGACATTTCCTATACAATGACTTACGATCTTTGAAAAATATCAAAAATTAACAAAATAGTGTAATTTTGAAAAAAATAGTAATTTTAGGTACAAAATTTTCGTTTTTTAATGCCAATTTGACAATTTCAACCAATCAAAAAGATAGAAAGTCATTGTATAGTAAATGTATTTAAAAATACACAGTTTTAATTTGAAGTTGATCGGTCAATTTTTCGTTGAGTTATGACGCCAGCAATTTTGAAAAATTTCGTTTCGAGGAAAACGCGTTCAAAGTTTCACTGATATATGTTTGCACCTCCGAGCGGTCGCCGCTTTGAGCACTGCCATCCAAAAGCTATTCAAGATACGATTTCACAGGATATTTATGGAAATATAAGCTATCGAAAAAGCAAATAAAAAAAAAATTATTTGAAAGTGTCACACTGGTATAGCCCCTTAAAGAGCTAAATCCGAAAAAGGAATCAGGATGTGATAATACATATAACTCTAAAAATGCTAATTGAGTTACCAAATATTGCTATATTCAATTTCGTGGAAAAAGTCCCAGATCTTCATGATAGATAAACCTGGGAAAGACTTAACACAGCCGTCTTCCTACAGACAAATAAGTCTCTTACCCTGTATTTCTAAAATATTTGAAAAAGTGTTATTATCAATGATGACTGCGTTCTTCCACGAAAATAATATAATACCAACCCACCGATTCGGTTTTCGTGCTTAACATTTCACTGAGCACAGAGATTACTGTTCAGCTATTTTTCAAGATGTAGCAAAGGCGATCGTTACGTTCTCGTATGAAGGGGGTTTGTGGAAAATAAGGAAATTTATAGTTAAAGAGCAGATTTCATATCAGAAGATCGAGTGATAAGGGCTGGTATACCTCAGGGTAGCATGCTAGGCCCAACTCTGTACATAATATTAAATACATATAAATGCAAGCGTGTTACATTCTCGCTAAGAGCAAAAACGTGTCTGACAGTTAAAATAAACAATGTCCTGGTACCCCAAGCGATTTAAGCAACTTTCCTTGGGAAAGCAGCAAGCACATTCAATAAATAAAGAAATATTGAAAAAAATTATGTATAGAGGTAAAATAATTGGAAGATAACGAAATTGTCCTCCTTCATTCATAACCAAGTTGTCAACTAGTTGTGTCGATAGGTCTAGAGGAATGATAAAAAAAAATACGACAGTGGTGATTCAAAACACGACTACAATATCGTGAATAAAGGACTTACGGAGGAACCCAAAAGCACAATAAACAGCAGTCAAGCAAAAAAAAAAAAAAATTGGAAAGAAGAAGAACTGTAAATTCTGTGTGCCAGTTGTTTTTGAAAAATTCGGAAAAAGCAACCGTTAAAGACGGATCACTCTCCTAAGCATTCGGCTTATCTTGAATATATTCCATAATTCACTAATACGTATATGCGTAAGTCTATGACTTAGCACGAAACCTCAGCAACAAAGCCTCTTCCAGATTTTACACTCAACTGCCTTTCCTCAGGATGAAAACACTAACATCATCAAAACTATAACATCTGAAACAGCCAGAGAAATTTCTGTGAAATGGCGATCAGGATAATCTCCGCGAAAATAAATATGAAAAAGCGGTCCGACAGCCATAACATATCCTGTCAAACTGTGACATATTCATTAATCACAGTAATCTACGTTTTCAATATAATATAAGTAATATAGCAATTAAAGGTGCACATCATCATCATCTTCCACCTCAGCATCTAGATTGTGACAACCAAGGGTTTCTTACTAATCAACATGGAAGGAAGCACTGTTGCCGTGGTTTATGTGATATTGATTTTTCCGGCGGACTTCCCTAGTAAATCTATGTGTAAATTCCTCCTGAACATTCGTAGAGAACCGCGCGATACAAGTAGATGGTTAAGGCGCCACTTAAATTGAATGTTCTACAACGTTGCGATTGAGATATCTTAGCATTTTCGATTTAATTTTAAGTCTATATTCTATAACTTATCAGGACTAGAACACTTCAGACTTGAAACACCTTACGGGCTCCGATATTCGTTAATCAATTCTTTACGTCGGTGCACTACTGTGGGTAAAAATAGTAACATGTCGTAATTTAACTTTCACGTGAAAACCCATTCATGGCAATATTTTTTTCAAAGTATATTATGACTGTCAGTGGCATCTGTGCCAAATGTCACATCAATATAATCATTGGTGTTCAGTATACGCTTGTCTTTCTGACAATGATGGATGAAATTATTCAACAAGGACGTTCCATTACATTTTGTGTGGGGAATCAAATTTCTAGTCGCGGAACGTTCAGAATGTTGGAAAAGGCCTTCTGTGATAATTGTGTGCCGCGAGTAAATGTTTTTGATCGGTACAAATTATTCAAAGAGGGTCGAGCACGCGTTGACGAAGAACCACGTCCAGAACGGCCGTCAACATCAACTGACGTTATTTGGTCCTAAGAAAAGTGAAAGTTCCAAAATCACTGAATTTTTTCTAGAAACATCGTCGCGTTAACGTCTGTGAAATAATGCTTTCCAACTACCAGAATGTCGCAAACTGTTATTCCTGGCGATAGGGCTTGGATCTATGCTTACGACCCGGAAAGAGACGATTCGGCCTACCATTGCAAAATAGGTGAGCCGAGGCCGAAAAAATCACGCCAAAGCAGGTCAAAAATCAACGTTATGTTGACAATTTTTTCGATTATCGAGGTGTACTATTTGAGTGTTGTGCGTCGTTGCGAGAAGCTAATCGTAAAAAGGGCCCGGTATTATAGGCCGATGTCTCTGGCTTTTTGCAAAACGATAATGCACCGTCGCTTACTGCATTGATTTTTCGTGAATTTTTTACCAAATTTGACAACCAATATCGTGCCGCAACCATCGTGTTCACCTGATTTAGTTCCGTGTGACTTCTGCCTATTCAATTAACTCAAACGACCGCTCCGGGAAACCGTTTTCAGACATTAAACGTGAATCGCTGCGGACATTGAAGGCTACTCCGGAAATTGACTGTAACAACTGTTTGGAGGGTTGCGATGTTTTTCTCAAGGTGACGAAACTTCAAATGCGCCAAGTCGCTTAATGTAGTAGCATCCGAAACAAAGCAAACCAAAACTCAGCTACTTGACTCCAACGCTACCGTTTTAGGGCTACATTGGAATCCGCTAAGTGGAGAGCTTTTCTTAAAGAACAAATTTAAGAATCACAGACATTACCAACAAAGAGTATTTTTTGTGACGCAGCAAGACTATACAGTCTTTCTACGATAGGTATTTTAGCGCTAGTCGTTTCTTAAATTTCGAAGTAGCTTTTGTGGAGTAATATATGTGATTGTGACTTGTTGATTATATAAAGGTGATTCAACTTTCAAGTAACTAATCCAGTATAGCGAGGAAACTAATCGCAAAAAATTGGCATTCGGATTGCCTAATGAAATTCTACTACTAAAAAAACATGTTCAAATCTTGTATGGTGTGTTGCCGTGTTATATTATAAAATTTACAACTTTAGGTATGATTTTCGTACTTTTTCAAATATGTTTCGATTCTTTAAATTCCTAAAGATTAAATGTACGAGTTACATTATAAAATGTTCAAAAGGTAAATGTGGAGATAGATGAAAACAGCTTTCTACGTAAAACTTTTTCTGCCCATTTTTGCTGGTACTTGCATTCTAAATATTTTAAGCGGCATATTTTAATTGTTTAATGCCTATGCCAAGATTCGATGATTACTACTAGTATTACTTAAGAAGATTTTTTCTCCAATTCAGAAAAACAATACTCGTAGAGTAAATTCCGAGTATTAAAACCACCCGACGAAGATATTTATACATAACACAACATCTTGGTCCTATTTACTAGAGGATCAGATTTTCGCGTGCATTATTTCAAAAATGTAGTGGAAATATTGTTTTGTAAATATTGTTTATTACTTAGTATAATGTTGTTTGTTTATTACTTAGTATAATGTTTGAATATTCTTTTCGTGCCTCAATTGTTCTCGATTTTTATACATATATTTATTTTTTTTTTCTAAAATATCAAAAATGTTGATTTGAATTTGTAAACAATATACGGATGAAAATGTGGTCCATTGTAATCTCACAGGTGGAGAGGAAAAGCAATAAATATGCAATAAACTTATAGTTCGAAAATATTCCTGAAAATTTTTATTTATGTATCTTTAATTTTCTGTTTAGATGTAACTGCAGACCAGTATAAACTTAATATTTCCACTTATCTGAGAACTTTTTTTAGTTAAGTTAAAAATAAAATCGGGCTTACCTTTAAATATGGGAGCAATTTTAAAAACCCCCAGACCTCCGATTGTTAGCATTTGTCCCAGCGCTAATTCCATTAAAAACATTGGTATCCCAGCCAATATTAGAGTCAAGAAATATGGTATAAGGAAGGCCCCTCCCCCATTTTTGTAGCATAGATATGGAAACCGCCAAACATTTCCCAGTCCGATAGCAAGACCCACAACAGATAATATGAAGTCAAGCTTTGATGACCAGGAACCACGTTCCGGTAAGCCATTATGGTTTCGCATCTAATTCAGAAAGGTTTAGTGAAATTACTATTGTAAATTCTATAACATTAAATTTCAAAATCAATCCGAACAAAGTAAGGAGGGCTATGTTCGGGTGCAACCGAACATATTATATAAACTCTTGCAAATTGCCAAAGCCAGAAAAAAAACTTAAAATGTAAAACGTCAACCAGAGGTTTGGAATTTAAACAATTTTATATATACATATACTCGATTCGGATTTATTAGATATACCTCGAATACAATCATAAATTCAGCCGGATATTGGAAAATCCTGATATTAATTATTTGGGGGTGGTTTTGTCATTGAGATTAATCAAAAATTGGACGATATATGCAGCAATAAAACCTGGAAGTTCGAAAATGTTTTTATTAGATATATGGGGACTCAAGGAAGTATTCAACCGATTTAACCCATTTTTAATGCACAGAATAACTATTATCATTATTATTGAAGGATGGAGTGATGTCTACTTCACGCAAGTGGGGAAAGTTCTCTGATCGCTATTCACTTGGGAGTGGCCAGAACCGATTCTTTTACATATGACTCAAGCAGCTCACGAATTCCGGTCTTTGACCAAGTATCCTCTGGTTAGCCTAAGAACAACCGTTTGAAGGCCAGCTAAAGTGAAAAGGCGAAATATCCGGTCCGCAGGGTTTAATACCCGCCACGTAAAAAACGCACCCAATGAAAAGATACCAACTGCTTCGGATTGGAGACCCCCTTTTGATAACGACATTGGCAATAAGAACTACGATTTGAGGGCATGTACCTGGAATGTCCCGTCCCTTAATTGGGAAAGTGCCGCTGCACAGCTGGTCGATGTTCTTGTTAAAGCGGAGGCTGATATCACCGCAATCCAAGAAATGCGATAAACAAGAACTGAGGCGAGTAGGTCTTTGTGGCATTTACTACAGTGGTCATTTAAAGGAGTGCAAGTGTGGTGTGGGAGAAAGACTCCGTCGCCGAGTACTATCATTCGTTCCGGTGGATGAACGTCTAGCCACAATCGGCATCAAAGCGAGGTTCTTCAACATATCGCTGATTTGCGCCCACGCCCCGACGGAAGAGAAGGGCGATGTGACCAAAGATGCCTTTTATGAGTGCTTGGAACGCACTTATGAGAGATGCCCTCGCCACGATGTCAAAATCGTGCTTGGCGACTTCAACGCCAGTGTGGGCAAAGAAGGTATCTTTGGTACGACGGTCGGTAAATTCAACCTCCACGAGGAAATATCCCCAAATGTGTTGAGGCAGATCGACTTCGCCGGGGCCCGAAATATGGTTATCTATGGTACTAGATTCCAGCACAAGAGAATACATCAAGCTACCTGGCTGTCTCCGGATAGAAAAGCCACCAACTAGATCGATCATGTTGTGATAGATGGAAGACACGTCTCCAGTGTTCTAGACGAGCGTACGATCCGAGGTCCTAACATCGACTCGGACCACTATCTGGTTGCAGCCAAGACTCGCACCCGCCTCTGTGCAGCAAAAAACGCACGTCAACAAACACAAGGAAGGTTCGACGTCGAGAAGCTGCAATCACAACAGACAACCGAACGATTTTCTACTCGGCCTGCACTCCTGCTCTCTGAGAGCACTCGTCAACAACTCGGTATAAGGGAACTGTAGGACGGCATTTCAAACTCCTTACGTACAGCTGCAACCGAAACCATTGGTTTTCGGAAAGTGCAAAAGAACAGCTGGTACGACGAGGATTGCCGTGTCGCAGCGGAGAGAAAACAGGCTGCTTACCTCGCAACGTTACGATCGACCACAACACGTGCGGGATGGGATAGATACCGAGAGTTGAAGAGGGAAGCGAGACGCATTTGCAGACAGAAAAAGAAAGAGTCCGAAATGTGTGAGTACGAAGAGCTTGACTAGCTGGCCGACAGGGGTAACGCTCGAAAATTTTACGAAAAAATGCGGCGGCTTACGAAAGGTTTCAAGACCGGAGCATATTCTTGTAGAACCCCCAAAAGTGATCTAATGACCGATGCCAAGAGCATACTAAAATTATGGAGGGAGCACTTCTCTAGCCTGCTGAATGGCAGTGAACGTACAACGCCAGGATAAGGCGAACCCGATTCCCCAATCGATGGCAATGGAGCAGACGTTCCATTGCCCGACCATAAAGTGGTTCGAATAGCAATTACCAGTCTGAGGAACAACAAAGTAGCGGGGGCCAGTGGAATGCCGGCCGAGCTATTCAAACACGGCGGTAAAGAACTGATAAAGAGCATGCATCGGCTTCTTTGTAAAACATAGTCGGACGAAAGCATGCTCAACGATTGGAATTTAAGTGTGCTCTGCCCAATCCACAGAAGAGGAGATCCCACAATCTGTACCAACTATCGTGGGATAAGCCTCCTCAGCAGTGTGTGAAAGTTTAAAGTCCACCGTCAACAAACTGATTGGATCTTGTTAGTGTGGCATTAGACCAGGCAAATCAACAACTGACTAGATATTCAACATGCGACAAATCTTGGAAAAGATCCATGAAACCAAAATTGACACACACCACCTCTTCGTAGATTTAAAGCTGCTTTCGACAGCACGAAAAGGCCGCGATGTCTGAATTTGGTATCCCCGCGAAACTAATACGGCTGTGTAAACTGACGTTGAGTAACACCAAAAGCTCCGTCAGGATCGGGAAGGACCCTTCAGAGCCGTTCGATGCCAAACGAGCCTTCAGACAAGGCAACTCTCTTTTGTGTGACTTCTTAAGTCTGCTGCTGGAGAGAATAATTTGAGCTGCAGAGCTTAATCGAGCAGATACAATCTTTTATAAGAGTATACAGCTGCTGGCGTATGCTGATGATATTGACATCATCGGTTTCAACACCCGCGCCGTTAGTTCTGCTTTCTCCAGACTGGACAAGGAAGCAAAGCAAATGGGTCTGGAAGTGAACGTGGGCAAGACAGAATATCTCCTGTTATCCAGCAAATAGTCGTCGCACTCGCGACTTGACTCTCAAGTCACTGTTGACAGTCATACCTTTAAAGTCGCAAATAATTTCGTCTATTTAGGAGACAGCGTAAACACATCCTACAACTGCAGCCTGAAAATCCAACGCAGGGTAACTCTTGCCAACAGGTGCTACTTGGGGCTGGGTAGGCAACTGAGAAGTAAAGTCCTCTTTCGACGAAAAGAAACCAAACTCTATAAGTCACTCATTATTCTCGTCCTGCTATATGGGTGCGGAGGCCTGGACGATGACAACAACTGATGAGTTGACGTTGCGAGTTTTTGAGAGAAAAGTTCTGAGAAAGAATTATGGTCCTTTACGCATTGGCGAATGTCGAATTCGATGGATCGATAAGTTGTTTGAGATATATGACGACATTGATATAGTTCAGCGAATTAGAAGACAGCGGCTACGCTAGCTTGTCCGAATGGACGAAAGCACTCCAGCTCTGAAAGTATTCGACGCAGTACCCGCCGGTGGAAGCAGGGGAAAAGGAAGACTTCCACTCCGATGGAAGGACCAGGTGGAGAAGGACCTGGCTTCGCTTGGAATTTCCAATTGGCGCCACATAGTGAAAAGAAGAACTGGCGCGTTGTTGTTAAGTCGGCTATAATCGCGTAAGCGGTGTCATTACCAATAAAGAAGAAGAAGAAGAACTATTTTCAGGAAAGGATTCTCACTGAATTTTAATTGCATATACTTATCTCCCACATTGACCGATTTTTTTCGTTCCACTGTAGACACTGGAGTCCACATATGCGATACCTAGAGACTTGAACAGTTTTGGTTGGATTTGGATAATTTTTGGTCATAAGGTGGCATAGCTTATTAGTTCAAAATTTTTCCCGTTATTTTAACTACTTCTTGATTTGAAGATGGGAAATAATAGATGGATGTGATAGAATCAAATGAAATTTCAAATTATGTTATATCGGTCCGATTTCCCCAAATTCACACTATAACATAGGAATATGAATGGAATACTACGTACCAAGTATAGTCAAAATCGGCCTTTTGTGTACCAAGTTATGTGATTTCACCAAAAAGTGGGCGGTGCTAAGCCCAATTTTTGCACTAGCTCTCATAAAATCCTCTCATACCATCTCGGAGGTGAAATTTAATGTCTCTGGCATATTTTGTTATTGATTTATTGCGCTTTTAGTAGTTTTGAACAGTACAGCTATGTATATAAAGAGTACGCGGGGTTGTCTTCCTATTTCAACTATTTTCACACTTTAGGTAGGAGTTTTTATAGTATTGGAGATGGGCGAATTTGGTTGTTGCAGTTTTAGTAGGTTAGGAAATATGTACATTAAACTTATTAGAGAGCGGGGTGACTCCCACTTTTTCAAAACTTTTTGCCCACAAGAGGCCCTTTCTACTGTAATACCCTGTGTCACGTTACAGTTTTATATCTTAATTTAGTACTCGTAATTTTTGTTGTACTTAGAAACCCGCATGTTAAGTTTCATCGAGTTATCTCAATTTTTACTCATGTTACAGCTTGCACGGACGGACGAACGGACAGACAGACAGTCAACTGGATTTCAACTTTTCGCGTCATCCTTGTCATTTATATAATACATATGTATATTCCGGGTAACTGCCTGTCTATCCATTTCCATAACATGAAGCCCAACTTTGTATTGAAACTGAGCTAAAGAAACTAACTAAAATATGAAAATAATGTTTTCACAATTTCGTCGAATAACTGAAATTTAATGCATTTGTAGCATTTTTTAATATTAAAATTTGTCAACACCAGAAAATATTTCAAAGTTTTTGAGCCTTACGAATTGCAAGAAAATAGTAAAATGTTTGATCAGATTCAAGCTTAGCCCCAGTAAACATGTAATTGGGTCAAACAACGTCAAGTGGTCAAGTGGTCTCCGATTTTAAAAATTAGCAGTTCATTAGGAAGCTGACCAGACGCAAACTCCGTGATATAAACATTTCGACAAAACTCTTTTTTTTTTTTTTTGTTAAAGTTATTCAAGGTTAAAATTTAGAAGACGATGAAATATAAAATTATTTTCTTATAAACTACTGGAGATAAATCGATGAAATTTTGTGAAATCAAAGAAATATTATAAATACTTTTTTATGATCTTTTTGTTTAAATAATAAAATTTTACATAATTTTTTGCTAAAAAATTTAAGTTTTTGTATGTCTTCTTCACACTAAAAAGATTTAGAAGTATGTAACACAACGCGGAAAATATTCACCTTTAATAATCTGCAAAAAAATTTTTGTTCATTCATACCATTCTAAAGTTAATGAGTTTTTTGTCACCCTACCGAACTTAAAACGTATGGAGCATCGATCCTGGCGCAGTGCGCTCGTAAGCTCCCAACATCTGTGCCGCAAGAAAAGCATAAACGCAACGATCGCATATTGCGCAACGAAAAAAAGAAAAAAAAATATATATACTCCTTTTGCATGACCAATGTGTGAATGTAAAATTCACTATTGCTACATACAAATAGGTATAGATACATTCCATAAGAAAGTACAAATTTGTACATATAAATGTTTACGTAGACAAAGACAAAGTGAAGTGAGTTAGTGACGTGACGTGCTTTTCTGGTGCTCCATTTATGGCACCATGTACGATAGTAAATAATCCAAAATTATTTCCTAAGCGCGAAATAAGGAACGTCTTCTTTATAATAGTAACAAACATCAAAACAACCTTTTGTTTCAGTAAACAGAATGTATCAAGACAACACTGAATTGGAACAATTGAAATGCACTATCACTAAAACAAATATCCTAAACAAACAATCATCAAAACAACCTTATCTTGGAACAATAGAAGTACACTATCAGTACAACAAACAATAACAACCCAAATAGTTATTTACTAGTAAACAACCAACATATCAATAGTATAAGTAGCACTAAGATTTATGTAAACAAACCTAAACAAACAACATACGGTATTATATCTAAACAAATTAACAACTAATATTAAGTAAACATACTAGTTAGTATAAATAGAAGTAAGAACCATGTAATAAGTTAATCTTAAGAGTATAAATAAAGAGTACACATTTCGGTGCAGCTCAAAATATATTCTTTTGACTAATTTTTACTTAATGTGAAAATTAACTCGCGCGGAAACACACACCGTGTCCACATCAGCTCAAGTTAAACAAAAAATTGAGCATAATAAAGCTAAAAAAGCTGTGAGTGTTAAACACTTTATAAATATTTATTCATTTGTGAGAAGGTTCGCACAAAAGGGAAATAGCGAAGAACGCATTTTATAAGCTGTCCCTTTAGATACCTGCTTAGATCCCACAATCCACTCAAAGAGAAATTCCTAGGGATTTCACGCTGAGAAATTTCCGAGCATCAGTTACACTAGTGGACTGCTATAGGAATAGCTGAGAAATGTCAGCTAAACCTGAAGCAGAAAATACCATCTCTGGTAACAAGTAGGATAGTAGTCCGTTCACAAGAAGCAACAAGATTTCCCTATGACCAGACGCTTAAAGTTGCTACACTAACTGCACATGAGGCGACTTCATCAAATGCAGACCCGCACGATATGAATTCATCTAGTAACGTCACAATGGTAACTAACACAGCCAGCACTGCCGACCTGCCAACTCAAGGCACCACTAGCAACGAAATTGCAATAAGTGCGAGAGTTAAGGAACGTATTCCTCATAATAGTATCAAACATCAAAACAACATTGAGTTTAAATACCACAACAACCGTATCTTAAAACAAAGCAAATGTATCTAAGCAAACAAAACATATGTAAACAAACCTAAACAAATAATATAATCTGTATCTAAACAAACTATCAACTAGTAATAAGTAAACATACTTGTACTAACTAGTAAGAATCATGTAATAAGTTAGTCTCGGCAGCTCAAAAATATATTCTTTTGACTCATTTTTACTTCTGATAAAAATTTACTCGAGCGAAGAGAGCGCGCTTTCTGGTCTAGGCATACTAATAGAAGAGTTAAATCAACACATGTGAAGCATAATAGACAAGATTTCGCAATTGCAAAAACAAGCAGTAGCAGAATTTAGGGAGTCGATAATCCACCCGATCCTCCAGACGAAAAGAGATCGCATTACACTCACTGAGGAACCATTGGCGGAGGAGGAGATCCAACAACAAAACAAACGATCATGTGTCAAATCGCCGAAAACCCGGGCAAGAACAAGTTTCATTGGTCAGTTCAAGCGATCAATAATAGCAAATGATATTCCTATTATTCAAATGTTCAAAGCCACTGCAAAGTTGCCAGTAATAAGACAATTAAGCTCGGACCCAATAAAAGGGCCTAATATAAAGCAACAACAACAAATCCAATGGAGGAACAGTGAAATTACTTGCAGCTAAGAAAACCAACCAGAATACTGCAAAATTGCCAAAAGCAATATTACTTTCAAAAAACGGGGACCTTTCCTGTGTCGCTCGAAATAAAGCGGTTATATAGTAATATAACCCTAACTTTTATTATATTATCTAATTATAATTATAATTCTTAATTTATTACGTTTAATGAGCAAAACACAAATTAGGTTTTCTGTGTTTATACAAAAGGGCCGATTTTATTATTTTTAAATTGATACACGTACTAAACTTTGTGTTTCAATTAAAAAAAATTAAATAAAATAATAAAATAAATAATAAATGAAAATAAAATAAATAATAAATGAAATTAAATTAAAAAAAAAATAAAAAATATAATTTTTTCATCGCATGTCAGTATCTTACATTTATTACAGCTCATTTTGCGAAGCTGACTATCTTTCCTTGATTTATCTGTAGCTGAATGTGATTTGCTTTTAATTTTAAATATTTTTGATAAATATTTCTAAATAAAAAATTTCTATAGTCAAATATACACAATACTTGAAAATTTTGAGTGGTAAGGTTTGCGTGATCACGAATGTAGCTGTTACTTACCTCCTAACCTTAGCGACGAAGAATACAGGCGTATTATCGACAACTTTGTGGCCGATGCCAGATGCAAAACCAAAGTAGTAATAGCTGGTGATTTTAATGCCTGTGCTATCGAATGGGAATGCAAAAGAATCAACAGCAGAGGAAAAACCCTACTAGAAGCATTTGTCCCTCTTGATCTGGAACTTTTAACTGCAGGCAAATTTAGCAAAGGTGGCCGACAATCGCTGATTGACTTAACGTTTGTACATTCGAGTTAAGTTATATAAAATATTACTGCCAAAACCTAATAAACCAATGAACCGTGCCACTTCCATCCCCTCTGCATGATAGACTCAGCTGGAAAAGTTCTGGAGCGGATCATATACCATCGGCTAAATAAGGCAATCGACGATGCCGCTGGACTTTCCTCAAACCGATTCGGATTCAAGAAGGCAAGATCCCCAAGCGCAGCCGCAACCCTAGTAAAGACCCTGTCTGAATGGGCCATAAGTGGGAAAAGATGGAAAGAAAGCACAATACAGTACTGTATTACTGTATAAAGTCACTGGTAAAGTAATCCAAGGCCCTTTACTTGGGCCGCTACTCTGAAACATCATGTACGATTGATTACTGCGACTGAAAATACCCAAAAACGTAAACATCATATAGCAAAACATATACACGATATAGTTACGATAACCAATAGGACAATAAGCGATAATAAGCGATTGGCTCAAAACTGACGGACCGACCTTGACCCGGTTAATGTTAAATATACCGTTAGCCGGTGTACTTAAGTCAGTTGCACTGTTCGGCGTCCAGATACGGGGAAAAGCCTTCGAAATAAAATCATATCGCCATGGCCTTTTTTCGATATATGCCACTTGCGCGCTGAGACTATGCCTGCGTTCCGCACAGTAACGGTAGATGCTGCCCTAGTAATTGCGGGCTTACACTCTTTAGACCTCTTGGCCTAGGATATTAAAAGCTTTGCGTATGACAGGTTACCGCACAACACACTAAAAATAATTGTAATGGCAGAGATGGGGAATCACTGGCAAAAACGCTGGAAGAAAAGCGGAAACGGGTGTTGGACATTCTGACTGATCCCCAACGTTGAACCATGGCTAAATAGACCGCACGGTGAGGTAGATTTCCACCTAACTCAAATCTTCACAGGACATTGCTGCTCCAAAGCATATTCGAAACGATTCGGACACAAAAATAACATGTGATTATTGCGTAGACGATACCGTCGAAAATATGAAAAACACATTCTTCTACTGCCCGAAATGTAATCATGTGAGACAACATTTAAAAAATGCGTTTGGTATAGACCCAACACCCGATAACTTGGTGAACTAACTAGTTGAATCAGTAGAGAAGTGGAAAGCTGCTTGCGAAGTTGCGTCCAGAGTTATGAAACCTTATCGTGTCAGTGAACAGTGGCAAAGAAGAGAGCTGTTAAATGTAACGAACTACGACTCAAACACACTAATATTGACGTGACGGGAAGGGACTTTTAACTTAATGCATTTTGACCATCACGTATGGATGAGTGTCACTAAACCATCCTCCCGACGTAATACTTAACCTGGTACCGTTAGGAACGGTACAGGACGGTAAAAAGTTTAATTCGGATTAAAGTTCCACACTGACATGGGGTCCTGGCTTTCGATGCTTCCTCCTCGTAAAAAAAATACGTTTATGCACATGATTAACTATTAATTCCTTGACACTCGCAGCAAATTTTGTGCCTAACTTATATTTATAGATTTGAAATATACTATGTAGTACTATACATCGGACTGGACAGTTATGATCTGATTTTGGCAATTTTTCGACATAAAGTGGCCAACTTTAAGCGTATTATTTGAGTAAACATTTATCCCGTTACATTCATTGTTGCTTGATTTGCATACTAGAGAATAAAAGAATCAGAAGGAATTTAGAAATGTGTGATATGGAAAGACGGTGTGGTAGGATATGGGATTTCACCTAAATGTAGGCCATGAACACCTATCGTCTTATTCACACTGGCTCCTATAAAGCCCTCTCGTACCCTTTCTGATATAAAATTATTTTACTTTGCAAATTAAAAAAAAAAAAGAAATCTCATTTTTATAATGGAAAACATTTCGTATTTGGAAATGTTTGAAGGTAAAAATTAGAATAAATAATTAACGAAATAAGCTCTTGGCAATCAGAGGTTGGTTTTAACCATCAACGTCAATCACCATATTTCATATCAATATTAAAAATACGCAAGTAAATATAAAAGTTTCAAACCTAACCAGTTAAATTAGTATTAACGTAAGAAGATATTTTAATATTTATCTATTTATTTATAGTACATATACGAGTAAAAAAGGCGTGTTTGTTACACCAACTATAACTCAAGAACGACTGAACCGATTTGGCTAAAAATTTGTGAGGGAATACCTCCGAACGAGAAGATGGGTGTAGGTTAGTTTGTATATTATTATATCAAAAGTCTAAACATTTCATAAACAAAATAATTATAGTAGCACAACAATGGTTCGCTCGCTTCCGTTCTTGAAAATTTCGAAATTTTGACGCTGGTGAAAGTTTGACACTGATTGAATAATGTCTCTAGTGAAAAAATGTCAGAAATGGCCGCCAAAATGGTACATATTTGTTTATTTATACATTAGTAAAAAATAAGTTGAAGTTTGATTAGAAATACCAAAAGACTTTTTCGACTACTCAATATACTAAATTGTTGAGAAGAAAATTGTACATTTATAATCTTACGAAACACCCCGTATATTATTAGACTTACAGATGTCATTATGAATAGGAGCTAAGTTCATTATTTAATAAACTTCCTTCTTCCGTTTTATACTGTCGCCAAGTCAACACGCGTTTTACTCTCCCAACAGGTTATGGGCCTTTGCCACACAAAGTTAATTTAACCAATCAATAAAAAAAATCCGGGTAAAAAAAAAGGTTCTGTGTGTTAATTAAATATATTGACTTTTGATTTGGAATATATTTTACAACTTAAATAATGTCGAACGTGTTTTCGGTACCCGTCGAACGACTTCGCGGTCGTGAAAATTTTGATGTGTGGAAATGCCAGGCAAAATCATATTTGATTATAAAGGGCCACTGGAAAATGGTCCAGAATGGTTTGCCTGTTACTGCAACTGAGGCTGATCGTGATGCTAATGAAAAAGCACTAGCTGAAATCACGATGTTGGTGGAGCCAAATAATTTCGGTCACTTTGCAGATAAAACATCAGCTAAAGACGCGTGGGAAGCACTTATGGAAGCCTATGAAGATAAATGTTTGACGCGCAAGGTGGAACTGTTGAAGCAATTGGTACAACTCAAGCTGTCAGACTGCGAGATTATGCAAGAGTATGTAAACTCAATGATAATGACTGCATTTAAGTGAGAAACGCAGGTCTAAAAATTGATGATGAACTACCCGCATCACTCATGTTAGCTGGGTTGCCCAATAAGTTTCAGTGCTCGCTGTCGAAAACTCCAAGATAACGCTCACTGTAGACGCTGTGAAAAATCTACTTTTACAAGGTGCGAAATTTGATGCAAAGCAAGGTGCCGAAAATGCTCTTTATACAAAGGCAAAAACAATTTCAAAAGTTCGCTGTCATTCGTTTAAGCAACTAGGTCACATTAGAAAAAACTGTCGTAAGAAAATAGTGAAAGACGACCAGAAAAAACAAAAAAGTCAGGTTTTTTTGCTTCATCGCTTTATGCTAATATGCACAACAACGAAAACTGGTATGTTGATTCCGGCTGTTCTCAACATATGGTAAAAAGCAACGAATGCATGACAAATAGAAGACGCGCGATAAATATGAGAGTAATTGTCGCGGACAATAACAAAATTGATGTTGAATGCTCTGGCGATGTGCAACTCTCTCTAGCTATTAAAGATAAGAATGTTAACGCAACTATCAAAAATGCTGAGTACGTTCCTAGTTTATGTGCGAATTTACTTTCGGTGAGTCAAATGACAGACAATGGGAAAGAACTCCATTTTAAAGACAATTGGTGCAAAATATTTAACGAGGACAAACAACTAATTGGAACTGCGAGCAAAGTAAATGGTCTTTATCGTCTGAACTGTGTGCGACGAGATAATGCAGCGATGGGCGTCGCAAGCTATAACTTATGGCATAGGCGCTTAGGTCATGTCTGTCGCGAAAGTGTCACAGCCATCCAAAATGCTTCGGAAGGTGTTAAAATCACAACCAGTGGTAACGTCAAATGGTGGTTTGCATAAAAGGCAAGCAGACCAGAGCGCCACACAGGGAAAAAGGGCAGCGCGCTCAACAACCTTTGGAACTAATTCATAGTGATGCAATGGGTCCATTAAATGTTAACACATTTTCTGGTGCGCCCTATTTGTTAACGTTTGTGGATGACTATTCCAGAAAAGTGTTTGTTATCCCAATTAAATCAAAAGCAGTTATTTGTAAAATTCAAAGCAATGGTGGAGAATCAATCTTCGAAATATATAAAAGTTCTCCGAACGGACAATGGTCGCGAATATATACATAAATGAAGTATTCAACAAATATCTTTCGAAATATGGCATTATCCATCAGAAAACGACACCCTACACCCCTGAACAGAATGGCGTTGCAGAGAGGCTAAATCGGACAATAACGGAAAAAATCAGATGCATGCTGCTAGATGCAAGTTTGGAGGACAGATTCTGGGCTGAGGCTACTGTAACTGCGGCATATCTACTGAATCGTACACCATGCAGAGGTAACAATCTGAGTCCAAAAGAATTGTGGTCAGGAAAAATACCAAACTTGAAACACCTCAAAGTCTTTGGTTTTAAGGCAATGGTTCACGTAGCCAAAGAAAACGCAGTAAGTTAAAACTTAAATCTCGAGAATGTATTCTTATAGGCTATAGTACTGAATCAAAGGCATACAGATTGTATGATCCTGTAGCGAAAAATATTACTGTTAGCTGTGATGTAGTTTTTATTGAAAATCAAATTAATCAAAATCCTCCAGCTATAGATGCAAAGAGAGATACGGTTAATTTATGGTTATCAGAGCCAACTTCCGTTGCCAATTCAGAAGGGGAATATGTGGAAGAATTACCAATAAAAGATGGTAGTGGTGAAACTTCAGGTAGCAGTCAGCGCGAAGAAGTAACGGATTTGGAACATGAAGGAGTCTGTCGCTCTGAGCGATTGCGGAATATGTTACGACCAAACTATAATCTCTGCGTAACTGAATATGTATCATCAGATCCAAACACTGTGGAGAAAGCGATGGCAAGCGAACACCATAAACTTTGGCAATCTGCAATGATTGAAGAAATTGAATCTCATGATATCAACAGCACTTGGGAACTATCAGCCCTGCCAATGGGAAAGAAAGCCATTCCGTCAAAATAGGGTTTCAAAAGAAAGGTAAATGCAGATGGATATCCTGTACGTTATAAAGCCAGGCTTGTGGTGAAAGGATTCAACCAGAAGCAGCACATCGATTATGACGAGACATTCGCGCCAGTTGTGCGATATACATCAATTCGTTTTTTGCTTGCTCTTGCGGTGAAATATAATCTTATTGTTTACCAAATAGATGTTGTAAGTGCTTTTTTACATGGCGAGCTTAAAGAAGAGATCTATATGACTCAGCCAAGTGGCTTTGACGATGGATTCGGTCGCGTCTGCAAGCTGCGAAAATCGTCGTATGGTCTGAAGCAATCTAGTCGTGTCTGGAACATAAAGTTTAATTCAACGCTAGTTAGTTTCGGCTCGCAACGCAGCAACGTCGACCAATGCGTATATTTTCTTGTCGCTGACAAAAAAATGCTATTCGTCGCTGTTTACATGGATGATGTAATCTTTTTCGCCAATGATACAAAGCTGCTGAACAAACTAAAAAATAAGCTTTCTAAAACTTTCAAAATGAAAGATCTAGGTGCAGCATCATCGGTTTTGGGTATGCGTATAGCTCAAAACCTCAAAGAAGTAACTCTGAAGATCGATCAATCCTCCTACATTGCCGATGTAATTCGACGTTTCGGAATGGAGGAATGCAATCCTGTAAGTACACCCCTCGACGTTAATCAAAAGCTGTCCGCGGAGATGTGCCCAACTAATGATGACGAAAAAAGGGATATGGCTACTGTTCTCTTTAAACAAGCTGTTGGATGTCTGCTGTTTGCCGCTCAGGTCAAGCGCCCTGATATATGCTTTGCTGTCAATTTGTTAAGCCGATACAGCACGAATCTAGGGAAGGTACATTGGACTGCAGTAAAGCGGGTCGTGCGCTATCTCAAAGGAACTATTGACAAGGGCTTAGTGTATAAGAGGAGTCCTGATGAAATCGTTGGTTTTTGCGACGCTGACTGGGCAAATGATGTAAGTGATCACCGCTCAACAACTGGCTATGTTTTTTCTTTCCAGAATGCTGCCATTTCGTGGGCTACCAAAATATAGCCTTATCATCTACTGAAGCCGAGTTACTGTCTATGGTGGCTGCTACACAAGAATCAATCTTTCTTAAGCGATTTGAAAAAGGGTTAGTTCCCAAAGCTTTGGAATCTATAATCTTATCCTGCGATAACAAGAGCGCTATACACATAGCTGAAAATAACTCATACTCAAGTAGAACGAAGCATGTAGATATCAAATCAAAATTCATCAAAAAAAAGGTAGAAGATGGCTAAATTAAGTTATATCATATTGACACCGATAAAATGATGGCCGATATTTTTACGAAAGCAATATCTGCGCAAAAAACAAAACAACCGTCAAAAGAATTTTTCTTAAAGTAATTTATTCTCATCTAATTATTAGTAAAATATTTTCTCTTACTCATAACTGAATTGTATTACTTTTTCAATTTATTTGTTATTGTATAACGAACTATCATTTCTATATTCATTTTTTAATGAACATAAATATTCCATTTAGGGAAGGTGTTGAGAGAAAATTGTACATTTATAATCTTACGAAATACCCTATATTATAGACTTACAGATGTCCAGTGATGCTAACTCAGTGGTTTTACCACTAAAACTAGTGGTTTTACTTTCCTTCTAGTGGGCAAAAAACTTTTTATTGGCTGGTGGTTTTTTTAGTGTTAAACACCCTCTGACGGTAAATACAAAAAATTAATAATATATATTATATATATTCTTCACAATTCCCTCCCCATAAGATATTTTAGAGTAAAGTAAAGTTGAGTAAAGTAAACTAAACAAACAGTACAGTACAGTTTGCTATTGTTATAATAGAGCATACGTACTTCCTAATCTTACTTGAAAGAAAATTGATCATAGTAGGTATTTAATTAATTATGCCTAAGCTACAGTACACCCCAAAGTTTCGTGATTTTTGGTTACGTTAACGTTTTAATAATGAAATGACAATTGCAGTACAGTATTTTATTGTCATGGCAAACCAAAATCTAATTACTCTATTTTATTATTTTTAATTATTTTTACTCTGTTTTAAATTTAAAATCTAATATTTTCCTTTACCACACTGCGAGTCGAACGCCCTACGACGTTCCAATGGGCGAATTAAAGAACCCAGTGATTTTACTATAGCGAGCTTGCAGCTATATAACACTACGCTTAAGCACGCGACATTTCACAAGTATCGCAGATGGTTGTCGCTCATGAATAAGTAATATTTTGTGTCGCACTGTAATTTCTAGTGGAATTCTGGTGGTTTGAGAACCCGATAAAGTTTAGTAGTTTTCTGGTGGTTAATACGGCCTTATTGGTGGTTTGATAAAAATAAAGTTGGCAACACTGCAGATGTCATTATGAATAGAAGATAAGTTCATTATTTAATAAACTTCCTTCTTCCGTTTTATATTCCTAACACAAATCATAAACAGTTGTTCAAAATTCATGTAAGAATCATTTGAATATTTTATTATATGTAGCTACTGCCCTAGTACGGTAGTTGCTTTTGTACCTAATTGTATTATACTGATTGTTGCCATTGAACAATGCAGTTTTTTTTTTAACACACAATGATGCCTTAATAATATCACTACAGTAAACCACACTGCTTGTTGTATCGCCAAGCATTGAAGCTACATACTTTGATAGAAGATGGGCATTCTTAACAAACCAAACACAGCATGTACATACATATGTAACTTAAACAAATAAGCAAGAGCTGAATTCGGGTATAACCGAACATTTCATACTCCGAGCATAAAGACACACTGTTATAAGAAAAACATGATCTCTAAATTTTATTAAGATAACTCACATATTCGCCTATATATGCGGTATAAAGTCCGCCGGAACTCGAAAATCTTTATATTGGATATAAGAAGGCTAAGTTAAGAAGTGACTCGATTCCATCCATTTGTAACTCACAGTCATACTTTCAGTAGGAAAGAACTCTCTCTGAGTTTAAATTAAATATCTCACACATTTTCAGTTCGACAGGTGCTCGCTCTGAGAAGTCGTGTTTCGCTCTTTACGTATTGTTGAGATTCTGCGCATCGTACATTTTCGGATACGTACACGTGTTTACATTTCCAATCTTCTTGAATTATTTTAATCCATAAGTGTATCGCAGATAAGTGCATCAAGTGTGAAGATTTGTTTAATATGGCCCCCGGGCCTCCCAACCTTGGGGATAACAGATTTGCATTGCTTGCTCCTGAACTCCAGCCAAAAAGAAAGAAACCCAACTACTCCCCCCTCAACTTTCCTGACCTGCCGCAGGCCAAGAAAGAAAACCCGAAATATATTCTCATTAATGCAACTGACCCAAACAAGCCAATTTCGAAGTATTCTTGCTTCGCTGTCCACAAAGCCTTAGAAGCTATTAGCAAAGGAATCATCTCAATTTCTGAGTTGCGTGCTGGTAATCTTCTGCTGCTGGTAAAAAATAACCAAATTGCCCAAAAGTTCATTTCAACCAAAAAACTTCCTGATGTGTGTGAAATTGAAGCGAAATACCATGACAACCTCAATAGCGTGAAAGGTACAATCTTTGCTCCCTGTCTCAACAATGTCAGCGAGAAAGTTATAATAGAAAACATGAGAAGACAAGGTGTAGTCGATGTTTACAAATTTACTAGGCGGGCGGAGGGAGTACCACTACCCCAACCCACGGGTATAGTTTTACTTACCTTTAATCTTTTTGAGTTACCTGAAAAGGTAGAAGTATCTTGGAGAAGTGCAAAAGTAAAACCCTATTACCCCAACCCAATGCGATGCAAATCTTGCCAACTGCTTGGGCATACCGCGAAACGATGCAATAAACCTCCCGTGTGTGCTTCTTGCATTCTTCCTATTCATTCTTCACCATGAACACGCACGCTATGTGCAAACTGCTCAGGAGATCACCCATCCTCTGCCAACACTTGCCCAAAATATGTGCAAACGAAGGAGATACTAAAAATAAAATGTCAAAATAAATGCTCCATGAGAGAAGCAATTAAACTTTACAAAGCACAATCACCATCAATATTGAACACTTCTTTCGCCGTAGGTGCCAGAGAAGCACAGCTGTCAAATAGTAACGCAATGTCAACCTCCAATTCTCTTGATATACCTACACACTCTTTAGTCAACAAATCACCCATTACGACTTCACACGATCTTTCTTCCAACAACTCACCACCGGAAAACTCACCTCAAAACATCAGCAATCAACAAGTCAGCAATAGCTCAGCCTCCTCTTTCACTCCTGTTTCACAGTCTTTCACACACACACAACTAAACCTCGAATCAACTCTCGCCAACATTATCGCTCAATCCAACTCCTATCAATATAACGCAGGTTCACCTGCATTCTCAACAGAGACAACTGATACCTCCGTTATAAATCTCTGTCTCACGGAAAACAATTTAGATGACAAAGCCAACAACGATTCTCTGATCATGTCAGTAGACGACGGTCACTAAGTATCCACCACTCTCAACATAGCACATAAACACCTCCTTAGCAACCTTTTCTAGCAACAATGTTTAATATCTTACAGTGGAATATGCACGGATACTACAAAAACTTTCACGAATTGGATATACTAATTAAAGAATACGCTCCAAGTTTTATTTCCCTTCAGGAAACTAACCTTGCTGCGGGCAAGTATGCGGCGGCGCCTAATCAATGCCAAAGTTACTTTTACAACTTGCCTCGAAATCTCCATTTTATTTAAGAAGTCCATACCACACAAGCAAATCCCTGTATTTTCAAATATAGCCACAATAGCAATAGAAATCTCATTATCTTTCCAATTTTCAATTAATTCACTTTATATACCACCTTCACAAACTTTTTCTTGATATCCACCCCATTTATAATCGTAGGCGATTTCAATGCGTGGAGCCCTCTTTGGGGCTCTGCCACCACAAATATCAGGGGTTCTATGATTGAAGACTTAGTCTTCTCTGAAAACCTTATTATACTGAATGATAACAAACCAACACACTTTTCCACACACAAAACATTCACCACTGTAGACCTTACAATCTGTTCCTCTAACATTGCACCTAAATTAACGACAAACACCCTTTCCCATCTGCATGGCAGTGATCATTACCCTATCCTTACATCCCTTTCCACTCCTTTCACTTCTAAAAGCCCACAGAAGCCAAGGTTTATTATAGAAATAGCTAACTGGGACATGTTTGGAACGACTGCTTCCAGACTTTGCGCGGACCGTCCTTGCACTCTCAATATCAGCAGGGAAGTTGCCACAATTACAAAAATCATTCGCATATCAGCCCATCTGTCTATTCCACAAACCAATCCCAAAGTTCATAAAAAGATCGCGCCCCACTGGTCCTCTGAACTATCCCAATTACGAAACGAAAAAAGATTTCTTTGGACGGATTATAAGCGAACAAGGTCAAATTCAAATTTATTGCTATACAAAAAGGCAAATGCGATCTTTAAGAAAAAACTCAAACAATCTAAAAGAGAGTGCTTAAACAAATTCTCCGAATCCATTAACCATCAAACAAATCCAAAAAGAGCATGGTCCGATATCAAACGACTTTCTGGCACTAATCCTCAATCGCATATTACTTCAATTAATAGCGCACATGGCCCTATCGTTGACTACAAGCAAATAGCAAATCTCTTCGCAAAGTACTGGCACCATTGATGCTTTGCTGCTCTTTGAAAATCATGCATCTTCAGCCTTAGCAAACAGGAACCACCTCTCTGCACTTAGCATTGACTTCGAAAAGGCCTTCGATCGGGTTGGAGTCCACGTTGTACTACGGCAACTCGAAAAATGGGGCATTGGGTGCCATATTCTAAGACTCATTCAGTCATTCTTCACAAACCGAAGATTCGTCTGTAAAGTCAACAACAACTTGTCAGACCCGTTTACTCTCCACAACGGAATATCCCAGGGGTCTCCCCTCTCTGTATCCCTTTTTATCGCTGCTTTTAATGAAATGAGCCATAAAATTAATAAATATATAAATATTGATCATATTTGCTATGCTGATGATGTGTTGATTTCCAGTAAACTGAATGATTTAAATGTTGTTAAAGGAGACTTCACAAATATTCTTAGGGATCTGAATATATGAATATATACACTAATAGTCTTAAGTTCTTGGGTGTAATTTTTGATAAGAAACTTACCTTTAAGGAACATTGTTTGTACTTAAGAAAGCAACTGGCTGCCCGACTGAATATTATCAAATATCTATCATCTAAACATTGTTTAATCAACTCTGCAACTCTAATAAATGTAACGAGGGCGCTTGTGTTGTCGAAGATAGATTACGGCCTTCCTATCTATGGGAATTGTGCGAAAAACCACATAAAAAACTGTACTCTCCGTACCACATGGCAGTAAGCAGAAGCATTCGCGCATTTCCAAAATCGCCCACCAAATTCGTCCTAGTGGAAGCCGGCTTACCCACAATCGAAGGGAGATTCGAACTGAACCTAATGAAACTTATACCTAAGCTTTTTATATGTTACAACAGTACTCTTTACGAAATAGTAAGATCGGACCTCCATAGGGAAATTAACCCTGGACGCAAATCGACAATTTCACTGTGTATAGAACTCGCCAGAAAGCTTGGAATCACCGTGCCATTACTGCGGCAGGGAGAAGTATTTCCTACCTGGCAGATAAAACATACATCGTTCATTTTAAGCTTGGGGAAATTCAACAAAAGTCACACCAACCCCGCCATTTATCAACAACTCTTTGCTGAGTCTACAACTTCTCTTCTCCCTGAATGGACTCTAATCTTCTCGGACGAATCCAAAACCGAGACAAGGACATCATTCGCAGTTGTCGATGACAAAGGAGCAACAATTAAAGTTGGAATCCTGCCAAGCTACGCCTCCAATTACACAGCAGAAGCCGCAGCGATCCTCAACGCTTTAATTTTCGTTTCAAATTCCAAATTGAAAGCAATTATTTGTACAGATAGCAAATCAACTATATCAGCGGTCTTAAATGCTATGAATAAATCTAACATCATTTCTTGCATCCGGAGCAAATTAGATGAAAATAGCCCAATATAAAACTAATGTGGATTCCAGGCCATGCCGGCATACGTGGGAATGAACGGATAAACGCGCTAAACTAGCGACTAGTGAACCTCTCGTTACGTTTGACTTCCTTGAGAATAAAGACTTATATAAGATGGCACACCAACACCAACTTAAGTCGCTAATGGAGAGTTGGAGACACATCCAGCACCAATACACTGTAAAAAACCCAGATAGGAGCAAACCAACCTATCCACCAAACTGTCGATGCAACGATGTTAAATCATTTGTCTGCCTACGTTTAGGGCACACAATAGCCACACATTCGTACTTCTTCAATCGGTCCAGTCCGCCTTACTGCCAACATTGCCCGTGGGCTTCACTAACAGTCCATCACCTGCTCGACGAATATCACCATTTCACAGTAATCAGGAGGACTACCTCCGATAACCAAACACCTACAACACTTTTGAAAACTACGTCTCTCGAGAACGTTACTAAAATATCAAAATATCTGGATAAATGCGGTCTAAAACATTTAATATGACATCCTACCTAGCTTAAATAAGAACTTTGTTTTTGTTTTACTTAAGCATGTATATAGATTTTATGAAGATTTTAAATATATAAAGCGTGGACAATAGAACTTAATTTTTAGTCATCTAGCCTTAGATCCACCAGCGACCCGAAGGTCCTGGCAGCCAGTGCTCCTTTTTTCGTGTAAAAATAATTGTATTATTTTTTACACATTTATAAATAAATAAATAAATCTCACACATTTACTTAGATATTCGTACTTGTACATTTGCAGTAAAAAGTCAACTACAGGCACTAAGGTCCATAGGGGCTTGAACAGTTTTTTGTTGTTTTGCTTTTGGACAATTTTTAGCCATAAGGTGGCATACTCTAAAGGCATTATTCGTGCAAAGTGTTATTCCGTTATATTAATCGCTTCTTGATTTATATACTCGAAAAGAAACTCAGATGGAATTCCAAATTGTGTTATATTGCACATACGAAATTTGGTCAAACGAGTTTCAAGATACTGAAATGTTGACCCCAGCTCAATTAAAGCCCTATCATACGAGCGTAGGGCCAAAAATCTGGCTTATTTAAATATTGATTTATAGGGCTTTTTTCCACAGGTGGCACTAACTACTGCGATTCCCTTTGCCAAACTAGCAACTTTATAGGTTTCCATTAATGGCGTTTTGTGGGCGTGGCAGTGGTACAATTATGATCATCTACGAACTCGTACTTTTTAGTTTCATCAAAATATTTAATAAAAGTTACAGTCTGTAGGGTCCGGATGGAGGGACAGACAGTCACCCGAATTTCAGCTCCTCCCGGTATCCTGATCATATTCACTCTGTCCAGAAAGTATCGGGAATTTTCCATTTAAATCTCCCGCTTATATGGAAGAAAGGTACATTTTTTTGCTTAGGTTGGTACAACTGTCCTTAATTAGGGTGCTAAAAATTGGCGCTGTCTGTCAACTAGTGTGTTTACAGTATTTTTTTATACCAATCGACCTCAGCTCTCGCGTCGAATTTGTTTTGATATCCTCAATTAAATCAAAACGGTTTCCCCGGAGTGCTTCTTTGAGTTATAAGAGTAGCCAGAAGTCACATTGAGCTAAATCGGGTAAATACGGTGCTTGCTCAATGATATTCGTTGAGTTTTTGGCCAAAATTTAACACAAATACATTAAAAAATGTTGTAAAATTCGACAAACACTACTGCGGTGGACTGACATAAACAGCTTATTTGTCTTGCATATAAGCAGGAGATGAGAGGGGAAATGAAAAATTCCCGATACTTTCTTGACTGGGTGTATATGTCGGGTTTGTACCCACTCGCTTGTATGTTAACTTCCTGTTTAAAATGAAACTACTACGGTTAATATTATTTTAGAACAGTTTAAAACGCACGAACATTTCCTAGTTAATGAAAATAGTTTTTTTTTTATAAAAAGTAAAAGGATTAAATAATTGAATCAACAGTTTATCTTGGAAAAACCCTTCACTTATGATTTACGTCGTCACATGCGTACGGCTACGCGATCTGCCGTCATCTATTTTTTTGATTTTTCTGGTTCGGAGTCTATTGTTCGAAACTTCTTGCGAAAAAGGGTTTCCGTACTGCTCAAAAACCAAAACTTGAACATCCTGCATCGTTTTCGACTTCGATTACGCCGTCATCTTCATTATAAAAATTGGACCAAGGTTTTATAAATTTTACACAAGTCGTCGTTCGATTTGGACCTTCAGCTACGCCAACTTTTTTAATTTCATAGGTATTATTGGTTTGACTTTAGTAATTTGGTATGAATAATTTGACTTCAATTCAATACTGCCACCAAACTTCGTTTTCTTTACGGTGACTAAATCATTTACTGAATATTGGTTAGCTTCTTTGCGTCTAAGATTGTAATGAGTTGTCAAAAAAGTCTTGCGGTATTTTTATTGATTTTTTTTTTTTTTTTTTTTTTTGAAATTGAAATGAATTTTTGATTGCTTTTGCCCAGCTCTTGACCGATGCTACGGTAGGTAGGCCTTCCGGAGCGTGGCGCATCTTCGACCACCTCTACACCAGAACAAAAACGTTGAAACCATCGTTGTGCGGTGGAAATGGAAACTGTATGGGGTCCATAAACTGCACAAATTTTATTGGCGGCTTGAGATGCATCTTTGTATTATATGTCTATTTGTTTTCAGTTTGAATCTTTAATATTTGTTCTTTTGCATGTTGTCGTATTTCGTCTCTTCCTTCTTGGAGTTGTGATCTTATTTCTTCTTCGATAAGTTGTTTGATGTTCATGTCGTTAGCTGTAGGCATTTTAACGCCAGTAAGTAACACTCTATTTGACCATTGGCACGAGGCAAGCCAGTCTTTATTTTAACATGATTAATGTTCTTGTCCTCACGATAACGTCGAAAGTCGTCAAACGAGAAAGCTGATCCACGGTCTGTAACAATTTGGATTGGATTTGTGAATGTTGCACTTTGTATTCTCAGACGGCTGAAAATCATTATCGCTTATCATCATTATTGGATTGCGGCTAAGAGCGTGAACGTGCCTCATTCGACTTCCAGATCGATATTCTACCTAACAGTCGTAAGTCGTTTGAGAAAAAGGATCCATCGCGCTATTCTAATCTTCAAATATTTTTTCTCTAGCGTTTTTGTTAAAGCGTTACAATCAGTTATTAGTTTAAAGTGTATACCCTGTAAATACACTCGAAAAATTTTCAACGCTTCAATTACTGCCAATATACGTATCTTTAATTCGTAACTGAAATACTTACGTTCAGCATCAGAATTATTTTTGCTCATGTAATATATAGGATGTAATTGGTTGTCCTCTGAGAGTTTTTGCAGTAATACGTCGCGATAGCCGTCAGCGAAATTGTCTGTATGAACTTTAGTTTCTGATTGAATATACCTAATACCGTTTTCTCGCTCAGAATTTTCTTCAGTATATTGCAGTTATTTCGTCGTGATTAATTTTATATTTCTCACCTTGTTTAGTCAGATTAGATTATGATTTAGAAATTAACGCAAGTAAAGTAAAGTAAACTTTCAAAAGTATCCGGCTAAACCCAGAAATCTTTGTAATTATTTTAAAGTTTTCGGCAATAGGTACTTAACTAAAGCTTCGATTTTTTTTGGACATGGTGAATTTTTTTGATTTTCAATCACGTGACCCAGTAATTCTATTTGCTTTTTTATTTTAAATTGACATTTTTTCCAATTAATTACAAGTCCATATTATTTACATTGATTCAACACTTCTTCTAAATTACGCACAGTATAGTTTTTATTCATTGCTGGTACAATTATGTCGTCAATGTAACGAGGTGATACTCTTCTATGCATAAAATCACGGAAAATTGCATTTACATGTCTTTGGAAAACACTGAGAGAGTTCGACAAGCCAAATGGAACTCTTAAAAATTGTCCGCCATGTGTAACGAATGACGTGTAGTTGCGGCTAGATGCAGACACAGGCACATGAAAAAATCCATATTTTAAGTCAATTGTGCTAAATATTTTTGTAATTTTTCCGTCGGTTTAGCTGGTTTTTAATCAAGAGTAATGGAAATCTATTTTTTATCACTTATCACTTTGTTCAATTGTCTATAATCAACACACAATCTTGGACTACTGTCTCTTTTTTTCACTAAAACCACAGCACTACTAAAATCAAAATTTTTAATCATGCCGTCTTTGAGCCACTGATCTATTTGATCCTCAACAATGCCTTTTTTAATCGCAGTTTACGTGGACTAAACGATATTGGTGTTTTATCACTTACATAAATATTAATAATAAATAAATAATTTGCACATTTGTTAATTCGCATACCAGTTTACACACTTTTTCTTTCGCTTCCTTACTATTTCTTTCATTGATATCAAATTTATCCACCACTTTCATTTCCACTCTCATTTTCCGAATATAAAGTCCATCTCGATTTATTTGTATATATGTATCTGCTTTTAAACAAAAATCTTTCTTGAACACTTTCTTCTCGTAACTATTATCAGTTTTCTAGGAATAAGTTGTTAATGTATTTGTGCGCTGTTTATAATAGTCCTAAATTCATCTTCTGAAGCCAATTTAAACTTTTGCCACGATGTGATTCCACGTTCACTTTCAAATAAATAGTTTAGCCAAACCTCGTAGTTCTTCGAATTCGCTTAACCACACTCCGACATCGATTTTATCGCTTCGATTTTATTTCACCATGATAGGTGCGGCTGTAAATAAGACCGGTCTATACCGGGGCGTACTGGGAGTCCTTTGATGCATCACCAGCTGTTTTCAAAGGTGATGTGGAGAGGGTGATGTGAGTGAGCTCTGCCGAAGTGTCAGCCACGATGTGAATCAGTAACCAGCCCCTTCGCGCCCTGGTCAGGAAGTGTACATTGAGTGCAGAACTAGTAGACTGCGTTGTTCCGGGCGGGCCCCGGTTCGTCTGAGTTTTCCGGAACCGGTAAAGCGTGGGACAGGCCTCAGGGAACTGGGGTAGGGGCATAGCCTCCGAGGGTACACCCGTTCCTGTCTATTTCGGCCTGGCCCCTTGCACACGATGCGCTGGTTAAACTGATAAAAGGAGACAATTAATGAAAAAACACACACAAACAACAATAGCAGCAACAAATTTAGTGGTGTCACCAGACAATTCACGATTTCAGGAGTAGACCCCTTTAAAAAAGCTTCGCGTTTGGCTAGATCGCCAGTGAAGGTGCTCTCCGCACAAAGACCAGTAAGGTCGAAATCGTCACCTCCAACGCTTCAGGAGAACACCACGATATTGAAAGAAGCACAGTCGCAACGTGATCATATGTATAAACTTGGAGATATGATACAAAAGCTAACGGATATGATGCATCCGCCACAGCGCACTATAAACAATCCCATAAGAGAACTGCTTAGCGAAATATCGAAGCTCTACACACATGCACAAGATGACCATATTAGACAACGGGAAGCTAACATAGGTAGAAGCGTAGCTAAGGAATAGACGACTGCTGAAGTCACACCGAAAAGACCACTTGATGACAAGCAGATAAAGCGACGAACCCCTCCAAAAAGGACGAAAGCAACGCATGACGAACCAATTGTGAAAGCAGGAGAAAGCTCGGTGGTGTGGTGTTTCCCGGAGACATGTCTTACGCAGATATACTTCGGGCGGTCAAACAGAATGAAAATCTGCAAGTGCTTGGCGAAAATGTCTCAAGAATTTAAAAGACAGCTAAAGGAGAGAGAAAAGCACCTACTGGCAGCGCGAAAGATTAAAATCGGCTGAACAATCTGTAGAATCCGGGAAAAAGCGCAACTGAAGAAATGTTTCAGATGTCTAGAGTATGGACATGTGGCGAAAACATGCAGCAATCCAGAAGACAGGAGCAAGTGCTGTATCAAATGTGGAGAGGAGGGTCATTTCGCCAAAGATTGTGTTAACAATCCTTCCTGCAAGGCATGTAAACACAGCGGAAAAACAAACATAGACCATCAGAAATGAAGCCGGAAATGCTCCATATAAACAGCAGCACTCAAAAAACCTAAAAGATGAAAATACTACAAATAAACCTGAACCACTTTGAAGCGGCCCAGGATCTCTTAACGCAAAACATATACGAAAATAAAATAGACGTTGCATTAATCTGTGAACAATATAAAAGTAAAGACTCTGACAAGTGGGTTTCCGACACCATAAAAAAGGTTGCAATATGGGCTTACGGAGATAAAATGATGCAAGACAAACCATTAATTGACAAGGCATAATAAACAAGAGCCAAAATATGGGGTGTTTAATCCAAACAAAGACTCCTCTGCATTACCCCCACAAATTACATAAACTAATAGAGCGTAATGCAGAGGAATATACACCGCCCCAACTTCACGCAACAGGCGAAAAAGGAGAAACAAAGAAGACGATTTTCCCGCGCTTTTTACAAAAAAGGTATATATATCCCGCTTACTGAGCAAGTGAAGTAATAGACAGTGAATACGGAAAACAACAGTGCGCCATCCCACGATAAATGTTTTTTTTTCTCAAATTACAACAAGTGAACGGAACAGTGAGACATTCAACAAGTGAACACAATAAAACGTTTCTAAACAAGGAATCCACACAACATTAAATAGCGATATTCCACAGCATTTCAATCAACAACAAAAACACAGGATAAAGTAATTATAATCCACTGCAGGTTACAACATTTGAGTTAACTATTCTAGCATTACGTATATTTAATCATCAATGCAATTAACCATTTATGCTAACACACACACACCCATATATTAATATATATATATATATACCCAAATTTATATTTAAGTGAAACTTATAACGTTAAAACAAAACTAACTACTTTTTAATTATTCACAATCTGCCCCATACGTCGACATACCCCGACATTTTTGGTCCTATCGAGCCGCGATAATTAAAAGAAAAAGTATTCGTGGGAATTTTGGATTTGCATTATTTAATAAAATGTATATACACACATACTTACATATATTTACCCAAGAAAAGAAGTGCAATAATAAAATATATGCAAATTAATTCCCGTAACGAGGGAATTTTAAAAAAAATATATTTTTTACATCCGCGAACGCGCGAAATGAGAACATGTGTGGTTCTTGTGGATTGCCAAATAGAAATAAAATCTTTATTTCTCAAATACTAATATTTATACATTTTTGCATTATTATCTTAAAGCTAAAGCTGAAGTGTAAGCATCAGCTTAATTGAATCCAGAACAAAGAGTTAATTACAATTTTAGCTGTGGCAAAGTGCAAAGATTCAATTTTATTTTCCCGAAATGAATCGTCCCCGATTCACTATTATTTTGAGTTATTTTATATATTTGATCCAAAAGAGCATTATAAGTGTTTTCTTGAAATTGCGCATTTTCGATTGGTTTGGGAATTGCGCGAGATTTTTTTAATTTTAGTATTTAGTAAATGTACCAAAAATATGAATGTACTGTTATGTTCTTGCTCCGTTCTGATAATATATTTATATTATCTAATTTCAACAATGTATTGGTTGTTTCAAAATATTCTGAAATTTCAAAATTATTCATACGGTTATTTTTAAAATAATTCAAAATTTTTACTTCAAGGTTTTCATAAGATTGATTTTTTATTACAGTATAATTTTCAAATGTTATTATATATGTTCTATTTAATGTTTGATTATCTACATTATTTTTTCCTGAAACTAATATCGCTCCTGATTTAATTTCTTCAATTTGTAAGTTTTTTCTTTTAATTTATTACATTTTCCTTGTTTTTTGTTTAAAATATCTGACAAACAAGTGCTTTTTTTATTTATGTAGTTTACAATAAGTTTTTGAAATTTCTGTTTTACAATTCTGAATATTAAAATATTCATTATTACAGTATATTATGTTTTGGTCAATAATAAGCTTACCATCTAATTGAGCTAAGGCTCTTACATCATAGTACTTAAATGTTAGTTCTATTTTAGTTCTATTTTTCTATTCTATTTTTTTATAAATTATAATTATGTTTCCTTGTTGGGCTATTTTAAATTGAAATGTCCATTAAATCTGTTATTGTCATTATACCGTGTTGGTAATATGTTATGTTTTCTAATTCATCATAATGTAAAATTGTTGGATTTAAAATTCCAATTTTACCAAAAGCTATTGTATTTATTAAATTTTGCAGTTAACATATTGATTTCGTTTTCTTTTCATTTTATGTCATTTAATTCTGTTATTATTTTATCTGTTTTTTGTAATTGTCCTAACAAAGTCTCTATAAGTTCAGGTTACCCTTCTAAATTTTTTATATCAAATACATAATTTTTGTTAACTTCTAAGTTATTGTACTTCATTTTACCATAATAATAATTTTTATCTGATATTATTATCTCTTCAAAATATTTTAAATTAGTTATGTGAAAAACTCCCCATAGTCATTATTAAAATGTAGGTTTATCATTTTCGTCCTGTGTTAATGCCCTACTGTGAAGTCCCTAATATCTACTTTTGCTATTGTTAGCAGTATGAAAATTATTATTGTCATTATTTTCTGAAAATGTAAATAAGTATTCGTTTAGGACTTTATATTATCCTTTTGCACTATTCTATTTCTCTGATTAATTGTAACCTTATTTCCTAAATCCTCTTTTACAACCTGTTTTTTATATCTGGGATTCAGCATATTTCTTTATCCTATTATTTTTTCATAAATTATTTCTCCAGGGTGAAATGGGAAGCTTGTCTCATTGCCTGAATACATTTGAGTAATTTTGTCTTTTATTGCTGTTTTAAGTTCAGTTAAATTTTCATCCTGATTTTCAGTATTTAACTTTTCGGAATTCTTTTCCGAACAATAATCATTATCGTTATTAATTTTTGAGCCTCTTTCACCCAATATCGAATAGTTATCATTTATGTTGCCGGCAAATTCATCGGCTGGCGTTGTAGAACATTTTCGTTCCACAATATTTTGTTATTTTTTTCATTATGCTGGTATAAATCTTCAGCTGGCGTTTTAGGACCTTTTTGTAGAGCTTTTTCGTTCCACAATATTTTTTTTATGATTTTTTTTTTCATTGTGCTGGTATAAATCGTCAGCTGGCGTTTTAGGATCTTTTTGTCATAAAATAAATTTTTTTAGTATAACATTGCCGGTAAAATCTTCGACTGGCGGTGTAGAACTTGTTTGTTCCACAATATTAATATTTCTTTCATTTCTACCGATACTTTCCTCGGCTAGTTTTTTGGAAGCTTCTTGTTCCTTAGTTTTGTTTTCAAAATAAATATTCATACTTTTGTTTTCATTTTCTAAGTTATTCTTCACCCTATAATTAATTTTCCCATTGGACACATCGATAAGTGCCTCAATCTTTTCAAGGAAATTGTATCCCAAAAGGAGATCCGATTCTAATCCTTCTATTTCATAGAAGATTTCTTCGGCTCCAAATAGGGTAACTAAGTGGTAAAATTCGATTATGGAATAGCCATTCACGGTTTTTATGCGCTTATCAATATAATTCGTTTTTATTATTATAAACCCCAGGCTTAATGTGGCATGAGGTTGCTCCCGTATCAACTAGAGCTTTTAAGTTTTTATTTAATTTTGAGTCGTGTAATTTGAGATAGGCGAGTTCGTCCCCTCTTCGCCTAAAAAATGGCTCTCGTTCATATTATTAATTCTCTGACTCTTTTCTTGCGGGCGAAAGCTATTAATACTTACTCTATGCCGCTTTACCCAATGTGCTTCCTGATTTTGCCCCCTATTGGCCTGAAAGTTTACATTCGTTTGCATAGGTTTTACATTTTGATTAAAATTGCTATTTCTTTGTTGTTGGTAAAAATTGCTAGTGCTTTGTTGTCCCCTCATATTAAAATCTCTATTGTAAAGTCTGGATACAGATGGATCTATATCCATAGGAGTTGGTTTTGGAAAATTATAATGTGTATTGTTATTGGGAGGGTTGTTCCTTTGAGGAAATCTTAAGTTATTGTTTGTGTACGTTGGCTTCACCCTGTTTCTGTCATACATGAAGTTTTGAGCAAACCGGGCTCTTTGATTATTAGATTCGAGATCCTGAGCTGTTGCTTAAGCTCAGGTAAATCTTGTGGGCTTAGAGGGAATATTATGTCTCGTAATGGGGTGTTTAGTCCTGTTATAAAGATTCTTACGGCGTGTTCCCTGTTCTTTTTGTTTAATTCTTTTGTCAGGTCTGCGTTGTTTCCATGTGTCATAATTGTTTTGTTTATTAATAGCGTCAACTTTTTGTTGACGAGGTTGTAGTATTCTATAACCGACATTGCACCCTGTCTTAAGATGCTTAATTCTTGTTCGATTGCGGTTGCCCTAGTGGTATTGACTACTATTTGTGAGCGTAATTGCTCTACTTCTTCACGTAAGGCTATATTGCTGTCAGCAATAAGGCGAGTTATTAGGTCTACGGTCAAAGCGTCACCGTTAGCCATTTTGTCTAATTTTCTGTTTCTGGTTTCTTTGTTAATTATTTTTATTTTATCCCTTCTAGGAAGAGGTGCTTTTTTATTCTGGAGGGTCTGGAATTCAGAATCGCAGAATTAAGCTTTTATTATAAACCGAAGGGACCCCCTTGCGGTGGTGATTCACGGTTTCAATATATTTTTGATATGTGGCTGGTCGAGCCTTTAATTATTACTTTATTGAAAAAATTTATTAGTTGGATTAATTTTTTTATAACTCTCTGGAGGGTCCCTTCTGTGGTGAATCGCAGAGAATTTAAAATTGTTATAAGCTGGAGGGTCCCCCCGAGGGTGATGAATCGCAGCTTTTAATTATGTAATTTATTGGTTATACAACCATTAGTTATTGTCTTTATTTCTTTATTTTTTTAGTTTAGGACATTTCCTAGTATCGTGATCACCCTTACAAAAGTCGCAGTATGACAGTTTTTTATATTTAATATTTGGGCTATTTCCCATTTCTAATATATATTCTAAATATAGTTAATTTTAATTTAAACTTACAAATGAATTCTCTCGCTGTCTTTGTAATAATTCCTGCTAATGATGCTGTTGTTGCTTCTGCTGTTGTTACCGCTGTTTCCTTTACGATTGCTGCTGCCGCTGTTGACACGTCCGCTGATGTTGTTACCACAGCTGCTTGGTTATTTTTGCAATTTAAGTCACTTTTTATTTTTTATTGTTTCGTATTTTGTTGATTAGTTATATTTTAATTAATTATTTTAATTATTAGTTTTTGAATCAATTTAAAAAATTTTAAAATTTCTTGTTTTTGTTATCCTGTGATTGTCACTTCGTTGCTTGTTCTTAATCACACAGTTATTTTTTAGTGGAAGTTTTTCAATTACACTTTTTTGGTCACTGTTACTTTTAGTTATTTTTTTGTGAAAGTTTTTCACTTACACTTTATTTGGTCATTTATTTCATTTTTTAAATAGTTATTTTTTTTAGTGAAACTTTTCACTTACTATCCTTGACTTAGTGTAAATTATATTTTTTTTTTAACTTAACTTTTTAGTAGGCACTTTAATTTCAATTTTTTTAACTCGTGCCAAACTATTTTTATTGACAACCTTTTTATAATTTTAACTTCAAAATTTTTGATAACACAACTTTTTATAAATTTTACTTTATTAGGCACTTTTTGACTTCCCGCAACGAGGGAATTTAAAAAAAATATATATTTTACATCCGCGAACACGCGAGTTACATATATAAATAAGTCAGCAACAAACAGTAAAACTGATAAATTTGCTGAATTTCTTAGTGAAATAAGTAACACAACCGGAAATCAGTAAAACTGTAATATGATACCATTTCCTTTGCTGTTGCAAAAATTAAATTAAAAGATACAAAACAAAATCATTTTATTAACAATATTTCCGAGAATCTGTTAAGTTATGAGGTTATTACTTTAGTCAGCATTTAAGTAAATGTATGAGTATGTAATGAGTATAATAAGTATTTTCTGATTTGTAAGCAATAATTTATTGCAATAGTAACTTGAACGATTATAATTAATAAAATGAAAAGTTAGTCTGATTCAAATATCCAAACCAACTGGTTTAATTTCTCTAGGTTAAATTCGGTACTGACTTTTTTAAAAACGCTCGAACGCGACGAAGATACAAAATTGGCGCAGTCGGTAGGATTCTTATAAAATATAAGAATTCAGTGATACGAACCGCATTCGAGAAACAGAAAAATTTTTTCCCTCCGGAAATCGTATACCAAATAGTTTTTATAAATTCCCAAACTAATTCTGCGATTCTGTAGCCAACTCAGGAGTTGACCAGACCCTCCAGAATATAATTAACTATATACTCGTACAATAATCCGGAAAGACACAATAATCGACACCACCGAGGTGCAGTGAAGGTTAGTGTAAAAGGAAAAATTGAACTAAAAAGTTCAGAAGTGAAAAACAACCTTAAAAATTAAAAGGCGTTAATTTACCTGACCAAGTTTAAAAAAAAAAAGAAACAAAAGTTTTTGTGAAAGATTTTTTGCAGTGAACACGACTCAAAACAAGAAGAGCGTGAATTCACCAAAAAATAAAGTTTATAAAGTAAAGTAACCGAAACCATTGAGAATAAAACTAAATCGTCAAGGCACCGAGCCTACGATAGCAGTAGAAATATGGAGAACGAGCAGACTCAGATGGCGGCAGTCAACCTGGTAGAGGAGCTTGCTCGCAGAGAACAACAACTAGAGCAAATGCGGCAAGCTTACCTTGAGTTAAGAAACCGTGCGGAAGGAAACAACAGTAGCAGACACGCCCTCATAAAAACAGTAAATGACCTGCCAATATTTACGGGGACAGGCGAGATCTCCATAAATTCATTCTTCAGCAACATTGAATACTTACTGTCAACAACGAACGACACAGAACTACAAAAGGAAGTGACGCGAACGATATATTATAGAACCATCCAGGGAGAGGCGAAAAACACAATCATCAATATACCTCAACCAGATAACTGGCAGCTGATAAAGGAAACATTAAAATTGAGGTATCGACCCGAAGTGGAGCCACATCATCTGTACAAAAAGATTGGGAATCTTAAGGTAAGTTCTGTTAATGAACTTATGAGAGAAATTCAAAATATTAAATATAAGTCGGACGAACTGACGGTGTACTTAAGTAACATGGACAGTTTGTTAGTAAATACAGTAAAGGAGATGACTCAAGGAGTCTTACTAGATAAAATTTATAAAGAAGGGAACCTAAATGAAATAATTAGAATAATGGCTAGCAGAAGATTCGAAGACAGTAATATTAGGCCAGAATACATGAAATTTAAAACAAAAGGAGATAGCTCAGCGGAAAAATATAGTAATAGGTATCCTGAGCGAGGACAAAGACATAATACAAATTTTAGAAGTAGAGAAAATCAAGGTTCATATAACCAAATATACGAAAATAATGTTAGACATAATACGACAGGCCAATTTAAACAATATAATAGTGGAAAATTTAATAATAATTATAAACAAAATTCGGGTAATTTTCAAAGGCCACAAGCGGTAGGTAACCCTAGGCCAAGTTTTAATCAAAATCAACCAAATCAATATAATCCAAACGTTGGTCAAAATCAATCCAACCAATATAGGCAGAATTATGGTCGAAATAATCAATTTAAGCAAAACCAAGGCGAACCGATGGAGATAGATAATATCCAATATAGTTCAATGTGCCCTCAATTGGCAGGACACCCTAATTCCCAGTATAGCCAAGATCGCTTATACTCGAGTAGGCAAAGCCAGGTAGGAGCTTCACGAACTGATATAGCAAGAGAAGAAGAAGTTAATAATAGTATTTTTTTTATGAACCAGCCTCGGAATCATTACCTAAAATAAAAATTAAAATTAATAAAAAGAATTATATCGCACTAATTGATACAGGAGCTAGTTTAAGCCTGATTAATAGCGAGATCGATGATTTTCCAAAAATTAAATTGAAAAATCCTTTAACATTTAGTACAATTACAAACGAGGATAAAATAAATTATGAGGTACATCCATTAGCACCAGAAGAATTTAACTTATCTAGCAACGCGAGAACAAGATGGAAAGTTACACCATTAAGAGGACGAAAATATGACTTTATAATAGGCATGGACATGCTTACTTTTCTCAATACGTATATTGATATAGAAAAAGGGAAAATAACTCTAAACCGAAAAGAAAGTTCGATTTTAAATAAACTAAATGACTTAAGCCAAATTTGTAATCTTGAAACTGCAGAATTAAAATTGGAGAGATTAAACCTAGATCATTTAAATTAGGAAGAAAATAAAGAAATAATTAAATTACTCAAAAGATATAATAAATTATTATTTAAAGACGGTGATAAATTGACTAACACAACGGAAATCCAACATGAAATTAAAACTATAACGCAGCAGCAGATTAATTCAAAATTATATAGGTATCCACCTCAGCACGAAATGGAAGTTAGAAAACAAATTAAGGAAATGGAAGAACAGGGAATAATCCAAAAGAGTCACTCAAGATATTCGAGCCCATTAATAGTAGTGCCGAAAAAAATAGATAATTCAGGTGAAAAGAAATACAGAATTGTAATAGACTATAGAAAATTGAATGAAGTTACAATTGATGACAAGTACCCCCTTCCAAATATTGATTCAATTTTAGACAAATTAGGAAGAGCACAATATTTTACTACTTTAGATTTAGCGAAAGGATACCATCAAATTCTAGTAAAAGAGGAAGATCGTGAAAAAACAGCTTTTGTAACACCACATGGACTTTATGAATTCGTAAGAATGCTTTTCGGACTGAAAAATGCACCAGCCACATTTCAGCGGCTAATGAACGAAATACTTAGAGACTATATAAATAAAACATGTGTAGTGTATTTAGACGATATTCTAATATTTAGCACATCATTGAATGAACATATTAGGGCGATAGGCGAAATTTTTAAAATTCTTGAAAGTAAAAATCTTAAAATTCAAATTGATAAATGCAATTTTTTGAAGAAAGAAACAGAGTTCTTAGGACATATTTTAACGGAGGAAGGCATGAAGCCAAATCCTAACAAAATTAAAGTTATAGAAAATTTACAAATCCCAAAAACAGAAAGACAAATTAAAAGTTTTCTAGGAATCACTGGTTACTACCGTAAATTCGTAAAAGACTACGCTAGAATAGCTCAACCTATAACCAAGTATTTGAAAAAAGGAGTTAAAATTAATATTAAAGACCCAACATATATTGAAGCATTTGAAAAATTATATACGTTATCCAGATTTCGAAAAACAATTTATTTTAACAACTGATGCATCCAATTATGCGATTGGTGCAGTATTATCACAAGAGGGACACCCAGTGTGTTACGCCTCAAGAACTTTAAATAACCACGAAAGAAACTATTCCGCAACAGATAAAGAATTTCTGGCGATAATGTGGAGTATAAATTACTTTAGGCCATATCTCTATGGAAATAAATTCAAAATTTTTACTGACCACCAACCGATAAAATTTTTACATTCCAAATACAAAGGGAAAGATATATCAGCTCGACATCAAAGATGGTTATTAAAACTTGGATAATACCAATTTGACATTGAATATTTAAAAGGCAAAGAAAATAAAGTAGCGGATTTTTTGAGTAGGATAAAGGAAAATGAGGATATTATTTCAGAAAATATGGATGAAACAATTTCCAATAGTTCAAATTATTCTATAAACAATATGGAAGAGGAAGATGAAGAAACTTTAGCAACAGTGCATTCAGCAGAAGAAGAATTAGACGACCATTTTTATATCAAAGAAGAAATTGTTAACAAATATAAAACGCAAATTATTTTAACAAACAACAAAACTGAAGAGTTAAAAGTTATACACGGTAAAAGAATTATTTTCATTTCGGAATATGATTTCAATAATTTGAGTGAGATACTTAGGAAATATATCACAAAAGGTAAAATAGGAATATTTTCAGAAATTTCAGAACGTCAATATAACATAGTACAAGAAAAATTAATCCAAATGTTTTCTAATGATAGTCAATTAGAATTTATAAAATGTACAATGAGAGCACAAGATATTGAGACAGAAGTAGAAGCAGTCAAACAGATTTCTTTATATCACGTTAGGGAAAGCTTTCATTCAGGTATTCAGGAAACATACAACCAAATAAAGAATAAAATATATTATCCAAAGTTATTGCAATTAATTCAAATTGTAATTAACCAATGTGAAATATGTCAGGAAGTTAAGTACGATAGAAATCCTATTAAACCAAAATTGAAACTTTCGGAGACGCCTTTAAATATTAATGATATTGTACATATAGATACGTATGTAATGAAAGGGCATCATTTTTTGACAGTAGTAGATAAATTTTCAAAGTTCGATGCAGCATACTCGTTAAATGATAGAAACCACATAACCATTATTGAGCAGTTAGAAGATCACTTCACTAAAGTAGGGAAACCCAGAAAAATTATTGCAGATAATGAATTTAAAGCAGTAAGAATAAAAGAATTCTTAGATAATGAAAATGTTGAAATCCACCTAACAAAACCCAATAGTCATACAGGTAATGCAGATGTAGAAAGATTCCATAATACTATAGCAGAAAAATTTAGAATCTTATATAAACTAAATAAAGGGTTATCAATAAAACAACTAATACAAAAAGCAATTAGAAATTATAATGAAAGATGTCATTCAACAATAAAATGTACACCATATAAGGTACAACATAATGAAGTAGATTTGGAAATAATAAAAAACAATTTAATAGCAGCGAAGAATAAAATTATAAATAAATTAAATCAGAAGAAAGAAAAATATGAGGAAAAGAGAGAAGAAGGATTTATAAAAAACTATAAAGCTGTTAGGCATAAGGAACAACCTAGATACAAGAAAGAAAAGTTAGAAAATATTCATCCTTCCAATATAAAAAGACCTTTAAAATTTACAGATTTGGATAATATGGACAGTACTAGTTTTAATGACACAACATTGTGACGGGACAATGGTTTTGACAGAAATAAAGGAACAAAACGGATTCATAGATTTACAGATTAGAGATCAAGCAATACCAAAAGATAGCGATATAGTACTACATATGATTGACATTCAACAATTAGAAAATATTATTAATGCTATGACAGATAATATAATTTTGATGAAATTAGAGAATAAAGAAATACTACAAAGAGATATTAGAAATAAACTACTGACACTGATGACAGCTAGAGTTAGAAATAAAAGAGGACTGATTAACGCAATTGGAAGTATGTCAAAATGGCTTTTTGGTACAATGGACGAAGACGACAGACAAAATATACAAACATACCTTTTACAAACGAATGACTCAATTAACGAACAAATTAAAATAAACTATTATTTCTCATCAGCTATTGAACACTTAAAAGAAATTGTAAAAAGTGAGCGATTAAAAATTGAAAAAGAACTTAATTCGATAAGTAAATGTATGTATGATGAATACAAACAAACTTTATATTTAGATCAGTACACAAAGATTCAATTATTAAAAAGTAAAATAGAACATATACAAGAAAATGTTGTATCCGCTAAATATGGGATAATACACCCGAATATTTTAACTAATGAAGAAATTGTAAAATATAATATCGATTATAACAAGCTAAAATATTTACAACTAGGAACAGTAATTGTAAATAATACATTTATAGTATTTGGAATAAAAATACCAAAAAATTTTGAAGATGTACAAATAAGAAAAATTATACCAATACCTAACAGAGAAAATAATGAAATAGATGCAAAAATAGAGGAAATATTTACTTATAAAAATAAAACGTTGATATTTGAAGATAATAAATCATTAGAACAAATGAAAACAAGCAAACATTGTATTTTAAAAAATAATTGTAATCTTGTTAAATTTAAAGAACTCGAAATAATACAATTAAATATAAAAACAATTCTTATTAAAAATGCAAATACTTTAAAAATTAATAATACATGTAATCAAGAACTACCATTAATAAGTGGAAACTATGTAATAAGGTTTAATAATTGTTCAATTAAAATTAAAGACTATTATTTTTCAAATTTTGTCGAAGAGATAAAGGAAAATATTGTAACCGTAAAATATAAAGACAATCAGAATTTCACGAAAAAAATTACTTTTGATGAAATTGTAGAAGAACATAAATCAAATATAGAAAACATTTTTAAATTGAAAATACGTACGAATGTATCACATATTTGCAACATATTAAGCATAATTATAATTTTGTTAGTAGCTACTGTCCTTATCAAAAAACACAAATATATAAAAATAATATTAAATAAAAGAATTCAGGAGAATTCTACTCTAAAAGCGGGAGTAGTTACATATATAAATAAGTCAGCAACAAACAGTAAAACTGATAAATTTGCTGAATTTCTTAGTGAAATAAGTAACACAACCGGAAATCAGTAAAACTGTAATATGATACCATTTCCTTTGCTGTCGCAAAAATTAAATTAAAAGATACAAAACAAAATCATTTTATTAACAATATTTCCGAGAATCTGTTAAGTTATGAGGTTATTACTTTAGTCAGCATTTAAGTAAATGTATGAGTATGTAATGAGTATAATAAGTATTTTCTGATTTGTAAGCAATAATTTATTGCAATAGTAACTTGAACGATTATAATTAATAAAATGAAAAGTTAGTCTGATTCAAATATCCAAACCAACTGGTTTAATTTCTCTAGGTTAAATTCGGTACTGACTTTTTTAAAAACGCTCGAACGCGACGAAGATACAAAATTGGCGCAGTCGGTAGGATTCTTATAAAATATAAGAATTCAGTGATACGAACCGCATTCGAGAAACAGAAAAATTTTTTCCCTCCGGAAATCGTATACCAAATAGTTTTTATAAATTCCCAAACTAATTCTGCGATTCTGTAGCCAACTCAGGAGTTGACCAGACCCTCCAGAATATAATTAACTATATACTCGTACAATAATCCGGAAAGACACAATAATCGACACCACCGAGGTGCAGTGAAGGTTAGTGTAAAAGGAAAAATTGAACTAAAAAGTTCAGAAGTGAAAAACAACCTTAAAAATTAAAAGGCGTTAATTTACCTGACCAAGTTTAAAAAAAAAAAAAGAAACAAAAGTTTTTGTGAAAGATTTTTTGCAGTGAACACGACTCAAAACAAGAAGAGCGTGAATTCACCAAAAAATAAAGTTTATAAAGTAAAGTAACCGAAACCATTGAGAATAAAACTAAATCGTCAAGGCACCGAGCCTACGATAGCAGTAGAAATATGGAGAACGAGCAGACTCAGATGGCGGCAGTCAACCTGGTAGAGGAGCTTGCTCGCAGAGAACAACAACTAGAGCAAATGCGGCAAGCTTACCTTGAGTTAAGAAACCGTGCGGAAGGAAACAACAGTAGCAGACACGCCCTCATAAAAACAGTAAATGACCTGCCAATATTTACGGGGACAGGCGAGATCTCCATAAATTCATTCTTCAGCAACATTGAATACTTACTGTCAACAACGAACGACACAGAACTACAAAAGGAAGTGACGCGAACGATATATTATAGAACCATCCAGGGAGAGGCGAAAAACACAATCATCAATATACCTCAACCAGATAACTGGCAGCTGATAAAGGAAACATTAAAATTGAGGTATCGACCCGAAGTGGAGCCACATCATCTGTACAAAAAGATTGGGAATCTTAAGGTAAGTTCTGTTAATGAACTTATGAGAGAAATTCAAAATATTAAATATAAGTCGGACGAACTGACGGTGTACTTAAGTAACATGGACAGTTTGTTAGTAAATACAGTAAAGGAGATGACTCAAGGAGTCTTACTAGATAAAATTTATAAAGAAGGGAACCTAAATGAAATAATTAGAATAATGGCTAGCAGAAGATTCGAAGACAGTAATATTAGGCCAGAATACATGAAATTTAAAACAAAAGGAGATAGCTCAGCGGAAAAATATAGTAATAGGTATCCTGAGCGAGGACAAAGACATAATACAAATTTTAGAAGTAGAGAAAATCAAGGTTCATATAACCAAATATACGAAAATAATGTTAGACATAATACGACAGGCCAATTTAAACAATATAATAGTGGAAAATTTAATAATAATTATAAACAAAATTCGGGTAATTTTCAAAGGCCACAAGCGGTAGGTAACCCTAGGCCAAGTTTTAATCAAAATCAACCAAATCAATATAATCCAAACGTTGGTCAAAATCAATCCAACCAATATAGGCAGAATTATGGTCGAAATAATCAATTTAAGCAAAACCAAGGCGAACCGATGGAGATAGATAATATCCAATATAGTTCAATGTGCCCTCAATTGGCAGGACACCCTAATTCCCAGTATAGCCAAGATCGCTTATACTCGAGTAGGCAAAGCCAGGTAGGAGCTTCACGAACTGATATAGCAAGAGAAGAAGAAGTTAATAATAGTATTTTTTTTTATGAACCAGCCTCGGAATCATTACCTAAAATAAAAATTAAAATTAATAAAAAGAATTATATCGCACTAATTGATACAGGAGCTAGTTTAAGCCTGATTAATAGCGAGATCGATGATTTTCCAAAAATTAAATTGAAAAATCCTTTAACATTTAGTACAATTACAAACGAGGATAAAATAAATTATGAGGTACATCCATTAGCACCAGAAGAATTTAACTTATCTAGCAACGCGAGAACAAGATGGAAAGTTACACCATTAAGAGGACGAAAATATGACTTTATAATAGGCATGGACATGCTTACTTTTCTCAATACGTATATTGATATAGAAAAAGGGAAAATAACTCTAAACCGAAAAGAAAGTTCGATTTTAAATAAACTAAATGACTTAAGCCAAATTTGTAATCTTGAAACTGCAGAATTAAAATTGGAGAGATTAAACCTAGATCATTTAAATTAGGAAGAAAATAAAGAAATAATTAAATTACTCAAAAGATATAATAAATTATTATTTAAAGACGGTGATAAATTGACTAACACAACGGAAATCCAACATGAAATTAAAACTATAACGCAGCAGCAGATTAATTCAAAATTATATAGGTATCCACCTCAGCACGAAATGGAAGTTAGAAAACAAATTAAGGAAATGGAAGAACAGGGAATAATCCAAAAGAGTCACTCAAGATATTCGAGCCCATTAATAGTAGTGCCGAAAAAAATAGATAATTCAGGTGAAAAGAAATACAGAATTGTAATAGACTATAGAAAATTGAATGAAGTTACAATTGATGACAAGTACCCCCTTCCAAATATTGATTCAATTTTAGACAAATTAGGAAGAGCACAATATTTTACTACTTTAGATTTAGCGAAAGGATACCATCAAATTCTAGTAAAAGAGGAAGATCGTGAAAAAACAGCTTTTGTAACACCACATGGACTTTATGAATTCGTAAGAATGCTTTTCGGACTGAAAAATGCACCAGCCACATTTCAGCGGCTAATGAACGAAATACTTAGAGACTATATAAATAAAACATGTGTAGTGTATTTAGACGATATTCTAATATTTAGCACATCATTGAATGAACATATTAGGGCGATAGGCGAAATTTTTAAAATTCTTGAAAGTAAAAATCTTAAAATTCAAATTGATAAATGCAATTTTTTGAAGAAAGAAACAGAGTTCTTAGGACATATTTTAACGGAGGAAGGCATGAAGCCAAATCCTAACAAAATTAAAGTTATAGAAAATTTACAAATCCCAAAAACAGAAAGACAAATTAAAAGTTTTCTAGGAATCACTGGTTACTACCGTAAATTCGTAAAAGACTACGCTAGAATAGCTCAACCTATAACCAAGTATTTGAAAAAAGGAGTTAAAATTAATATTAAAGACCCAACATATATTGAAGCATTTGAAAAATTATATACGTTATCCAGATTTCGAAAAACAATTTATTTTAACAACTGATGCATCCAATTATGCGATTGGTGCAGTATTATCACAAGAGGGACACCCAGTGTGTTACGCCTCAAGAACTTTAAATAACCACGAAAGAAACTATTCCGCAACAGATAAAGAATTTCTGGCGATAATGTGGAGTATAAATTACTTTAGGCCATATCTCTATGGAAATAAATTCAAAATTTTTACTGACCACCAACCGATAAAATTTTTACATTCCAAATACAAAGGGAAAGATATATCAGCTCGACATCAAAGATGGTTATTAAAACTTGGATAATACCAATTTGACATTGAATATTTAAAAGGCAAAGAAAATAAAGTAGCGGATTTTTTGAGTAGGATAAAGGAAAATGAGGATATTATTTCAGAAAATATGGATGAAACAATTTCCAATAGTTCAAATTATTCTATAAACAATATGGAAGAGGAAGATGAAGAAACTTTAGCAACAGTGCATTCAGCAGAAGAAGAATTAGACGACCATTTTTATATCAAAGAAGAAATTGTTAACAAATATAAAACGCAAATTATTTTAACAAACAACAAAACTGAAGAGTTAAAAGTTATACACGGTAAAAGAATTATTTTCATTTCGGAATATGATTTCAATAATTTGAGTGAGATACTTAGGAAATATATCACAAAAGGTAAAATAGGAATATTTTCAGAAATTTCAGAACGTCAATATAACATAGTACAAGAAAAATTAATCCAAATGTTTTCTAATGATAGTCAATTAGAATTTATAAAATGTACAATGAGAGCACAAGATATTGAGACAGAAGTAGAAGCAGTCAAACAGATTTCTTTATATCACGTTAGGGAAAGCTTTCATTCAGGTATTCAGGAAACATACAACCAAATAAAGAATAAAATATATTATCCAAAGTTATTGCAATTAATTCAAATTGTAATTAACCAATGTGAAATATGTCAGGAAGTTAAGTACGATAGAAATCCTATTAAACCAAAATTGAAACTTTCGGAGACGCCTTTAAATATTAATGATATTGTACATATAGATACGTATGTAATGAAAGGGCATCATTTTTTGACAGTAGTAGATAAATTTTCAAAGTTCGATGCAGCATACTCGTTAAATGATAGAAACCACATAACCATTATTGAGCAGTTAGAAGATCACTTCACTAAAGTAGGGAAACCCAGAAAAATTATTGCAGATAATGAATTTAAAGCAGTAAGAATAAAAGAATTCTTAGATAATGAAAATGTTGAAATCCACCTAACAAAACCCAATAGTCATACAGGTAATGCAGATGTAGAAAGATTCCATAATACTATAGCAGAAAAATTTAGAATCTTATATAAACTAAATAAAGGGTTATCAATAAAACAACTAATACAAAAAGCAATTAGAAATTATAATGAAAGATGTCATTCAACAATAAAATGTACACCATATAAGGTACAACATAATGAAGTAGATTTGGAAATAATAAAAAACAATTTAATAGCAGCGAAGAATAAAATTATAAATAAATTAAATCAGAAGAAAGAAAAATATGAGGAAAAGAGAGAAGAAGGATTTATAAAAAACTATAAAGCTGTTAGGCATAAGGAACAACCTAGATACAAGAAAGAAAAGTTAGAAAATATTCATCCTTCCAATATAAAAAGACCTTTAAAATTTACAGATTTGGATAATATGGACAGTAATAGTTTTAATGACACAACATTGTGACGGGACAATGGTTTTGACAGAAATAAAGGAACAAAACGGATTCATAGATTTACAGATTAGAGATCAAGCAATACCAAAAGATAGCGATATAGTACTACATATGATTGACATTCAACAATTAGAAAATATTATTAATGCTATGACAGATAATATAATTTTGATGAAATTAGAGAATAAAGAAATACTACAAAGAGATATTAGAAATAAACTACTGACACTGGTGACAGCTAGAGTTAGAAATAAAAGAGGACTGATTAACGCAATTGGAAGTATGTCAAAATGGCTTTTTGGTACAATGGACGAAGACGACAGACAAAATATACAAACATACCTTTTACAAACGAATGACTCAATTAACGAACAAATTAAAATAAACTATTATTTCTCATCAGCTATTGAACACTTAAAAGAAATTGTAAAAAGTGAGCGATTAAAAATTGAAAAAGAACTTAATTCGATAAGTAAATGTATGTATGATGAATACAAACAAACTTTATATTTAGATCAGTACACAAAGATTCAATTATTAAAAAGTAAAATAGAACATATACAAGAAAATGTTGTATCCGCTAAATATGGGATAATACACCCGAATATTTTAACTAATGAAGAAATTGTAAAATATAATATCGATTATAACAAGCTAAAATATTTACAACTAGGAACAGTAATTGTAAATAATACATTTATAGTATTTGGAATAAAAATACCAAAAAATTTTGAAGATGTACAAATAAGAAAAATTATACCAATACCTAACAGAGAAAATAATGAAATAGATGCAAAAATAGAGGAAATATTTACTTATAAAAATAAAACGTTGATATTTGAAGATAATAAATCATTAGAACAAATGAAAACAAGCAAACATTGTATTTTAAAAAATAATTGTAATCTTGTTAAATTTAAAGAACTCGAAATAATACAATTAAATATAAAAACAATTCTTATTAAAAATGCAAATACTTTAAAAATTAATAATACATGTAATCAAGAACTACCATTAATAAGTGGAAACTATGTAATAAGGTTTAATAATTGTTCAATTAAAATTAAAGACTATTATTTTTCAAATTTTGTCGAAGAGATAAAGGAAAATATTGTAACCGTAAAATATAAAGACAATCAGAATTTCACGAAAAAAATTACTTTTGATGAAATTGTAGAAGAACATAAATCAAATATAGAAAACATTTTTAAATTGAAAATACGTACGAATGTATCACATATTTGCAACATATTAAGCATAATTACAATTTTGTTAGTAGCTACTGTCCTTATCAAAAAACACAAATATATAAAAATAATATTAAATAAAAGAATTCAGGAGAATTCTACTCTAAAAGGGGGAGTAGTTACATATATAAATAAGTCAGCAACAAACAGTAAAACTGATAAATTTGCTGAATTTCTTAGTGAAATAAGTAACACAACCGGAAATCAGTAAAACTGTAATATGATACCATTTCCTTTGCTGTCGCAAAAATTAAATTAAAAGATACAAAACAAAATCATTTTATTAACAATATTTCCGAGAATCTGTTAAGTTATGAGGTTATTACTTTAGTCAGCATTTAAGTAAATGTATGAGTATGTAATGAGTATAATAAGTATTTTCTGATTTGTAAGCAATAATTTATTGCAATAGTAACTTGAACGATTATAATTAATAAAATGAAAAGTTAGTCTGATTCAAATATCCAAACCAACTGGTTTAATTTCTCTAGGTTAAATTCGGTACTGACTTTTTTAAAAACGCTCGAACGCGACGAAGATACAAAATTCGCGGATGAAATGAGAACACGTGTGGTTCTTTCAAACCTTTATTTCTCAAATACTAATATTTATACATTTTTGTATTATTATCTTAAAGCTAAAGCTGAAGTGTAAGCATCAGCTTAATTGAATCCAGAACAAAGAGTTAATTACAATTTTAGCTGTGGCAGCAAATTCCAGCAGAACGTTTAGCGTTCTGATTTCTTTACGATTGTTATTGTTATGCCTTCATGTGAGGGCGAGCGATATTGTTTTGATAATAATGGATTATTGAATTCAGAACGGAAAAAGCATATCGAATTCTTAAATAATCAAAAACATTAATTATATTTCTAATTTATAAGACAATGTAATTGCAAAGTTCAAAGATTCAATTTTATTTACAGTTATGGTAAGGTTTCTATGAGGAGGCTATCGTTGACTTGCATATATATAGCCGTCGGCTATTGCATTCTTCTTGTTGAACTGAAATTACATATATACTTAAATACATATACACTCGCTACATACCTACATACGAATAGCGCACCCATTCGCTTATATTTGTTGGTGACAAAAAATGTTAGCGAACAGCACATCAAAGGACAAATACCCAGTAGGAAAATAAAAAGGTAGGACCCAGTAGGAAAATATGCAAACTCCTGCAAAAATTCAATTTATCGACTTTTTCTACGAATCATATTTTTAATAATTTCATATAAGTATTAACCATCGGACACCATCGAGATAAAGACAAGAAAATTAATTTGAAATATTAAAAATAAATAAATCACTAAAGAAAAAGTTTTTCAAAGTTAGTTTTCTTAAATTTTTATAACTCTACGCGATTTATTTTTCTCGTTCAACCAAAAGATCAAATATATCTTACCCGAAAATGGAAATGGAAAATTTTAAAATTACGACAACGGATTTAATTGAATTGGTGGAAGACCATCTTCTTGAAGTTAAAAGGGTAGAATCAAATTCGCTCTATGAAAAAGCAAAGCGCTCATATGATGTGATCAGAAGAATTTCTCTCGAAAGTCATGAAACCATCGATTTCTTTAAAGTGAAAGAAAAATACCGAAAAAGTTAATAAATGTTCCTTTCTTGCTTAGCTTCCATCAACAAAGATGTAGATACGCGTAAAACACAGGTGTCAACCCAACTGATTAAGGAAAGGACTTCAGAAGGCGCGATGATGGATTTCACCTTCCACCATGCGACACCGACATCTTTTACGGAGATTACACAACTTGACCCACCTTTCGGGATATGTTTACAGCCCTGTATATCCGTAACCCAAGGATTAGTAATTCTGAAAGACTCTTTCACTTTACTCAGAAGACCCGAGGAGAAGCAAGAGAGGTTATTCAAAGCGCACCTTTAACAAATGATGGTTTTATACTTGCCTGGAAAAATTTAGTCGACCGATACGAAAATAAGAGGTTGCAGGTAAACACCCAATTAAAGACCCTTTTTAACCTACCCCAAGTAACTCAGGAAATAACGTTAATAACGTTTTAACTAATTTAAACAACCTTGAGATTGACACACAAAGCTGGGATCCGAATTAATATCTTTGTAATTCAAAACTACCTAAACAAACTCTCGAAACGTTTGAATATACCCTAGCATATAATTCAGATATACCGACGTGGTCAAATTTCGACAGTTTTTAACCCACAAATACAAAACGCTTGAGTATGTTGGAAATTTCAAAGCTTCAGCAAAACTACCCCCGTTCCACACCGGTACAGTTAAAAGAACAGATGAAAAGAAATATAACACTTTTCATGCAACGTGGCTTAAACGCCAATTGCTAGACCCTCTCATACTCAAAGGATTAATAATTTCAACTCTACTCAATACAATATAGAAACAGAAAGCTATAAGCTCTGCAAAAAGCAGCACCCTATTCGAAAATGTCCCAAATATCTCGCAATGAATGCAGAGACACATATCTCCACAATCAAAAAATATGGTTATTGCTATAACTGCTTGGCCATATCACATAGTTACAAATACTGTGGGAGTAAATTCTCGTGTCGTAAGTGTCACAAAAAACACAATACTCTAATACACAGAGAATCCAGCTTTTGTCCTGAATCCACTCCGGAAATACCAAACGTCAGTAGTTCGAACCCTGAAAACACTTCAAGTACCGCATTACCCACCCAAAGCATAAATACAAATCGGCAAGCCTACACTACAACTATATAGTCCACTAAATTATCAACCCAAGACCCACCCAACCCTAGTAGGAAGCAGATATTACTCGGTACTGCAATGGTTCAAGTAGAACATAATGGTCAGCGATATTACGCGAGAGCTCTTATTGATTCAGGATCGGAAGCCACATTTATATCTCAAAGACTTCAAAGAAGTTTGGATATACCCACCCACTCTGTATTAGCCCAAGTGACCGGACTAAACAATGCAGTTTCAGCAACACCAACGAGTATTTGTGAAATCACGCTTTGCTCACCCTTAAACACATATTATAAGATATCAACACAGGCATTTATACTAAATAGCCTAACTGATGATTTACCCTCATACTCCTTGGATCCAAAGCAGTGTTTTAAAAGTCGTGGATTCACTTTAGCAGACACCCAATTCCACAAAACCAGACCCGTGGATATACTCATCGGTAGCGATGTCTATCCAAGTATTTTACTCAATGGAGTAATGAGAAACATACTCGGTTCACTCTTAGCTTAAGAGACAGAATTCGGATGGATATTGTCCGGACCCATAACCCAACCCTCCCAAAATTCCGCCATAGTATCATTTCACAATAAAGTGAACCCCGAGAATCTACCCACACGTTTTTGGGAGGTGGAGGAAATCCCAAAGGAATCCATAATTTCCAAATCGGACCAAATTTGTGAAGAAATTTTCCAAAAAACTACCCGTCGTAAATCAGATGGGCGCTATATAGTAACCCTACCCTCCAAAGAACCGAACAACATTTATATCAGATACTCTAGTCATATAGCGTAGGCTCAATTTCTCAGAAATGAACGAGCTTTACTTAAAACACCCGGACGAATGAAGAAAGTAGAATATGACCCTTCTGGTAAGGCGGCACAATATTACTTACCACACCACGCAGTCATTAAACCCGACCGTATAACCACGAAATTGCGTGTGGTATATAATGCATCTTGCCCCACGTCAAATCACAAAAGCTTGAATGACGTCTTACATACTATATCTACTTTACAATAAGACCTGCGGATATTCAGAAAATGCACCGGCAAATACTCGTAGACCCTAATCATACTCGGTTCCAAAGGATACTATTTAGGAAGACCCCGGAAGACACAATAGAAGACTTCGAATTGCAAACAGTCACGTTCGGCATAAATTTTGCGCCATATCTAGCGATCCGTACCCTCATGAAGCTAGCCGATGATATAGAAGAAGCCCACCTATTAGCCTCCAAAATACTTCGCCAGGAAAAGTATGTAGACGATGTCTTAGCTGGAACTCATGACCTAACCACGGTAAAGTCAGTACGCGATGAACTCATTTCTGCTCTGAAGTCCCCAGAATTCGCTCTGCGAAAATGGACCTCAAATGACCTACACATTATGAAAGGACTTCCACAGGATGATCTATTAGAAACGAAAACACTCAACCTTTCGGAACCCGAAAACCCCAAAACTCTAGGCATTCGATGGAACTCCAAAAAGGATTAATTTTTCTTCCTCGTCAACCCAATGGAGAAAAAACCCACACACACCAAACGTGAAGTTTTATCAGCCATAGCAAAATTGTTTGACCCAGCTTAGTCCAACAACATGGCAACAAATATGGCTAAATAAAACTGACTGGGATGAAAGCCTGAAGCCCCTCACCCTTCATCGATGGAACAGTTTCGTAAAGGATTACGAAAACATACATTAAATTGAAATACCCAGATGGACCCATTTTAACCCAACAGCCACCATCGAAATCCATGGTTTCTCTGATGCTTCAGAAAAAGCATATCCCGCGGCACTTTACATAAGGGTTTTTGTTAGACATAAAATAAGGACAACTCTCTTAGTGTCAAAAACAAGAGTTCCTCCCATTAAAACCGTATCCCTACCCAGATTGGAACTCTGCGGAGCGGTTCTATTGGCTAAAATTGTTAACTCTACCCTATCCCAACTACACCTAACCCAATATAAAAATTATTTTTGGACTGACTCAACCATAGTTCTCGCTTGGTTAAACCACCCTGTTCATGGACCACTTCCGTTTCTCATCGAGTAGCTGCAATCACCGAGAAAGTGGGAGTCGATAATTGGAACCACGTGGAAAGCCAAAACAATCCCGCTGACTTGGCAAGCCGAAGATGTACACCCACCGATCTATTGAATTCCAACCTCTGGTGGCATGGACCCCAATGGCTACAACATGAAAAGGAGCATTTTCCAGCAACAGAGAAAGCATTCAACACTACCGTGGAATTCAAAACCGTTAAGACGTTTGCGATAACCACCCAAGAGGATATACTCGAAAGGTTTTCCTCGTTCCCCAGGGCTATTCGCGTTATCGCTTACCTATTCAGGTTTTGCGCAATGCCTCACCAAGGAGGCGAGAGAATGATTACTCAAACCCCAAAATAACCCCAGATGAATTCAAAACAGCCCGAATGAAGCTAATTATTCACACCCAAAAAACACATTTCCGAGAAGAATATGATGCATTGACCTGTAGAAACCAAATACACAAGAAAAGTTCATTATTGACTTTAAATCCATACATTGACCGTAAAGGAGTTATGCGAAGTGACGGAGCACTATCATATAATGAGCGTCACCCTATCTTATTACCCTATAATAGTCGTATATCAAAATTACTAACTCAATTCACCCATTTAGCAACGTTACACGGCGGAAATTAGCTAGTTCTTCGACTCCTAAGGACAGAATTCTGGATACCCAAAGCAAAGATGCTGATTAAAACAATCATTCATCAATGCAAAACGTGCATCATACATAACAAGGCTCAACAAACCCAAATAATGGCAACTCTTCCAAATGAAAGAACTGTCCTAACCTGTCCGTTTGCTGCCACTGGTATCGACTTTGCTGGACCCTATGACATCAAAAACTACACTGGGAGAGCATGTCTAATCACCAAAGGATATATATGTGTATTTGTATGCTTCTCAACCAAAGCAATACATCTCGAACCCGTTAGCGATCTCACTACGCAAGCTTTCTTAGCAGCATTCTACCGTTTATTCTCGAGGCGTGGATGCCTCACCCATCTTTATTCCGACAACAGAACAAATTTATAGGAGCTTCACAGTTGCTAATTAAAGATCGGCGTGAATTCCTATAGACACTTCGAACTCAAATTACATCTCTCCATAGCCACCAAAATATCTTATGGCATTTCAACCCAACAGGAGCTCCACATATGGGTGGATTATGGGAAGCAGGTGTAAAAAGTCTAAAAACTCATCTCAAAAAGATAGCAAAATTACAAAAATTCAATTTTGAAGAAATTGCTACCTTATTAACCCGCATTGAAAGTTGTTTAAACTCTCGCCCAATAAGCCCCATAAGCGACGCCTCATCAAACTTGGAACCTCTAACTCCAGGACACTTCTTTATAGGTACCCCATTGCTAACCCCTAACGAACCCAATTTAGAGGACGTAAACTTAAGCATCATTAACAGATGGCAGAAACTAAAAATACTCTACCAACACATTTGCAACAGATGGAAGGAAGAGTACCTTAAGGAACTACACAAACGACATAAATGGAAATATCCACAACGTAATTGTTTAAATGAGTTAATCCTCCCCCACCCTAACCGGGAAAAACTGGCGCACCTTAAGGACAAACACAAATCATCACACAACACCAAAACAACTCACCACACCTGTACCCACTAAACAAAAAGGATGGACAGCAGGATAGAGACACATTCGCCACAATTCATTCGCCACATACAGTTCGACCATTACATTCATTTGATACACCGTCCGGTTGCAACATCCATCCCGCGCGTAGCATTGAGATTCGATTCCATACTGCGCTGCGTCGACAACATCTTTCGTTTTATTTACTTGGTGCGACATCAATCCTGCGGGGTACGTTCAACAAAATACATACGATCAAATGATCTCACCGAGTACTGTTTCGTCGGCTAATCGTACGATTTACATTAATTTATCTTACATTTTTATTTGTAAATGTAAAGTGATTGTTTTAAATTAAATAAAGTCAAATGGTATCGAAAAACCAAAAGCATCTTGTTTTCGCCCCCATTTAACTATGGTCCTTCGAGCTTCACAGAAAGGCACTAGTGGAGAAACAAAAACCACAAAAAACATATAAATATACCTGTGCGGTGAACAAAAACAAGAGAAACCGTGTGCAGTGAAAAAAAACCAGTGCTGTGACCCAACCAGAACAAAACTTACAAAAAAAAAGAAATCAACAGAAGGTGCAGTGCAGTGAACAAAAGTAACACAAACAAAAAAAAAAACAAAAAAACCGAACGGGCGCGATCAGTAAAACATAAACACACATAAGACAAAAAAAAAAACAAAAAGTAATGTAAAAGTGTACAAAAACAAACGTACACAGGCAATCGGACGCGCCAAACCCAAGAACAAAACGAAATCTAAAATTGCCTAAACAATAAAATACACACAAAAACAAAACAATCGGAAGAAAAAAAAAATAGCTACAAAATATTAAAAAACAAAAAACCCATCGAGTTGCACAAATCAATAATTACAAAACGGGCGCGAAACCTAAAAGTAAAATGAAAATAAAAAGTAATAAACAATAACCGGGCGCCGGTAAACATATTTAAAAGCAACAACACGCACAAGGAGCCCAGCAGCAAGCGGATGGATGCATAAGCAGCTGGAAGAAGAGAATTTGCGACAACATACCCTAGTACATACATACACACACCTAAAACGCCCCTTGAGAAAAATTAAAGTGAGCGTATTTATTTCATTTATTCCAAATATACGTATATACAGTATGTATGTAAAAAAACGTTTTTATTTACTAATATAAAAACCGTATTTCAAAATCCGTTTAACCGCAAAAAAACGGTTACCAAACTGTCACAATTTCGAGTATATTTTCCGGGAAAAACCGAACGCAGTTTGGTATAACGTATATATCAATAGATAATAACTATATGTATATATATATATGTTAAATAATATTAACTTATTGCCTATTTATTAACAAACAAACAAAAATTCAAGATTTACTTGCAATATTTTCCGGCAATACCTCTTATGTTTGAACAAAACAAAATTCACCACCTAACGGGGGACCCTCCAGAGAATTATAAACTATAAACACAATAAGAACGGCTTGTACAGCCAATAAATTATAAGAACGAAAGAGCCGAGATTCACCACCTAACGGGAACCCTCCGGTTCTTAATAACTACAGTCCAACTCTGCGATTCATTACCAAAGGGACCCTCCAGAGGATAAGAACATATAACTAAAAACAATACTATCCTCAAAATATCCAATAAAATTATGCCAAACAACCCCATACGACCTGCTGTGCTAAACGCACCCATCGCAGGCAATACCCAAACATCCCATCCTGTTCCAAATTCTGGCGAAATGAATCTGGAACAATTAACCAATATTATAAGTGGTGTGGTCACAAACATTTTAAGACAGGAAGGACGAAACATAGTCCAAGCTGCGCTTAATCCGAACGCAAACTTTGCAAACTTAACTGACGTGACTATAGACCCTACACTGACAAACAACAACAACGACTTAGACAAAATTCCTGACGTGGTAAGATGTCTTCGTGAATTCTCTGGGAATCCAGGAGCATTCCGTTCCTGGAAGAAAAGCGTGGACAGAATTTTGAAAATATACGAACCTCAAAGAGGATTGCCAAAATACTAACGTAGTAAGAAACAAATTCGTGGGCAACGCAGACATTGCCCTCGAATCATATAACACACCTTTAGAATGGAAGGCTTTTTCAAAATGCCTTACGCCGATAAAAGGGACGTAGGTACCTTAGAGTACCAAATGACGTCATTAGTTCAAGGTAGCCATACTATTCAGGAATTTAACAAAGGGTGTATTCGCGCCTATCTCTCATTCTTAATAAACTTGGTTGTATGGAAATCGGTGCTGAATCCATGTATTTACTCACACGTACTAATCGTGACAAAGCCCTTGACACTTTTATTCGAGGACTGAATGGCGATTTGCCAAGACTCCTTGGCATGAGAGAACCCGTAGACCTCCCTCAAGCTCTTCACTTATGTATTAAGTTAGAAAACCAGAAATTTCGTTCGCATTACGCGATCAATAATAATTCCCACGTTAGAAAAGCTCAGGACTTTCGCCCACCTCTTCCGCCTAAAAAGGCCACCAACGAATTCTACCCACAATTGGCTTACATTTCTAATCCATATTTATCTAAACCGAACTACGTGCCTCAGCAATGGCAACAACCAAATTTAAATTATAGCAATTCTCCAAACTTTCGGCCAACATATCAACATCCTGCTAGGCCACAACCCCTACGTCCTTTCGGACTTCCGCGTCCAGAGCCAATGGATGTAGACCATTCCCTTCATACAAAAGCGGGTAACTATATGAATAGAAATGCACCCAATAACCAAGCTTGGAAACGACCGTCAAATTGCCCTCCACAAGTGCCTTTCAAACAACAAAGGAACTTCCATGTAGAAACCGGTAGAGAAGATCTATATGACCAACAAGCCACATATGACCACCTTGACGAACAAATCTTGACATCGACAAAGGAAGAATACGAAGCAATGTTAAACAACGAACAAATCGAACAACTAGTTCAAGAGAATAGCCAACCCGACTACATAGATATTAATTTTTTAGGATGAAAAGTTCTTCGTTGCCTTATATAGAATTTAGAACGAAGAACGGAAATTTTTTAAAAATACTTATAGATACAGGATCAAGCAAAAATTACATACAACCACAACTTGTAGCAAAACCAATTCCTAATGAAGAAGCTTTTTTTGCAAATTCCATAGCAGGAAAGATTCAAATTACCCATCATACAATAATTAATCTAGCTCAAATAGATAACTCGAATTTGAAATTTTTTATCCTACCAGGACTGAAATCTTTTGATGGTATTATCGGAAACGATAGCCTCAAAAGCCTCAATGCAACTATAAACATTCGCGATGACATAATTAAATTCGGTAACGGAGCTTTCTCCTACAGTAAACAGTATTGACGTAAGGACAGAACATATGACACCTTCTCAGAAATTCCTCATTCAAATACTTGCAAACAAATATTCTCAGTTATTTTCCGATCCAAACGAAAAGCTAACCTACACTACTACCGTAGTAGGCGAAATCAGGACTTCTTCAGGTACACCCGTTTACACCAGATATTATCCATACCCTATTGGCATGAGAGAATTCGTCACCAAGGAAATCCAAACCTTACTCAAAGATGGCATAATAAAACCATCACGTTCTCCATACAACTCACCAGTTTGGGTTGTTCCAAAAAAATTAGACGCCTCCGGCGAAAAGAAATTTAGACTCGTAATTGATTACAGAAAATTAAATAATGTTACCATTTCCGACAAATACCCCATACCCGAAATAAATGAAATTATTGCGCAATTAGGAAATAATAAATATTTTTCCGTATTGGTTTTAAAAAGTGGATTCCATCAAATTCCTTTAAAAGAATCTGACATTGAAAAAACAGCCTTTTCTGTCAATAATGGCAAATATGAGTTTACACGACTCCCATTCGGGCTGAAAAACGCTCCTTCTATAATTCAAAGAGCCTTAGATGATATTCTAAGAAACTATATAGGTAAAATCTGCTATGTCTACATTGATGACATAATAGTTTTCGGCGAAGATGAAGAAAGCCATCTCCAAAATATTGAACAAATATTTCGCACTCTCAAGGAAGCAAATATGAAAGTTCAACTGGACAAGTGCGAATTCTTCCTAAATGAAGTCGAGTTCCTAGGCTTTATTATTTCACCAAGTGGTGTAAAAACCAATCCTTCAAAAGTTGAAGCTATACAAAATTTCCCATGTCCGAAAACTTTGAAAGACTTAAGATCTTTCCTTGGCCTGTCCGGCTACTACCGCCGCTTCATAAGGGATTATACTAAATTAGCAAAGCCCCTTACTTCGCTCTTAATAGGGGAGGATGGACGCATTTCAAAAAATGCATCCTGTAAAAAGCAGATAACTCTCAAAAGCGCAGCACTAGAAGCCCTCAATAAAATAAAATCTTCACTCGTTTCAAAGGAAGTAGTTCTAGCATATCCTGACTTTAATAAAGATTTTCACTTCACCACTGATGCATCTAATTATGCTCTCGGAGCAGTCTTACAACAATCAGGCAAACCCATAGCATTCATATCCCGTTCACTAAGTAAAGCCGAAGAAAACTACGCCGCAAATGAAAAAGAAATGCTGGCAATAATATGGGCACTTAATAGTTTCAGAAGTTATTTGTATGGTTCACCCAAGGTAATCATTTTCACAGACCATCAACCCCTAACCTATGCATTAAGTAATAAAAATTATAACGGAAAAATTAAAAGATGGAAATGTATCCTCGAAGAGTACAATTACGAAATGAAATACAAACCAGGAAAAACAAACGTTGTAGCCAACGCACTATCGAGACTTCCACAGACTGACGTTAACGCCCTAACGACTACTGACCATAGCGACGAAAGTTCCGCACATCAGCTCATCCCAGCTACTGAAGCACCCATAAATGCCTTCAAAAATCAACTATTCATCTTAATCAGTGACATAGATAACTATTCGTTTGAAATACCATTTCCCTGTTTCCATAGACATACAATTACAAAACGAGAATATTCGACACAGGACATTATAAACATATTTAAACAACACCTTGACCCAGCATTACTTAACGGTTTATACACTACAGAAAGCTTAATGGGAAAAATTCAGGAAATATATCCACTTCACTTTGCAAATATCAAAATTAGATTCATACAAACCCTACTTCAAGACATCGTGTTAGAGACAGAACAGGAAGAAATAATTATTAAAGAACATCAGAGAGCACATAGAAATAGTCGCGAAAACAAAATACAAATATTACAGAAATTTTACTTTCCAAGCATGCATTCTAAAATCGAAAAAACAGTTAAACAATGTTCCATATGTCGCGAGCAAAAATATGATAGACATCCTCCAAGACCACGGTTGCAAGAGACTCCCATTCCTCAGTTTCCAGGAGAAATCGTACACATTGATATTTACTCGACAGAAAAAAGACTAATACTCACGGCCATTGATAAATTTTCAAAATACGCACAGGTTAAAATTATACAGTCCAAAGCAATAGAACATATAAAAAACCCAATAAGAGAATTAATGATCTCATTCGGAATACCAAAACAGGTAATAGTAGATAACGAAAAATCACTCAATTCAGCCACAATATTAACTTTACTAAAGAACCAAATGTCTATTAACGTATATACCACACCACCCTATAGTAGCACTAGTAACGGACAAGTAGAAAGATTTCATAGTACACTTTCTGAAATAATGAGATGTTTAAAAGCAAACAACATAGGAATAACGTTCGAAGAATTATTATTCAAATCTGTGCAAGAATATAATTCAACGATACATTCAACAACCAGAAACAAACCCATCGCCACATTCTTTGGGTTAGAGCAGCAGAGAAACGAAAATATTTTATTACTTAAGGAAAAACAGGAACAAGATCTTTCTTACCATAACAGCAAAAGATCATAACCTAAAGAATAATCCCCAAGAGATAAATTTATGCAAAAATAAATAAAAGACTTGGTTCAAAACTAACTCCAAAATATAAAAAAGAAATAGTATCTGAGAATAATAGAACAACAGTTAAATCAATGTCAGGACGTATAATTCACAAATCTCTAATAAAAACTTAACTATCTAATTTAGGAACAATGAATTTATCCAAATTTATAATTTTTCACGGTGATTACATCTTCACTAGCAGATGTAAAAATTTTGGACTACAGTAAAGCTCAACTCATTACAATAGACAACGGAAATGCAAAAATACAGGACGGAACACTTAGACTAATACACCTCATTGACCTAGACCGTTACAAACATTTCCTGACAGAAACTTATAATGAAATAACCACTCAAGTCCCTAAAGATAACTTCCTTTATCCTATCCTCAAACATGATACCCAAACTTTTGAAATCCTCAACACCCTTAAACCGGTAGAAAACAAAAAGAGGAGGAGATCAATTGACATATTAGGAACGACATGGAAATACATCGCCAGATCTCCTGATCATAATGATCTTAATATTATATATGACAATTTGAATAATCTTACCCAAAATAATAATAATCAAATAATTATTAATAATTTATTTGAAAAACGTATAAATAATATAACAAATATTGTCAATAAAATGTTAAATACCATAAAAAAGGATGAAGACACTATAACAGAAATTATGATAAATTTACAAAACAGAATAAGATTGATCAAAGAAGAATTAATAAATATAAAATATGCCATCCAATGGGCAAAACAAAATATAATAAACTCAATACTTTTAAGCATTGATGAAGTTAAATTTTCTATTAATAAATTAAAGGAGGAACAAATGCCTTTTAAAACTGCCGAAGAGGCACTGAAATTCTCAAAGATAAATGTACTAGCAAAGATATGACGATTTTATATATGATAAAAATTTCGTTAACTTTTTATGAAACATTTAAAAAAATAATTATGAGACCTGTAAAGAAAGAAAACAATTATGTAATTAAAACGGGCTATAAAGAAATTCTTAAAGGAAAAAATAAAATATACGGAATTAAAAATGATTGTGAAAATTTTAACGAAATAGCAATTTGTAAAGAAATTAATCTAATAGATCTAAGTAAAGACGATTGTATAAGTAGAATAGTAAATAGCTTAAATTCCACATGTACCATAACAAACGGGAATCACGTGCCCACAATCGAAGAAACAAAAACTGGAATAATATTGCTGAATAAATTTAATGGAAAAATAGAAGCCGATGGGGAAACTAAAGAAATAAATGGAACACATGTCATAATATTTTACAACTCAACAATCAAAATTAATAATCAAATATTTAGCAATATCGAAGCAAAAACGATTGAAGCCATTCCCGCAATTTTGCAACCAGCCCAATAGAAAAAGAACGTATTGAATTGTTATCATTGGGAGCTTTAAAAGAATTACACCTCACCAACATCAAGCGGATAAATTCTCTTAAGAAAGCTACACTATCTATTGGCAGCCTGACATCGGTAGCTTTAACTACCACCATAATAATTTTTATCTTATTACGGAAAAAGAAGATTGAAATAAAATATATAGAAAAGGAGACAATAAGACCTAACATGAGTCAAATAGTTACCTTTCCAGAAGAAACTCATATTCCAAATTATATAAAATTTAACGATCTACCTTTCTATTGATGATCGAGAACGATCATATTTAAGAGGGGAGGAGTTAACACAGCACTTCAGACAATTCCCACCATCGGTCAGCAACTCAGTACGAAACTCGAAACCAAGCAATAGCTGACGTCGCATCAGCAATATTAGCGGCTTCACACGCGCATCCGATTAACTGCTGACTATAGGGAACGTGACCCGGTACAAGCGTAGGTTTAATTTAGACTTAAGGTAAAAATTGTATTCAGTCTTTAGACAACATTTTTATAATAAAGACGCAGACGCGAGTCCGCTATCCCTTTTTTAAAAATCAAAACCACAAACTAATGGTTTAATTTATATATAATCATACGGCTTAATCTGCCTGTAATTTTATACCCTACACTGTATACCACAAGCTAAATTATTAAAATTATAATTTTAATAAATTTTCCAAAGAAAAAGTTTATCTTAATTTTCCGTAAAAAACTAAACGGTAAGGCAAAGTAAAATTGACTTTTACAAAATACATTAATTGGAACGAATGCAAAATTAAAAATCAGGTTAGTGAAATATACTTCAAATTATAAATTTGAACAACATACGTATGCGTACATATACAGATGTGCAAGTTAACGATAGCCTCCGCATAGAAACCTTACCATAACTGTAAACAAAATTTAATCTTTGCACTCTGCAATTACACCTCATAAATTAAAAATCTTAATTAACGTTTTTGATGATTTAAGAATTCAATATGCTTTTTCCGTCCTGATTCCAATAATCCATTTTTATCAAAGCAATATCGCTCGCCCTCACAAGAAGGCATAACAATAACATTTGTAAAGAAAACAGAACGCTTAACGTTCTGCTGGAAATTGCTGTCATAGCTAAAAATGTAATTTAACACTTTGTTCTGGATTCAATGAAGCTGATGCTTACACTTCAGCTTTAACCTTAAGTAAATAAAACAAAATTGTATAAATACTAGTATTTTAGAAATAAAGATTGATTTGTATCTGGCAATCCACCCTAACTACAAGCGTTTTCTTTTAATCCGCGCGTTCGCGGATATAAAAATATATATTTTTAAAAATTCCCTCGTTACGGGAATTAATTGGCGCCCAACGTGGGGCTTGAATTCAAAAAAAAAAAAAAGTGCTTACTACAAATAAAAAGTTCAAATAACGGATCGTTTTGCTTGTTTATCTCACTTAAAAATTGATGAATTATAAAGCCAGATTTTAAGTGAAAATCAAAACATAATTAAAGTGATAACACGCCCCAACAAATACAAAAAGAGGGTCAATTAAAAGAACTAATACCAGATAAAGCAAAGCTAAAAACAACAAGAACAAAGCAAGTGCTTAAGAACACTAACAACAAAAACAAAGCAAGAACTCAAAAGCAACAAGTGTCCTCCAAAGTGCAAAAACAACTAAGTAACGGAGGCAACAACAGTAGCAGAAATAATTATAAAACAACAAGAACAATAAATAGAGGCAACAACAGTAGCAGAAATAATTATAAAACAACAAGAACAATAAATAGAGGCAACAACAGTAGCAGAAATAATTATTAATCAACAAGAACAATAAATAGCGGCAACAAAAGCAACAGAAGCAGAGAACAGCAAGAAAATAAAGGGATTTTGGAGGGAGACCACTCATCGTCAAATATACATATGACCCCCCTTAGCTTCAACAACGAGCCTAGTGCGATTTTTCATGGAATTGACCAGCTTACTGTATCTAAAGCAACTATTATCAGCATCATCAGCGGGAATTAATTGACAGCGACGGAATATACATATTAGTAAGTTAAAATTAAAATAAATATGTTAAAATTATAAATTATATATATATATATATATATATATTTATGGGGAACACCCAAATTAAACCTAAGTACTTATATAAGATTATACTATTGTAAAAATTGCGGTGGGGATCACGAAGACAAAAAGTGCCCCAGAAAAAAATAAAACATAATTTCTAGTTTGTGCAACCAATAATAAAATAAATTAAAGGTGGTGAATCGCAGACCTTCGGGGGGACCCTCCAGCTTAAAATAAATAAAAAATACTCTGAGATTAACTGCGATAAAATACAAATATACAGGCATGTTCTGGAAATCGCACGATTTAAATTCGGCACCGAATTTGCAAATCGCGTGAATTTGGTAACAGTGTTCCACAATTCGCGCGAATTGGCTTAAATTCGAAATCAACTACGAAACAGCTGATTGAGTATTGACAATTCAAATTTGTTTCAAAGAATTTTACAAAATGAGCTTATTTACCATTGCTGCATATTTTTTGGCAAAAAATGAATGGGAAAAAAATGAGAAAGTTCGGCGGCGAATTTTAAGGGATCATTCCAATCCCTTGGATATCCCAGATTCCGTGTAAGTATATATAAAACAAAGTTTGGAACACAGATGCATTTTGTCCCAATAAAGTTTTGTTGCCTATTACAGGATAAGTAAAGAAGCGTTTCTTGAAATTGTTCGTGATGTCCAACCATTCATAAATCCGTCATCTATTAGGATTGAAATAAAGCTTGCTACTACTTTGAGGTACCTTGCAGAGGGAGGATTCCAGCGCTCGGTAGGAAAAGACACCGACATATCCCTTGCAAGAACTACCGTGTGCAAAGTCTTACATGAGGTGCTAAATGCTTTAGAAAAAGCACTGTGTCCAAAATGGATTAAGCTACAAATGAGCGAAGAAGAAATTAGAATGTCGAAAACACATTTTTTCAACAATTTTGGTATTCCCGGAATAATCGGTTGTGTGGACGGGACACACATAAAAATTACGAAGCCCCACCAAAATGAGCATCTGTTTTTTAACAGAAAGGGGTACTTCAGCGTTAATGCGATGATTGTGAGTTACAAATATGAAACTTGTTGTTGATATTAATTCACTTCTTTTACAGATCTGCGATTACAGAATGCGTATAACGGCTGTGGATGCATGCCACCCTGGCTCCAGTCATGACGCCTTTATATTTTCTTTAAGTGCTGCCAAACAATATCTTTCATCCAGGTATGTGGGCGGAGACCATAGATCTTGGCTACTTGGAGATTCAGGATATGGCTTGGAACCATATTTACTTACCCCTTATCGTGATGCAAACGCTGGGTCACCACAGCACAAATTCAATTTACAACACTCCAAGGCAAGAAATATCGTTGAGAGAGTAATCGGGGTCCTCAAGAGCCGCTTTAAATGCCTTCAAACAACTATGCCATATGTCCCAGAGAAAGTTGTAAAAATTATAAATATATGCAGTGCTTTGCACAACATTTGTCGCCATTATAACCTGGATGTCTTTGCTTTAGATGTAGTGGACGATTTTCTGGACGAAGAAGTTGCTGATCATAGCAGCCATCTACAAACTGCCGCTGTATCCATTCGAGATGAAATCGCAAATAACTTAACGCGTATAGTTTAATTTTCATATTTTTTTATTCAATGAAAAACAATAAAAACATTACACATGACTGAGATCATTTAATACTATTAATAATTTATAAAATTAATTATTCGGTATTTGGTTTCAATTTAAAATTTAATTTTCATATTTTTTTATTCAATAAAAAAACAATAAAAACATCACACATGACTGAGATCATTTACTTTCCTGCTTGGCCAGATAATATTTTCGACGATCGTGGTTTTGTTCAGCAATAAGCTGGTTTTGTTGCGCCACTAATTTCGTTAATTTTTCCATATTTGCAGAAAGAAGCTGCAATATATCGGACATCTTCTCAACTGCACCTGCTTCTCTTGCCATGTGCTTTTTGAGGCAATCTTGTACACTGTCCTCATGCCGTCGTTTGCGTGGTGTGGACTTTGGTCCGCCGCTGGCAATTTCATCAATACTTAAAATGGCATCCAAAGAATCGTTTTCGGCATCAACAGAATTAACGCTCACTCCAAATGAAGCGCTATTTGCAATGCCTTCCACCGCCGTGTAAATTCCACATATTCGAGCAACTTCTTCCTCACTGGAGGTCAGGGTAAATTTATTGAATTGCCCTCCTCCAGTAGCTCTGCTTTCGTTTTTGTTGTGTGCGATTTTCTTTCGGATGCAGCCTTTCCAATCGGACCATACCTATTAAAAAAATGTTAATGCAGTTCACATATGTACATACATGATATTTCTCTCACTTTTTTCCAGCCGTTAACGTCTTTTTGCGGTGGACCTTCGCTATTTAACATTTTGGCAAGGTCTGCCCACAAAGCCTCCGCAGCGACGCGATCGCCTTTAACAAAATTTTTCGCCAAGTCGGGGTTTTTTTCCATAAAATTTAAAAAAATATTTTCCTGAGTTTGGCTTTTATGTTTTCCCCTAAAATAAGAAAAGGAAAGTATTAATTTTTGTGAAGAAATCCAAATAACTGGCTCAAATACTTACATTTTAAGTTTTACAAGCAAATTCAATAATTTTCTTCTTTTATTAATTTAGACTTACTTCACCGCTTGAAATACAATAAACCAATAATTTCGCGCTCTTATTTTTGACCGATATCAAAACGTCAAACAATTTGCGAAATCGATTTCTAGAACATGCCATATCGCACCGATTTCATGTTCGAAAAATGTGTATTCGTAATCGCAAAGTGGTATTCAGAACACCGTCTCACGATTTCATTATCATTTTCATGCGAAAACGATTTCTGGAACATGCCTGATAAATTAAGGCTCGACCAGCCACATAACAAAATAAAAAGACCCCCATAACTTAGCTCAATTCTGCGAATCCTACATAAAATGACCCTCCAGAATAGAAGAGCATCTCTTCCTAGAAGAGATTATACAAATATAAATTAGGGCTCGATCAGCCGCATAACAAAATAAAAAGACCCCCATAACTTAGCTCAATTCTGCGAATCCTACATAAAAGGACCCTCCAGAATAGAAGAGCATCTCTTCCTAGAAGAGATTATACAAAAATAAATTAGAGCTCGACCAGCCGCATAACAAAATAAAAAGACCCCCATAACTTAGCTCAATTCTGCGAATCCTACATAAAAGGACCCTCCAGAATAGAAGAGCATCTCTTCCTAGAAGAGATTATACAAGTATAAAATAATAATAAAGTTCTTTCTCTAAACTAAAAAAAAAAATAATAATAATTAATCATGACTAATGAAACAGGATTAACGGTAGATTTAATTACGCGCCTAATTGCGGAAAGCAATATTACATTAAGGCAAGAAATTGACAGATTAAAAAATCAAGTTGAAATTGAAACACACAGAGTAACAGATTTTCAGACAGAAATAATAAATGACAACATTCAGTGTCATGAGTCACTAGATGTTATAAAATCCTTACCAGAATTCTCGGGAAGGATAAACGCTTATGTTAGCTGGCGCGAAGCCGCACATAACGTTATGAGCTTATATGTAAGAGGTAGCCGAAAATACTTCGCAGCCCTTACGATTTTGCGTAACAAAATTACACTAGAAGCAAATGACACATTAACCAACCATGGTACTGTGTTAAATTTTGACGCGATAATTGCGCGTCTCGATTTTGCGTATTCGGACAAACGTCCGATACATATCATAGAACAAGAAATGAGTGTTCTACGACAAGGCTCAATGACGGTCATTGAATATTATAATTTAGTTAACAAAAAACTAACGTTGATGATTAATAAAACCATTATGACTTATGGAGGGGCCGCACCAATAACAAAAGAATTGAATAAAAAGAATAGAGACCAGGCTCTTAGAATATTTATAACTGGGCTTAACGCTCCATTAAGAGATATTATATTTTCCCTCTGTCCGGAAGATTTGCCCGACGCATTGGCCAAAGCTCAGGAATTAGAGTCCAATAATCAGAGAGCTCGATTTGCACAAAATTTTGCAAATGAAAGGACAAGAGTTAAACAGTTTTATCCAAGTAATAATTTACGATTTCATCAGAGGAGCAACATGCCAAAACCAGAACCAATGGATATAGATCCATCTATGTCTAGATCATACCGAAGGGAAAATTACCCAAAGCCCCAACTAAACAATAGCCATAAATACCAAAATTTTGGCAAACCTTTGGCCAGTACAAGCCATCAAGCCAATATGGACCAACCAAATAGGTATATTCCAAACAAAAACATCCAAGGAATAAAACGACCAAGGGAAAGCAATTATAGCTTTCGCCCACAGGAGAAAACCCAGAAGATAAACAACATGAATGAAAGTCATTTTTTAGGCCAAAATTAACTCTGCCATATATTTTTCTAAATGACAGGGTTACTGGCCAAAATTTTAAAATATTAGTAGATACGGGAGCAACTAGTTGCTATATTAAATCAGGAATATACAAAAATAAAAATAAATTGGACATACAAAAGAGAGTAAAAACAATAAATGGAAATAAAAAATTTATTGTGGAACAAAAAAGTTCTACAATGCTAGCCGATGAATTTACCGGCAACATGAACGATAACTATTCAATATTGGGTGAAAGCGGCTCAGAAACGAATGGTGATAATGATAATTATTATTCGGTAAAGAATTTCGAAAGTTCAAACAATGAAAATCAGGATGAAGAATTGCAGGATCTTAAAACACATATAAAAGAAAAAATTGCTCAAATGCATTCAAGCGTCAATACAAACTTTCCATTCATGACAAAAGTAAAAGCAGAAATAAGAATGAAAAATGAGGATCCGATATGGAGCAGACAATATCCATATCCCTTATCTGTAAATTCGTTTATTAATGAAGAAATAAAAAAATTGATTAATGAAAATATCATAAGACCGAGTAAAAGTCCGTATAATTCACCTATTTGGGTGGTACCAAAAAAAGGTACAAATGAGAATGGAACACCAAAACTTAGAATGGTAATTGATTACAAAAAGCTAAACGAGCATACAATTTCCGATCGTTACCCTATTCCAGATACTAACGTAATATTGTCTAATTTAGGCAAGGCAAAATATTTTTCAAGCATCGATCTAGAATCAGGATTTCATCAAATTATAATGTCAAAGAATGATATTGAGAAAACAGCTTTTTCCGTTAATAATGGGGAATATGCATTTTTGAGGATGCCTTTTGGTTTAAAAAATGCTCTTAGAATTTTTCAGAGGGCAATGGATGACATATTGCGAGAACATATTGGAAAAATTTGTCACGTTTATATGGATGATATAATTGTTTTTTCGGAAAATTTAACTCAACACTTAAAGGATTTGGAAACAATTACGCAAATTTTAAAAGAAGCTAATATGAAAATTTCATTAGAAAAATCAAAATTTTTCGAGAAAGAAATAAAGTTTTTGGGTTATGTAGTAGCTCAGAATGTTATCAAAACAGACCCAAATAAAATAAAATTAATATTAAATTATCCAATACCAAGAAGTTTGCGCGAATTAAGAGGTTTCTTAGGGCTTGCAGGATATTATCGTAAATTTGTTAAAGACTATGCAGCGATAGCTAAACCTCTGACAAAATACCTATCAGGAGAAAATGGTAGGATTTCTAAAAATAAATTTAAAAAATTTGAAATAACTCTAAATGGGGAAGGAATATCTGCATTAAATAAATTAAAGAATCATTTGGCTTCAGAAATGGAATTAACACAACCCGATTACTCAAAAATATTTGTATTAACTACCGATGCATCTAACTTTGCAATGGGTGCGGTACTATCACAAGGAGGTAAACCAATTACCTTCATTTCAAAAACTCTTAATAAAACTGAAAGAAATTACGCAACTAATGAGAAGGAGCTTTATGCCATTGTTTGGGCACTAAAAAATCTACGAAATTATCTCTACGGTGTAACCAATTTGGAAATACATACTGATCATCAACCATTAACATTTGCTTTATCACCCCGTAACCCGAATCCAAAAATGAAAAGATGGCACGCAATTATAGAAGAATTCTCTCCTAAATTTGTGTATCAACCCGGTAAAACCAATATAGTAGCAGACGCACTTTCCCGTCTTCAGTTAAACCATTTATCAAACGAATCGGAAGATTCAGAGCACTCGGCACAGAGTAGCGAAAGCAATCAAATACAGGAAACACAAAAACCATTAAATCAGTTTAAACAGCAAATTATACTAAGTAAAAATAGGTTCACTATTCATGAGGTAATCGAAACCTTTGGGAATAAAAGGCATTTAATAGAGTATGACACAGTAGAAAATTTAATGACTATTTTGAAATAATATATTCAATCAAAGTTAGTGACAGCGATTCACTGCACTGTTGAAGACTTGCACGAAATCCAAGAAGCTCTGAAACAAACTTTTCAAAACAAATTTGTATTTACCAAACTTTTTCCAATGGATATTATTCATAGAAAAAATCAGTCCGAATCAATAGAACAAACCCATAATAGAGCTCATCGAAGCTATAATGAAAATCTTAAACAAATAGAGAAATTGTATTATTGGGCCGAAATGAGGAAAAGAATGAAAGAATACATTCGAAATTGTATAATATGCAATAAAAATAAATATGATCGCCATCCTAAGAAAATACCAATAGGTAAAGCCCCAATTCCAGAGAAAGAAGGAGAGCAGCTCCATTTAGACATTTTTTACGCACAGAAACTAAAATTTATCACATGTGTAGACGCTTATTCAAAATTTTTAATATTAAAACATATAGAAGACAAGTCAAATATCGAAGAAAAGGTTTTAGAATTACTTCAAACCTTCACAGATGTAAAACAAATTACTTTAGATAATGAACCAAGCTTTACCACACCAACATTTAAATCCTTAATGCAAAGGTTAAATATTGAAATTTACTTTTGTGATCCACGTCATAGCACAACTAATGGACAAGTTGAAAGAGTTCATTCAACGATAATCGAAATAGCCAGATGTATAAAAGAAGAATACAATATTGTCAGTAGTTTAGAAAGAGTACTTAGAGCAGCGCAACAATACAATACAACAATTCATTCAGTAACGAATTTTAAACCAAATGAAGTACTTTATAATAGGGTAAACCATGAAAACTTACTAACCACTTTAAAGCAAGCACAGGAGAAAATGCTAACGTTTCATAATAAACATAGAACAGATAAGCAATATCATCCTGGACAAATTATTTATGAAAAAATAATAGGAGAGAGAAATAAATTACAACCTAGGTATAAGAAACAACAAGTTAAAGAAAACTTGGGGAATAACATAATAATTAATAATAGAAACAGAATTATTCATAAAGATAATATAAAATCATAATTTTATAGGTTTCCAATATGATCATTTTAATTTTGACTGCACTAATCAGCTCGGCAACCGCTGATGTTATAGACTATACTCGACAAGACTACGTACTTATCGAAAATGGAGATGTTTTCATTTATGAAGAATACGGGGACCTATTCCACATTACTAATTTATCTTATTTTGAAAATATAATAGCAGACGAAAATAGAAATTTTTACAGTATTAACGAACAAAATCACGATAGCTTAGGAGTTATTACACAGGAAACAGAATCTGAAATTTTGATAATAAAAACTTTATTAGAACAATTAAAACAAACTAATTTTCGGCAAAAAAGGGGTATAAATGAATTAGGAACACTTTGGAAATGGATAGCTGGTACACCAGACCATGACGACATTGTAAAAATTAATAATAAATTGGACGAACTGATAATAAATAACAATAAGCAATTTACAACAAATTCAGAAATTTTTAAAATAATAACAGAATTAACTGAAACAATAAATAATATTAAAGGCGATACCATAAACAGGAAAATAATAAGAAAACGAAACCAATATATTACACATGAACTGCAAAATTTAATAAATACAATAACTTTTGGTAAAATTGGAATTTTAAATCCAACAATTTTACATTATGATGAATTGAAAAACATAACATGTTACCAACACGGTATTATGACTATAACAGATTTAATGGACATCTCTAAATTTAAAATAGCCCAAAAAGGAAACATAATAATAATTTATATTAAATATCCTAAAATAGAACTAACATGTAAGTACTACGATGTAAGAGCCATAGCTCAATTAGATGGTAAGCTTATTATTGACCAGAACATAACATATTGTAATAATAATTTTTTTAATATACAAAATTGTAAAACTGAAATTACAAAAACATATTGCAAATTAAATAAAAAAAGTACATGTTTGTCAGAAATATTAAATAAAAAACAAGGAAAATGTAAAAAACTAAAAGAGAAAAATTTGAAAATTGAAGAAATAAAACCAGGAGCAATATTAATTTCAGGAAAAAATATTGTAAACAATCAAACACTAACTGGAACATATTTAATTACATTTGAAAATAATACAGTAATTAATAATCAAACTTATGAAAATATAGAAACAAAAATCTGGAATTATCTGAAAAATAACCATATCAATAATTTTGAAATTTTAGAATATATTGAAACAACTAATAAACTGTTAAAATTAGATAATATAAACATTTTAGCAGAACGGAATAAGCATATCACAGTCCATTTATATTTTTGGTACATAATTTTAATCTTGGGAATACTTTTCTTAACTTACATAATATTAAAATTAAAAAAATCTCGCGAAATTCCCAAACCAATACAAAAAGTGCAATTGCAAGAAGTCACATATAATGCTCTTTTAGATAAAATACATAAATTAACTCAAAATAATAGTGAATCGGGGACGATTCATCTTAGGAAGGGGGGAGTTAACGATAGCCTCCGCATAGAAACCTTACCATAACTGTAAACAAAATTGAATCTTTGCACTCTGCAATTACACTATTAACGTTTTTGATGATTTAAGAATTCAATATGCTTTTTCCGTCCTGATTCCAATAATCCATTTTTATCAAGGCAATATCGCTCGCCCTCACAAGAAGGCATAACAATAACATTTGTAAAGAAAACAGAACGCTTAACGTTCTGCTGGAAATTGCTGTCATAGCTAAAAATGTAATTTAACACTTTGTTCTGGATTCAATGAAGCTGATGCTTACACTTCAGCTTTAACCTTAAGTAAATAAAACAAAATTGTATAAATACTAGTATTTTAGAAATAAAGATTGATTTGTATCTGGCAATCCACCCTAACTACAAGCGTTTTCTTTTAATCCGCGCGTTCGCGGATATAAAAATATATTTTTTTAAAAATTCCCTCGTTACGGGAATTAATTTGCATTTAAACATACACATCTTGTTAAAGTCCATATTAGCATCTATTCTGCAATACCACTTGTTCTTTGGCAAACAAAAACAAGCAGAATTGGAAGTAAAACAAAAAAAAAAAAAAAACATTACAGCATATTCTTTGCCCACATACATTAGAACAAACAATTCGTGCATACTAATCTAAAAAGTGCTTTGATCTCTTTATCGAGCTCTCAATCGCACAAAGCATAAGTACATACATATGTATATACAAGTCCGGGTATTAAGGTGTACCTAAATACAAAATATTCGGACATCAAATATTTTGATATATAAAAACGCGGTTTAAAAGTAATTAACAATTCAAAATAAAACATAAATAAAAATAATACCACTGCAAATAAATACAAAACGATGTTAATAAAATATGCGTTTGTACCGATATAATCTGAAAAAACTCTTATTTATTTAAAAAGAGTATACAATTTATTACACTTATCGTTTCTATTAGGTACCATAAATCAGTTTACACTGAGAAAAACTTTAACAATATTTTAATACAAAAATTTATAATACATCAAAAATGGTTAATAACGAAAAAAATCAAAATACACCTGCAGGAGCTACACGCCCAAAACAAGTTGTTAAATTTATTTCAGAAAGTGACAGTTTAACAAGATACTGCACTAGTTTTGCCTCTTCGCGGATTCAAGAAAACTCTGAATCGTTATTAGAAATAAAAGGTCAAAATCTTAAAAATTTCTGGACTCGTCTCCAAGCGGCTCATGACGCCATAGTAGAATCTGACGATTCAAACCTATCTCAAAATTTGAAACAATCGGCTTACGCAATATATGAAAACTGCTCAGACCAATATAAAGAAACAAAAGCTATAATCTCCGATCAATTAAAGCTAATAAAAGCAATTGCACTTACTCCACATCCGAGAGTAGAGCTGCCACAAATGCAACAATATCAAGAGGCAAGTTCAGTCATCCACCTCGAGGTGCCCGCATGTGACACAGAAACATTCTATGGAGGTTATGAAGAATGGCCGTCCTTCCGGGACATGTTTACAGCCGTTTACATTAACCATCCGCAACTATCTAAAGCACAAACATTTTATCACCTCAGATACAAAACCAGTGGTCAAGCAGGCATGATAGTAAAACAGTTCGCTCTTAATGACGATAATTTCAATTTGGCTTGGGAAGCTCTAAAAGCTAGATATGAAAACAATAGAATACTGGTCGATAAACAAGTAACGACACTAATGAACTTGCCAAAAATTAAGAAAGGAACAAGTGTAGAATTCATCAAACTAGAATCCACGGTTTCAAATTGTTTGTCGGTTCTATCAACACTAAATATCCCTACAAACAGCTGGGGTCCAATTCTAGGAAACATTTGCACAGCTGCATTACCAAAAAAATCGTTACTTTTGTGGGAGCAATCGCTCTCATCACGAAAGAAGTGCCCAACGTGGCAACAAATGAAAGATTTTCTCACCACCCAATATGAAATTGCGGAAAGGTTAGAAAAAAAAATAATCAAAACTAAGAACATTAAACACGACCAAAATGGAAGCTTAAATAGACCACAAGCTAGAAGCAACAAAAATTTGAACAAAAGCTTTTACAAAACACAAACGTTCACATCCGAACAAAGAAAACAAACGTCATGCGAACTATGTACCAGAGGGCATAAACTTATATCTTGCAAGAAGTTTAAAAACTTAAAAGTTAAAAAACGAAATAATTTTGTCAGGTCAAAAAGACTTTGCACAAATTGCCTGTCACATGCACATACATATACAAATTGCAAAAGCAAATTTAAATGCTTATATTGTCATAAAAGACATCATACAATGCTTCATTACAGCACATATCCCATCTCACCTCAAAGAAGCGCATGTGTAAAAATAACCACGGGTTCAATTGCAAAAGCAAATCCCGAAACCTACAATTCTAAAAATTGCCAAGAGACACCATGTTGCTCAAAGGCACAAAAAGTTCAAACACTGTACAGCGAAATACAAAGTGGACTAGTTGTAGAACCAGTTTCCACCATACCAACTCAAGTTGGAGACATATACCTTAATTCACAATTAAGGAAATTCCAAAAGTCAAGGAAACTTCCAATAACCTACAAATCTACAAAAGATCAGTATTGTGAACACTTTTCTAAAGCCACAACTGCTCAATCAAATAATGGCCGGTACGCCGCACAATGGGTAATCGGCGGCAAAAATATGTAATTTTTAACTATCTAATTTTAACAAAATCTCATTCCAGTAGTCTTTCTAGACAATGAATATAGTTTAATTTATCACTTATTTGCGAATTGCCATTTCACTGACATAACAATGTATTTTTAAAGTCAAATAAACAAAAAAATCTCTTGAAAATTGTGAAAAATATTGAGAAATATATGAGTACAGAAGTAAGGGATTTCGACGTTTTATGCAATAAGAAGTGACTTTAAAGTGTAGCCTAATATATATTATAATATATTATAAAATAATTATTTTCATTTCATAGGCCTAATTCATGTCAATTTTGACAAAGTTTTAAAATAAAACCATTTTTTAAACACTTTTACATAAAAATTATAGATTTGACAATTAGCTACATGTACCTACATGGTCTAGTTAGTCCTAATATTTGATGTACACTTTAAGGAATATGATAACGAAAAAAAAACTGCGCATATGTGCGGATACGTGCGGATAAGGATCAAAGATAGCTATAACCTTGTCTGTTGGAATTTTTTTTTTCGTTGTTTTGTTTTTTTTTTTTTTATTGTTCGGTTTGTTGCTTTGTTGTTATTTTTTGGAGTTGTCTCTCGTTATACAACAACAACAAAATACTAGTTTAGATGCCTTATATTATTTGAACTAATTACACAGTACAACAGCTAATCTGGGGGTGAGAAATTCCAGGTCGGGGTGATGGTACTAGGTCAGTATAGTAAAACCCTCAAAGGGTTTGGTGTTCGTATGTGTCGTATGTGATACCGAGAGAAGTGCAAACGGGTGAAAAAAAATTAACAAAACACGAAATTTTGAAATGGCAAAAGAAATAAAATATTGTGATATTGCAGAAATTTAAAATAATATTAAATACAATCAATAGTCAAGCAGCAATAGATCCTCAAAAATTTGAAATTTATTGCATGAAAACTGCGAGGTTATATGTCAGCCTTTATGAATTTTACTATATGCCAATGACGATACATAAAGTAAAGATTACAAGAAATATAGGCTTAATCATTCTAGAAAATGCGACAGAATTTCTACAAATCAAGATGTAATGCACTTGCTTTTAGCTTCATCACCTTTGTGCCAAATTTCACTCTAATATCTTTATTTATGGCTTAGTTATGGCACTTTATAGGATTTCGGTTTCCGCCATTTTGTGGGCGTGGCAGTGGGGCGATTTTGCCCATCTTCGAACTTAACCTTCTTATGGAGCCAAGAAATACGTGTACCAAGTTTTATCACGATATCTCAATTTTTACTCAAGTTACAGCTTGCACAGACGGACGGACGGACAGACAGACATCCGGATTTCAATTCTACTCGTCACCCTGATCACTTTGGTATATATAACCCTATATCTGACACTTTTAGTTTTAGGACTTACAAACAACCGTTATGTGAACAAAACTATAATACTCTCTTTAGCAACTTTGTTGCGAGAGTATAAAAATGAACTGCGGATACGTGCGGATAAGGATCAAAGATAGCTATGAACGGTTGTTGTGACAACGGACGCAATTGTTTAATTTATTGCGCGTCTTCACATATTGATAATTTAAAGAAGCGTTTGTGTAATTTCGAAATTCGTTGTTTAATAAAAATCTAACAGTTTATAACAAGTGTTATTTGTATAAATATATATTGCAAATAATATTTGCAAAATGTCATTCGTTTCAATAAGTAATCGACAGCTTACTGAAGAATTTATTCGTTGCGGGCGAAAAAGTGATATGTTGACGCAGTTTTTGAGGGATAAATTCCCTTCTTTTAGTGAAGATAAGGTGAAGTTGATTTTAGAACAAATTAAAAAAAGGTACATAACTTCATTCAATTCAAAATGGAACCAGTGCCAGAGGAAAAAAAACCTACTATTTAAAAATCATTCTGTATGGCTGGATAAGAATTTTACTATCGAGATGGTTGATAAATTATTACCCGGGACTTCAAATAAACGTAGTTTAATTGCTGGACGACCGGTAAAGAAATTTGAAGACTGTAGTCAACGGGCTAAACGTTACAAGGTCCAACAACTTCGAGATACGTACTCTCAAGAAGAATTAAAGGCCGCGGCTGGATCAGCAGCTATTAAGAAGACAAACTTAGATTCTCAAAAAGCGTTGGCGATGTTAGTTGATGCACAGTTATCAAAGCATCAGTATGAAGTTGTTCGAAATGTGCTTAAAGATTTCGGATGTGATGTGTTGCCACCGTATTATAGAGTTCGGGAGGAAAAAAGCATTGTTACCCGGAAAATATTACTATTACACCAATATCTGCACAAGTTGATTTGCAAAGTTTACTTGATCACACAGCTAAAAGAATTATTTTGGCCGCCGGGAACTTCACAAATCTAGCTCATGTTCCAGAAATAATGACTCTAACATCGAAATGGGGTTGTGACGGTTCGTCAAATCAAAGTCAATACAACCAGTTCATACCTAACGAATTTGATGGTATATCTGATGCAAATTTATTTATGGTATCTATGGTGCCTTTAGTGCTTAAAACTATAGACAAAACAGACACGTTATGGAAGAACTTTAGACCTTCTTCCACAAAGTTTTGTCGGCCGATTCAATTTGAATATGCCAAGGAAACCGCAAACCATACCAAAGAAATTGTCGAAAAGATGCAGGAAACCATAAGCAACATATTGCCAACATTTGTGACTATAAAGGACAAGGTTATTGAAATACGTCACAATCTTTTATTTACCATGATAGACACAAAAATAGCTCAAGCAGCAACTGGTTGTAAAGCATCATCTGTCTGTTACATATGTAATGCAAGCCCTAAAGAAATGAACAACCTAGAATCCGTCGTCAAAAAATCATGCAATCAGGAAGCAGTTAAGTTGGGAATTTCTCCCTTACATGCTAGAATAAAAACAATGGAATTTATTTTACATATTGGGTATAATTTAACTTTTAAAAGGTGGTCTACTAATGCGGAAACCAAGCCACTTAAAGAAGAAAACAAGAAAAGGATTCAGACAGAATTACGCCAAAGATTGGGTATTAGGGTTGACCATGTTCAACAGGGTTAAGGCACAACAAATACTGGAAATACGTCTAGAAAATTTTTTAAAAATCCCGAGGTAGTTTCAGAGGTAACTGGGGTTGACCTGGAATTAATCAAACGACTGGCTACAATACTTGAAGTAATTACTTGTGGTGAGAGCATAGACCCAGTAAAATATGGAAAGTATGCTTTAGATACGGCTAGACTATTTGTTGGGACGTATAACTGGTATTATATGCCAGTGACAATACATAAGATGCTGGTACATGGCGAAAGCATAATTAGAAGTTCTTTTCTCCCTATCGGTAATCTTTCTGAAGAGGCGCAGGAGGCTCGTAACAAGGATTATAGAAACTATCGCCTTCGTTACGCAAGGAAATGCAGTCGAACTTCAACTAATGAAGATATTTTAAAGAGACTCTTAGTTACTTCTGATCCACTTTTATCAAGTGTAAGAGTTACAACTGTAATAAAACACATAGATCTATTAGAAGATGCAAAAGGACTACTTTTAAATTAAATCTCAAACTTAGTAAATGAGAACGTATTTATAATCTTAATTTTTTTTTTTTTTAATTTAATTTTTTTTATTTGCTTTATTTTTTCTGGACAAGCTTATATTTACAAAATATTACACTGTAGAAAATTTCGTTACTGTAGGATGATTTTTGATTTTTGTGTTATATGGGAGGTGGGCGTGGTTGTGGGCGGATTTTAACAAAATTTTTTTTTTAATCTAATTTGGCAATATGAGAGATGTGTGCCAAATTTCAAAGCCCTACCTCGATTCCTTCTATTTTTTGCCGCGGCTTGTATGAAGCGGCCCCACTGTGCGCCGTACGACTACCAGTAGAGCCACAATTTTTCAAAACTCCACAAATTGGTTTAAAAAACAAAGTTAGAGTTACTTCTGACAGTCCCTATATTAAAAGGACATACTACTCTTCGGCCCCGCAGGATGGCTTTCGCCAATAATGGAAAAACAAAAAAACAAAAATTCTGAACAAATCCTAGAGCGGTGGCGCACTAATACTTGTCAAATTAGTGCATACGCACTTAAATATTAAATATACAAAATTTTCCAAAAATTCGAAAAATCGACACCTATAATACAATATGGGACAACTCAAAATTAACGTTAAGGGATCACCAAATTCCCAATGCGATACTGTGACGCACCTAGACTTACCAAAAGCAAAGGTAGCTCTTATCACACCTACATAAGCATTCCTAGGGGTAGTTGGTGGGAATCTGTTGTACAACTTGTACATCCCACTTCAAAAATTATAATTCTAAATGAAGCCGTTCGCAATTACCGGCCACTCTCTCGCAAGTTCCCTATAATTCCACAGCTCAAACCTCAAAGCTGAGAAGCACGCACTCTGGCCATATCTGAGTCAGACGTGGCGTCGCTATATTTCATGATAAAAAAAAATGCAAACGATTGCCGATAAACTGATGTAAGGAAAATTCAAATAAAAATTATAAATAATAAATCTATAAAAGAATCAACCGCAAACGGTTCTTATAGTAATATGTTTAGAACCAAAGCAGTTTTTAACATTTGCAGTAAGTATTCTACGCCTTCGGCTACTCCACCAACAGTAAGTCGAAATACACGTTACGGCATATACGTATAATACTAGGCAAAATATTCGCCTAGGCCCAGAATGTTTAAATGAGTTAATCCTCCCCCACCCTAACCGGGAAAAACTGGTGCACCTTAAGGACAAACACAAATCATCACACAACACCAAAACAACTCACCACACCTGTACCCACTAAACAAAAAGGATGGACAGCAGGATAGAGACACATTCGCCACAATTCATTCGCCACATACAGTTCGACCATTACATTCGTTTGATACACCGTCCGGTTGCAACATCCATCCCGCGCGTAGCATTGAGATTCGATTCCATACAGCGCCGCGTCGACACCATCTTTCGTTTTATTTACTTGGTGCGACATCAATCCTACGGGGTACGTTCAACAAAATACATACGATCAAATGATCTCACCGAGTACTGTTTCGTCGGCTAATCGTACGATTTACATTAATTTATTTTACATTTTTATTTGTAAATGTAAAGTGATTGTTTTAAATTAAATAAAGTCAAATGGTATCCAAAAACCAAAAGCATCTTTTTTTCGCCTCCATTTAACTAGTAATGTTGAAGTTAACGACTTAGTCGTTATAAGAAATGAAAATATTTCACTCAACGAATGGAGGCTCGGTCGAGTCCAAAAGGTCTTCTCCGGCTTAGACAATAAAACACGAGTGGTTGAAATCTGAACTGCTCAAGGCACAGTAACCCGCCCCATCACAAAAATTGTGATATTAAGTACAGAATAACTTAAAAGTTTTCTCTTCTTTTTTTTAATGAAATGGCCCCAACAATCACCAACTCACTGAAACCTCGTCGTTTGAGTGCAACAATCACCAAATCACCCAAACCTCGTCGTATGAGCTCAACAATCACCAATTTCGGAAGACGAAACGATGTCACGACACATTCGGCATTTCAAGTCGACCCTTCCCACTATTCGTGAGGAAAAGGAATGTGATGATCACACAACCCGAAAAACGATCTCACATCATCGAAAAAATACGTCATTCCGTCATATCGCTTGCGGAATATGCAAAAAATACCACCGTCTAGTGACTTGCGCTACGTACTCAGCATATAACATAAACAAAAAATACGAAGCAGTAATAAAACACCACTACTGCGTTAATTGCTTAGCCAGGTCGCACAAAACAGAAGGATGCACAAGCAAAAATCGACGTTCCATTTGTCATGGGAAACATCATTCATCCCTACACGGACATCCGAGGCTATACCCGGCCAACGATCCAAATATTGTTGAGAAACATCCACTTGCGATATAGACCCGACTACCATCCTTACTGGCTAAGCAGACCCTAGTCCCCACACTGAAGATCCGTTTAAGATGCGATGGTGAATGGCATAAAGTTCGAGCCATTTTGAACCCTACTCTTAAAATTACAAATATAGCGGCCGAACTCATCAAAAAATTCAAACTGCCAATTACATACCTCAATACTTATCGTATTTGCAGCATAAATAATTAGCTCAAATAATGGTACAAAGTTTGGTTTGAAATGTAACGCAGTTATAACACACACGTTACCCAAAAAACCATATGAGCGAGACTTAAGTGACGATGTGCAAATGCGCTTTGAACACTTAGTCCTCGCTGACCCTCAATTCCATAGCAACAAAGAGATAACGTTGGAGATTGGAGCGGATATTTTACCAAATTATCAGAAGTGGACTCTTTAAACCAGACAATGGTACAGTGGTAGCGCAGAATACAGCATTTGGCTGGACCCTTACTGGCACCATCTAACCACCCTAAGTATACTTCTGATAATTACTCTAATTAATTTCGAATTTTTCAATCAATCTGTTACCCTACTAATACTCAATTATTTCGCAGATTCTGCAAAGTGACCGGGATGTTTAATCCAAACAAATACTCCTCTGCATTACCCCCACAAATTACATAAAGTAATAGAGCGTAATGCAGAGGAATATCAACCGCCCCAACCTCACGCAAGAGGCGAAAAAAGAGAAACAAAGAAGACGATTTGCCCGCGCTTTTTACAAAAAAGGTATATTTATCCCGCCTACTGAGCAAGTGAAGTAATAGACGGTGAATACGGAAAACAACAGAGCGCCAACCCACGATAAATATTTTTTTTTCTCAAATTACAACAAGTGAACAGAACAGTGAGACATTCAACAAGTGAACACAATAAAACGTTTCTAAACAAGGAATCCACACAACATTAAATAGCGATATTCCACAGCATTTCAATCAACAACAATACAGGATAAAGGAATTATAATCCACTGCAGGTTAAAACGTTTGAGTTAACTAATCTAGCATTACATATACATATACACAATATTACACATTAATACAATTAACCATTAATGCGAACACACACACCCCAATATATTTATATAGTATATATATATATCCAAATTTATATTAAAGTAAAACTTATAACGTTAAAACTAAACTAACTACCTTTTAATTATTCACTATCTGCCCCATACGTCGACATACCCCGACATGGGGGTTTTATTTCTACAGCTGCTATATACCGTCAAGTATACCCCATTCTGAAATGAAAAAATACTTGACGACTTGGTAAAGGATGCGATAATAACTACACCTAATACAATTGCAGGTGACTTTAATGCCTGGGCTCTAGAATGGGGCAGCAAAAATACAAATTTGAGAGGTAGCGCATTACTTAAAGCATTTGCTGTTCTAGACGTAGTACTGCCTAATACAGGAAGACAAAACACCATCGAGAAGAATGGGCGTGGCTCCATTATCGATACATCCTTTGCCAGCAAGGTGCTATATCGATACATGGACTGGTGGATATGCGATTAAGTGACCATTTGGCTATAATGTTAAGTATCGGCCACAGCAACAGCGAAATGTTTGTCATAAAAAAGTGCAGTCCAAGGGGTGGAGAATTGAAACACTAGATGAAGAGCTTTTTAAGTTAATGCTTCATGAAAACATAAACGGAAGTGGTGACATAGACCAACAGGCTAAATTGGTGGTACAACACATTAGCGAAGCCTATGATGCCGTTGTGAAGAAAAAGAGTACAGCCGCACAGAGAAAGCCTGCTTTTATGGTGGAATCGAGAAATCGAATCCTCACAAAGCGGGCTCCGTTTTCAACGAAGAATAGGCAGCTTAGGATGTGACAGCCTGCGAGAAGCATTCAAAAAGAAACGCAATGACCTAAAAAATGCAATTAAAAAGAGCAAAATGACATGCTTCAAAGAATTATGCGAAAAAATGGACGAAAATCCGTGCGGATCAGTGTATAGGATTGTAATGTCAAGGATTAAAGGTGGCAAATGTCAAGCGTTTACATGCTCTTCACTACTCAAAAATGTTGTAGAAAGCCTATTCCCACAACAAAACCAAGAAGAATTAAATAAATAGATGTCCTAGAAATCACCGAGCAGGAATTTGTTCAAGCTGCTGAGCGCTTTGAAAAAAACAAAGCACCAGGATTAGATGGTATACCGGCTTTTAAAATTGCGATCAGCTATCATCCACAGCCATTTTCGGATTTGTACACACGTTGCCCCCGTGAAGGAGTGTTTCCAAAAATTTGGAAAGTACAACGGCTGGTACTCCTACAGAAGCCAAACAAGCCGGCAGGAGAACCAAGCTCCTATCGACCGCTCTGTATGATCGATACGATGGGCAAAGTCCTGGAGCGGATAATCTGTACCCGTCTAGAAAATCATTTAGAAGGAGATGGTGGTCTCTCTGATACCCAATATGGCTTTCGTAGAAAGCGTTCAGCTCTTGATGCGGTCAAGAAAGTTACAGGTTTAGCAGAAATGGCTATTGAAGGAGACAGGTGGATGTATGGGAAAAAGAATATTGTGCGGTCGTCACATTTGATGTGAGAAACGCGTTTAACTCGTCCCATTGGCCCCATATAATGCGTGCATTAGTGCTCAAAAAAACACCGAGCTATTTGTTGTACGTCATTTAAAGTTATTTGGCTGGCTGGCTTGCTCTACGACACTGACGAAGGACCGAAAAAGTATAGGGTAACAGGTGGTTTGCCACAAGGATCTGTGTTAGGCCCACTCCTTTGGAATACACTATATGATGGAATGTTGCGCCTCCCTCTACCGAAAGAAGTGCAAATAATTGGATACGCAGATGATATTGCGGTCGGAAACTAACAGTGGCAGAGCCTAGAGTAGAAAGACAAGCCAGCTTAAACGAATGGCAAACACGCTGGGATACATCAAGCAAGGGGAGATGGACATACCGCTTAATCGGTAACATACAAGCATGGATGGAACGAAAACTCGGGTAGGTAGATCACTACATGCCATAGTTCCTAACAGGACATCGATGCTACAGGGAGTATAAGTACGGTCACGAGGAGGGAGTAGCTTGCTGTTTCTGTGGTAGTAATAACGAGAACGTAGAACACATATTTTTCCACTGCCGGAAATATACAAATGAGCGACTATCTTTGGAAAAGGAAGTATCCAACCGGATAACGCCAAACAATATAGTAACCTATATGTTGCACTCGAGAAATGTGTGGAATTTAATGAAGAAGATGACAGCCATGGTATTCCATGGCCTGAGAAGAGCAGAACAGCAAAGAAGGAGTGAATCTGACGTGAACCCACAGGCTAAGCTTGCCCTCAGTAAAGCTACAAGAGACGGAGTTAGGGTTTAGTACGTAGGCGTATCGTTTCGCAAATCCAGAACAGTAGGTAATACTGACTGGGCGTGGTCCCGAATGAGGTGCACCTACAGCGGGCTGTACGAATCGTGCATACTGCTACAGCTAAGTAGCAGTATCTGTGTTAGATTCCCCCTCCAAGGAACACAAGGAAGGGAAAGAAATAATTTATTCAAGCGAAATTTCTAGGTTTTATAAATAGTTATATATTTGAACATCTTTCACAAATTTTTTTCATACGAAATTTTTGATATTCTGCCTTTGGGAAGCAATCGCCCGATGCATCTCGCATGTGCATTTTTCGGACGGCGGGCAGGATGCAGGTCGCAATTTCTATCGAAAACAAAAAATTCGAAGAGATTCATATTTTTCAATAATTTATCTTCTAGTTCAACTGAGAAAATTTCAAAAAAAAAGTGTTAAGTTTTAAAAAATTTTAAAAATTGGAAAAAGTCGTCTTTGATCAAAAAAATTTTACTTTATGTTGTTTAAAAATGTGTTCAAATTTGACTTTTCTTAGATTTTTTTAATTGAATAGAAGATAATTTAATGCTAAAGATAAGAAACTTTGCCCCAATTCCATAGAACGTTTATTTTTTTTTTCTATCCTGCCCACCATTTAAGAATAATTGTAAAAATGGAGAACCAAGAAATCGCGTTTCAAAGTTTTCGCTTTTTGCCCAAGCGCTAATATACATATCTGCTGGGCGCTCTCTCATTATTTACCTTCTAGCTTCGATAGTATTTCGAATTCCCATCTATAATTTTGTGGACATATTCTTAGACATTTTTTAATGAGACTTAAGCAAAAAAAATCGATTGTTTGAAGCTTCTTTAGCACGCTCCCCCCTTAATAAAAATTTCGTATCAGAATTTATTGATCTTATAAAAAATGAATTGGCAATTTGGCAAACGAAAAGTGATAAATATAAAAATAAAATTGAGAAAAATAAAAGTTGGAATTAGTTATTAACGAAAAACAAAGAAATCGATACAAGTGCTACATTAGAAATGAATTCGAAGAAATGTTCCGCTTGCCTGTCGCACATGCTAACTGTGTGAAGAACGAACGCAAAGTGGATTTGTGTATCGTGTATGTGCAAAACGAATTCACACAGATCGAAAGCACATGTGTGTATGGGCTCTATTAGCAATGTGCGCTTTGCAAATTTCAGTTTCAAACAGTGTTGCCAACTTTATTTTTATCAAACCACCAATAAGGCCGTATTAACCACCAGAAAACTACTAAACTTTGTCGGGCTCTCAAACCACCAGAATCCCACTAGAAATTACAGTGCGACACAAAATATTACTTATTCATGAGCGACAACCATCTGCGATACTTGTGAAATATCGCGTGCTTAAGCGTAGTGTTATATAGCTGCAAGCTCGCTATAGTAAAATCACTGGGTTCTTTAATTCGCCCATTGGAACGTCGTAGGGCGTTCGACTCGCAGTGTGGTAAAGGGAAATATTAGATTTTAAATTTAAAACAGAGTAAAAATAATTAAAAATAATAAAATAGAGTAATTAGATTTTGGTTTGCCATGACAATAAAATACTGTACTGCAATTGTCATTTCATTATTAAAACGTTAATGTAACCAAAAATCACGAAACTTTGGGGTGTACTGTAGCTTAGGCATAATTAATTAAATACTTACTATGATCAATTTTCTTTCAAGTAAGATTAGGAAGTATGTATGCTCTATTATAACAATAGCAAACTGTACTGTACTGTTTGTTTAGTTTACTTTACTCAACTTTACTTTACTCTAAAATATCTTATGGGGAGGGAATTGTGAAGAATATATATAATATATATTATTAATTTTTTGTATTTACCGTCGGAGGGTATTTAACACTAAACAAACCACCAGCCACTAAAAAAGTTTTTTGCCCACTAGAGAGAAAGTAAAACCACTAGTTTTAGTGGTAAAACCACTAGCAGAGAACGTATAATATAGAGAAGGTTCAATTGCGGACAAGCGTGTGAACTGTCAAGAGCTAACAAAATCCTATTAGTGGATTTCACCACTTTTGGCTGAGAAGGAGAAATTTTAACAGTGCTGAGCGAACAGAGCTGAGCATTCAATGAAAATTAAGCTCAGAATAATATATACATTGCTATTACAGACGTATGTTGGGCATTTGGCTTATATTTTTATACGTTTACATGCAATCATATCAATTGATATGAATATCATTTTGCGAATTTTTGTGAATTCATGCAAAATTGATAAAATTATTATTAAATTATGCTATTTTCATGGTAATATTTGTAGTTAATGTCCAAATAAAAGCTACTTTTTTAAATATTTCTTATCTTTGATAATATTATATAATTTCGTATGCATGATATATGCTATATACATATATATATGAAATATTATCGTAATATCATAAAAAACATAATATATTACAATTATAATTTATGTAAATAACGCATATTATCATTTAAAACTTTCATACAAATCTATCCTGCGGATATGTATGTATGCAAGTACAAATCAATTTCATTTCAAATCAAGATATTATCATTTATCAGTAATATAAAAAGCGCGCGCTTCTCTATATTTACGTACACACATATGTTTGTATGTGCGTATGACATTCTCACACAAATAATGTATGCGTACGCATGTAATAAAAAAATACAAACATTCTTCTGGAAAAACAACAATAGTCTCAAAAATCATCATACATGCATACTTACAATGTGAGTACACATGTAAATATGTGCGTATGACATTCCCACACAAACAATGCATACACAACATACATACTTACATGCGTTCACATGTGGATATGTCACTCGCAAAAATTACAAATATTGTTCTACAAAAACAACAATCGTTTGAAAAAGCATCAGAAACCAATCTGGCAGGCAAATTGCCGACGTCAAAATTTGTAGTAAATTACACAACAACAAAGTTTTCATTCATGAACGCAAACGCACTTTCAAAAAGCATATTCGATTCATTCATAGAAGCAAAAGCCATTACATCTCCCCGAGCATGCCTTGCCTACAAGCGTCTTTCGCGACGATTTCAAAAGCTAAAACTCATAAATTGAATATATTCTGAAATTTTATGGAAAACAAAGTAACAACCCCGCAAATATGCATATATCCAGAATAAAATCGACAACATAGTTTTTTTGTCGATTTTCAAGTCAAGAAATATTTCAAAGAAATTATTCAATATTCCACTGATTTATGTGTGCAGTCAATCCCGGTTAAGTAGTACTCCGCTTAAAGGAATATCAAATCCCTCCCTCATCACTCTTAACAGCCTATGTTATATCTTGCTGCATCTCACGGTTTGTTTTTTTGAAATACGTAGAAATTATTGTTTTAAGTACCACTCGTTTAAGTATCCTCACTCACTTATGTACCATATTATATATTTATTTTTAACTAACTACAAATGTCTGTATCTTTGAATGTGGCACATAACCGGGATTGACTGTATTTGTCAAGGAATGTAGAAAATATATTAGGGGTATTCAGACCAGCCTTGTTAATTCGTTAGTCTCTATTCGGTAGTTTTTTACATGTATTTTGTTTTTGTAAAATTAACAGACTATCGTTCTACCGAGTAACGAGCTATCCATCTGGCAAGCTTGATAATTGATTCGTTACTCGGTAATATCACATCAGCTGTTCTCCTACTCCTCTGTACATCAATTTAAAGTACTTGCCAGTAATAAATTTGATCTGCTCCTCATAATTTTCAATTAAATGACTGACAATTTTGGATTTTGCACTTTGTTTTACTCTTTAATAAAATTGAATCAGCTGTTTCGGAATAAAATTTACCATACTACCAAGGTAGAGCAAAAAGTATGTTCACAGTTAAGCCTTTTAACGAAGTATCAACTAACGAATTACCAAATTAACAGGCTTCGGTCTGAATACCCCTTTTGTAATTGTGAAATATTTTTACGCAGCTGCGTCGATATGTATGCAAGCTCACGCATAAACATATGTACATATTTACGCTGGTTTGTTGGCGGAGCTGTACAGCGGCAAGGGAAGCGGTGACAATCGGCGGCCTTTCGTTTATTTTTTTTATTTGTCGCGTCACTCCTTCCACACATTGACTTTTTCACAAAACGTAAAGTTCGGCCATTGGTTGTCCGTGACAACGGAGTTTTTGTATGAAACAATGGGTGTGTATATTTACAAACAAAGTTTTGTGTAGACAAAATTACAAACATGTATGATTCTTTCAAATTTGTTTACATGAACACAAGACTACATATGTATGTGAATATGTCAGCATTATGCGAAAGGTTTTTTAAAATCTTTTTACAAGTACACATAATTGTATGCATATGATATGGTCTTTTAAAATGTTATCAAAGCTTGTAATGCCCAAAGCAAATAAATATATAATTTATCAAACTTGTATTAATTAAATATTAAATTTAAGTAATAAGTAAATTAATTATTAAGTAATAATAATAATATGGCTTTATTATACATTTCAACAGATTTAATGGAATTCATAATTAAATGGGTCAAATTGCACATACATACATACATATGATTTGATATCAAATATATGGAGAATACCTATAAATGATATCCATAGCCGTTTGCGCATTGTAAATATGCGAATCTGTAAGCGTACATTGAATTTAGCATCACTTTTCTCATTTAACACTGAAAATGCTCAATTATGCTATTTTCGACGCTCCTGTTAAATATTGGTGAAATCCGCTTATAGAAAAGAGTACCCCTGATTTTGTGGTGAAATCCACTAATAGAAAAGAGTACCCCTCCAAAAAATGAAATGTCGTAAAACGGTGCTGCCCGTGAACCTTCTCTATATTATACGTTCTCTGCCACTAGTTTTAGTGGTAAAACCACTGAGTTGGCATCACTGGTTTCAAACCTCGGAATCTCTCAAACTGATTTCTATGTAGATAAATTTCTGCATATAGCGCTAGTTAATGATTTCGTCACATAGCACGTAAACAAAGTTTCCACTAAGCATCATCAAAAACAACCAAACATGCATTATCAAGAAATGCATTCTCAACATGTAAGCAACGAACATCTAGCAATGGAATAATCCACTTGAAAACAAGTTTAAAGCAATGGAATAATAACAAGCAAGTGATAACATACACCGAATTTCAACAAACAAATGGCAAGCAGATAATAACTAATTCATACCAATAAAAACAAACAATTTGCATTCAGATAACAGCAGTCACATCTCACTTAAATAAATAGCTGTAAGATCTCATATTAAAAATAGTTTTTAAGAATATCGATAAAGGCACGAATTTCGGCGTAGCAATAAAAATATATTTTAAGCTCATGTCGTCAAAACGATATTAACTCGCTCTTCGTTTTCGTCGATTTCAAATCTAGTAAATTTCCGTAAGCGTTTTCTGTTCAGTCTATCTCCTATTGTTTCAAAAATGAATTTTTGTAGAGCCGTTAAGCATTCTTTTCGGCATGTTCTCAGCTTTTGACGAACTAATTCGAATTTCTGCAAACTCGCCATGGCTGTACAATTTCATTGCGTCACTTTATTTTATTTAAATTTTGCGCTTTATGCTTATATTTTTTAACATTTTCACTTCGTAATGATGGGAAATTTATCCTTTTTTCTTTGGTTGAGCCCCCAAAATATGTGGGGTTTGTACCGACGCGATCGTATCTATGTAAACTTCCTTTTTAAAATGAAACTCGGATAGTGTTGTTTAATATTATTTTAGAACAGTTTAAAACATACAAACGTTATTAGTTAATGGAAATTGTTTTTCTATAAAATGTAAAAGGATTAAATAATTAAATTAATAGCTTCTCTTGGGAAAATACTTTGCTTTACGTCGTCACAGGCGTACGGCTACGCGTTCTGTCGTCAAGTCGTCGTCTATTTTTGGATTTTCTGGCACCAAGTCCATTGTTCGAAACTTCTTGCGAAAAAGGGTTTCCGTGCTGTTCAAACCCCACATATACATAACCCTCTATCTATATTGATTAGTTTTACAGCCCTATTCTGATGCTTTCACAAAAATTACCACCCTCGCTATTGTGAGCTTTTGTTATCTGTGAGATTTTCCGTATGCTGAAGTGATTTCAAAAGTTCAAATACTCACAGTTCCCTCACAAGTTTGTGATGTCTGAAAGCAATCCTCACAAAGAGAAATCGATTGTGTTTGTTTTGTTAATTTCAATTATTTTAAAGAAACTTGCTACTATTTTATTGAAAAAGAATGGAGGAACTATCCAAAGGGGTTATCTTCTTCTTTATATATGAAAATCACGTGTCACGTTGTTTGTCCGCGATGGACGCCTAAACTACTGAACCGATTTTAAATTTGATTGCACACCGTGTGCAGTTTGATCCAACTTGAGAGACAGTATAGCTTACATCTCAACTTATAATTGCAATATTATATTCTTGCAAATTATTTGTCTATTACTAGTGATTATGCTATTAAATTGTAGTTTATATAAAACGTTTGTATTTTTAACATGGAGCCATCTATTGATTACTTACTCAATCCAGTCAACAGTTAACGTCATCTTCAATAAAAACGTCAACTACGTCAACTTAAAATAAAATAATATTGCGATTAAAATCTAAATGTAAGCTATCTTATCAATTGAAAAATAATTTGGAATAAAATAGTCAGTTATTCTTACTTTTCAATTTTTGATGTAGCATAATCGGCACGTGTTACTTAGACTGAAGTCTAAATTAAATTCTTTTATAATAAAGATAACGCAGTGAAATTATACTTGATTTTTATTAGTGTTTAATTGTTCAAAAATGTTTAACTAAAATATGTATTTAAATGTAAGTATTATCACACATATTATTAAATTTGCTATGCATCAAATCGCAATATATGATATACGTATTTTGATGATAAGAGGTACCAAGGCTCCAGGATATATGTATGTAACTAAATTTGGTTATCGATTGGTTATCGGTTATTGATTTATTTATTAATTATAGTTAATCGATTTACAAAAATTTATTTACCAGTTTTCAGAAAATTTAACGGGGATTAGTAATGCTATCTTTAAGAATAAATTAATATATTACTGTGATCAAATTGGAAGTTGAATTTTGTCCATTTAATTTCCTTCAAAGTATTCCCCTCCCGCTGCAATACACTTATGCCAATGAATTTTCCAGTCATCATGCCACTTGGGGAAATCCTCCATCGTGATGGCCATCAGAGCCTTCTTCGATTCAGCTTTTATATCCTCAATTGAGTCAAAACGGTGTCTTTGGAGTGGTCATGTGAATTTGCCGAATAACCAGAAGTTACACGAAGGTATGTAAATCAGACAAATGCGGTGGTTGCGGCGCGATATTAATTGTAAATGTGGCGAAATTATCACTAATTACCAATGCAGTATGAGATGGCGCATTAGCGCACTTCTTTGTTTAATAAATTCAGACATAGTAAAAATCGAAGAATTCACTTTTAGAGCCTCACAAAACGGGGAGTATCTCAAATACTAATGAATATTTTGACGTGAAATTTAGCATAGATGTCACTAATAGTACTACCAACTTACCGATTTAAAAAACACGCGAAGTATAAATTAAAAATTCATCTTTCAATTTGATTTTAATAACTGTACAAATATTTTTATTTTTATTCAACTCCTATTAAATAATATTTTGCACTCCTCATTTCAATGTGTTATAATAGCATGAAAGAGTATAAAACTGCCAGATAATTTATGCATTGTTCTTGAGGAACAATGAAAAAATGAATTGATTCAGACTATTTTTCCGAATATACAAAGTAATTACTTGAATCATAACTAGCTCAGTGAGCGGGTTATTTTGGATTATGGCAGCCAAAAGTGTTGATGTTGACGAAATTAACTTCTAAATACAATAGTTGTTACCAGGCGATCTGATGTCTCTTAATTCAATCGATACTGTTCTTAATGAAAATAAAAGTGAAAGTTTTCCAATTGAATTTTTAAATTCACTAGATATACCCGGAATGCGGCCACATAAACTTCGAATGTTCACCTACTTTTTTCCTGCGTAATTTGAATCCACCTCGACTATGCAAGGGTGTGAGTTTTTCTCAAGGGCAACTTGCTTGTTCACATGTAGGAAAACCGTCGAATCTATTTGTGTTAGCTAAATACGGATTAACCAAAAATATTGTGCATCAATTAGTGCGAAATTAAATTGAGATTAAAAGTATTGATAATTCAAAATATTGAATATTATTCTTAAAGATTTACATTTATTTGTTAGAAATTTAAATAAAAATATTTTTAAATTAATTCTTTTGTATTAACTCTTGCCAAATTCAATAGTATGAAAATTTTGCCCAATTCTATTGAAAGTACTTCCCTTTCAAATTCCAATCCTGTGGATTCTTATACCAGCCTTAACGGTTCCCTCTTCGTTCGTACAGAGTAATTTCATTAGGGGTATTCAGTCCGAACTTGTTAATCTGGTAGTTCGTTAATTGATATTTCGTTAAAACACTTAACTGTGAACACTTTTTGCTGTACATCAATAGTGGGTGTAAATTTTGTTACAAAACGGCTGATTCAATTATATTAAATAATTATTTTTGAAAAATTTATTAGAAACTAATTTGTAGTAGGCAGCAAATGCATTTTGCAATGAATTAAGTTAACTTTTGAGGCAACAACGCAAACAAAACAGCTGAGTGATGTTACCAAGTAACGAAAAAACTATCATGCTGGCCAGTCTGGTACTTCGTTACTCGGTAAAACGACAATTAATTTTACAACACCAAAACCCACGTAAAAAACTACCGAGTAACGACTATCGTATTAACAAAGCTGGTCTGAATACCCCTATTGTATTAAGGGGTAACTGTTCTCCATGAAGAGTTTTCTGCAATGTAATATAGAAAAAAATTTAGCACAGCAACGCGTGACCGGGTCTGCTAGTCTATTACAAATAAAAGTATTTGTCTGTTACAATAAATATGTAACTTAAGGTGTTTGTACATTTTACTTCCTTCTAAGTATGAATAAAAAGACATATACATATGTATATATTATATACATGTGTATTTGTTCAAATAATACCCTGTAAAGCTGCAGCTGCTCCTGAGTTGTTCTTTCACATTTTGAAATACTAAAAAAAATTAAATTCTTATATATGCACCAAACTTAATAGATTTGCTTTTCTTAGTTGTCCATTTCTTTATTTTTTCTTGCTTGTTCTTGCTTTACACCTCATGTGGTGCTTTTTTATGTGAGGTTTGACCAAAAATAACCTCACAGCAAGCCCAACATAATAACAGCCCTATTTTGATGCCTTCAGAAAAATTATCAATTTCACTATTGTGAGGTATTTCTTATTGTGAGGTTTTCCGTATGCTGATTTGATTTCAAAAATAGAAATGCTCACAATTTCCTCACAAATTTGTGATGTCCGAAAGCAAACCTCACAATGCGAAATCGGTTATATTTGCATTGTTAATTTCAATATTTAAAAGAATCTATTATAAATATGAGTATTTGTCTATTACAATAAATTTTTAACGTAAGATCTTTGAACATTTTACTTCCCTCTATTAATTAATTCGGACAATATATTTTTTGTAAATATGTATGCATGTATTTAATACATGTGCAAATAAAAATATACTATTAAAGTTTAAATAATTTGCTGTAATGCTGCAGCTGCTCCAAACTTGTTCTTTCACATTTTGAAATCCTGAAAATCAATTAAATTATTACATATATATGTATGTATGTACCAAACATAATACATTTGCGAAATTACTTAGTTTTCTTGGTTGTCCATTTCTTTATTTTATCTTGTTTGTTTTTGTAAAACCGCTGGTTCACAACAGAGAGCTTTTCTCCTCATATGGTGATTTTTTTCTTATTTTTTCTTGTGAGGTTTGAGTAAGAATGGCCTCACCAAATAAACCTTACAACATACCTCACAAAATTATCCTCACAAACCAGTTGTGAGGTTTTCTCAGAATATCGTTGTAAACCTCAGAAACCAATCGGTAGGCTTTCTCAGAATATGGCTGTTAGGTGATACATATAGTGACTCACACGGCTAACCGGATGCGTGCATTACCAATGATAGCACCATCCAATCATAAAGTAAAAATCTTAAGAATGATACATATGATACATCAAATTAAAGGAAAAATCTTCTATTGTATTTTTGGAAACTAAAAAATAGTAATAAATTTATTCACTGCCTAAAATTTAGATAAAAAACTCGCAACATACAAAATTCTTTCCACACAACTAACCGGATTTTTTAAAAAGCTAATGATTACTTATATTTTGCAGCATATCCTTTTGCAGATAAAACTGCTTCTACTCGCCTTGGTATAGAGGTGACAAGTTTTTGATAAAATTCTGGTGGTATTGCCTTCCAAGCCGTTTTGAGCCCAGCAACATTGAAATACTGCCTTTGTACACTTTTCGACTGACTTCTTGCCGTACGTACTCAGTAACGTTCAGATCTGAGGATTGGGCAGGTGTACCCAGTACATGAGGGCAATTGTATATTAACCAAGTATGAGCAATCTCCGATTTGTGCTTCGGATCGTTGTCTTAGTAAAATTTAAAATTGTCTTTAATTCTCAATGTGACACATGACTGCTTTAAATTTTCCATTAAAATGTTGACATGTTGGAAACGATCCATAATACCTTGCACAAAATGCAGGTTGCCCGTTCCTTTAGCCGATATACATCCTCAAACCATTACTGACCCACCACCGTACTTAAGTGTTGCCCTAGTATTAGTGATGGTCGATATTGTGACTTTTAAGGAACAATGCTACTTGTGACTGTGACTTTGTAGTAGCAGTGATTGTGATTGTGACTGTAATAAAAATTGTAATAGACAAAAGCTAATAAAGTAGAACAAAATTGTTTCCTGTTTCCATTTACGTACAATGTACAAACATATTTATTAGAAAAAACAGAAATGAACATAGTAAATTCATTTTTAGAAAATCAGCAAATTCAAAATATATACATAAAAGATAAAATTAAATAGCGTTAAAAATATTTAAATTAAATGGAAAAGAAGGCCAAAATATTATGTTTATAAATATTTTCCATTTGTATCCAAAAACAACTATATTTCAGTATTTCTTTCGCTTAACCTTCACCGACAATCACTTACAATTTGCACCGCTTTGGAAAAAATTCTCTTGCAAGGAACGGAGGAGGCTAAAACACATAAATAATTTTTTGCTAATTCTGCCATTTTAGGGTATCTGTATTTATTTTCAAGCCACCAATGAAATGGGTCGCAACTACGGGAATCAGGCCTTCTTCCAAATAGCACTAAATTTCAATAATAGCTTTTGCTTCTACGCTTCCACGTGGTTTATGTTCATTAGCGTATTTATCGAAGGAGCTCAATATTGATACTGATTTTTCTACATTTTCTTCTGTTCTTTCAGTCTGAAATTCTATTTCTTCCCTTTGTATTTCTATTAGATAACGTTTTATAAGTTTTTTTTGTCTTATGAGCTGCCGATTCATCAGTCAACGCCACTAATTTGAATCTGGGGTCGAGAAAAATAGCTACCGTAAGTGTATTGCTGTGTTGTAAACTGCTTAAAACGTTCCCTAATTCCATTTAAAAAAATTTCAATCATTTTTTGTACGGTGTTTGAAAATATTTCAGTTCGCAAGTGTCTATACACATCTAACAGACCATTTGCAATTGGTATTACCAGCGAACCTGTGCAATATGTTTCACCAATAATGCTAACTATAGCATCTCTAAATGGTTCGCAAATTTTACACAAAGCAGCAACAGTATCCTCTTATATCCTCTTCAAAAGTAACAGGCGCATTTTGCGACGCTAGCATATATTCCGACTGCAAAAACATTTTCACAATACCAATTTGATAATAACTTCAAAATTATATTACCATTTCCAATCGAACAGTAGGATGCCTCCGTTCCATACGTTTTTTTTTTGAATTTGATGTTGAAGTTTTATATGATATTTTGGATTTACAAATATCACATTTTGCGAAAACAGCATCCACCACTTTAAAAAATTGCCACACATAACTCGTTTTGGTTCTTTTTGATACAGACATATTTATTTTTATTAAATATAAGCAAACTGATTTGTAACCGTTTCGTACAAAAATTAATGTAAATGATCCGTTATCTTTTAAGAAGCATATTTTTAAAGTCGCAATAATTATATTCTCTGAAGGTGTTTTTTTTTCAATATAAGGATACTCAATAGAAACTATGTATTTAAAGTAAACGAAAACATACTTTTAAAAATATTTCGTTACTTATAAAATACTTATTATAAGCTTTTTTTCAATTACTATACACTCGTAAAATTGATGCAATTTTAAGATTAAAAATTTTATAATTGGCTTTACCACCGCACTGAGGTTTCTGTAATCAATTTAATTTGTACGTAAGTATTACCCGTTTAAAGCTAAATTAACTTTTTATATATTAACCAATTTCTACTTATCTAAATTGAAGAGAATTCATACCTTTAATGAATATGAATTGATCACAGAAGCAATTTTTGATGTTTCACTGTGAATGCTATTTTGTCACAGTCGCAATTTTTCATGTGATACTGTGACTGCTACTTTGTTGAAGTTTCCTATGTGTTCGTTAATTCCAGTCACTGCTACTTTAGGAAACTTGTCACAGCTGTGACCAGGGATTTTTAAGTAGCAGTGACAAAATCATGTACTGAAATATTTGCCATCTCTACCTAGTATGTTTTGGCAAGTAAGCTTCGTTCGGTTAATTGTGTGGAACGAATTGTTGCGAGTTATTTCTCAAAATATTACCCAGCGAATGAATTTATTACTATTTTAAGTTTCCAAAAATAAAATAGAAGATTTTCCTTTAATTTGATGTATCATATGTATCCTTTTTATGATGTTCACTATATGATTGTGGGGTGTCATCATTGGCTCTGCACGCATCCGGTTAGACTTGTGAGTCATTGTATATAGTTTTGGTGTCATAAAGAGCTCAACTTCTTCTGTGCTCTTTATGTCAACTCTGAAACACACTGAGCTTCTTTGCTTAGGTCTAATCTTCAATTGAATTTTTCTTTATTTCAATTTGTTGCTTATATTCTAATTTGAAGTGCGCGCAGGCACTTATACATGTGTTTATATTTACTTACATACATACACACATCTGCATGCATGCCAGAAGAATTTGTTTTATCAGCAGAATATGTGTAGGCAAGCTTCTCTTATTTCAAGAAAGAGTTCAGGTTTCGAAATCTTTCTTGAAGTGGATAATGTTTTATTATTTATTGGGTGTATGTACATATGTCAATATGTGACTCCTACACCCCTAGATTCTCCATTGAATATCTAATATTGAATGCCGCCAAGTTTTCTTATTATTACTAGTGATTATGAAACTTACTTAGTATTAAAAAAGTATAGTTAGAGTTTTGAGCTTGATATTGGACCAATTATTTTTCTTGTGTTTTCCTCATTTGAAAGAGATTGAATTTGTAGCTCTACATTTAAATTCGTATTTTTATTTCTCTTACATATTATACATTTTACCAATATTTCTATTGCTATTAATAATATTTTTAGTATGCTTATGCCATAGTTAACATTTTTGTGTATTTTTAATTCTTCCAATTTGTTAATATTTTTTTCTTCATTTATTATTATTTCTGAGAAATGTATTACTTTTTCAAACTGTAGTATATCAGTTTCTTTTTCAGGGAAAATAAATCTTTCTTCTACAATAACTTTTTGATTTTGGAATGATTAATTTTTTATCTCAACTTTACAATTATAAAAATTTATTAATGCATTTCCTTCGAGTACAATTTCTCTATTGTTACAATCATGTTTCATTTTTATTTTGTATGCATTTTTAATCAGAATAGTAACGTCTTCGATATCTTCGATCATTGTGTCATTGTTATATTCGTATTTACATTGGTTAAACGAACAAACGTTAATTTCTTTTAAGTTTTTGAAATGTGCTCCTTTTGTATATTTATATATTTTGTTTCCTATTGTAATTGCATATTTCTGCTCTCCTATCATTTCAAAATGTTGCCTATTAGGTAATGGCGTTATAAGTATTAGATCTGCATTAACGTGTGTGATTGGTATTTTTATAGCTAAAAGTAATGCGTTGTCTTTATATGAAAGGAGTCCTGTCTTTACGTGTTTTAATTTAAAAATGTCAATATTGAATCTTTCAATTTCTTCTGTTGATAATATACTAGGGTGTAGTATATTATGTTTTTCTGAAGCTATGTTTTCTTGAATTTGTTCAATTTTACTTTCTAAGTGTTTAAGTTTAAGCATCTGATTGGTATAAAGCATGTGTTTTATAATTTTTTCGTTTGATTTATTTATTTTTTTTCAAAGATTTTTAGTATTTCTGCCCTATCGTCTTCTATGGTTCTTTTTAATGTATTAATGGATTTATTGAAGTTGTCATTTATATATATTTGTTGATTTACCGCTCCTATTATCTTATGATTGTTTTTCTCAATTATTTCTATATGTTGTATGTAGTACCTAAAATATTAAATAGTCCTCTGCGTTTTCTGTTATTTCCTATAGGCATTAATGTGTTTATTTTTGCTGTAATAGATTTTATTTCTTAGTATAATATTTCCCTGTTATTCCTGTTATATTCGTTGAAATTATTTTCTAAGTTATTTTCAATTTTATTTATAATCTGCTTAAATTCCTTGGGGTGTACTATATGGATTACCGTTCCAGTTTGATTCACTATCTCTGTCTCTCTGTTTCTTATTTTAGCGTATCCCGATTGGTTTTCAAGCTTGTTTATTTGTAGAAGTCCATTGATTGCCGTTATTATCGTTAAAAGTATTGTAATTTTCGCCATCCTAAAATTTAAATTTTCGTTTAACTTGAGTCTTATATGCTTTTTTAAACTTTGAATCTTTAGATATTAAGTGATTTCCCTCTTCTTGTATCTTGGTTGTGATTTGTTAACTCTATGATTCTTTTTATATTTATTTTGAAAATATTGTATGTTTACCCTGTTTTCTTTTTTATTGATATTATTTATTATATTTTCTTTTTTCTTTTGTAATTTTTCCGCGAGTTTGTTTAGTTCTTGTTCGGAAAGTAAGTTATTTATGAAATCAATTGGCATCTTTTTTGTCGTAGAATGTATGGTATTTTTATAAGCAGTTATTGCTTTGAATACTTTCTCTTTCAGATTATCATTGTTATTTGCATCAGCATTAAAAAGTCTTGAGTGTTCATTCAAAGTTAAGTGTAATCTTTCAACATCTGCATTTCCTGTTTGATTATAAGTGGTCGTTAGGTGTAGGTTTATTTTTTTATCTTTTAAGAATTGTTTTATTTGTACTGTATCTAATTCATTGTCTGTTACTAAAGTTTCCGGTTTGCCTAAATATTGAATTCTTTCCTTTATGGCATTTACAATTGATATCCAGGTTCTGTTCTCTAATGATTTGGCTGTTGCATATTTTGTTAATTTGTCGATGCTTGTAAGGTACATTATGCCTTTTTGTGGGTACCAAATATCAAAATTAACAATTTCATTATGTTTTTTAGGAGTTTCCGTAATATTTAAACTATGTTTGATAGGGTTTCTGTCGAACTTCGCCTTATTGCATATTTCACAATTATTTATGTATTTCTTTTTGTAATTTGGGGTAGTAGTGTGGTTTTTTTTATTTCTTCAAATATTTCATTTATTCCCTTGTGATTATTTTCCAGATGTTTCTCTTCTGTCAATGTTAAGAGTTCTCCTTTGTCTGTTACATCTTTTAAAATAATGTTTGTTTCATTATTTTTAGATTCGCATTATTTGCGAAAATTTTTATATATAATTATTGAATTTGTAGAAATAATTTGTGATCTGGGCAGTAAATTACTATTAATCCTTTTTCCGGTAGGTTCTCTTGCATTATTTTTAAAATGTCGCTTTCATGTGTTACACGTTACGTTATTATGTTTCTTACTTTCTTTGATGTATTATTTTCTTTGTTATTGATTGCCTTTGCTTTCTTTGAATTATAAGTTGATTTTTATATATATTGATTGCATTTTCGGTTATTTTTATGAAGTATGTACTTTCCGTTTCTGCACTTTGTACAGTATCTATGTCGTCATCATTGAATGTTTCATTTAAATTCAATTCTACCATATTATTATTTTTATAATGTAGTCTGCTAAGATCATCTGCAATTACATTTTCCTTACCTTTAATGTATAAAATATCGAAATCAAATTCATTGAGTTTAATTTTCCACCTTTGAATTTTGAATTAGGTTCATTTATATTATTTAACCAAACCAGTGGGCGATGATCTGTTTTAATGGTGAATCTGCGACCAAAAAGATATGGGCACAAATATTTAGTGGCCCACACTATGGTTAGCAACTCTTTCCCTATAGTGCTATAATTTTTCTCATGTCCATTGAAAGTACGACTGGCAAATGAAATTGTTTTGTTATCTTGCATAAGGGCTGCTCCTAGAGCAAAATTACTCGCATCTGTCACAAGAGTAAAAGTTTTTGTGAAATCTGGGTGGATTAAAATAGGGTAATTTTTTATCAACATTTTTAATTTAAAGAAAGAATCTTTGTAATTTTGGTCATTAATGTTTATTTTTGAGCCCCTTTTTAAATATTTTATTAAATGGTATGCTATTTTAGAGTAATCTTTAATAAATCTCCTATAGTATCCCGTAATACCTAAAAATGCTTTTATTTCCTTAACGCTTCTTGGAAGTAGAATCTTTTCTATTGCTTTCACTTTTTGAGGGTTTGGCTTAATACCATCTTTTATAATCAAGTGACCTAGAAATTTTGTTTCTTGTCTTAAGAAATCGCATTTATTTAATTGGATCTTTAGATTTTTTTCTTTTATTCTCATTAAAATTTTTTCACAATGATTCTAGGGGCTCTTCTTCGCTTGTAGAAAATACTAGAATATCGTCCATGTACACAATGCAAATTTTGCCGATATATTCATTAGCCTTTGAAACGTTGCCGGTGCATTTCGCAATCCGAAGGGCATTCTTAGAAATTCATAATGTCCATTTGCAGTGGAGAAAGCTGTTTTATATATGACGCGTTCGTCCATTTCAATTTGATGAAAACCTTTGGCTAAGACGAGAGTGGAAAAGTATTGGCATCTTCCCAATTTGTCAAATATATCGTCTATATTTGGAATTGGAAATCTGTCTTCACAAGACGCCATTTTTGTTCATTGGTTGCGTCCAGCTTCTTTGGTACCAGCCAAATAGGCCTATTGTAAGGACTAGAGGATGCTCTAATTATACCTTGGGTTAACATTTGGTCTATTTGTTTTTCTATTTCCGGTTTGTGTATTTCTGGGTATCGGTAGATTTTGGAGTAAACCGAAATATCATTTTTGGTTATTATTCTTTTCTTTGTTGAACTTGTAAATGTTAAATTATCATCTTCGTTGTAAAATACGCTTTTATATCTTTTTAGTACATTTATAAGTTTATTTTTGTCTATACCGTTAAGGTGATTGGTGTCAACGAATTCTGTGACGCATTTATCTTTTATGTCATTACAGAAGATTTCCACCTCATTTTCTTTATAGCTCATTTCGTTATTTATTTCTTCTCCTTTTCTTAGATAAAAAGTCAGTATTGTTTTATTTGTTTTTATAATTCTGTTTGGGTAGTCTATTATCGCATTTATCTTCGTTAAGATATTGTTACCAATGAGTCCGTAAAAGTTCTTGTTAAAATTACATTCCAGGAATTCACATATGATTTCTTCTTCATTAAATTCTTTACATATTGGGAATCTGCAAAGTTTCTTAACTTCCGTTTTTTCTCTCATTGCTGTGACTTGCACATCTACATCCCTCTTCCATTTCGGGTTACAAGCATTTTCATTGATCAAAGTGTACTCTGCTCCAGTGTCAATGATGAAATATAACTTTCTTATGTGTGTATCTATTATTATATAGGGTAATTGTTTTGTGGATCCCACTGAAAATTTGTATTTGCAATGCCAATATCCATAGGTTCTGGTTTATTGCGATTTGATATTGCGGACCGATTATAATTTCCTGATTGGTTGTAATTCCGCGTTTGATTCTCTTTGTTGATTAAAGTTTCTCTGTGGATTGAAATTTCCCTGTTGGTTATAATTTGTGTTTGTTGTCTGGTATGACATTCTAGTTTGACTTGATCCGTTGCCACTGTTATGATTATTACCCACATTCCTTGGGACATAGTCACCGTTATACCTGTTTTGTGGCATATAATTGTTATGTCTATTATAACTACTATTATAAGTGGGGATATTATTTATATTTTGGTTGGGTTTGGAAAATGTTCTATTGTTAACGTTATCGCTAAAATTAGCCCTACGATAGCTATTTGGGTTAGGATCTTTCCTTTGTTGCCCTAGCGCTGTGAAGCCTTGATGTCTAGCTTCTAGTATTATTTTGTATGCCTTTTCTAGGCTATCCGGGTCTCTTGCTATAATCATAGTTTCAGTGGGTTCTGGAAGATGTTCCTTAAATGATTTCAGTGCTATCCTATTAACTTCATTCGGTGAGAAATTTAGATCATTATGGGCTAATATTCTATTATGTAGTTCATTACTAATTTTATTTATTTTAAAATAGTAATTTTCTATTGTTGAGTCAAGACTGATGGTTTTCAACTCATCCATAAGTTCCGCTGAACTTCTCTTTTCCCCGAAATTGTTCAGAAGTATTTGTTTCAATGTTTCCCAATCACTAACTTGTCCATGTCTGTGAATTATTTCCCTAGTTTTTCCTACGTATCTTCCTTTCAGAAAATTTAATAAAATTTTTTGATTACCTACGTCGAAACTTAGTATTGTGGGTAAAATGTCTTCAATTTGCTTAATGAAGGCTGTTAGTTGGTTTGGATCTCGTCTATCAAAGTCTGCAATTCCGTTAATACAGTTCAAAGTGAGTTGAAAAAATGGTATGCTTTCATTTTTAGAAATTTTTATTTCGAGTGAAAATTATATATAAAAAGATGTTCGTATTTATGTAATAAGTTCCTATTGTGTATTTTAATTGATCTTGTATAGTTTGAGAAGAAATCTAGTCGAGACAAATTAGCAATTCTATCATTACAGTTTTAGAGTCACTGTTTCAGTGAAACATTATTATTTGTTTTTGATTTTGCAACACTCTGTATACGAGTTAATTTTTACATTGAGTAGAAATGAGTCAAAAGAATATATTTTGAGCTGCACCGAAATGTGTACTCTTTATTTATACTCTTAAGACTAACCTATTACATCGTTATTACTTCTATTTATACTAACTAGTATGTTTACTTATTACTAATTGATAGTTTACTAAGATACAGATTATATTATTTGTTTAGGTTTGTTTGCATATATATTGCTTGCTTGGTATTCAAACTCAATGTTGTTTTGATACTTGTTTGTTTAGGATTGTTTGTTGTGGTGATATTGCATTTCAATTGTTCCAACTCAAGGTTGTTTCTGCATTCTGTTTACTGAAGCAAAAGGTTGTTTTGATGTTTGTTACTATTATAAGGAATACGTTCCTTAACTCTCCCCTTTGTTAAAATGAAATGTCCTCATTTCAAAACATCTAGGTTTGAGTCGGCTTATAATAATTAATTATGTTTGATTATTTTTTTGTGTTTGCAAATTATACCTTTTCATATTATATAGTAAATTATAATTTTTGCATGCTTCTTGTGATGCTTTCTTTCCTTTTTTTAATTTGTGTAAATTTTCTAGAATTCAACAACTATTTTCCTTTTTGGCTTGCCTTGTTTTGGAATTATTGTCGGTGTTACTCCGTCATTTAACAATTTCTTATTTTTTTCTTTGACAAAGTCGATCCAAGTCCATTGGGACTGATGGAGGTTGTCGTTGTTGAGATTGGTCCCAAAGATTTCTTTGTTGATATTTGTTTACTCTTTTTTCATTCTTTAATTTGGTATCTAGTGATTCTGGTGTCTCTTCTTAGTGTGGTATTTTTTGCATTATCTTTTCCAGGATTCAACGTTGTCCGCTGTTTTAGGGTGTTATACGAATCTTTGTGAAAGTATTATCCACTATTTCAGGACCTATACTTTTGTACCTTGTTCCACTTTTTTAGGAATTGTTGCTGTCCGCTGTTCTAGGGTCTGTTGTGAATCTTGCTGAATTCGCCGCTGTCCGTTTTTTCAGGATCTGCTATTGATTCATTCTGGAAGTATTGTCCGCTGTTACAGGACTTTTACTTATATCCATTGCCATTTTTTTCTGCACTATTGTCAGGAATTTAGTGCTGGAAGTTCTACTTCCTGTGGATATTTTTGATTTATTCCTTTCGGAATAAAATCAGGCTTTTTGGATAGCAAATAAATTTGCCATCCCGATTGAGCCCACAGTTAATTTTTACATTGAGTAAAAATGAACTGCACCGAAATGTGTACTCTTTATTTATACTCTTAAGACTAACTTGTTACATCGTTCTTACTTCTATTTATACTAACTAGTATGTTTACTTATTACTAGTTGATAGTTTACTAAGATACAGATTATATTATTTGTTTAGGTTTGTTTACATATATATTGCTTGCTTAGATACAATTGCTTTGTTTTAAGATAAGGTTGTTGTGGTATTCAAACTCAATGTTGTTTTGATACTTGTTTGTTAAGGATTGTTTGTTGTAGTGGTAGTGCATTTCAATTGTTCCAACTCAAGGTTGTTTCTGCATTCTGTTTACTGAAGCAAAAGGTTGTTTTGATGTTTGTTACTATTATAAGGAATACGTTCCTTAACTTACCCACGATTGAATTTTTATTTTACACTATTGTGCGATAATTTTTACATTGTTTTGTATTTTCTTACTTACTATAAAAAATTTTAACATATTTGTATATATATGTATTTTTCTTACTCTTATTTGTGCTGCTGTTGCTTTTGTTGTAATTGCTGTTACTGCTGCTGTTGTTGCTTTTGTTGTAGTTGCTGTTACTGCTGCTGCTGCTTTTGTTGTAATTGCTGTTACTGCTGCTGCTGTTGCTTTATAGCAGAGCCGCTCAAAATAATGCGCAATTTATTTACCAACGCATACAATCACACATTTGATATCTGCTAGTGTATGATTGTGTGCGTGCGCTTGCTTAGTACACTGAGTGAAATCGTGCTATTTGTTTATTTTGTTATTAAAAATTTAGAAAAAAATAAATAATTATGCTTTTTGATAAAAAAAAAAGCAATTAAGAACAACAATAATTTTAAGTTAATTGTTGACGCCGCCCCCGCCCAATTTCTTTGCCACGTCTGTGTCGCCAGAACTATTCTCTTCTTCGAAGTTTTTTCGAAGTTTAATTTGCGCGCAACTAAACTCTAACTAAAAAGTTGCGCGCTCTCTCCTTTGGCGACAGCCCTGCTCTACAGACGTGGTAAGTGTGGTTCCAATTTATTTATAATTAAATATATGTATTATAAGAAACCTTTTGTTTTTTATTTAACATTTGTGGAATAAATTTGCGCCGACCGTTTCCCCACGGCCAACCACATCATCGGAACGAGCTAGCACCGTGCTCCACCACCCGAATTATCATTGGTCCTTCGAGCCGGATAACAGGTAACAAGTTGATTTTTTATTAAAGTGAAAGTGCATAATTTGCCCGCTTTAGCAACTCGCAAGTTACAGCCAAACATATTTTGGATTTGTGCTCTGCAAGCTATAAGGCAATAGATTGGTCAATTTGTGCATCATTTATGTACAAAACCCATTGTGCCGTGTGAAGTGGAGACCAAAACTTATTTTTGGCACTCTACCCGCAAAATCAACGCACAAGATTGCAGGTAGTATTGTACTTCATTTAAGTACAACAATAAATACACCTGGCAAATGCACTGACAATTTCACTTTGCATATATAAAAAAAAAAACCAACAACACTGTTATTCGAAAAAGATTATAAATTTCTTGGACGCACAAAATCGTCTGGAGCGTCAAAAATCTCTCTCGGTTTTTTGGTTTTTCTTATGTTTAATTTGAGTCTAGTCGCTCAACTCTGCCTTTCCATACATTGCTCGAATAGCAATAAAGGCAAGCAGCAATAACGCAGCTGCAGTTTCGCGAGTGCAAACAAAAAAAAAAAAAAATTTAAATACAAAATTACAAGTGCAGTGAGCAAAGGGAGAGCAGCAAGAAAGCCAAACAGCGAAGTGAGAGCAGGAAAGGTAAAGCAGCACAGAGAAGCAGCACAGGCCAAGCAATAAAGTGAGAGCGGCACAGAGAAGCAGCATAGGCAAAGCAGCAAAGGCAAGGCAGCGCACCAGCCATCCCAGAAGGACAGCAACAAACAAAATAGTGCAGTGTTCAATTCGAAAGTAACCCCGTGAACAAAATGACAGGGTTTAGCTGATCAATGAAATAAGTGCTTGTGAATTTTTATTTTGTATTTTTATTTGGATTTAAATAAAGCAACTAAGCACAAATCAATTTTGTTTGTGTACATAGTCGAAGACTAGGCGTGCAAGTGCATTGGGCCGATTACCCAGCAAGCACATTCTAATTAAATTCGAAATATACTTTGACAAAATAGTTTACTAAATTTATTAAGTTTTTTTGTGCCTTCGAAAATTCACGTTTTATAAAGAAACAACGCACGGCCTATCATCAACTAATTTGTAGTCTGTCCGTGATTGGTTATATAACTTTTGAACTTTTGCAACATATTTGCAAATATTTTTTAAATTTTAATTTCAAGTTTTAGATCCGATTTTGTGCAACATTTTTGCAGTTCCGATTCAATTTTCGGAAACAATGGAAGCCATCAGAGCCTTTACCACAGCTGCAGACGCTCTACTGGAGTTTGAGGAGTCTTTTACTCCAACAGCAAACAACCAAAGTACCTACTCACTTGAAGTACAACAAGCTGAACTGAAATCTCTGTGGGCAGAGGTAAAGTCAGAATACAAGTTGTGTTTGTCAAAAGTGGATCCTTCGGACACAAGCTCAATTGACGACATTAAGCTTAAATATACAAGCTGTTACCACGCCTATGTGTGTTGCGCGGCCTTGATGGGTGAACACATGCACAACCTTACGGCGTTTAACCAAAGCCCTACTTCAAATTCTACAGTGATTCAACCTGAACGGTTACAACAAACTGTAGAACCCGTGAGGTATTCTATCAATTTACCGCCATGTGATACCGAAATATTTCATGGCGATGTTTTACAATGGCCCTCATTTAGGGATTTATTTGCCGCCATTTATGGGAATAACCCGAGGCTCTCTCCAGTAGAAAAGTTATTCCATTTGAATCAAAAAACGCGAGGTGAGGCAAAAGATATCGTTTCGAAAGCGCCACTGACGAATGACGGATTCGCATTGGCTTGGAACAATTTGTTGTGTAGGTGTGAAAACAAGCGAGTGCTTGTCAACACACAATTAAATTTATTATTCAAGCTTCCGCATATTTCAACAGAATCTGAGACCGAACTCAGAAATTTACAGCGGGAGATAAATAGCTGCATTTCAGCTTTGCAAATACATGGCATCAATATAGATAGCTGGGATGCCATATTTACGTATTTGTGTTCAATCCGACTACCGGACTATACACTGTCGCTTTGGGAACAATCTCTGGATTCGGATTCAGAGATCCCAAAATGGGTTGAGTTAGACAAGTTTCTAACCAAACAGGTTAAAACGCTTGAGAGAGTATCAAATCTCAAAGGCGAGTTGAGTACTCAACCCAATATTCAGTCGGCTGATGGGGAAGGTCGGATACCAACTTTGCAGTCAAGGATTGGATCCAAACCCATTAATTCCTATTATGGCAAGACAAACAATACCAGATGTAAACTGTGCTCATCTCAATCGCACATTTTGAAAACTTGTCAAAGATTCATTGAGATGCAGCCTAACGCACGATTAAATGCTGTCAGAAAACTCCATGTCTGCCTAAACTGTTTGTCAGACTCACATGAAGTAAAAAATTGTAAAAGTATGTTTAATTGCAATAAATGTAAACAGAGACATCACTCTATGATTCACCGGGATCAGAGTGAGGATATAGCTCAGATATCTGACAGCACAGACACTGCTGAGATTTCTACTAAATCTCATGTGGCCTCCATTAAGGCCAATATTTCAAATGTGCCTACCAGACGAAGCATGCTCTTGGGTACAGCCATGGTGACCATATGTCACAACGAAAGCACTTTCACTGTCAGAGCCCTGATTGATTCGGGATCTGAAGCAACCTTTGTAAGCAATAGTCTACAAAAACGCTTACATCTGGCAACCAGTAAGGTCAGCGCGCGAGTTGCAGGATTGAATAATACCGTATCAGGACGAGTTCAATCGGTATGCTCGATCACAATTGGCTCGCCCCGTAACAAAGGTTTGAAACTAGAAGCGGAAGCTTTGGTACTGCCAAAATTAACTGGACTGCTTCCATCCAGATCAATTAACCCTTCAATTGTCAAAAGGTTGCCCAATATCCCCTTCGCGGATAATAATTTCTATACGAGTCAAAAAGTTGACTTGTTGATTGGAGCGGATCTTTACCCGAAAATCATTCTAAATGGGGTAAAATCGAAAATCTTCGGATCCCTCGTAGCACAACGTACAGTGTTCGGTTGGGTTTTAACAGGTTCCGTTCCCTCCGAAGAAACAAAACTAAATGGCAAAGGCGACAGACAAAATTCAACAATAACACAAAATCATTTTTGTAGAGTACTAAATATTTCTAATGTTATATTTAAACAACAACGACAACAACATCAGCAGCAGAAACAACACAATAGCAATCAGCGTAAAGCATTTGCATTGCAGCCAAAGACCACGGAAGAGTTACAAAATCGCACCAAATTAATAATGCAAAATGCATTGGCAGAACCAGACCAGAAGATCCCAGTAACTTTAGTAAAACAATGGCAAAAATCAATGGCTCTAAGTCAACACCATTGTCAGAGATGGAAGACGAAATACTTAAAGGAACTCCAGAAACGGAAGAAACGGAAACATTCCCAACAGAAAGTCCAACTCAACGACCTAGTGGTAGTTCGTGACGACAATGTACCTCCAAATGAATGGAACCTAGGCACGATCAGCAAAATACATTCAGGGTTAGACCAACGAGTTCGGGTGGTGGACATCCAAACTCAACGTGGCTTAATTTCTCGGCCTATTACAAAGATTGTCATTGTACCCAATAAATGTTAATTTTTTATTATAAATTCACGCTTTAATAATCTTCCTTTTCGTTTAGAAAATTATTTAAAATGTCAACAATCAACTGCCCCCTATGCGTAGATAGCCATCTACTCCGCTGGTGCCCAAAGTTCCGTCAGATGTCCCCAGAAGATAGGCTGAGGACCACATTAATCAACCGCTATTGCAGCAACTGCCTCGCGTCGAGCCATTCGAAGAAGGAATGCGACAGCGTAATACGCTGCAAACGTTGTGGCAACCCACACCACACGATGCTTCATGGCATCAGTTCAGACGCCGAAGAAGAAGACGACGATATCATTGAATTGACATGGGCACAGCAGGTCGAGGCAGCGGAAATGGAGGAGAACTCATTGGCAATCGGCCCGACGTATTCGGAGCCCCATCAACCACATCAACCGACGTCAACAGTCAAGCAGCCGCAAAGCTCTGACCAACGATGCCTCTCCCGCATACCACACGCCCAAGATCGAGCCAGACTCGAGTCGTCTCGCCGACTTCGGCGTGCCGGTAACTTCCTTTCGGATTGGCGGCATGGCAACGATCGACTGAGACTCGATTCGTCTCAGCGACATTGTCGGGACCGAGCGGAACTCAATTCGTTCCGCCGGCCACCCCATCCGAAGCGAGACACTCGTCGTCAAGCCGATGCACGACGGATCATCAAAGACAGGCACGCAACACAACCTTGGCAACAAAGACTTGCGCTTTCACCAACCGCCTTAATCTGTGTTCGAACCGCAACGAGGTTCGTAACAGTGCGGGCCATTATCAGTCCTGTCAGTCCAGCCACGGTTATCCTCGCCTCCACGGTTGCACGATTGCGACTGCATACGCATGCACGTGGAGAAAGCCGAGTGTGCGAATTAATGTTTCGGGACAACCAGGGTGGAGAAACAGAAATCTCCGTGAGTGCCCAAATACAACGTCGCCCGTTACCACCGACGCCAGTAAGGTCTCTGGAAGACCATTTATTTCAACAATTTCGCAACTTAAGACTGGCAGATAACGAGTTCCACAGGGCAGCGCCAGTAGAAGTAATCTTGGGAGCGGACGTGTACTCCCGGCTCATATTGCCCGGGATGCAACCAGCGTCAATGGGCCAACTCATCGCCCAAAATACGACACTGGGATACATAATATCCGGTGTCGTATAACATCGGCACGATAAAGTGCACTGGCTGCCAACGCCTCTCACATTCACCACCTACCCAGGATCGAGTTAGACTCGATTCGTCTCGCCGACCTCGGAAGGTGGTGACTTCTATGCAAATTGGCGGCATGGTAATGACCGACTGAGATTCGATTCATCTCAGCGGCATTTCCCGGACCGAACCAGACTCGATTCGTCTCGTCGGCCACCCCATCTGCAAAGAAGACGTGGAAGAAGAGGTGCAGGAGCCAGTTAGTTAAGTTAGTTTTAAGTCATTTATTGTAGACTGCATTTGCAGTAATACTGCAAGGCGGGGAGAATGTTGACGCCGCCCCCGCCCAATTTCTTTGCCACGTCTGTGTCGCCAGAACTATTCTCTTCTTCGAAGTTTTTTCGAAGTTTAATTTGCGCGCAACTAAACTCTAACTAAAAAGTTGCGCGCTCTCTCCTTTGGCGACAGCCCTGCTCTACAGACGTGGTAAGTGTGGTTCCAATTTATTTATAATTAAATATATGTATTATAAGAAACCTTTTGTTTTTTATTTAACATTTGTGGAATAAATTTGCGCCGACCGTTTCCCCACGGCCAACCACATCATCGGAACGAGCTAGCACCGTGCTCCACCACCCGAATTAGTTAATTTTTTTTAACTTTCCATGATTTTTTCCATATCGACTTCAAGATCGTAAGTTTTGATTCTCATTAAGTCCTCTATATGCTTATTCGAAGCTGAATTCCTGTATTTCGAGTGTATTTTTGACGCTGGCAGAATTAGCGTCATAGCGTACATGCTTCGACTGCATTTGCTTGCCTATACTCCGAGTATAGGCATGACAAATTGCACATTATTTTGAGCAGCTCTGCTTTATAGGTTGCATCCAAACTCAGATAACCGCTACCGTTGTACGAATGTTTTTCAGTAAAAATCACACTTTATTTATTTATATATTTTGAAGGCTCATTATTTGCTGATATTGTTTAAGGTTTTCTTGCTGCGCATATAACACGATTTAAATGTTTTTATAATATTTTAGCAATGTTTTTATATAGCTCTATTAATGTTTTTCTATAAATATATTATTGTTTTCCACAATTCTATTAATATTTCCACTTTTTTCTTTGCTTCCTAAAAATTGTTAGTTTAAGAGTGCGTTATCAGCTCTTTTCCAATTAATTAATTGTAGATTCTTGATTTCCTTATCGCCAGTTGTGGTTCACTTACTAACTTCCCAAAATTGTTAGTTTATCCTCGTCGCCAGTTTTAGTGTCATAAAGAGCTCAACTTCTTCTTGGCTCTTTATGTCAACTCTACAGTTAAAAATGAAAAACACTGAGCTTCTTTGCTTAGGTCTAATTTGTATGTATGTCAATATGTGACTATATAAGTTAGCACCCCATACATTCAAAAGTATCATATGATGCATTAATATCATATGATACAAAGTAATATAATATGACACCACTAAATCGCTGATAGTGCGACACGTGTAGTGGCAACCTGTGGGAAGCGCAACGTCAGCGAAGTGCCACCCTGTGGGAAGCGCAGCGTCAGCAAACTCCGTACCCGTTGCAGCGGCAAACATAGGTCTAGAGTTAAGTATAATTAATTGTAAACTTTAGTTCTTAAGTGGAACTCAATAAAGGAGCATAGCTTCCAGATAATATTCTTTTAAACAAAAATAACAAAACGTTTTTTAACTGGCGCCCGAGCAGGGACCAGCGCGCGTAAGTAGTTATTGCCTGAAAATCAAAAAGTAAGGCTGCGCGAGTGGCGAACGGTAGACAAGTGAAAAGTAAAAAAAAAAGAAAAAAAAGTCTGAAAATAAAACAGTAAGGCTGCGCGACAAGTGAAAAGTGAAAAAAGGAAAATACCTTGCTGACAAGCGGCTACGACGCACAACATGGGATTCGAAAACGGCGAGGGACCCCAGTACCTGCAGGTAAAAGGACAACCCCGAGACGCACAATAACATCCTATGGGAAGCTGGAAGCAGCTAGTGTAAGCTCTTATCAAATATTTTAAGATTATCGTAAAAAAAATATCGTTACTATAAAGAAAAAGAGAGGAAAAACTCCTCTATTAGTGTAAGCTTTTACAAAAAAAAATCTAAAATTATTGAAGGAAGCGCTATTACTAAGGAAATTTTTTTCTAACTAACTTAAAAGAAAATACTATTATTATTATGCCAGACACGGCTGAGGAACTAATAGAACAATTAAACCAAATGAGGTTAGATTACGGGCAAACCACCCATCCTTCAAATCCTTCCACTCATCCTTTAAATCCTCCCACCCCTAACCCAACTCTAATAACGACAATAGTTCGAGAAGTACTCGAACGAATGAGTACGCAGACTACGAGTATAACTGACTTTACAGAACCCGACCATAGTCTGACACTGAACGCGAACAACATAAATGAATTAGATAAGATTCCGGACATGGTGAAATGCCTTAGGGAATTTTCAGGACGACCAGGAGAATTTAACTCCTGGAGGAAGAGCGTAGATAGAATTTTTAAAGCCTATGAGGGAGTTAAGAATACCCTTAAATATTTTTCGATACTCCATACAATCAGGCACAAAATAATTGGCGATGTCGACACCGCATTAGAATCATATAATACTCCACTCGATTGGATTCAAATCCTGAAATGACTAATGACGCATTATTCGGATAAAAGGGACATAGGTACCCTCGAATACCAGATGATCACTCTGGTCCAACGCTATGACGACATTCCGACCTTCTACCAAAAGGTCTACCAACACCTTTCACTGATATTGGACAAAATTTCATGTCTCGAACTAAGCGACGAGTCCATACGGGCTATGACTAACTCATATAGGTACAAAGCTCTTGACACATTTATCAGAGGATTAAATGGCGATTTACCTCGTCTTCTCAGCATGAGAGAACCGACGACCTTGCCACAAGCACTGCATTTATGCCAAAAACTCGGCAACATGACTTACAGAATAAATCATGCGAACAACACACACAAAGCAAATATTCAACCACCACCATGACCTCCCCGAAATAACAATTTTAATAATTACAATAATAATAGAGTCTTTTATCCCGAATTAACGTATTCCCACTCCCCCAGACGAAATTTCGACCAACATCCATTCGGTCGTCAATCAAACCGATATCCTCAACACTCTCCCAACTACACGCAAAATAACCAAGGATTCATGCCGGGGTTCAAAAATTACCTTAACAACCCTCATATTACCAGAGAAAATACCTCCTTTAATAACAGACCGAATTTACCACCTAAATCACCGATCCCGATGGAAGTATACCAATCAATACGATCACGGCAAATCAATTGTCAGAATAGGCCCAATACATTCCAGGAAAATCGACCACCGAAACGTCCGATTTCCGCACAACTGACTCACCCTCCAAGCAAAATACAATGAAATTTTTTTACTAACGCAGGAGAATTAGACCCCAACGGGATATACGATGACAATTCCTACGATAGCAATTACGACAATGCAGGAAAAAACGAGCCTGATACTATTAATTTTTTAGATTAGCGCCGTCTTCGCTGCCTTATTACGAATTTAGAACAAGGCGCGGAGACACAATAGATTTTCTTATCGAATTACATCCAATCCACTAGAATTAGGAATCCAATTCTGAATGAAAAGCCCTTTATAGTAAAATCAGTTGCCAGAACAATTGAAATAACTCACCATACCTTCGTCGACATTTTCGGACCAACAGTAGGGAAAATAAATTTTTTTATACTACCAACTCCAGGGTGTAAGGCAGGTCGCCTCCAAGCTGGTGCACTCTGAGTTATGAAGGGATCCGCAGGGTGTAAAAGCAAAGCAGCTTTAGCTAGAAAGCTAAAGTCAGACCGTCGATTGGCGGCCAAAATCGTGGAACGCTACGGTAAGAAGCATGTTGGTCAGGTTTCTGAGCAACACGCTAGTACACTTGAGTGGGCCAAGAAAGGCTGAGCGAGGACGATAGGGTAGGACCGGAAACAAGCAGGAAAGAACCGGCGGTCAAGCGACAGAGGTTGCACGAGGGAGAAACCTCCCTTGTTAAGAAACCGCAAACGGGAAAGGCGCCAACCTTTAGCGAAATCGCCAAAGGCGCTGGGGCCATAGTACTGGGGGTGCTCTACCGTAGTAGGGAGAACGGTGCCATCTCCCATGATGAATGGAAGAGGGTAGCGGCGGCTATCTCGTCGGTCTTCCTGAGGGTGGTCAAGGAAAACCCGGGGCCACCCCCGAAATGTGTGAGTGCCGGTTGGCACCAGGGGCTGCAAAAAGCTCACAAGTTGCGCTGACGAGAGATCGGCCATCTTGTACAAGAAGGCAGTCTCTCAGGTGGGGAGGTCTGGAAGGGGGCCAGACTGGAGGCCGTGGCCAAAGAGGATCTTCCTCTCCGTCCTAGGGCTCGCGTTTGGTAGCCGGCCGAACCTTCCACGCCGAGTGAGATTGAGGAAATCCTCAGATACTGCAATCGCTCACTTCCAACGCAGGACTGGAGAGTCTTAAGGCTGGAGAGAACTGATGAGCCGTATCGGCAAGCGCTGATAATGCTAAACATGGAATCCATCGGTCCTCTCAGCAAAACAAGGGGAGCCATTAGCTATGGTTTTGAGATGGTAGTACTTCCATCAGATGCCAGAGCTGATGGTCCCCAGGCTACGGTGACTGCGGTGGATGTAACAAGGGGTGCTGACGGTCAAACGACTGTGGAAATCGATGCGCCAGAGGGCGTCGACGGTCAAATGACCGTGGAAGTAGATCCGAATCTCTCAGATGTGGCGAGTGTTGGGGGCGGTTCATCAATTGGCGACTCCGTCTTCAGCCTCGAACAACTGTTTGAGGAGGTTCGGGTCGATCACCACTTGGGCGCTGAAATAGCGCTCCTGGGGGAAAATCTGAAGGATGAAATTCCTCCAGATTAACCTCCAGCATGCGAAGGCGGCCTCCGCCAACCTATTGCTTCGTCTGAAACAAGACGGAGCTGATGTCGTCCTGATCCAGGAACTGTGGCTGACTGGCAACGGGATCTCTGAATTGAGGACAAAGAGCCATAGGCTCCTGACGGCCAAGGATGCAGGTAGGAAGAGAACCTGTATGCTGGTAAGGAATGAACTTGCGGTATTTCTTTTATCTAATTTCAGCAGCGCTGACATAGTGACAGCAAAATTGGAGTGCGACACCGGAGATTTCTGGCTTATCTCCGCATACATGCCACACGATGATGTGGTGGAGCCACCTCCCTTACTGCTGAGGAGGACCTTAGCCGAAACGTCTAAGACTGGCACTGGCGTCATCATCGGTTCCGACGCTAACTCGCGGCACCAGATCTGGGGAAGCTCGGATACTAACAGTAGAGGAGAGTCGCTTTTTGATTTCATTATTGGCGAAGATCTTCGCATTTGTAATAGAGGAAACTCTCTTACTTTTGTGATCGCAGGCAGGGAGGAGGTCCTCGACCTCACCCTTGCCTCACAAGCGATTGCCCCGCTGATCTCGAACTGAAGGGTCCTCGGTGATCACTCCTTTTCGGATCACAGGTACATCGAGTTTAGTCTAGTCGGTGAAGATCCGCCTAGGAAATCTTTTAGGAACCTTAGGAACACGGACTGGATAAGTTACCGCAGGAGGCTTCGGCAAACTCTCCCACGCGCACCGAGGGTGGACTCGTTGGCCGCTACCGATGCGGTGGAGGAGTGGGTCGAAGTCTTCAGCTCGGCGTGTAATGATGCGCTGGAGAGGTCTTGTCCACTGAGATCACCGAAGGGCAAAGAGAAACCTCTATGGTGGACTACGGAGCTCTCAGAGATCAGGGCGTCTTGTAGAAGGCTATTCAATAAGGCCCGCAGAAGTGGGTTATCTGATGAATGGGCTTTGTGTAAAGTAGGACTCTTAATATATAAGTCCGAGTTAAGAAAGGCCAAGAGGACCTCGTGTAAGAGCTTCTGTGGAAAAGTGGAAGGCTGTCACGAGTCCTCTAGATTCAGGCGCATTCTCAGTGTCCCCGGGGTATCTCAAGGACGCAAATGGGAAGTGGGCCCTGAGCAGTGAAGAAACACTTCAGACGCTTCTCGACGCTCACTTCCCGAGCAACATGTCCTCTGTGAGGGGTCCTCTCGGGATGCCGCATGACAATTGTGCGGCCTTTGTCGGCATTCTGGATGAGCGTCACTTGACGTGGGCGATTAACTCGTTCAAACCATTCTAGTCCCCGGGACCAGACGGCATCACACCAGCGCAGCTGCAACAGGCTGTTAAGGTGTCATGCAGCTATCTATGCGAATTGCATCAGATTAGGTTACATCCCGGGGGCCTGGAGACGAGTCAAGGTCACGTTCATCCCGAAGGCTGGCAGGGTCTCCCATGACACGGCCAAGGATTTCAGGCCAATCAGCCTCTCCTCCTGCTTGTTAAAGACTCTGGAGCGGCTGATGGACTGGTATATAAGGAAGAGTATTCCGAGAGACTATTTGTCAAGAGCACAACATGCTTATCGCAAAGGCAGGTCAGTGGACACTGCTTTGCATACTATCGTGTCATGGCTTGAGGAGGTCATTGAAGCCAAGGACTTCGCTGTTGGGACCTTCCTTGATATCGAGGGAGCTTTCAACAATGTCCTGCCTGAAGCAGTATTAACTGCTCTTGACGGTCTTGGGGTTGAATCGAACCTCAAGTACCTCATTCTCAGTCTTCTATGCGACAGAGTAATCGAAACGGAATGGGGCAGCGCGAGTTACGTCAGTAACAACGACGGCAGCTCCAACTCCAAAAACACCGAAACCACAGCTAAGGCTTAGCCTTCACAATTAAAAAACCAATGCACGAAAATACATATAAACAATCAAAAATGAAATATGGCGATCAAGCATAAACAGCAGTTAGTATTTTTGTCGCTTATTACTTTGTGGTGACACATACACAATTCATGTACAGAACGATACTTAAGCAATTTGCTTACATAAGAGTTCACTTTATTATTGTTTATATTACTTTTCGAGCATTGATCAGTAAATTCTGCATATGCAGAATTTGTACACAAAGAAATACACAAAATTGTATAGTATCATGTAACAGCTTAACAGCTGAACAATTTTTATTATAAATAGCAGTGACATTGAAATTTTCAAGTCAGTTCAGAAGAACCAATAAAGAAGAGTGAAATTAAATATAACTTTGTGTTTTTATTTAATCTACACACTTAGCTGGCGCAGTCGAAGAGTTATTTTTTCTTAAGAAAAATAACAAAAAGTACCTACTATCGATATCCACAAGGATATTCAACCAAAACTTTATTGAATCATTATTGATGAACATTCAGCATTACTTTCGCTAGACACGGTGGTGAAAAAAAAGAAAAACAAATTAAAAGTAATTAATTAAATTGTGAAGAAAAAGAAACTTACGCTAAGAATTGAGAAGTTAAAATATACACCGAGCAGTAAAAGTGTATACAAGAATTCTGACGTATTCACAACAAAACATCTTTAAACTATAAAACAAAAACAACAAAAAAACATTAAAATGGAAACACATAAAATAGAGCAAGCGCCCACATCGGCAGTGTCAATAGAAGCATCAATATCAGCTGCAGCAAATCAAACTCCATCTGCTGCAACACGTCACTTGCCACCTAACAATTCAACTTTTCAATTACCACTATCGGAAGCACTAAAAGAAGCAGCGAGAATCCAGGAGTTCCGAGGAGATAACACATACGACGTCACATCATTCATTAATGAAGTCGAACTTTTCATCGACTTGTTTGCTGGTACTAATATGAAGGATTATTTCTATAAGCGGCACGTCCAAAAAAAATTCAAGGAGAAGCAGCTAACACAATTAGAGCCCTCGACAATCCAAGGTGGACGGAAGTAAAACAAGAACTCCTGAGGAATTTTGGAGTTCGCGGATCGTATCATCAACTGTACCACAAGGCGCTGAACGTAAGAAATTATAATGTAAGCCAATCATTCTATTATCTTAAAAATATATTAGATAAGTTAAACAATAAATACTATCAAGACCCGGGAAAACCAAAAGAGTTTTCTCCGGCAATAAATGAGGCAATGATATTAAAAACATTTTTGAGCAGCATGCCAGTGCATCTAGCCAGTATAATACGTAGTAGAAGCATAGGGAATCTTAAAGAAGCATATTATTGTCTAGAGGAATGTGGTCTGGTACAGAATATAATTATTACAAATAGCAACAACACACAATCAATTAGTAGCAATAATTTTAGGCCAAATCGCAACCCAGTAGATCAAAATAATTATCAAAGCGGGCAAACAAATAACCGGTTTCAAAACCATAACAATAATTCGAGGCAAGATAATCCCCAAACACAGCAACAATTTTCGAGAAATTTAGGAGCATATTGAAATCCAATTTACACAAGTAGAAACCAAAATAATGTCGCTCATCCTCAAGAAAATAATACTGATACAGAAGAAACTGGTGAGGTAAATTTTCAATTAACCAGCGAGAACAACATTTACCGATAGTAAATTTAACAATAGGTAAAAATATAATTAAATGTTTAATCGATACCGGTTCTACGACAACCCTGATTGACGAATATTCATTAAAAGAATATAAAAGGACTAAATTAGTAAAACCTAACATATATAGTACACTATCAGGACAGACAAAAGTAGACTTTGAAATTATAACAAAAGTACCTCAAGAATTCAATGACCCGAATAAAATGGCTTGGAAGGTAACCTCATTCAGAAATAAAAACTTCAACGGACTAATTGGTCAAAATATACTAAAAGCATTTAATGCAAAAATTAATTATTAAATTAACAATAAAATAAAATTCATAAATACGGAAATCTCTACACTTGAACCCTCTACCTTAAATTTGGAAAACGTATCAAAACTCTATAGAGATGATATGAATGAGGAGGAAAAAACATATATAGATTTGATTTTGCGAAAATATTCTAATATGTTTTATAGAGAAGGAGAAAAGTTAACCCACACACATAATATAAAACACCAGATAATAACAAATACGAATAAACCTGTATATTCTAAAATATACAAATACCCAAAGATACACGAGGAAGAAATTAAAAGGCAGGTGAATGAAATGTTGGAGCAAAACATTATTAAAGAAAGCTTTTCCCCTTACAATTCTCCTATTTGGATAGTACCCAAAAAATTGGATAATTCAGGGAAACAAAAATGGCGTATTGTTGTAGATTATAGAAAACTCAATGAAATCACAGTCGATGATAAATTTCCTATTCCTAATATAGAGAATATATTAGACAAATTAGGTGTTGACGCCGCCCCGCCCAATTTCTTTTGCCACGTCTGTTTCGGCAGAGCTATTCTCTTCTTCGAAGTTTTAATTCGCGCGCAACTAAACTCTAACAAAAAAGTTGCGCGCTCTCTCCTTTTGCGACAACGCTGCGATACGGACGTGGTAAGTGTGTTTCCAAGTTGTCATATTAAATTTATATATATTACATGAAACCTTTTGTTTTTATTCAATATTTGTGGTATAAATTTGCGCCGACAGTTTTCTAACGGCCAACCACATTTTGGAACGAACGAGCACCACCACCCGAATTAACATTGGTCCTTCGAGCCGGATAACAGGTAACAAGTCGATTTTTTATTAAAGTGAAAGTGCATAATTTGCCCGCTTTAACAACTCGCAAGTTACAGCCAAACATATTTTGGATTTGTGCTCTGCAAGCTATAAGGCAATAGATTGGTTAATTTGTGCATCATTTATGTACAAAACCCATTGTGCTGTGTGAAGTGGAGACCAAAACTTATTTTTGGTACTCTACCCACAAAATCAAAGCACAAGATTGCAGGTAGTATTGTACTTCATTTAAGTACAACAACAAATACACCTGGCAAATGCACTTATTTCAATTTGCAAAAAAAAAAAACACACACTCTGTTATTCGAGAAAAAATTATAAATTTCTTGGACGCACAAAATCGTCTGGAGCGTCAAAAATCTCTCTGGGTTTTTTGGTTTTTCTTATGACTAATTTGAGTTTAGTCGCTCAACTCTGCCTTTCCATACATTGCTCGAATAGCAATAAAGGCAAGCAGCAATAACGCAGCTGCAGTTTCGCGATGCGAACAAAAAAAATACAAAATTACAAGTGCAGTGAGTGACACTAAAAAATCAAAAAAGTGAAGTGAGCGACAGCAAGAAAGCCAAACAGCGAAGTGAGAGCAAAGCAAAGGAAGCAGCAAAGGCAGAGCGGCATAGGCAAGCAGCATAGGCAGAGCAGCACAGGCCAAGCAGAAAAGTGAGAGCGGGATAGGCAAGCAGCATAGGCAAAGCAGCAAAGGCAAGGCAGCGCAGCAGCCATCCCAGAAAGACAGTAACCCCGTGAACAAAGTGAAAGTGTTTAGCTGATCAATCAAATAAGTGCTTGTGAATTCTTATTTTGTATTCATATTTGCATGTAAATAAAGCGATTAAGCACACATCAATTTTGTTTGTGTACATAGTCAAAGACTAGGCGTGCAAGTGCTTTGGGACGATAACCCAGCAAACACATTCAAATTAAATTTGGGAAAATTACTTTGCGGAAATACTTTACTAAATTTGCAAGTGCAAGTACAAATGCATTGGGCCGATTACCCAGCAAGCACATACTAAGTAAATTCGGAAAAATACTTTCAGAAATAGTTTTCTAAATTTATTCATTTTTTTGCCTTCGAAAATTCACGTCTTATAAAGAAACAACGCACTGCCTATCATCAACTAATTTGTATCCTGTCCGTGATTGAACTTTTGCAACATATTTGCAAATATTTTTTAAATTTTAATTTCAAGCTTTAGATCCGATTTTGTGCAACTTTTTTGTAGTTCCGGTTCAATTTTCGGAAACAATGGAATCCATCAGAGCCTTTACCACAGCTGCAGACGCTCTACTGGAGTTTGAGGAATCTTTTACTCCAACTGAAATTTCTGTGGGCAGAGGTAAAGTCAGAATACAAGTTGTGTTTGTCAAAAGTGGATCCTTCGGACACTAGGTCAATTGACGACCTTAAACTTAAATATACAAGCTGTTACCACGCTTATGTGTGTTGCGCGGCCTTGATGGGCGAACACATGCACAACCTCACGGCGTTCAACCAAAGCCCTACTTCAAATTCTACAGTGATTCAACCTGAACGGTTGCAACAAACTGTAGAACCCGTGAGGTATTCTATAAATTTACCGCCATGTGATACCGAAATATTTCATGGCGATGTTTTACAATGGCCCTCTTTTAGGGATTTATTTGCCGCTATATAAGGGAATAACCCAAGGCCATCTCCGGTAGAAAAGTTATTCCATCTGAACGAAAAAACGCGAGGTGAAGCAAAAGCTATTGTTTCGAAAGCGCCCCTGACGAATGACGGATTTGCATTGGCGTGGAATAATTTGTTGTGTCGGTATGAAAACAAGCGAGTGCTTGTCAACACACAATTAAATTTATTATTCAAAGTTCCGCACATTTACAGAATCTGAGACCGAACTCAGAAATTTACAGCGGGAGATTAATAGCTGCATTTCAGCTTTACAAATACATGGCATCAATGTAGATAGCTGGGATGCCATATTTACGTATTTGTGTTCTATCCGACTGCCGAACTATACACTGTCGCTTTGGGAACAATCTCTGGATTCGGATTCAGAGATCCCAAAATGGGTTGAGTTAGACAAGTTTCTAACCAAACGGGTTAAAACGCTAGAGAGTGTATCAAACCTCAAAAGCGAGTTGAGTACTCAACCCAATATTCAGTCGGCTGATGGTGAAGGTCGGATACCAACCTTGCAGTCAAGGATTGGATCCAAACCCATCAATTCCCATCACGCAGAGAAAAACAATATTAAATGTAAACTGTGCTCATCTCAATCGCACATTTTGAAAACTTGTCAAAGATTCATTGAGATGCAGCCTAATGCACGGTTAAATGCTGTCAGAAAACTCCACGTCTGTCTTAACTGTTTATCGGACTCACATGAAGTCAAAAATTGTAAAAGTCTGTTTAATTGTTCCAAATGTAAACAGAGACATCACTCTATGATTCATCGTGATCAGAGTGAGGGAATAGCTCAGATATCTGACAGCACAGACACTACTGAGATGTCTACTAAATCTCATGTGGCCTCTATTAAGGCCAATATTTTAAATGTGCCTACCAGTCGAAGCATGCTCTTAGGTACAGCCATGGTGACCATATGTCACAACGAGAGCACCTTCACTGTCAGAGCCCTGATTGATTCGGGATCTGAAGCAACCTTCGTAAGCAACAGCCTGTAGAAACGCTTAAAACTGCCAAGCAGAAAGGTCAGCGAGCGAGTTTCAGGATTGAATAATACCGTGTCAGGAGGAGTTCAATCGGCATGCTCGATCACCATTGGCTCGCCCCGTAAGAAAAGTTTAAGACTAGAAGCCGAAGCGTTGGTACTGCCAAAATTTACTGCATTGCTTCCATCCAGATCAATAGACCCTTCAATTGTCAAAAGGTTACCTAATATCCCTTCAGCGGATAATAATTTCTATACAAGTCAAAAGATTGACTTGTTGATTGGAGCGGATCTTTACCCGAAAATCATTCTAAATGGGGTAAAATAGAAAATCTTCGGATAACTCGCTGCACAACGTACGGTGTTCGGTTGGGTCTTAACAGGTTCCGTTCCCTCCGAAGAAACGAAGACAAATGGCAAAGGCGACAGACAAAATTCAGCAACAACTCAGCAACAAACACAAAAACATTTTTGTAGTAAAATAGATACTAATTATATATTTGTACAACAGAAACAACATCAGCAGCATCAACAGCAGCACCAGCTACAACAGGATCAAACTAACGATGATGGCGAAACAAAGGATGCGCCCGGCTCATCGGATCACACCGATACGCACTGTGGCGTCGGTGGACCGACATTGCATGCAGCAACGCTATCTCTGTGAGCAACATCCGTAGGCAGCACACCGCCGAGCAGCGCTGAAGCGACAAATATCAACAATTTCGACTATTACACGGGCGCCGCTAAAACGGTGGCAGCAACGGCTGCCACAGCTGCAACGCAGCGACATGCTGTCGCAGCAACGCCACCACTACCACCCCCATCACAAACGTTGACGCCATCATCAGCTTTGGCGGCCTCATCAGCAACAGCGCACTATCCACCACCACACCAGCAACACTTTGCCACGAGCAACACAGTGGCGCCATTGTCGGATGCCTTTCTCCACCAGCAGATGCAGCTACAGCTGCAACAACAATACGAGCAGCGTTATCAACTGCAAACAGCCTATTATCACCAGCAACAGCAGGCACCGCCGTCGCAATCGCAGCAAGAACACCAATCAGCAACGTATGTGACGTCACAACAGCCGTCTGCACAATACCAACATGCGGCGGCCACAAAACCAACAGTAAATCAACATGCAGCGCGCAGCAACAGACAAGCAACGCAGTCGACAGCCACACACCACACAGCGAACACATCACAAGCAACAACTGCAGCAATGGCGCACGCGTTGACACACGCCGCACAGCAACAACAACAACCGTGTCAACGGACGCGAAGCTCTGACCAACGAGGCCTCTCTCGCATACCACATGCCCAAGATCGAGCCAGACTCAAATCGTCTCGCCGACTTCGGCATGCTGGTAACTTCCTTTCGGATTGGCGGCATAGCAACGATCGACTGAGACTCGATTCGTCTCAGCGACATTGCCCGGACCGAACCAGACTCGATTCGTCTCGACAGCCACCCCATCCGAAGCGAAAGCGTGGACGAGAGGCTCGACGTCAAGCATATGCACGCCGTATCATCAAGGAAAGGCACGCAACACTACCTTGGCATCAAAGACTGGCGGCGTCGTATAATATCGGCACAATAAAGTGCACTGGCTGCCAACGCCTCTCACATTTACCACCTACCCAGGATCGAGTTAGACTCGAGTCGTCTCGCCGACCTCGGAAGGTGGTGACTTCTATGCAAATTGGCAATGACCGACTGAGATTCGATTCATCTCAGCGGCATTTCCCGGACCGAGCCAGACTCGATTCGTCTCGTCGGCCACCCCATCTGCAAAGAAGACGTGGAAGAGGAAGTGCAGGAGCCAGTTAGTTAAGTTAGTTTAAGTAATTAATTGTAAACTGCATTTGCAGTAATACTGCAAGGCGGGAAGAATGTTGACGCCGCCCCCACCCAATTTCTTTTGCCACGTCTGTGTCGGCAGAGCTATTCTCTTCTTCGAAGTTTTTTCGAAGTTTTAATTCGCGCGCAACTAAGCTCTAACAAAAAAGTTGCGCGCTCTCTCCTTTTGCGACAACGCTGCGATACAGACGTGGTAAGTGTGTTTCCAATTTTTTATAATTAAATATATTTATTATATGAAACCCTTTGTTTTTTTATTTAACATTTGTGGAATAAATTTGCGCCGACCGTTTCCCCACGGCCAACCATATCATCGGAACGAGCTAGCACCGCACTATGGGTAATTTGGCCGATTTCATGGTATTAATTAATAACTTTTGAACTAAGTAAGATTTTTCGAAACGGTTTTTTTATTATTGTTATAGACACCGATAGGAATATTTTTAGAAAAATGGGCGTGGCTCCGCCCCTTCCCTGACGAAATATTATTTATTAACTTTTAAACTAAATAAGATTTTTTGAAACGGTTTTTTGTATTAGTCTTATGGAGATCGTTGGAAATAGTTTTTGGTAAAATGGGCGTGGTTCCGCCCTCCCATTTGGATAAATTAATCAAAAACTTTTTAAATAAATAAGATTTTTCAAAACAGTTTTTTTTTATTATTGATATGGACTCTGTTGGAAATAGTTGTTGTATAAATGGGTGTGGTTCCGCCCTCCCAGGACGAGAAACAATTTTTTTTATTTCATATAGAAAAGTTGATAAAGTGACAACCAAATAATACAATAATAAGCTTATAAAATATTTTCATTCTCAAGGTCTTCGTCAGACATAAAATAAAAATCGTCAATTTCATCTCCAATTTCCTCAATTTGATCCTGGCCTTCAAAATTGCACAATAAAAGGCTTAAAACTTCTGAAGGAAGTTCCATACTTTTATGCTTCCGAATTCGCTTCATTAGGTTTGTTGAAGAAATGACAGGATCAGAAGTATCTAAGGCTCTATTGAAAACATCCATGAAATTATTGACACGACTATGCTTCCGTGCGTGATGCAGTCTATCTGCTTTATAAATTTTGTTGCGTGCTTCCGACGCTTCTTCTCCGAAATATCCAACGGGAAGTATTGTATTTTCCATAATTTGCCTTGAATGGACAATTATTTTGTGAACAGTTGCCGTCATTGGCAACCATGGATAACAATCCACAATTTGTTCCCCAGTTTTAAAACAAAATTGTTCAAATTTCTCCAAATCAATCGGCAGTTGACAAGACAAGCAAATTAATATAACTCTTAAGTTCCGAATTATTTCTTTATCAACTCCGGTAACTTCTGCAAATGTTTCAAAATTGGTAAATGCTCGCCGTGCCGTGTTTCCATTGTTTGTATTGCCAGATCCATTTTGTTTTGGCTTATCGACCCTTAAGCCTAGCCTCTCCCAAAACATACGCTGAATTTCCTTTTTCCGATCTGCAATCGTTTTTTTGTCCACAGATGTTGTCACTCGCCATTTCTGAACAGTTAACTTATAACCGGCGTGTAATACAAATTCAAAACATCTTATCCAGCTATGAAGCGGACTTAACCCGTGTTTTAAATTATCTAAAAGTGGAACAAACTCGAGGCACTTAAAATTTTTGTTGGCAAGGAAGTCCTTAGGTGTTGCATTACATATTGGGCATGCTTGAGAAGACGTTGTATTTGTCAGTGCATTGAGCACTTTTCCATCTATGACAGTCAAATGAAGTTGAAATTTTATGTTAATGCACTGCCTGTCGTTGAACATTATTTTGCATGGTAAAAGTTTCTTAATTTCTTCTTTGATGTTCAGGTCCTCTTTTAATATGGCTTCTCTTGTTTCTTTCAAAAACTCCAATTTGAGAGGGCGGCAAAATCTTATCGACTGTGGAGTACGGTTATTCCATAAAACAAGTCCAGAAGCATCAATTAGTCGAAGAGGCATTACGGTTGAGGCAAATAGGCTTGCATCTGAATCGCATGATCCTTGGTCAGCATAGGCCTGGTTATAGTTCGACTGCCCGGTACTACCATCGAACCCATAACTTAGGATTAAATTAGCTGATATAAAATCTACCTCCTGCTGCCTCATCGTATTCATAATGACTTCTTCTTGAAGCACAACAATTCGAGTAGCCGTATGACTTAAAAGATCTTGCATTGGGACCTTTGCTACAGTATCGCTAATGTATATATTAGCAGGTCTACAAAGCTTTTTTGTTCAACAACATCTTTATATAGAGGGTATATGTCGGCATCTCTGTGCTTAGCATCGTCCCTAATTGCGCAGTACTGCTCCTTGCTTAAGCCTTGATCTAATAAAAGGGCCAATGCTTCGTCCTTTGATGCACGAATAGGCTGCTTAATAGGGCATTTCAAAATCTCCCTTATATCCTTTGCCTTTTCCGGACTAATTGCAAGAGTATTAAGGACTACAGAAAGATCAATGAAACCCTGAGATCGGGCAGCTTTACTGGCTGTTTGAATTAACAAGGAGACGTTGCAACCGTGTGATTTAGATAGAGCTGCAGCTTCTTTCCTCTGTGCTTCTTCTCCTTTAACCGAATAAGCCAATTTCGGGCGTCCAATTTGGCGTTTCTCGATTTGATTCGATTCAGAGAAACAAAGTTTTATTGCACTTTGCAGCCAATTTGCATACTTCTTCTCAAAATATTTTTTGTTTCTCTTGCATATCTTCCATTTACCATTTATATTTAGGCAAAATAAACTGCTTTTCTTTTTCAAATAGTTGTTGTGTTTTACAACATCAATGTCTCTACTTATTTTGCTCGAAAGAAAATCAAGAATTGATCTTTCTTGGTTTGAGTTCTCCGTCTCCTTAAGCCATACTTCAAAAAGCTCCGCGTTCGAAAACTCGAAGATACCTGACAAAAAACGAAATTACGCAGATTGTGCGCATTTGTGCACATTGAGACAAATTGTCTTTTATTCATAATTAATGGCTCTACGACATATACTGGACTTAAACTGTTACAACGAAATGTATTTTTTGTAAGTCTACGTAAAGTTAATTTTTTTTTCAAAAAATTACCTTTTAGACCTGTTTTAAAATTGGCTAAATATTAGTAAGACATGCACATATCAAAATATTAGTACGCACAACATATAATACAAACCAGTATGATTGTTTTCCATCATAAATTGAATTAATAAATTGTTTAACTTTTAAGTATCGCACTTTCAAAGTAACTAACCAAAAACTGCCTTTTCTCAACCACGTGCTTTTGGGCTGCAACAGCTGACTTTAACAGTGCATAGCCTTAACAGTGCACTGTTAATTAACATTTTTGGTATGGAGTCATATGGAGCCATCTGTTTTTAATATGTTTACTTAAAAAAAACCCAAATATTTAACCTTCGATAAAATGACTAAATACCATGAAATCGGGCAAATTCCCCATAGTGCACCGTGCTCCACCCCCCGGAAGAGCATATGAACAGCATAAAACAAATGTTTGCAAAATTAAGGGAATTCAATCTTAAAATCCAAATAGACAAATGTAACTTTTTTTGCAAAGAAACTGAATATCTTGGTCACACTTTGACCACAGAAGGAATCAAACCTAATTCAACAAAAGTTGAAGCCATTCAAAAGCTAAAGCTTCCCCACACTCAAAAACAAATAAAATCATTCTTAGGTATAACAGGCTACTATAGGAAATTCATAAAGGATTATGCTAAAGTAGCCCACGGACTTACAAAGTACTTAAAGAAAAATACCGCAATTAATATAAAAGATACTCAATATATAGATGCATTCGAAAAATTGAAAAAAATGCTCATTAACCCTCCGATTTTGAAATACCCAGACTGGTCTAAAAATTTTAAACTAACAACAGATGCTAGTGATAATGCAATAGGAAATCATCCCATCGCTTACGCTAGTAGAACCTTAAACGACCACGAAAAACATTATGCTGCAATCGATAAAGAATTGCTTGCTATTGTCTGGTCAGTCAACTATTTCCGACCATATTTATTGGCAAACCATTTGAACTCCTAACAGACCATCAACCACTTGTTTGGTTGCACACAAAGACAAAATGAAAAGATATTAACCCAAGACTCCAACGGTGGCTCTTGAAACTTGGCGAATAAAACATACATATTAACTACATAGAGGGTAAGGAAAATAAAGAAGCCGATTTTATGAGCCGAATAAATAGTCAATCAGGCAACATATTAAATACCGAAAACGTTGAAGAAGATAACAGTACCTATCAAAATTTTACACCACTCAATACAGTAGTTAACAGATTTGCAACTCAAATTATAATTACAAATAATAAAACGCAAGACACGAAAGTAGCGAACAGTAAAATCAAAATATATATAAATTCAAATGATATTGAGACTAATTATATGGCCGATTTGTTTAGGCAACATGTAAAGTCGAAAAGGGTAGGAATATATACCGAACTTCCCGATAATTTATACAAGCAGGTTCAATCCAAGTTAGTAGAGTTATTTAACACTCAAGTAAAATTTTGTAAATGTAGCTTTAACGCGAAAGAAGTTAGCAGCGAAGATGAATTATTTAAACAAATTGCTAAATATCATATTAATGAAACAGGACATGCAGGAATAACAGAAAATTATGAAGGTGTCAAATCAAAACTTTACTACAAAAACCTCAAGATTTTCGTACAAAAATATATAAATAATTGTGCTATTTGCAACAGATCAAAATACAATAGGAATCCTATTAAAGCAAAATTTAATATCACAGAAACACCATTTGATGTAAATGAAATTTTACATATGGATGTTTACACTATAAAGAAACATAGCTTTATCACATTCATTGATACGTTTTCAAAACATGCAACAGCCATACAATTAGAAGACAGAAATAGTAACACAATTATAGAAAAAATTAGAATGTACTTTTCAATGAGAAGTAAACCAAAAAAAAAAATTACCGATAACGAGTTCAACTCAATAAATGTTAAAGATTTCCTAAAGACAGAAGATATTGAAGTACATTTTACGAAACCGAACAACCACACCGGGAATGCAGACGTAGAAAAGCTGCACAGCACATTATCCGAAAAATTTAGAACACTTGAAACACAAAATTCTCAATGGTCAACACAAGAAAAGGTATACAAGTGTATCGAGTAGTACAATAAATCTATACATTCCACAATAAAAACAACACCCTTAGACATAGTAGAGGGCAAGATAGAAAAAACACTAATTAGAAACAGAATATTAGAAGCAAAAAACAAAACTATAGAAAAACGAAATGAAAAGAGGGAGGAATTCGTACAAAATAATCACGAAGGTTATGTAAAAAACTACAAAGCACTTAGACATAAAAATGAGCCTCGTTACAAAAAATTAAAGCTAGAAAACATATACCCAAGCAACATTAAAAGAAAGAATAAATTTTCAGGAGCAATGGACACCAACAGGTATATTAATTATGATGATAATACCACTAGTAATGTCAACATTAATAATCCAACCCATCAATGAAAACCATAGTGGGTATGTCGAAATAAAATTAACTGATGTACAACTAATTGCGGACCATACAACTATACTATATATTATAGATCTTACTGAAATCGAAAAGACAATAGAAAACCTCCAAGAAAACGTAAAACAACTGAAAATAATAGATAATAAGGAACTTCTCTTATCAGAAATAAATAAAGCTAGGACTAGACTACATACCCTCCAGATAAACAAAAATAAAAGAGGTCTACTCAACATCGTAGGTTCAGGTCTCAAATGGATAGCTGGTACCATGGATGATGAGGACAGATCCGAAATAGAAAACCATATGAGTACAGTAGATGAAAATACCCACAACATAATAGAAGCTTTTAATAACAATATACTTGTAAATAATTATTTCATCGAAACTTTGAGGAAACTAGCTAATACAATTGAATTGGATGGGCAAAAAATTACAGAATAATTTAATAGCATAGATCAGTCTAACAACGATATTCTTTCACATTTATTTTATATGGATATTATGTTAAAAATAAAAATATTAAATGATAATATTGAACATATCTAAAACAATATCATTGCTGCAAACAGCAATATTATGGTAAATAATATACTAACATCAGAAGAAATACAAACTTTAGAAAGCAATTTCTATAAATTGCAAAATATTAAATTAGGCGTAGCATAATTTAAAAGTAATAAAATTTTGTTTTTAATAAAAGTACCCAAAACAATTGTAAATGTCAAAAGATATTTTCTATCACCACTTGCAGATAGAAATAAGTTTGAAATTAACTTTCAAGAAACAAAAATTGTATATTACAATAATAATACATATGAATACTTCAATAATCCTAATGTAAATAAACTAAGAAAAACAAATCTTTGCATATTCGACAATATTGTATGTCCAAAATTCAAAAATGTAAAAGAAGAAATAAAAGAACTCGGACTTGGAGTCATTCTTGCAAAAAACATAAATAACACAAAATTAATAAATAATTGTGATGAACGAAATGTAACATTGAATAGTAATAATTTAATAATTTTTAGTAATTGTAAAATAGAAATAAATAATGTAATTTTTTCCAATTATGATAAAACATTTAAAAATAGCTTCGTTAAAGTACCCACATTTATGTACAATAATACAAAATTAACTTTATCATTAGATGAAATAGTCTTGAATGAAATAGACAACATCAAAAATATCAAAGAATTAAAATTCGATAAAAATATTCACTCAACATCAATCATTATAACTTTTGTAATCATATTATTGATAATAATTATCACAGTGAGTGCTATTGTTCACATATACAATTCTCAACACTTAGAATAAAAATTCGGGAGAATTTTCAATCAAGGGAAGGAGGAGTTACGTCAGTAACAACGACGGCAGCTCCAACTCCAAAAACACCGAAACCACAGCTAAGGCTTAGCCTTCACAATTAAAAAACCAATGCACGAAAATACATATAAACGATCAAAAATAAAATATGCCGATCAAGCATAAACAGCAGTTAGTATTATTGTCGCTTATTACTTTGTAGCGACACTTACACAATTCATGTGCAGAACGATACTTAAGCAATTTGCTTGCATAAGAGTCGTTCACTTTATTATTGTTTATATTACTTTTCGAGCATTGACCAGTAAATTCTGCACATGCAGAATTTGTACACAAAGAAATACACAAAATGGTATAGTATCATATAACAGCTTAACAGCTGAACAATTTTTATTATAAATAGCAGTGACATTGAAATTTTCAAGTCAGTTCAGAAGAACCAATAAAGAAGAGTGAAATTAAATATAACTTTGTGTTTTTATTTAATCTACACACTTAACTCGCGCGTGCGAGGCGTAGTGTGAGTAGGGGAACACACAAGGTGGGGTTCTCTCTCCTCTTCTATGGATCCTAGTCGTTGACGAATTGCTCAAAAAACTAGAGGATCGCGGCTGTCGGGTGATTGTCTACGCAGACGATGTAGCACTTATGGTCAAAGGAAAGTTCCTTAGCACCGTGTACGAGTTGACGCAGGGATATCTCAGCGTTGTAACAAAGTGGGCGGTCGGAAGTGGATTCGCCATAAATCCTAAGAAAACAGAAATGGTTTTATTCAGCCGAAAATATAAAATCCCGGTGGCACCGTTGCAGCAGATGGGAGGTATTCGCCTGCAACCGGCGAATACAGTCAAATATTTAGGGCTCATCCTGGATAAGAAGCTTTCATGGAACCCGAATATCGAGGAGAGAGCATCTATTGCCTTATACTGCTGCAAAGGAGCTATTGGCAAAAGATGGGGTCTTTCACCGAAAGTGGTCCTCTGGCTCTATGACACCATAGTAAAGCCCATCTTGTTCTATGGTATCTTCATGTGGTGGAGGACTTTAAGGAAGACCACACTGGCCAAAAAACTCGAGAGCGTTCAACGGGCTGCGCTAATTAGCATATGTGGAGCATTTAGATCTACTCCAACCATGGCACTTAATGCAATATTGAATATAACGCCGGTGGACATTGCCGGTAGGTGCATAGCCGCGAAGGTGGTTATCAGACTCAGAAAATCTGGTTTCATAAAGGAGCGCGCATCTGGTCATTCGGATATCCTCACAAACTTTGACTGCATACTGGATCATCTGGATCATGGAGTCGCCATACCGAACTCTGGCGGCTCCTTCTCTGCCCATATACCGACGAGGGAGATGTTGGTGGATGGTGGTCAAAGCTTGGGGGAAAGGTTGGTGGAGGGGTCTACTGTCGGGAGCTCTCCATCGACTCCTGTTTCAGACTTCCCGACTAATGCAGTGTTTTCCAGGCTGAGGTCGCAGCCATCAAGGTTGCAGCTGATTTGCTGGTCGTAGATTATCGTAAACTAAATTCAGTTACGATTCCCGATAAATACCCCATACCAGAAATTAACGAAGTCCTTGCAAATCTGGGAAACAATAAACTATTTATTGTTATTGAATTAAAAAGTGGGTTCCATCAGATTCCACTTCGCGAGTCAGACATTGAAAAAACAGCATTTTCCGTAAACAACGGAAAATATGAATTCCTCCGCTTACCTTTCGGTCTAAAAAATTCTCCAGCCACATTCCAAAGAGCACTAGACGATATCCTTCGTGAACACATAGGAGTAAGATGCTATGTTTACATCGATGATGTAATAATATTTGGCAAGAACGAAGAAGAATATTTAAAAAATATAGAATTAGTATTTCAAACCTTAGAAATTGCTAACATGAAAATCCAATTAGACAAATGTACATTTGCTAAAGAAGAAGTCGAATTTTTAGGATATGTAATCAGTTCAAATGGGATAAAAACCAACCCTGAAAAAGTAGAAGCGGATTACGCAAAAGTAGCTAAACCGTTAACAGCACTGTTAAGAGGAGAAGCCGATCATGTCTCCAAACGGAACTCGAAAAAGATAGAAATAGAATTAGATAACTAGGCTTTAGAAGCATTTATTAAAATAAAAAATACTTTAGTATCCAAGGATATAGTTTTAGCGCATCCAAATTTCGATAAAGATTTCAAGCTAACGACTGACGCCTCAGATTTCGCATTAGGTGCCGTCCTATCGCAAGACAGTAGACCAATTACTTTCTTATCGAGAACTCTAAGTAAAGTCGAAGAACATTATGCCACGAATGAGAAAGAAATGCTTGGTATAATATGGTCACTTAATTCACTTAGAAATTACCTCTACGGTTCGTAAAAAGTTAAATTAACACCTATCATCAACCTCTTACCTATGCCTTAAGCCATAAGAATACTTATAGTAAAATGAAGCGATGGAAAGCCATTTTAGAAGAATATAACTACGAACTAACTTACAAACCTGGTAAAACAAATGTAGTTGCAGACGCCCTTTCAAGGATACCAATACAAATAAATTCACTCACACCTACGATTCATAGCGATGAAAGCTCAAGTCATAATTTAATCCCTTGTACAGAAGTTCCAATTAATGTTTTGAAAAACCAAATTTTTTTCAAGATTGACGAAATATCTTCATATCAATTTAAAATAATCTTTCCAACAGTGCATAGACATATCATTACAGAGCCAGAGTACAACCAACAGTTACTGATTTCTTACATGAAACGATACCTTAACCCATCCTTTATAAATGGAATTCATACTAAAGAAAGGATAATGGGTATGATGCAAAATATCTATCCTAATCATTTTAGTAGCATTAAAAGCCGATATACCCAAAAACTAGTTGAAGATATTAGTGACGAACAAGAGCAGGAGAACGTCATATTAAAAGAACATTTAAGAGCACATAGGAATGCCACTGAAAATAAAACACAAATTCTCGAAACAAAATATTTTCCCGGTTTGTTAAATAAAATAAAACGAATAATAGCCAACTGCATCGTTTGTAAAGAAAATAAGTACGAGAGAGATCCCAACCAACCGAAAATTGCAGAAACTCCATTACCAACATATCCAGGACACACAGTTCCTATCGATATATTTTTAACAGAAGGCAAAATAGTAATGACAGCTTTAGACAAATTTACAAAATACGCAGTAACAAAAAGCATAAATAGCAGAGCAATAGAAGACGTCAGGAAACCTTTGAGAGATATTATATTTTCGACAATGAGCCATCCTTAAATTCAGCCTCTTTAAAATTTATGATGAAAGACGAGTTAGGAATAGAAGTTTACACTACTCCTCCATACAAAAGCCAAGCTAACGGACAATCGGAAAGGTTCCACTCTACAATAATTGAAATAATGCGCTGCATAAAAGAAAACGGTGGACACAGAATTTTTGAAGAACTTTTAGAAAGAGCAGTGTCCGAGTATAACAATTCAGTTCATTCCACTACATTTAAAAGACCAGTAGACCTATTTTTTCATAGAAATGTTACATTTACCCCTAAAGACATAGAAAGAACTACACAAAGCAACTTAAAAAAATTAGCTGAGAAACATAGAAAGGATATCGAATACCATAACAAAAATAAGAAGGAAATAACATCATATCTACCAGGACAAATAATATTCGTTGAGAAAAATAGGAGATAAGGAACTAAGTTAAGTAAACCCTACAGTAAGGAAATAGTTAAGGAAGACAGAAATAGTACCGTGTTAACTGAAAAAGGACAAATAATTCACAAAGGTAGAGTACGTAACTAAATATGTACTGACATTTTTTTCCAGAATATTATTACCGCTGTGCCTGGCGGAAGTACAAATCCTCGACTACTCAAACTCCCAATTAATAACAATAGAAAAGGGAACGGCTAGACTACAAACAGGAACATTTAGGATAATACATGAAATTGACATAGAAAAACATACGGACACACTAAACCACATAGAAGCGATTATTAAAACTGAAACTATCCGCAAAAACCCTAACTACCCCTTCATATCCCACATAATAACACAGATAAGAGCCCAACTTAACAATTTAAAAGTAGAGCAAAAAATAAAAAGATCAATAAATTTCCTGGGTAGCGCATGGAAATGGATTGCAGGAAGTCCAGACCATGAATATTACGAAATAATTTCAAATAAAGTAAATAATGTCTTACAAAATAACAATAATCAGGCATTAATTAACAAACTTACAATAGGCAAAATTAGCGAGATAACAAATATTACAAATAATATAATTAAAACCATGCAAAGTGAAAAAAGTTTAGAAATTGAAGCATTTTTACAGTTAAAATACAAATTAGAAATTTTAAATATTGCATACGCATTACATTGGTCAAAAGCCAACATAATAAATTCTTTTATTTTATCAAATGAAGAAATAAATATTGTGAAAGAAGTAATAGACAATGACAATATTCCATATGTAAATTTAGACGAAGCACTTGAATTTTCCGAAGTAAAAATTGCAACTAATGGCAAAATTATAATTTATATTGTTAGCCTCCCTACCGTGGATAACCACACTTGTAAAACTTTAGATATTAGAGCAGTAAAAAATAACGGGAGAATCAATAAAATCAATTTCAATACAATTTTAAACTGCGAAAAGGGAATTTATGGAATAGAAAATTATTGTAAAAAATACAATTCCCTACAAATATGCTTAAGCAATAATGTAATAGATTTAAGTAATGATACTTGTATAAATAATCTTTTAAAAAGTCGTTTGCCACACTGCACGGAGGTCAACAACCAGCATATCCCAACAATAGAGGAAATGGGACCTGGAATAATATTCCTAAATAAATACAAAGGAGAAATTTCAATAAACAACGAACTAACATTTTTAAACGGGACCTTCATAATTTTGTATACCAACGTAACAATTGTTATCATTGGAAAAAAGTTCTATAACGAAGAAAGAACAGCAAGTAAACCACTACCAGCCATCCTTCAACCGCCATCCGCACCACTCAATATATAAGAATTCCTCTCGCTGATGCTGAAACAGCTTAACTTCAACAATACAAAAGAAGTAAGTCTGTTAGAAGCAGCAAACAGAGTAAAACACGCAACCAGCATCACGCTAATCACCCTTTTAATATTCATCGCCCTAATTTTCGGGAAGAAACTTCGGATCAAACAAAAAGAAGACGAACCCAACAAACTCTCACAACCGGCAATAGAAGGACTCAACCAAATTTTCAATACACCTAAAGATTCAAACGAGGACGTTTGAATTTCAAGGGGGGACTAGTTAGCACCCCATATATTCAAAAGTATCATATTAGGTTGTCAAAAAAGTCTTGCGGTGTTTTCGCTAGTTGGCTTTTTGGAAAGCCCATTTCACGCGCTAACACGTGTTTGATTGATTGTCGTTTTTTAAGTCGTTCGTGAGTTATAGCGTCGCAAACATGGAGCAAAATAAAGAGAAAATACGGCATATTTTACAGTACTACTACGATAAAGGGAAAAATGCATCTCAAGCCGCCAATAAAATTTGTGCAGTTTATGGACCCGATACAGTTTCCATTTCCACCGCACAACGATGGTTTCAACGTTTTCGTTCTGGTGTAGAGGTGGTCGAGGATGCGCCACGCTCCGGAAGGCCTGTCGTCGAAAATTGCGATAAAATCGCTGAATAGGTCGAAAGAGACCGGCATAGTAGTCATCAAACCGTTATAAATCATTTGAAGAAGCTTGGAGTCACTAAGAAGCTCGATGTATGGGTGCCACAGGAATTGATTCAATAAAAATACCGCAAGACTTTTTTAACAAAAATAACAAAACGTTTTTTAACTTATACAACTCTTACGTGAACAAAACTACTATATGTACTCTCTTGCAAAATATCGGCATGGCAAAGTGTTGAAAAAAGCTCAATTATAATTTGAGATGATTTCGTAATAGCTCACAAATATTTTCCTTGCAATGCGCACACAATGACGTAAGTTATGAAATATTTAAAGAGAATAGTGACCCAAGAAAAAATTAATGCCCTTTGTATCCGTAAGCGGAGTATAAGGAATTAACCTCTAAGTTTAAATTAATTTTGCCAACCTATGTTTAACAAGTAAAAAAAAGCTGCCAACTTCAGTTTTCATAAAATAGCTTTCCCATTTTCTCTGGAGAATACGCTTTCAAAGACTTGTTTAAAGTGAGAAACTAGCAACATGTAGTAGTAAATGCTTCGGATACTTATAAATGTCCCTTCAACCTCAACGAATTTTCATACCTCCTAGAACCTTCTTAAAGAAAAATTTACAAATAGAAAGTTACTAGCAAATATACACTATGTCAGATTATTTTTAGATCCGTCGGTGATGACTGAGGCTGCTTTCAGAGTACCAAAAATTTAAGAAGACAAGATGATTGTGAGTACAAAAGTGTTTCAAAGTTGTTGTTTGTCTGCAGAAAATTTTTCAACAAGTTTTTTGTGTTATACAATTTAAGTCTTAGACATTAAAAACACTTAAAACCCAAAATGCCTACTTTATTTCATTATATTCCTTTCTGAATCATGAAGGGAACGTATTAGAAGAAGCATAAGTTTCAAAAACATCACCAAAATTTCAAAATGCGCAATGATATTAAAAACTATTCACAATGTATTTAATTGCTTTAAATTTAATGCTCTTTCTACCCAAGCGATATGAGATCCAGTACTGAAATACAAATTATGCACCCAATTCTTCAAAAAAGGGATAATATAAAACATTGTAAAAACTTAAATTGAATGACATGTCTTGGAAACCATCATATATGGCTTCATAAAAAAAAGTACTAGGTCTCAACACTTTAATTTGGTGACTCGGGACAAATTGGTTTTATCTTAGCCGCGGACAAATTTTTAGAATTCGTAAACGAAGATAAAATAATCATGGAAATAACTAAAAACTGCAGAACTGTGTGTTTGGGTGATTGGTATATTGTGATTGGTCAACTAAGAGCACTGTGGTGTTTTAACAAAAGATAAAAAATTAGATAATCAGTTAAATAAATTTTGATTATTAGTATCACTTGAAAATAGATGTGTCAGTAAAAATAACGAAGAAAAACAGATTGTAAAGCAATTAATGTGAAAATTTAAAAATTTCAACACATGGTAAATTCAATTTATAATTCAAAAAATAAAATATGAATTTAAAAAATATCTCTTTACAAGCAGAAAGGCGATTATGTTTTCGAGAGAAAATTGTTAAACTGTCTCTGAATGAATGAATCCGTAAAAGAAATAAAAACTGTTAATAATGTTTAGGTTGGAAAAATATTTATGAAATCTTCTTCTTTTTACTGACGTGGACATCGCTTACGCGGTTATAGCCAAGTTAACAACAGCGCACCAGTCGTTTCTTCTTTTCGCAACGTGGTGCCAATTGGATATTCCAAGCGAAGCCAGATCCTTTTCCACCTGGTTTTTCCAACGGAGTGCAGGCTTTTCTTTTCCTCTGCTTCCCATGATGAGTACTGCGTCGAATACCTTCAGAGCTGGAGTGTTTTCGCCCATTCGGACGACATGTCCTAGCCAACGCAGCCGCTGTTTTCTAAAACTATGTCAATTGACAAGAGTTATTCTGTGTTGGATTTCGAGGCTGACATTGTTGTTGCTATTAATACTGGTATAATATGGTATTGTCTACGACTTCGAAGTTATTACTGTCAACAATAACATGGGAACCTAGTCGCGGGCGCGACGACTATTTGTTTGATGACTGGAGATATTTCGTCTTGACCTCGTTCACTACCAGACTCGCTTTCTTATCCTTTCTGGAGAAAGACGAAATAACGGCGTGGTTGTTGCGGCTTTGTCTGAAACCTTGTTTGGTATCGAACGGCTCGCAGAGGTCATCTCGATCCTGGCGGAACTTTTCGTATTGCTCACTTACAGTTCAGTTCAGTTTACACAGCCGTATTAGTTTTGCGGGGTTACCAAATTCAAAGATAGCGGAATAGAGGCAGCTTCTTTTCGTGCTGTCAAAAGCAGGTGTAAAATCGACGAAGAGGTGGTGTGTGTCGATTCTCTTTTCACAGGTCTTTTCCAAGATTTGGCGCATGGTGAATATCTGGTCGGTTGTTGATTTCCTAGTCTAAAGCCACGCTGATATGGTTCAATTAATTTGTCGACGGTGGGCTCTAATCTTTCACATAATACGCTCAATAGAACCTTATACGCGATGTTAAGGAGGCCCTTTTTGTGGATTGAGCAGAGCACACTTAAATTCCAATCGTCGGTAATGCTTATCCTTATCAGTTCTTCGCCACCGTATTCGAATAGCTCGGCCGGCAATCCATCGATTCGAACTTTTCATGATCGGGAAATGGAACGTCTGCTCCATCGTCATATATTGGGGAATCAGGTTCGCCTTCTCCTGGTATTACACTTTCACTGTCATTCAGCAGGCTGAAGAAGTGTTCTGCCCATAATTTTAGTATGCCCTGGGCATTAGTCGCAAGATCCCCTGGAAGGGCTCTACAGGGAAGGGTTCCGGTATTGGAACCTTCTGTTGGTCGCTGCATATTTACGTAGAATTTTTGAGCCAGGCCAGGTTATCAAGCTCTTCATAATCACACATTTCGTTCTTTCACGTTTTTTTTTTGTCTGCAAATGCGTCTCGCTTCCCTTTTAAACTCTCGGTATCTATTCTATCCCGCGCGTTTTGTGGTTAATTGTAATGTTGCAAAGTATGCAGTCTATGTACGGTGTTTGAAATGCCGTCACACAGTTCCCTTATACCGAGTTGCTGACGAGTGCTCTCAGAGAGCAGAAGTGCAAGTCGGGTAGAAAGTTTGGCTGTCTGTTGTGGTTGCAGCTTCTCGACGTCGAACCTTCCTTGTGTTTGTGGACGTGCGGTTTTTGCTGTACAGAGGAGGGTGCGTATTTTGGTTGCAACAAGATAGTAGTCCGAGTCCGAGTTCTATTATGGATGCTGAATTTACCGACTGTTGTGCCGAAGTTACTTTCTTTTTCCACTCTGGCATTTAAGTCGACAAACATGATTTGAACAACGTAGCGCTCCAAGCGTTCACAGAAAGCTTCTTTGGTCATATTGCCCTTCTCTTCTGTCGGGGTGTAGGCGCAAATTAGCGATATGTTGAAGAACTTCGCTTTGGTACGGATTGTGGCTAGACGCTCATCCACCGGGGTGAATGACAGGATTCGGCGACGGAGTCTCTCTTCCACTAGGAATCCCTCACCGAAGTTGCGCTCCTTTATATGGCTACTGTAGTAAATGCCCCAGTAACTTCTCGTCTCCGTCCTTGTCCCGCTTCTATAAATTACTCCGTTCTAAAGCGGTTTAGCACAGCTACTAAATTAAGAGTAATTTTCGATTCTTGTAAAACCTTCAATAATCTCTTTCTTCTTTATTAGCGTAGGCACCGCTTAAGCGGTTAAAGCCGAGTTTAAATTCAATAATATATTCTTAATTCTATAAAGCATTTCGAGCTCCAGCTTCAAAACATTTTACTCTGATTTAGGAAACATATGTAGGTATGTCTTCAAATCAGACATCGAAAAAGTTTTTAGGCAAATATACTATTCGTCCAGAGGCTGAAAAATAATGAAGCGATAAAAAATTTAACCATTTCGAACAATTGTACAGTGTCTACCAATAGAGATGACATGGTTTTGACCGCTCGTGGGGGCAATGTTTGCTTACGGATTTGTGTCAAATTTGGTCAATGTGTTCAGTAAGGTTTGCCATTTTGTTATGTGACGTTTTATCTAGAAACAAAGCTTAGAAATTGTCCAAGACTTTTGCGTGCAAAGTTTAAAAACTCTTTGATTTCGAGAAATGGCCCAGTCAGATGGCCGCCAATATAAGCCTCTAAATTATTTTCTCTTGGGTATGTTAACTTAAGGGCTTACGCCAATTAATCAGAAACGCTCGAAGAGCTCAAAGCCAAAATTCAGCGCATTATAGCCGAAATTCTAGCAGAAATGCAGCGAGTCATCGAAAGTTGATATAAGGAGATATGCAAAGGGAGCAGTGGTGGCCATTTAGCCAAATTGTCTGCATAACAATAAAATCAGAACCTATTTTGTCCAAATTTGAATGTTTTATCTCAATTTAACATTACATCGTCCGTGTTGGTAAGCCCTTTTGTTCTCATTTATGAAGAGGAAATCGTTTCGATTATTAATTCGATTATTAATAAATCTTGGGGCCTACTTTTTATATCCAAAATTACATTTTAAGTATCTGCATATTTGACCATACGGATTACTAGAAATAACAAGACGAGTTTTGGTATATAAAAAGTAGGCCCCAAGCAAGCACGATTGTTAGTAAATGTTACAGATGCTTTAGGGAAAACCCTCACCCCCTACACAAGGTAATGGGAAATTTATCAGAAGTCAGACTAATACAACTAGCTCACTTTATAATGAAAGAATGGACTTCCTCGCTTCAATTTGGATACATTACAAAATATTGTGTTGTCAAAAAAGTCTTGCGGTATTTTCATGTGGCACCCATACATCGATCTTCTTAGTGACTCCAAGCTTTTCAAATGGTTTATAACGGTTTGATGACTACTATGCCGGTCAGCGATTTTATCGCATTTTTCGACGACAGGCCTTCCGGAGCGTGGCGCATCTTCGACCACCTCTACACCAGAACGAAAACGTTGAAACCATCGTTGTGCGGTGGAAATGGAAACTGTATCGGGTCCATAAACTGCACAAATTTTATTGGCGGCTTGAGATTCATTTTTGCCTTTATCGTACTAGTACTGTAAAATATGCCGTATTTTCTCTTTATTTTGCTCCATGTTTGCGACGCTATAACTCACGAACGACTTAAAAGAAACAACAATCAATCAAACACGTGTTAGCGTGTGAAATGAGCTTTCAAAAAGGTATAGCATGACCACATGCGACGAATAAAACTAGAACTACGCGCTTTCAGCGCCAACTAGCAAAAACACCGTAAGACTTTTTTGACAACCTAATATATAATAAAATAATTATTCTCAGAAACTTTTTTTATTTTTATTGAAAAAATTCCGAATTTCAAATCACTATGTTTAATCGTCTAATTGAGATAATCAAACTTTTTAAAGTTTGAAAAGTGAAATTTCTGAATATGTGATAGTTATTTTTGAGAAACGAAAATTAGTTGGTGAAATTTTAATTTGAATGAAAAAACGAAAATTCCTATGTAAAATGTATGGGAACCTAAGAAAAAAATAGCGACCCCTTAGAGATAAGCTACAGCGCTTGGCTTGAGGGAAGATTTTTTATTTGTCAGTCACTAATATTTGAGGGGGTAAGAGTTGAAAAAAAAATTCAGAAAATTTTTTTTAATCACTATGATGTAAATAGAGACTAGGAGGCGTATTCAGCTGATTTGTTCCATTTTAGGCACAAGATACTGAATAGAGAATAGAGTCTCTCTGAATTTCATTATATAAGTTATCAGTGTCCAATATAATTATGCGGTATAAAACCAACCGAAAGCTCTAAAATGTATATACTGGTAAAAGATGCTAGATCTTTTAGGGGTTGTCAGGATTCTGATTTATTATTTAAAGATTGTATCTCGTACAATATTATTTATTATTACATAGTTCAATTATATTAAATATATTCGTTTTGAAAGTTAAAATAAAATGAAAACTAAATGATTATTCACGAACGGTGTTGACGCAACGACGTATCTACTCCGACCTCTATTCTCGGGTTGTTGGTACGCTCGTTCTTTTGTGTTGCAGGGATGCAATTATGCGGTTGACCTTACAGTCGGCCAATCCTGATTACAGGAGTCGACCTCGACTCCGACATCATTATCAAACCCATCGAAATTCGGCAAATTACACCATGGCTTCAACTTATCAGATGCATAGATTGATGTATAATGTCGTTGTTTGCGTTTTGACCCTGGTATATCTTCAACGAGATACCTGTCGTGGCCAATCACCTTGGTTACCATGAACGGGCCTTTGTATAGTGGCTCCAATTTGCGAGAACCACCAGTACTTACAGGCTCATTTTCGGCGAGAACCAAATCACCAACGTTATATTGTGTAGGTTTTCGATGTTTTTCGTTAAAACGCTGTTTAGCTTTTTCTCGTTGCTGATTAATACGACTTCAGTTTGAATTTCGTTCATCTCGTCATTACTTGTTACATCATCTTCATGTAAAGCTAATATTAATTTATTCTGAAGAATAGCTCGAGGCTTGGAATTGAATAAAAGTTCTTGTGGAGTTCGCTGAGTTGTTTTGTTCTTTGTAGTGTTTAGTGCCCACTGTATACCTCTAAGTTGATCATCCCAGGTTTTGTCGTCTTCCGTCGACGGAAGTAACATACCCAGTAGAGTTCGGTTGGTACGCTCTGCATGTCCGTTTGCGCGCGGAGTTCGAACAGCATTCAAAATCTGTTTAATATCATTATCGTTGCAATATTGTCTAAAATCTTGAGAAGTAAACGCTGTTCCACGATCGGTTACTATTCGTGTTGGCACTCCGAAATAGCTGCTTACTTCGTTAAGTAATGTCAATACATGTCGTGTCGCTGTGCTTCTAACAGCTCGTAATACTGTAAATTTCGTGAATGAATCAATGAGGACTATTACGTGTTCGTTCTGCTTCTTGCTACGAGGAAAAGGTCCTAGATGGTCGATATGTACCGTCTTGAATGGTACAGGTTCTATCTCGTCATAATGGTACGCTCCTTCTATTTTGCCACCCCGCTGTTTATTATATGCGCATTCAATGCACGATTTCAAAAATGTCTTTACTAAATTACGCATTCGAGGAAACCAAAAATATTTATTTAATTCTTCTAAAGTCTTTTCTGTACTAAGATGTTTAACTTTCTCGTGCACGCTCTGTACAATTTTGTATCGCATTGATTTTGGTACTACCCATAGCTTATTACTTTTCTGCTTTCGATAAAGTCTTCCGTTTTCGATTTTGTATTCATCATTAGTAATTTTATCACCGCTGGCAAGTTTTTCTACAATATCTCGAATATCTTTGTCTTGATGCTGCATACTGTATATCCAGTCACCTACGTCTAAAGTTGTTTTCGCAATTTTCAGAGACGCTGTATCGATTTCTTCACTTTTTTTATATGGCATTCTGCTGAGAAATTCGACATGCTCCATTCCTCTACCTGGTCGGTGCTCCAATTTTACAAGAAAGTCTTGAATACGTAGCCACCAACGTGCAATTCGTGGTATCAACTCACGTTTGTGCATTGCTGCAGTAACCGCGCTACAGTCAGTCACAACCACGATCTCTTTCCCTTGCACATAATACCTAAAACGCTCTAGGCTGCTCACCACCGCCAGTACTTCCAGCTCATAGCTATGAAAGTTTCGCTCGCTGTCTGTCGTAGATCTGCTGTAATATGCAACTGGTTTCCAGTCGCCGCCGTCTCGTTGTAAAAGTACACCCGCAATACCAACAGAGCTAGCATCAGTATGAATCTGATTCTGCCTCCACACGATATCCTGTCATCAATGGCTTCGATGTTAATGCTGTTTTCAATGCTAAAAATGCTTCTTCTTGTTTTTCTGCCCATTGAAATTGTTGATTTTTACGCAGCAATAAACGTAACGGCTCACTTATAATCGAGTAACCTGGTACAAAGCGTCGAAAATACCCGCTAAGACCAAGAAAACGTCTTACATCTGTTATAGATTTTGGAGTAGTAAAACAATTTACGGCAATTGTCTTCACAGTACCTGGGCTTATGCCACCTGAATGAAGTTTGTGCCCTAAAAACTCAATCGTCTGCTTCATAAACTCGCATTTTTTAATATTTAATGTTAAATTGAGTTCGCGCAATGCCTTAAAAACACGTTTAAGTTTTTCATACATCTCGGTGACGTTACTGCTACCTACTAATATGTCGTCCATATAGTGGATCATGTCACCAGGTCGAGTTCTATCTTTGATATTTTGCATTAGCCGCTGGAATGCAATTTTCTGGTTCGCTACTTTCGTGGAATTTGTCACAATATTTACATTTACGCGGTTGCCTCGGTTTTGGACAATTCCGCGCGATATGTCCACATTCTTTACAATTACAACACGTTATGCCTTTTGTTTCGATTGTATTCCGACGAATGTCTTTTGCACTGTCTTTATTTCGATTACTCGTATATTCATTTTTAAATTGCTTTGTCACAGTTAAGTTTTGAAGGTTACTTTCAATTGTTTCGCGCATATCTTTTAACGAATTAAACTTCAATGCAGCTATTGCAGTCTGCAATTCACGGTGTTTCAATCCGTCGCGAATGTATTTTATAATTCAACTTTCACTCAGGCCATACCGTCGGCCTAGTCCGCTCATTCTAAAACAATACTCTAAAATCTTTTCATTTTGCATACGCGTCGTACTTGCCATTTTATAATGTACTTGCGCTTCATTCAATTCACAACCGAATTCACTTTTTAACGCTTTCGCCAAATCAGGCCAATTGGAATAAAATGCTGGTGCTGCGTCTAACCACATACGCGCAACAGCTTTTAATTTTCCATACACGGCTAAGAGTAAACACTTTTCGTCCCAGTCGTAAGCACTTATGGAACTGTCCACTCTATTTACAAATTGTGTCACTGTTAGTGAGTTATCAGTAGTTGGGTCAAACTCAGGAATTGTCTCTGCAATTTCCTTCACACTGGCACTTCGGCCCACTGTTCGTATTGAATTCTGTGGTGTAGTAACTAAACGTTCTTCATTTACATTTTCTCGCACTGTATCATTATTTCTTTGTTGCATTTGACCAGCAAAACTTTGCATGGTCGTCATCATATTCTGCATCATTTCACGCAAATCATTTACCTGGCTAAAATAATGTAAATTAGATTCTGTTTCGATTTCGATTTCATCACTACCTAAGAAATCATTTAATTGCATTATCAATTCGGCTTTTGAACCCGATGTTAGTAAATTATTATAACGTAGTTGCTCCTTCAGTTCGTCAACTTTCAAAGATGCTACTCCTTTTTTTTTTTTTTTTTTTTTAACAAGTATTAACACGTATTCTTATTGAATTTAACTTTTCTTTATTTTGCTTCATTCGTCATGCAAACAAAATTTTAGACAATAACAACACACAATTGTCACTGTTTCTCTTCTTTTGTTTTTATACTTTCTGTATGTATCCGTTTCGCAATCTCTCGTCCATTCGTACGCGAGTAATGTAATTCAAACACAAACCGTCACAATGTTTTTTTATTTATTTCTCTCTCTCGTTTCACCGAACGCTTGTCCGTTTGTACATGCGCAACTGCAAACCTTCGCTTTTCTTGCTTTTATGCCTCGCCAACTGCTCGTCCATTCGTACGCGCAACAGGCAAATTACAACAACAATTATGTCTAGGTTTTTAAATGCTAACCGCCGATTTCGTTTCTATGCTTCGCTAATCGTTCGTCCATTCGTACGCTCGATAGGCTAATCGCAACAACAATTCTATTTGATTTTCAAACGCAAACCGTCACCCACATCTTTTAGGGGTTGTCAGGATTCTGATTTATTATTTAAAGATTGTATCTCGTACAATATTATTTATTATTACATAGTTCAATGTTGGTGCGCTCGTTCTTTTGTGTTGTAGGGATGCAATTATGCGGTTGACCTTACACTGGATATAAGTGTACTAGGGGAAGTACTGACTCGATTTTATCAATTTTTGGCGTGAAGACAAAAGAGATGCTCCTTGAGTTTCATCAAGATATCTCACATATTGTCTCATATTACTACTAAGAAAAACGATTGACTGCTCTTAATTCCTGAGGAATTATTTCACGTGAAGGCTCGTGGTGGGGCACGCTCATTATTTAATTTTGTCACGCCTTTCCGTGCGTGCGAAATTTAATGCACCTGGTCTAACTAAGTATTTAGTGAGTTATAGCGCATTTATTACTTTGCAACATAAACTGCATATGAGGATTCACTTCGTTTGGGGAGATATAGTTTTTGGTTGATATAGCTTTGGAGGTTTTTAAGATACATACATTATACCTAGTGGCAGAGTTATGCCACTTTTCAGTCTACACACCACTCACTTCTGTTTTTTCATGGTTTGTAGGGTTTAGCATTTTTGGGCGTGACATTGGTACGATTACGGCCACCAATGTACCCGTGTATAAAGTTACATGACTATATCTAAAATTTTTTACTCAAATAATGCGGACACATGCACATGCAGACGGACGGACGGACAAACTGTTACCCGGATTCCAATTCGTCTTGTCATCTTGACAATTAATATATGTGGAGTATTCCATACCAAATCGACCACTTTTGAACCCGACCCCTTTAGATTTTGCTGAAACTTATCCATCCTTTTCTACCCTTTGAAAAATTTTTTGAGAATTTTTTCAAATTTTTTTGTCCATCTTCAAAAAAGTTATGAATTTTTCAAAAAAATGGCGTTTTTATTTTCAAATAGCCATAAATTTTGTAGAAATTGAGTTCTGAAGATCGATTCCGGAAACTCGATTATTTTACGAGAAAACTCGATTCTCGAGTAGAATCGGAATCGAGTTTACCATCCCTACTGGCAGCCATCGCGTGCGCATATAATAACTTCCGCACAATAACCACCACAAAAAAAATAATTTTTTTTCCATGTTATTTAAATGGCAAATAGAAAATTTGAAACAAGCACCTCTTAATATTAATATTAAGAGCTCATCTTTTGAGTGACTTTTTTTCACATTTTCGAAAGATTTTAGCCTGTTTATCAGTTGAAAAAAAGGTTGTCTCAGAATGACACACCCTAATATATACATATTATTTTTTATTTAAAAAATTAAGTTTTTAAGGCAAATTTTGACAAGCAAATTTCATAAAGGACCTTTAAATAACGAGAAACTCACTGAATGTAATAGGTAAAGATGATGGCCAAATTTTAATGTTTTATACTACAGAGTGTTTAACAAAAAAATAGTGTGGTCATGTTACTCACTGGAGTGCAGTGTTTAGTATATACAAGTGATATTCTTATAATAACATTAAAATACCTGTTCAGTTTCGTTCTTCAATTTTGTCAGTAACGAAGAGGATGAAATTGTGGTTGATGTAGGTAAAGTTAAGCTTTCATTTGTATTACTGATCGTAGACATTTCCATAGTTTCTATGCGTTTCCTATGAGATGGTATGTGTACTGTTTCCGAACCACCATGTCCTATTCCCGAACCATTATAAGCACCGTCGTCTTTAACATCTAAATCAGTATTGTTCGCCATAAGCATGAAGTTTTTAACAATTATCTTCTTCCAGCCAGAAATTCTTTGCACTTCTTCAAATTGCTTTAAAAACAACCTGATACCATCATAGTATACGATAAAACCAACTTATATTGTTTACGATATGTTGTACGTTGCAATAAATGTTACCTGTAACAAATTTAAATATTTATTTTCCACAATGTATTAACCTTATTATTGTACGATTAAATTTTTCACCAGGTTAGAAAACAATAATATCAAATTACATGGGTTCAGCAATTATTAATGTTCTTTATAAAGAAATGCCTTCTATGAGATATCACGATGTCAAAGTCGTACTTGGCGACTTTAATGCCAGGGTGGGCAGAGAAGGTGTAATTGGAACAAAAGTCGGTTGATTCAGCCTCCACGAGGAAACATCCCCAAATGGGTTGAGGCTGATCGACTTCGTACTACTAGCTTCTAGCATAGAAAAATTCGACAAGCTATTTGGCTGTCTCCGGATCGAAAAGCCACCAACCAGTTCGATCATGTTGTGATGGACCAAAAACACGTCTCCAGTGTTTTAGACGCGTACACTCCGAGGTCCTAACATCGAATTGGACCACGGCACTACGATGAGGAGGATGATACTAAAATTATGGAGGGAACACTTCTCCAGCCTGCAGAATGGCACTGATAGCATAAAACCAGGGGATGTCAAACCCGATTCCGATGGAGCCGATGTTCCGTTGCCCAACCATGAAGAAGTTTGAAGCAATTACCCGTCTAAAGAACAACTAAACGGCGGATCCCGATGGATTGCCGGCCGAGCAATTCAAACACGGCGGCGAAGAACTGATAAGAAGCATGCATCAGCGTTTTTGTAAATATGGCTGGACGAAACCATGCCCAAGGAATAGAATTTAAGTGTGTACTAACCAATTCAGAGACAGGGGGACTCCACAATCACCGTGGGCCAACATCGCGTTTAAGGTTCTATCGAACGTATTGTATGCAAGATTAAAGCCCACCGTCAACAAACTGAGTGAACCTTTCCAGTGTGGCTGTAGACTTGGGCGTACGCCGATGATATTGGTATCATTGACCTCCACACCCGCACCGTTAGTTCTGCTTTCTCCAGACTGTTGACAGTTACAACGTTGAAGTCGTAGATATTGCGTTTTTTTCAGAACCAGTATCAACACCACCAACAATGTCAGAATGGCAATCCAACGTAGAATACCTCTTGCCAACAGGTGCTACTTTGGACTAGGTAAGCAGAAGTAAAGTCCTCTCTCGACGAACGAACATCAAGCTCATTATTCTCGTCACTCATTATTTCCGTCCTACTATATGGTGCAGAGGCATGGAAAATGACCACATCTGATGAGTCGACGTTACGAGTTTTCGAGAGAAAGGTTTTACGAAAGACTTACGGTCCTTTGCGCGTAGGCCACGGCGAATATCGCATTCGATGAAACGATGGGCTATATTATATACACGACGAAATTGACATAGTTCAGCGAATTAAAAGACAGCGACTACGCTGTATATGTCATGTTGTCCGAATAGGCGAAAACACTCCTGCTCTGAAAGTATCGTAGCGAAAAGTATAAACGACTGGCGCACTGTTGTTAACTCGGCTATAATGGCATAAGCGATGTCTTCGTCAGTAAATAAGAGGAAGAATTACGTCAGACACATTAAATTTCACTTGGTCTGAGAAGGCTTCATAGTATGAAAATTGAACGATGGGAGTGGCACAGCCCATTTTTTGGTGATATAATATATCTCGGGACCCAACTTACCGATTTAGGATAAACTTAGTAAATGGAATTTTTCTCATATTTATATGTCACAGTGTGAAAATGGGCGAAATTGGACTGCAACCACGCCTACTTCGCATGGAACACAATTTTAAATTTCATTTGATTCTTTCACTTTCCAATACACAAACAGTAAACAATTGAAAAAATGAGCTAAAATACAAAAATTACTTTTAAATTATGTCACTTAACGAGCAAAAATTGTCCAAATCCAAACAAAACTATTCAAGACTCAAGGTACCGAATGTGTGGACCCCAGTATGTATAGTTGACTTTTACCGAAAATGCGGTCAATTTTTGAAAAATGCAATGGAATTTCAGACTGTAATCTTTCCTGATAATAGTAATTCTGTTTATCGAAAATGGATTGAATCATGCCTGTACTTCCTTTAGCCGCCATATACCTAGTATATAGAGTTTAGAACTTCCGGGTGACTTTATACTACATAAGTATGTCGGCCAATAAATGAGTTATATCAATGAAAATTACAAAGCGTGCTCATAACAGTGTATATTTGCGCCTAAAATTGATAAAATTGGGCGACAACTTGAACTAGCCCCTAAATAGCTCCTATCAGGATTTTTGAGAAATATGATGATATGGAGCTTAGCTCCATATGATTGATGATTGTGTGTGAAGTACCTCAATGAAACCCAGGGAACATTTTTTGTATGTGGCTTGATTATAGCTAATAGATAAAATTGGGTCGATACATCTCCAACGCCCATATACTGCGTATAATGATTTTCGTTTTTGTCACAAATCGTATGACGGATATATCGGTCAGTGTGTGAATTATATAAGTATTTAATATATGCATGTATAAAATTTCTTAGATTCCGATCCTCTGGTTGACGTATTACATCTTAATGTATTTCCCTGGCTTTAATTCGTGCAAGTTGCAAGAGTATAAATGTAGCCCTTTGTTACTTGTTTTAATTTGTTATTGTTCTGTTACACCAATACTTTCGAAACCAGGAACTGTATCAATTAGGTCTATAGACAGTCCGTTCATATACCGGGCAATTAATAAATATTATTAACTTAAATATCCACTGAACTTTTTTATTTCCTTTAGTTTAAATGTTCACTTAAAAATTTATTTATCTATTCACAAGAAACTTGTTATTTTTTAAATTTGTGTTATCACTTAATAAATTATTATTTCAAAAAGAAAAATTAACCTCAACTTTCATGTGTAAGTTCATATTTATTTCTCGCTTTTTATCAACCAGCAGTTAATGCAAGCGTCAATGACAATATCCACATAGGGGAGGGTAGAAGTTAACGGTTCTTTCCATTCGTGTCCTTCGTTGGGCTCAAGTCAAAATAATATTTCTTTAATGTTTATTTTTACGGCAGCACAATCGTAATGGTGAGTATCCGGACTAATACTAACTATACAATACGCAAACTGAACTCTATGCTTAGCTCCGCAAACCATTCTTTCGCGGAGGATATGGCCTCTGAAAAAAGTATTGGGCTAACACCGGAGAATCCTTTCCGAAGGAACTCCAAAATAATGATAAGTCCGCCCCTGCTGGACCAAATAAGCGAGGAGATACTGCTAGACAAGAAAGCAAAGGGGGCAAACCTGAGGAGACTGAGAAAGATGAAACGGTTAGCATCTTTTGCAAGATGTGCAAAAAAATCAAAGATTTAGAAATGATGATGGCCGGCTAAAGGCATATAAATCAAGCTATGCGTGATTTAGTAAGCAGTATAGTGACATTACATGCCAAAATGGAAAAACTGGGAAATCAAGCGAGAAGAGTTACGATAGGGAAACCATCGCAAGTACCCACCATTGGAAGAGATGATAATACCCCTAAAAGAACGCGAGAAGCACCAGGGTATTTACGAAAAGCTGCAATTGTCGTACAGTGGAGCAGCAAAATTAACCCAAGAGGATAATACGACTAGATGGGTAGACGTTGTAAAAAAGAAGAAACCTTTGGAAAGGAAAATCAAAACAAGACCAGATGCCTTAATCATAACAAAGAAGGATGGTGCGTCGTATGCAGATATTCTGCGAAAAATTAAAAGCAACAGCGGGCTTGAAGTACTGGGTTCAAATGTGACCCATATTCATAAAACGTTAAAAGGAGATTTACTTATTGAACTTAAAAATCGATCAGAGACGAAAGCCGAATCTTTCTAAAGCACCCTGGAAGGGGTGGTTGGTGAAATGGCCAAGATTCAGTCCAAGACCCACAACGTCACGATTACGTGCAAGGACCTCGATGAAATTACAACTCCCGAAGAAATCTGCGCAGCACTAAAAAGAGAGTGCGAAATCGAAAATCTGGAGATATCGAGTGTGAAAAGTCTGCGAAAAACGCGTAGTAGCACGCAAATAGCGCTTATATGCATGCGTGCTCAAGATGCCAAGGCAGCACTTAAAATAGGGAAAATAAAAATTGGGTGGTCGATCTGTCGCCTTCGAGAATTTTCGCCTGTCCCCAGAAGCTATAAGTGTTTCCACTTGGGTCACATGGCGCGAAATTGCTGCAGCTCGACAGACAGATCTTCCCATTGTACACGCTGTGGAACCGCGGGACATTTAGCAAAGGTATGCACAAACGTTCCGAGCTGCATGCTCTGCAAAGGAGAGCACTCAGTGTTGAGCACGACTTGCCCAAAGTATATCGAGATGATGAAGTCTCTAAATAAATGAGGATACTACAATTAAACCTTAACCACTATGCAGCGGCTCAAGATTTGCTAGAACAGACAGTCATAGAAGAGAACATTGATGTCGCTATACTAAGTGAACAATACTCCCAGCGTCCGGAAAGCACATGGATTGCAGACAAATCTGGTAAGGCAGTAATATGGTCCTGCAAAGGTCAACCTTTTAAGACCTGCTCCGGAGAAGCTCATAACTGCTTCATATGGGCGAATATAAATGGGATATATTTCGTAAGCTGCTATGCTCGTCCCAGCACAGCAATCACCGAATTCGAGGAGTTCCTTTTAAAACTTTCATTTGAAACCAGAGGCAAAACACCGATTATAATAGCGGGTGATTTTAATGCGTGGTCAACTGCATGGGGCAGCAGATTTACAAACCACCGAGGGCGGTTAATTCTAGAATACCTGAGTCAAACGCACCTATCAATATTGAACACCGGAACACAAAATACGTACCAAAAAGGAAATAAAGGGTCCATAATTGACATTATGTTTGCAAACGATTCGCTGAGCAGACACATTAAGTGGGCAGTATCCGACATATACACAAACAGTGATCACATGGCAATTATAGCGCAAATTTCGTACTCCCGAGAGCAGGAGCTTCTAAGCAGAAAAGAAGGAAGGAAGCCATAAGCTTAAAACCCCGAGTTTTCGCTAAAATGTACAACGCTTGTTTAAAGGAAGAGGTATTCCCCGACTCTTGGAAAGTACAACGTTTGGTTCTGCTCCCAAAACCAAAGAAACCACCTGAAGAACCTTCATCGTACCGACCTTTGTGTATGCTCGACACAATGGGTAAAGTGTTCGAAAGTATAATACGAAACCGCTTGGAATTAGCAATCCAGAAAGCCGGTGGATTGTCAGAGAGACAATACGGCTTTATAAAGAAGAGATCCACTATTGACGCACTACGAGAAGTCGTTGATACTATTGAGCTATTTTAAAAACAGAAGGCTACTTTTTGATACAGACGAAGGTACCAAGAGCTACTCTATCTCGAGTGGAGTACCCCAAGGGTCAGTGTTAGGCCCACTATTATGGAACCTCATGTATGAAGGGGTGCTACCAAGAGATGTGAAACTAATAGCGTATACGGACTATCTCATGGTGGTAGCAGTGGCCAAACAATTAACCGACCTAAGAAACAAATGCAATGAGTGCTTAAATGGTCTACGCCATTGGTTCTCATCAGTGAGTCTGGAACTGGCGGAGCAAAAAACTGAAGTTTTGCTCATAAGCACCAGGAAGGTAGAAGAACAAATACAGGTTTCCATAGGGGAGTGCGAGACTACTTCGCAGCCGCAACTGAAGTATCTGGGAGTAATATTAGATTCTAAATTAAAATTTAAAGAACGCCTGGGGTATTCATCCAGTAAAGCAAACAAAATTTACAATGCACTATCGAGAATGACGACCAATTCAGGCTGTGTGCGTTCCAGCCGGCGATTCCTGATAGCGAAAGCAATGAGCTCGGTAATACTGTATGCAGCACCAGTATGGATACAGGCAATGGATATAAAAGCATATGCTAAACAAATAATTGCAGTGCATAGGCTTTCTGCAATTCGAGTAATAAGTGCTTTCCGGACTACATCTACCAGCGCTGCTGAAGTATTAGCCAGCATGCCGCCCATTGACATCCAGGGAGATGAACTCGAGCGTAGCAGCTGTACAGAGCATATAGAAGACTCTGAGCATGTATTATTTAATTGCCCTCGATTTTCAAATACAAGGGAAAAACTAAAAACCACACTCGGTGGTAGTTTTACGGTCGATAATTTAACGACACTCATATATTGATAATTGGAAAGCGGTCAGCGAAGCGTCAGCATCCATAAGGACAAAATTGAGACTTTTTGAACAAGTTAGGCGTCCGTCAGTCCGCACAATAGAGGAGACTTAAATGTCCTGTCCCTCCCACGAAGTAATACTTAATCGGTGGTTCCGTGGGAGGGTCCTGAGTTGGGAGTAGGTTAGGTTTAGCGGATTAAAGTTCCGCACTCCGGCTTTCGATGCTTCCCCCTACTATCAAAAAAAAAATTGCTTTATGGGAGTTAGGATTCTGGGTATAAATACCGTCTCTCCTTTGGCTCCTCTGGCCTGGTAGATCTGCCGTTAACTGTCGTGCTAAATTAACTGTTGTGTTGGTATCGAGCTGTAACCTTCCTACCTCACAACGGCGAAAAATTGATGTATGCGTTTTTTTAGTCTACTGAGGTACCTTGCTCGATAATCTGCCACGTCTACCGGAAATCACCTGCCAGCAAGACGACCACTCCCCTCATCAAGATTCGATTACCCTGAATGTCTTGCAAGCTGCGATTCAGTGATTCAATGGCTTGTTTGTGCAACATAATGCATTCCTACTACACGATCATTTTGCACCACTTAAATAGAACACTGCTACCATCACTTGCTGATGTTGCCAATGGGCGTTTTTTAACTTGCAAATTTCAACGAGATCTTGAATACTAAGTGTATGGTTCTGACACAACTTAGCAATGTTGCCGTACTCCGTAGTATGCAAGAACCAGCGCAACTACTTTGCATTTGCGCAACTTTGCCAGCAGCAAGTTCAGCAAAAAAGTTTTGTCGGTGCCTTTTGGTGCGTCCTAGACAAAAAAAAAAAAATTTCTTCTAGCTAAGCGGTTTGTTATTAAATTATAAATTTGCCAGGGGTTTTGTTTAGTTGTTTTGAAATCCTAAAGCCACTCTAATATAACCAAGCTCTCTGACCAAATCAGTAGACAAGTTGTAGCGAAGCTTTTTGCTGCCCCGGTTCCTACAAGTATAAATTGCTGAGGTGTACTCGCAATATCCTTCGGCGTTCGTTGATGCTCAGCTGCTACGACGACCACGCCCGGCTATTTCTGCCGGCGCTCCTGTAAGCTTCAATAGCGCTGTTCTGGTATACACGTTTACACTCTGGTGATGTCCTGTTCAACCACTTTAGCCGCGTAAAGATACGGGACCACGGAAGACTGCGTTGGCGACCACGATGCTAAAGGTTGAGTTGGTCAGAGGATAAACTCACTACCAAGCTCACCCTTAACAGACGGCGTTCGCAAGTCAGGGTACCAAGAGAATAAGCTCACTGAGCAGTCTGATGCTGAACGTGCGTACGCAGTCACAGTCCCGTGCTGACTGCCTGATCATCGGTAATCTAACTCCCCACCAAGCCTGTGCTGCGTGCTAACACATTCGCAACATGTTGCGTTGGTATGGCGTGTGTTGCTGGGACTGCGTATGTTGCTGGCAGTGGCGTGGTTTTACCGCTGCGTATGCATGCTTGTTGTTGTTTCGTCTGCTTGTCTGATTTCTCCGTCTCCGTGGTTATCCCGTTAAATTATTTGCGTGGCGTGTTTTTACCACTACGTATGCCTTCTGGTTGTCATTTCATCTGCATGTCTGTTTCTCAATCTTCTTGTGTTTCTAGAAGTGGCGTAATTTTCCCGTTGTGTTATGAACAATAGGGAGTGCCTTTATGGGTTGTGTGGACTAAATTCTGTATAGATAATTAGTTCTCACAAAGTATCCAGTTTTTTTGTGGGGCAGGCATACTGAAATCAGGCAGTAATTTTCCGACTAAATTGTTATCGTTTCTACCGGCAAATAATGTCTTCGGATAAAACGTTTTTTACTTGTTCCATAACTGGGGGGCCACCCGTCGACGGATGCGACATAATGGGTTCTATTCGTAACGGATTTCAAGTGTAATACTTTGGTATTTAGAACGGCTTCCGAGCAAACAAGCGGAAAAATGCGGTGATGGTGGTAATAGACGGTGTTGCAACTCGGCCTCTGTAAAATACGGTGCGCCCGCTGTTTGCGAGTTGCACATCAAGATGAATCAGTGTTGGGTGCCTTTCATGTAACGTTAAATCCAGTATTATCCATGCCGCTCGTTACTACTTACCTATCGGCCCGGCCGAAACATGTAGATCTCGTAGCTCTATATATGTATATATTTATATTTATTTCTATATTAGGGTTTCCGTTATATGGAATAAACATTTTTTTAAATATCGAAATGCATACTTCTTATTTCTTTTTAAGCTACCCAGATATACAATACAAAATTTCATTTTCCTACGTCATCGTTAACCCATGCCGACATAACTCTGAAGATCTTGAAAATTGCTGTTTTTCACTCTTTTCGTTATGAAGCTAAGTAAATCAAATGAAATATTATTTTTTTTTATGAAATAAACCAATATAAAATTACAGATAAGGCAGAATATTTTCTTTTGAGGGTATTTTTTTTACAGTGTGGATACAGATTTCCATGCTCCTGAACACAGCGTAGCGTATGGTACGGGTTCTAAGATAAAAAATACTTCTTTTGCGAATTTATTTCTTATATACAGAAATTTCAATGCTGAAATATGTAAGTATCAGTAGCAGAGCTTATGCCAGAACGTCTTGAGAAAAAACACTTTGCGGTGTTTACCATAACTCAGCTGGAAATTATCCGAAGCTGGTAACGACTGTTGCATCCGGCAATTATGTTTTAAACATCTTTGGCTACCGATATTGACGGTTGCGGTGTTTAGGAGTTTATCGCCGACCAAAAATATGATACGTTATATATTTGGGATTTAATGAAATATTAATTTTTTTATGAAATAAATTTGAGGAAGAAGTTTGTAATACCATGTCCAGACCGGCACTTAATCACGAGATTTCAGCTGTTGGGTAGTTTATCCCACTAATCTTATAAATTTAACAAGATTTCGCAATACAAAAATGACAGTTCTTAACACATATCCGAGATGATTTAAATATAATCTACACGAAAACTCTCTGTGTGACTCTGATTTAGCACCATCTACTTGTCAGTATTGGAAATCTATTACATTATCACAGCTGAATTAAACACTACAAAGAGAAAAAAATGTAAAGAAAGAAATGAATTAAAGGCAATGAATCTGAATTAACCCGATAATCGACTTCCAAAATAAAAAAAAATGCGTCCATTATTACCATTATTTGGAAAATATTAAAAAAAGACGGCTTATATAACATAATATTACATAACAGTGCTCTCTTTTAATAAATATTTAGCAATGTAAATTCATGAATGGCAAAAACATCAGTTTTATCATCTGTCCAACGGCAGGGCGAACGGCTAGATTAGTGAAGAGATTAAATGTAATCTAATCACTTAAAATTTTTGGTATAAAATAGACTCCGAACCAGAATATGCCAATGAGAGATGATGACTTGACTAGACTTGACGCGTAACCGTATACACATGCCAGCGTATTATAAACGAAGTGTTTTTTAATGATAAACTTTGTTTAATTATCGCATTCTTTTACTTATTTTAAAACCTATTTTTAGTTCATTAATAAAATCCTTGTATGTTGTAAAATGTTTTAGAAAAACATTAAGCTGCAATACCCGTGTTTAATTTATAAATCGAAGTTAACATACGAATATGTGGGTACAAGCCGCACATATAGTTTACCTTTTTGTTACATTTATATGAATTTAGTGTTGTACCCACCGAGTACGTAAAAATAAATCGAAAATCCAAAATTTCCAAAACTTATTCTTAAAATGTCCAGGGAGGTTGCGATAAACATATACAATTTCCTTCCAAAGTAAACAGGACACAACAAATTGTTTTTCGGCAAAATCAATTCACTTTATTCAAAATAGTCTCTTTCTGCTTCAATACAGCTTTTTGACGGTCCAAAAGCATGTCGAACGAGTGTTTTAGCTCGGATTTTGATTGGCCCACTTGTTGATCGTCATTTATGTCCTCACGACCACTTTGAAAACTTTGGAACCACTTTCGAAAAATCGATTTTTTTGTCTTATCTTATTGTTTAACATTTCAAGAATTTGTCCTTAAAATTTTAAGTCGATAGAAGTAATATTCTTAGAGTTATCGTCTTATTAGTCTCCTGGCCCTTAACGCTCTAACTCTAACAGCTGAGGGCGGTCGGAATAGAAGTTTAAACTTTAGACGCGTTTTCCTCAAACTACTTTTTCAAAGTCCGTGTTCACTGTCATTTCAAAACTACTTGATCGATTCATTTCAAACTTTGAACACATTTTTAACATATAAAATACCGCTCCCAACGTTTATTAAATATTTTTTTTTTCATTAAGGGTGTCTTCCACCCACAAAATGGCGGAATTTTTAGTGGAAAATAACGGTTTACACTTTAGATGGCCGCCAAAAAATTTTGAATGCAAAAAAAATTATCAAAGAACGTTGGGGGGAAGATTTGATTATAGTTTAACTAATTTTTCTTGGTTTTTTATTTTCGGATAATTTCCAGCCGAGTTATGGTGAACACCGCAAAGTGTTTTTTCTCACGACGTTCTGGGGAAAGCACTGTTACCGGCTTATGCCTCAATATTTCTGTATGAAAAAATTACCTTACATTGTCAAAAGTGTGCTCTATAATGTACAAAAGGTCGAATAAAATTACTCAATCCAGATTTGAGAAATAAATTCACAAAAAAGTCTTTGTTTTTACTTACTAAAAGAAAAGGTTCTGTGCGATGTCCGCGATTGCAGCCGTAATTTTGATCTAACGCAAAAATTTCAAAAAGATTATTAAGCTGTAGAAAAGTCGCTATCGCTCTTTTTGAAATTTAACAAAATGGCGGCGGTTTAAACGACAGTATCGAATTTTGACCTTTTTTCTACAGTTTTTGTAGACAAAAATAGTAAGATTTCAAAAAAAAATTAAAAGCTTTCACGGTGTGATAGCGAATTATGTTAAAAATTTTCTCTTCAAATTGGAAATAAATATCTTTAAAACTCTTCGTTTGAGAGTGGAAACCGTTTTGTAAAACACTATTCTGAGAAAAACGCGTTTAAAAATTGGAGTCGCTATGTTCTCCACTCTGTTCTCTTTCTACAAAAAACGCTGTAGCGACCGTAATAACTTAAATTCCGATTCCAATATCTGAAAGAATGTTTATTATGGTGCAGAGTATCCGATAAGAAAAAAAATTATTTCTCGAAAATTTCACACTGACACGATTTGTAAAGTCCACAAAATATGTATGTATGTAGATTTCCAATTCATCTAATCTATTATATTGCTATCACGATAAATGATATCCTTGACAACAAGGAGCGAGCGGAGGTGCGGGTTTAGACTAGTAGTTTATAAAAAGACATCATGACATATTTAACTTGAATTTAGTTTACAAGAATTCCGCGGATATCAAATTACTTGCCCGTCCCTTATAATTTTTAATAAGGTTTCGTAGTCTTCTTAAATATTGCACGTACCATTACGGCTTGCATATTAAAGTCTGTCTTAACTTAACATGGTACACTTTTTTGATACTCACAATTTCAGGCAGTTATTGGATTACTTAAAAATTTTAGAGCTTTATTACCTGCTTCACACTTATTCGTAAGATTAGTTGATAACTGTATCCACTATAAATTTTAAAGTTCTTACAATCTTTATATCTTATTTTATTTGTTGTCTTATTTTATTAAAATATTGGCATTTAAATTGATTATATAATAGTTTTCGGAACTTTTTATGTTTGCGAGTTTCAGAAAGGTGACTGAAGTGCAATACGTATTTATTTTTTGCTATCACTGAAACTGTTGCTCACAGCAAAACCCAAATCTTATTGTGTTTCGCTTTTATAATGCATCAGTTTATACACTATGATGTAAATCGGCAACTGCTCCCTTAATTTCAAACAACAACAGTATAACGATACACACAAAGTTTTTTAACAGCTTTAATCGCATTTCCTTTGCATCGCTTTGATTTTGAGCTCATATTTAATTTTATGACCTCTTTATGATTGAATATAATTTCCCCTCGTTGCCAAGTCTCTTATTAAACTGTAATCCCCTTTCTACTGTAACATGTGTAAACATAAAATGTTATTTAAGCACGTCAACATTAGGAGGGACTTAATTCTAAACTCTTATTACTTTGAGCAATGCATTAAAGCTAATTTAATAACAGGGAAACAACTTATCACAATTCAGTACTTCTTATATAACGGATAATCCCGTGAATGACCTAAGGAAAATATCTTTTTTAATATATAGTATGTATGTGTGCGCATTGTTCAACTTATGCTAACATACCTAATGCAAATTATCTTAAATATATACTAAATACAGGGTAGACCATTTAAAGTTGACCCATTGGTCCATTTGCCAAAATTAAGGCGTCGCGGATAATCAGCTGGGTTTAGTTTTTGTGCCATTTGAATTTTATATGGAAACATCTTCAAATCTTTATGAATTATGCGTCGGAGAGTGGTGCGAGAGATGTCTAATTCCTGAGAGCGGCGATAACTCGATGTCGATGGAGTCTCCTCAATACTGGCTCGTACAGCTTCGATATTTTCATCAGAACGTCTTGTGCGTTGTCTGGATGCATGACTGGCATTACTGAGATTACCGGTATTCACAAATTTTGCGTATAAAGACTTAATTGTGTTCTTAACTGGAGCACTTTTCACTTTATTTTTTTTGCGAAACGCACGTTGAGTTAACACAATTGAAAAGTTATTTTGAATATAAAGCTGAACAATTTCAGCGCGTTCTTTTGGAGTCTACTGTTCCATGGTATAAATTGTCTTCGAATGACGCTTCTAACGCGGTATGACATTAGCCGATTTGTCAGCGCTGTTAAAAGGTACAGCGTTGCCAGATGGGTCAACTTTAAATGGCCTACCCTGTATTTATATACAAGGTGCATTCCAAAGTAAACAGGTTTAAAAAAAACAGAACAATTGTTTTTTTCGGCAAAATCAATTTATTTGATACAAAATAATCTCATTCTGCTTCAATACAGCTTTTTGCATGGTCCGAAAGCATGTCGAACGAGTGCTTTAGCTCGTTGGCCGGTATAGCCGCCAGTATGCCGTTGCAAACCCTTTGAATGGCCTATACGTCTGCATATCGCTTTACTTTTATGGGCAAATGCATTTTTTCGAAAAGGAAGAAGTCGCACGGTGTCATATCAGGTGAATACGGGGAATGGTTAAGGGTTAAAATGTGATTTTTGGTGAAATAATCGGTCACAATCGGTCCTTCGAATGTTGGATTCTGAGCAAATTTTCAGAATTGCAGAACAAATCGTGCATTCACCTTTCGCAAGCCCAAATGCTCGGTCAAGATACGATAAATCGATGTTTTGGAGATGTTCAATTCCATTTCCTTGAATTTCAATGATGATTCTGGATGATTTTTGATGAATTCACGCACAGTTTCGATGGAATTTCTGGTGATCACGGATTTTGATAAGCCCACATATTGGTCATCTTTTATATCTTCATGACCACTTTGAAAACGTTGAAACCACTCGTGCACTCTGCTACGGGATAGGCAATCATGCCATAAACTTGTTTTATCAATTGAAAGGTTTCGGTAAAAGTTTTACTAGTTGACATATAGATGGTGTTACCAGGGGGCGCTAAATTCAGAAAGTCCTGTTTACTTCGGAAAGCACCTTGTATATAAAAATAAGTTGGATTTTAGCCTGTTCGCTATAGCTACCTAAGCCGTTGCATGAAATGAAAAATGCCCTGTACCACTTTGAAGGAAATCCAATAAGAATGGTTTGTAAAAAAATTCAGAAAATGTTAATTTTTAACCGACTTACGGCCGTAAATTAAAAAAAAATCATTACTTACTTATAACAGCGAATGTTAAATTTAGACAGATAATCTTATTTATTACTTAGCTAAGCTACAAAACACTGAAAAGGGCGAGCAAATTATGAAATGTTAGAGCAAAATGTACAATACCAATACATATCTCTCTTTATTTACATCGTTTGAATTCAGTTCGTTCAGATTTGACAGATTCATATGGATTTCCCGTTATATTTAATTGATAAACGCGCATATAATGAGATAATTTACGTAAATTTCTATATGACGTGCACTGGAAATACGATTTAGATGTGGCGATTTCACAAAAATGAATATCAACAGAACCCTAAACTGTAGTAAAATGAGGTGGAGGCTCCTATGAAACAAAACATTTTGTTATCAAACTGTACAAACTGAAAAATGGAGTAGAGGAATAATTTTCATGAGTCAATACATATTTTTAAAGTTTAGAATTTTGTTAGAAATAAAAAATTTAAAAATAGTTTATATCTGAAACGCAGCTTCGTTACCAGGCAAAAACCCCTTGCATTGTACGTAAAAATTAATGTTTGTTTGTTAGTAACGCAAAGGCTAGAGAACGGCTGACCCATTCTTTATGAAATTTTCAGAGGTTGTTCGTTGGGGATCTAGGAATACTACATTTCAAGAAAATGTCCTTAAAATTTAAAGTCGATAGAAGTAATATTCTTAGAGCTATCGTGATATTAGTCTTCTGGCCTTTAAAGCTCTAACTCTAACAGCTGAGGGCGGTCGGGATAGAAGTGTAAACTTTAGACGCGTTTTTCTCAAACTACTTTTTCAAAGTCCGTGTTCACTGTCATTTCAAAACTACTTGATCGATTCATTTCAAACTTTGAACACATTTTTTACATATAAAATACCGCCCCCAACGTTTATTAAATTTTTTTTTCATTAAGGATGTTTTCCACCCACAAAATGGCGGAATTTTTAGTGGAATGTCCAGGGAGGTTGCAATAAAGAGATACAATTTCCTTCCAAAGTAAACAGGACAGAACAAATGGTTTTTCGGCAAAATCAATTCACTTTATTCAAAATAGTCTCCTTCTGCTTCAATACAGCTTTTTGCACGGTCCAAAAGCATGTCGAACGAGTGTTTTAGCTCGGATTTTGATTGGCCCACTTGTTGATCGTCATTTATGTCCTCACGACCACTTTGAAAACGTTGGAACCACTCGTCCGCTCTGCTAAGGGATAGGCAATGATCGCCGTAAACTTGTTTCATCAATTGAAACGTTTCGGTAAAAAAAACAAAATATAATATTGGTTCTTTGCTCGAAGATCATTTTCGCACCTTAAAACGCAATAACTTCACTTCCAGCCATGTCATGAAATTCTCACTGGACAATCGATAAAGACAGCCAGAATCTTATGTCGCACCGCACCGGTCGACATATAGATGGCGCCACCAGGGGGCGCTGGATTCAAAAAGTCCTGTTTACTTTAGAACTCTTCTTGTAGTACAATGTGAGAGAGAGCAGTTATGATATATTATGTTGAAAGTGGACTTGTCCTATACAATATGCGTTGCACCAAACAACATCAATTGGAATCAATTGCAATAATTTTTATGTTATTATGCTGCAAATAGACCATTATATTTTAAATCTTTACAGTGTTGAAAAATTATTGACATGTGACCAAATGTTTGAGACATTTCGGCACTATAATCTATTTCCGCATCGTAAGAGAATGATCTTCATTCTGGGTTCTCGGGAGCCTTGCGTCTGCGGAATGGAACAATTTAATTTTCCTGTGCTTGGTGGTGTGCTGATCGATGCGATCAAACTTGTTTCATACTATGTCTATCCTCTTCATTGTAATTCACTCTAGAGCACAAATTTGCCATACCAATATGTATCAAACCATCGCTGATCGTCGGAGCGTTTAGCATGTGAGTTAACTCATTCCACATTTGATTGACTTCGACGACGTCGTTTTCTTCTCGGTATTGTAAACAGTATGAGATAATAATGTTTTCGTGTACTAATGGAAACTATGTATAATGGTGACAGAATGTTTGTATGAAGTATGTTTTTTGCTTCTTATAAAAAATTTATCAATGAATCTGCATAAAATCTTGTCGATAATAAATCAAATTATGAGCCACCTAAACAAAAAGTGAACGTAACGTCTTTACACTCTTAAGCATCCTGGGAGATATTAGGTTGTCAAAAAAGTCTTACGGTATTTTCGCTAGTTGGCGCTGAAAGCGCGTAGTTCTAGTTTTATTCGTCGCATCGGTTCATGCTTTACCATTTTGGAAAGCTCATTTCAGGCGCTAACACGTGTTTGATTGATTGTCGTTTCTTTTAAGTCGTTCGTGAGTTATAGCGTCGCAAACATGGAGCAAAATAAAGAGAAAATACGGCATATTTCACAGTACTACTACGATAAAGGTAAAAATGCATCTCAAGCCGCCAATAAAATTTGTGCAGTTTATGCACCCGATACAGTTTCCATTTCCACCGCACAACGATGGTTTCAACGTTTTCGTTCTGGTGTAGAGATGGACGAAAATGTGCCACGCTCCGGAAGGCGTGTCGTCGAAAATTGCGATAAAATCGCTGAACTGGTCGAAAGAGGCCGGCATAGTAGTCATCAAACCGTTATAAACCATCTGAAGAAGCTTGGAGTCACTAAAAAGCTCGATGTATGACACACGAATTGATTCAATAAAAATGCCGCAAGACTTTTTTGACAACCTAATATCTCCCAGGATGCTTAAGAGTGTAAAGACGTTACGTTCACTTTTTGAATATAATGAAAACACGAATTTATCATTTTTGCTATATGATGCTAAAATTTGATGTCCCAAACTTGGACACGTGCAAATTTGCACTGGTATTCCTTCAGTCCTGGAGAAGGTCCTAAAGGCGTCCTTTTTTGCAAAATCACCCTCGATTTCGTAATTTATATCTATAACAAGAAAAAACGTTAACTTTGGTTGCACCGAAGCTAAATACCCTTCACACTGCGTGTTTAGTTTGGAAGCTATATGCTGTAGTAATCCGTTCTGAACAATTTTTTTGGAGATTATGTTGTTGGCTTAAAACATAATCTATACCAAATTTCACTTTCGAAAAATCGATTTTTTTGTCTTATCTTATTGTTTAACATTTCAAGAATTTGTCCTTAAAATTTTAAGTCGATAGAAGTAATATTCTTAGAGTTATCGTCTTATTAGTCTCCTGGCCCTTAACACTCTAACTCTAACAGCTGAGGGCGGTCGGAATAGAAGTGTAAACTTTAGACGCGTTTTTCTCAAACTACTTTTTCAAAGTCCGTGTTCACTGTCATTTCAAAACTACTTGATCGATTCATTTCAAACTTTGAACACATTTTAACATATAAAATACCACCCCCAACGTTTATTAAATATTTTTTTTTTCATTAAGGATGTTTTCCACCCACAAAATGGCGGAATTTTTAGTGGAAAATAACGGTTTACACTTTAGATGGCCGCCAAAAAATTTTGAATGCAAAAAAAAATTATCAAAGAACGTTGGGGGGAAGATTTGATTATAGTTTAACTAATTTTTCTTGGTTTTTTATTTTCGGATAATTTCCAGCCGAGTTATGGTGAACACCGCAAAGTGTTTTTTCTCACGACGTTCTGGGGAAAGCACTGTTACCGGCTTATGCCTCAATATTTCTGTATGAAAAAATTACCTTACATTGTCAAAAGTGTGCTCTATAATGTACAAAAGGTCGAATAAAATTACTCAATCCAGATTTGAGAAATAAATTCACAAAAAAGTCTTTGTTTTTACTTACTAAAAGAAAAGGTTCTGTGCGATGTCCGCGATTGCAGCCGTAATTTTGATCTAACGCAAAAATTTCAAAAAGATTATTAAGCTGTAGAAAAGTCGCTATCGCTCTTTTTGAAATTTAACAAAATGGAGGCGGTTTAAACGACAGTATCGAATTTTGACCTTTTTTCTACAGTTTTTGTAGACAAAAATAGTAAGATTTCAAAAAAAAAATTAAAAGCTTTCACGGTGTGATAGCGAATTATGTTAAAAATTTTCTCTTCAAATTGGAAATAAATATCTTTAAAACTCTTCGTTTGAGAGTGGAAACCGTTTTGTAAAACACTATTCTGAGAAAAACGCGTTTAAAAATTGGAGTCGCTATGTTCTCCACTCTGTTCTCTTTCTACAAAAAACGCTGTAGCGACCGTAATAACTTAAATTCCGATTCCAATATCTGAAAGAATGTTTATTATGGTGCAGAGTATCCCATAAGGCAAAAAATTATTTCTCGAAAATTTCACACTGACACGATTTGTAAAGTCCACAAAATATGTATGTATGTAGATTTCCAATTCATCTAATCTATTATATTGCTATCACGATAAATGATATCCTTGACAACAAGGAGCGAGCGGAGGTGCGGGTTTAGACTAGTAGTTTATAAAAAGACATCATGACATATTTAACTTGAATTTAGTTTACAAGAATTCCGCGGATATCAAATTACTTGCCCGTCCCTTATAATTTTTAATAAGGTTTCGTAGTCTTCTTAAATATTGCACGTAACATTACGGCTTGCATATTAAAGTCTGTCTTAACTTAACATGGTACACTTTTTTGATACTCACAATTTCAGGCAGTTATTGGATTACTTAAAAATTTTAGAGCTTTATTACCTGCTTCACACTTATTCGTAAGATTAGTTGATAACTGTATCCACTATAAATTTTAAAGTTCTTACAATCTTTATATATTATTTTATTTGTTGTCTTATTTTATTAAAATATTGTCATTTAAATTGATTATATAATAGTTTTCGGAACTTTTTATGTTTGCGAGTTTCAGAAAGGTGACTGAAGTGCAATACGTATTTTATTTTTTGCTATCACTGAAACTGAAAGAAACAACAACAGTATAACGATACACACAAAGTTTTTTAACAGCTTTAATCGCATTTCCTTTGCATCGCTTTGATTTTGAGCTCATATTTTATTTTATGACCTCTTTATGATTGAATATAATTTCCCCTCGTTGCCAAGTCTCTTATTAAGCACGTCAACATTAGGAGGGACTTAATTCTAAACTCTTATTACTTTGAGCAATGCATTAAAGCTAATTTAATAACAGGGCAACAACTTATCACAATTCAGTACTTCTTATATAACGGATAATCCCGTGAATGACCTAAGAAAAATATCTTTTTTAATATATAGTATGTATGTGTGCATATGCGTTCAACTTATGCTAACATACCTAATGCAAATTATCTTATATACTAAATATTTATATACAAGGTGCATTCCAAAGTAAACAGGTTTAAAAAAAACAGAACAACTGTTTTTTTCAGCAAAATCAATTTATTTGATACAAAATAATCTCATTCTGCTTCAATACAGCTTTTTGCATGGTCCGAAAGCATGTCGAACGAGTGCTTTAGCTCGTTGGCCGGTATAGCCGCCAGTATGCCGTTGCAAACCCTTTGAATGGCCTATACGTCTGCATATCGCTTTACTTTTATGGGCAAATGCATTTTTTCGAAAAGGAAGAAGTCGCACGGTGTCATATCAGGTGAATACGGGGAATGGTTAAGGGTTAAAATGTGATTTTTGGTGAAATAATCGGTCACAATCGGTCCTTCGAATGTTGGATTCTGAGCAAATTTTCAGAATTGCAGAACAAATCGTGCATACACCTTTCGTAAACCCAAATGCTCGGTCAAGATACGATAAATCGATGTTTTGGAGATGTTCAATTCCATTTCCTTGAATTTCAATGATGATTCTGGATGATTTTTGATGAATTCACGCACAGTTTCGATGGAATTTCTGGTGATCACGGATTTTGATAAGCCCACATATTGGTCATCTTTTATATCTTCATGACCACTTTGAAAACGTTGAAACCACTCGTGCACTCTGCTACGGGATAGGCAATCATGCCATAAACTTGTTTTATCAATTGAAAGGTTTCGGTAAAAGTTTTACTAGTCGACATATAGATGGTGTTACCAGGGGGCGCTAAATTCAGAAAGTCCTGTTTACTTCGGAAAGCACCTTGTATATAAAAATAAGTTGGATTTTAGCCTGTTCGCTATAGCTACCTAAGCCGTTGCATGAAATGAAAAATGCCCTGTACCACTTTGAAGGAAATCCAATAAGAATGGTTTGTAAAAAAATTCAGAAAATGTTAATTTTTAACCGACTTACGGCCGTAAATTAAAAAAAAAATCATTACTTACTTATAACAGCGAATGTTAAATTTAGACAGATAATCTTATTTATTACTTAGCTAAGCTACAAAACACTGAAAAGGGCGAGCAAATTATGAAATGTTAGAGCAAAATGTACAATACCAATACATATCTCTCTTTATTTACATCGTTTGAATTCAGTTCGTTCAGATTTGACAGATTCATATGGATTTCCCGTTATATTTAATTGATAAACGCGCATATAATGAGATAATTTACGTAAATTTCTATATGACGTGCACTGGAAATACGATTTAGATGTGGCTATTTCACAAAAATGAATATCAACAGAACCCTAAACTGTAGTAAAATGAGGTGGAGGCTCCTATGAAACAAAACATTTTGTTATCAAATTGTACAAACTGAAAAATGGAGTAGAGGAATAATTTTCATGAGTCAATACATATTTTTAAAGTTTAGAATTTTGTTAGAAATAAAAAATTTAAAAATAGTTTATATCGGAAACGCAGCTTCGTTACCAGGCAAAAACCCCTTGCATTGTACGTAAAAATTAATGTTTGTTTGTTAGTAACGCAAAGGCTAGAGAACGGCTGACCCATTCTTTATGAAATTTTCAGAGGTTGTTCGTTGGGGATCTAGGAATACTACATTTCAAGAAAATGTCCTTAAAATTTAAAGTCGATAGAAGTAATATTCTTAGAGCTATCGTGATATTAGTCTTCTGGCCTTTAAAGCTCTAACTCTAACAGCTGAGGGCGGTCGGGATAGAAGTGTAAACTTTAGACGCGTTTTTCTCAAACTACTTTTTCAAAGTCCGTGTTCACTGTCATTTCAAAACTACTTGATCGATTCATTTCAAACTTTGAACACATTTTTTACATATAAAATACCGCCCCCAACGTTTATTAAATTTTTTTTTTCATTAAGGATGTTTTCCACCCACAAAATGGCGGAATTTTTAGTGGAATGTCCAGGGAGGTTGCAATAAAGAGATACAATTTCCTTCCAAAGTAAACAGGACAGAACAAATGGTTTTTCGGCAAAATCAATTCACTTTATTCAAAATAGTCTCCTTCTGCTTCAATACAGCTTTTTTCACGGTCCAAAAGCATGTCGAACGAGTGTTTTAGCTCGGATTTTGATTGGCCCACTTGTTGATCGTCATTTATGTCCTCACGACCACTTTGAAAACGTTGGAACCACTCGTCCGCTCTGCTAAGGGATAGGCAATGATCGCCGTAAACTTGTTTCATCAATTGAAACGTTTCGGTAAAAAAAACAAAATATAATATTGGTTCTTTGCTCGAAGATCATTTTCGCACCTTAAAACGCAATAACTTCACTTCCAGCCATGTCATGAAATTCTCACTGGACAATCGATAAAGACAGCCAGAATCTTATGTCGCACCGCACCGGTCGACATATAGATGGCGCCACCAGGGGCGCTGGATTCAAAAAGTCCTGTTTACTTTAGAACTCTTCTTGTAGTACAATGTGAGAGAGAGCAGTTATGATATATTATGTTGAAAGTGGACTTGTCCTATACAATATGCGTTGCACCAAACAACATCAATTGGAATCAATTGCAATAATTTTTATGTTATTATGCTGCAAATAGACCATTATATTTTAAATCTTTACAGTGTTGAAAAATTATTGACATGTGACCAAATGTTTGAGACATTTCGGCACTATAATCTATTTCCGCATCGTAAGAGAATGATCTTCATTCTGGGTTCTCGGGAGCCTTGCGTCTGCGGAATGGAACAATTTAATTTTCCTGTGCTTGGTGGTGTGCTGATCGATGCGATCAAACTTGTTTCATACTATGTCTATCCTCTTCATTGTAATTCACTCTAGAGCACAAATTTGCCATACCAATATGTATCAAACCATCGCTGATCGTCGGAGCGTTTAGCATGTGAGTTAACTCATTCCACATTTGATTGACTTCGACGACGTCGTTTTCTTCTCGGTATTGTAAACAGTATGAGATAATAATGTTTTCGTGTACTAATGGAAACTATGTATAATGGATACAGAATGTTTGTATGAAGTATGTTTTTTACTTCTTATAAAAAATTTATCAATGAATCTGCATAAAATCTTGTCGATAATAAATCAAATTATGAGCCACCTAAACAAAAAGTGAACGTAACGTCTTTACACTCTTAAGCATCCTGGGAGATATTAGGTTGTCAAAAAAGTCTTACGGTATTTTCGCTAGTTGGCGCTGAAAGCGCGTAGTTCTAGTTTTATTCGTCGCATCGGTTCATGCTTTACCATTTTGGAAAGCTCATTTCAGGCGCTAACACGTGTTTGATTGATTGTCGTTTCTTTTAAGTCGTTCGTGAGTTATAGCGTCGCAAACATGGAGCAAAATAAAGAGAAAATACGGCATATTTCACAGTACTACTACGATAAAGGGAAAAATGCATCTCAAGCCGCCAATAAAATTTGTGCAGTTTATGCACCCGATACAGTTTCCATTTCCACCGCACAACGATGGTTTCAACGTTTTCGTTCTGGTGTAGAGATGGACGAAAATGCGCCACGCTCCGGAAGGCGTGTCGTCGAAAATTGCGATAAAATCGCTGAACTGGTCGAAAGAGGCCGGCATAGTAGTCATCAAACCGTTATAAACCATCTGAAGAAGCTTGGAGTCACTAAAAAGCTCGATGTATGACACACGAATTGATTCAATAAAAATGCCGCAAGACTTTTTTGACAACCTAATATCTCCCAGGATGCTTAAGAGTGTAAAGACGTTACGTTCACTTTTTGAATATAATGAAAACACGAATTTATCATTTTTGCTATATGATGCTAAAATTTGATGTCCCAAACTTGGACACGTGAAAATTTGCACTGGTATTCCTTCAGTCCTGGAGAAGGTCCTAAAGGCGTCCTTTTTTGCAAAATCACCCTCGATTTCGCAATTTATATCTATAACAAGAAAAAACGTTAACTTCGGTTGCACCGAAGCTAAATACCCTTCACAGGTGCATTTCTGTTAGTAACTGCGTGTTTAGTTTGGAAGCTATATGCTATAGTAATCCGTTCTGAACAATTTTTGTGGAGATTATGTTGTTGGCTTAAAACATAATCTATACCAAATTTCGTGAATATATCTTGTCAAATGTGAAAGTTGTCCATACAAGAACTTGATTCCGATCGTTCAGTTTGTATGTCAGCTATATGCTATAGTTAACCGATCTGAACAATTTCTTCGGAGCTTACATTGTTGTCTTAGAAAATAATCTATACCAAATTACGTGAATATATATTGTCAAATGTGAAAGTTGTCCATACAAGAACTTGATTCCGATCGTTCAGTTTGTATGGCAGCTATATGTTACAGTGGTCCGATGTCGGCCGTTCCGACAAATGAGCAGCTTCTTGAAGAGAAAATGACATTGCAAATTTTCAAAACGATATCTTAAAAACTAAGGGACTATTCGTATATATACAGACAGACAGGCGGTCAGACAGACGGACATGGCTATATATCTCCATGATTCAGCTCGACATACTGATCATGTGTATATATACTTTATAGGGTCTCCGACGCTTCCTTCTGGGTGTTACAAACTTCGTGACAAACTTAATATACCCTTTTCAGGGTATAATTATAACTCAAGAACGGCTGAACCGATTTAGCTGAAAAGGTTTAGGTGATGAGGTAGCGTGGAACCTCGGGATGGGCATAAGCTACTTTCTATCGTTTTATGTTAAGGGGTGGGGTAGGGGTTTTCACTTTCGAAAATTCGAGTTTTTTGTCTTATCTTATTGTTTAACATTTCAAGAATTTGTCCATAAAATTTTAAGTCGATAGAAGTAATATTCTTAGTGTTATCATCTTACTGGTCTCCTGGCCCTTAACGCTCTAACTCTGACAGCTGAGGGCGGTCGGAATAGAAGTTTAAACTTTAGACGCGTTTTTCTCAAACTACTTTTTCAAAGTCCGTGTTCACTGTTATTTCAAAACTACTTGATCGATTCATTTCAAACTTTGAACACATTTTTAACACATAAAATACCGCCCCCAACGTTTATTAAATTTTTTTTTTCATTAAGGGTGTTTTCCACCCACAAAATGGCGGAATTTTTAGTGGAAAATAACAGTTTACATTTTAGATGGCCGCCAAAAATTTTTGAATGCACAAAAAAAAATTATCAGAGAACGTTTGGGGGAAGATTTGATTGTTTAACTAATTTTTCTTGGTTTTTTATTTTCGGGTAATTTCCAGCCGAGTTATGGTGAACACCGCAAAGTGTTTTTTCTCAAAACGTTCTGGGGAAAGTACTGTTACCGGCTTA